>CM046342.1:3575897-4175897 GCA_025403435.1 Artocarpus heterophyllus
TAACATTTATCTCTCTCAAGATTCAATACCATGATTCCCAACTTATATCATATTCCTCGAATAAATAGAACTTTCAAGAAAAGACATTGACACTTATGTGCTCCATCGAATCCACACATAATCATTACTTAGGTTTGAATCAATTACGAAAAATTTGACATATCTATGCCAAACTTTAAAATCAATAAATCAAGCCTTATATTTCTTATTGTTTTTCACGAGACAAAAGGCTTTTAAATCCTCGTATCTATACGAATTTCTCATCGTTTATACGAATTAGATATGCTTATAGGTCCAAATATTATACGAATCTCTCATAAGCATTCTACTTATAAACTCATTCCATATAATTATCATTCCCTTATAACTATTAATACTTTCCTTCTATATAATTATTGTACTCATATAACTATTGATATTTTCATTCTATGGCCTTTCCATGTTACATCCTTCTAGACTGTATAAATCAATGTGAAGGTTCATTTTGATGATGACAATGAAAATTCAGCTTCAAAACCATCTCAAAAATATATTTTTAAAGTGGTGCTACACTCCCTAGGTTAACCGAACCTAGGCTCTGATACCAAAAATTCTGTAACGCCCCTATATGGGGGTTAACAGTTTTTAATGAGATAAAATAAAAATAAATAATAAAAGTAAAACCTTAAAAATAAAATTTGCCCGGGACTTAAATGAAAACTCTCAACTCAAAAATAAAAATATAAACGACAAATAAACCACAGTTTAATGTAGCACCTTAAATTTAATAATATAAACTGTTGTCATCATCATTTTAACCCTCAACACATTATAATACAGTCACAGAAAGTAACAATTGATGCTTACATTATCATGAAGAACATTCTCAACGATTGAAGCAGTCCCAATGTAATATAGTTACATCACTTCCTCAACTATATTTCTCGTAGCCACCTCACACTTAGTGAGTCCTGAAAAGATATAAACATAAGGGAATGAGCAACACTATGCTCAGTAGAGAAAGCCATTACTCACCTTTAGGTTTTTATCATTACCACATTAAAATCTGCATGGTTAGTAAGTCACATCATATTCCAGATTATGAGGTTTATTATGATCACATCTTATGGATACCGTAGTTAATCATTACCAAGTGTCATAATTACACATTTATACAAATATTACCAATCATCATTGTTCCTAGGTATCCATGTTAAATTGAGTATCACTCAACTCATCGAAACCCAAATGGGCGCACTTGATCACCCCATAAACATTCCAAGGGTGTTCCGGTGAGGGGACATCAAGCCCCGAGTCCTCACCAAGTCGATTCCTGTACAGTGTGTTCTGGGACTTCCAACCCAAGGAAGCGTCATCGCCTTCCCCCTATTTTACCTTTTAGGGTATTCATGCCCAAGGACGTAACCGTCGCCCTCTTCATGTCTCACAATTTCTCTATATTGAATCATTATCAATAGAGTTAGTTTTCCTAACCATGCTTCTCAATTTATAACATGTGTCAATTCATTATGTTCCTCGCCGTACAATACAAGACGAGTCCATGTCATAGTTTCATATGTGATAATCATATAATATCAGTTCAACATAGATATATATATATTGCGGCAAAACAATCAATTTTAATTCTATAAAAACCTCACAAAAGATGAGTAATAGAATCCCTACCTTTTAAGCTTATCAACAGTCTCTTAATCCTGGAATCAATTAACGTTAGCTCCATACTCCATTGATCCTAAGGCGTGCATAAGGACAATTAAAACTAAAGCACAACATACAACTACATTCATAAAATTTATTTTAATTTAATCTTAGAATTTCAAGAAATAACCACTGCCCATAGAGGTATTATAAAGTTTAACAATATAAATTTTCTGTCTAGGGCATATACACTTAGACTTCATACATATGCTCCAAAATAGCAACAAACATATACTTAGGTTTAAGAACGCAAATTTGAATAATCCTTTAGTATAAAAGAAAATTTATAAATGAAAGACTAAATTTGTTCATAAGATTCTAACCTCGGATTATGGTTAGTTGGAAGCTTGAAATGGCTTCAAAACAGGTTCCTTTACTTCGGTATGACTGAAATTCTTGCTCAAATGGAGGTGATGGTGGCTGATTTTTATGGCTGCCTTGAAGAAGTTCTCTAAGTATTTTGCTTCAGCAAAGAAATGAGAAGAAGAGTGTGGGAACCGTGGAAGAGAAAGGAAGAAAAGATGAAGTCTTTGAAGAGAAGTGATAGAAACAATTATAGAGGAGACATGTTGAAGCATGTCACGGAGGAAATAAAGAAAATGAGGGTCAAGAGTAGTTGGAAAAGATATCCTTATGTCTCATCTAAAGACTTTAACACACATAATGCCAATATGACATTTTTGAGATTTATTAGAAGTTCTAAGGCTTTTTAGTAATCATACTAAATAAATATAGGAGAATTTTAGAAAATTTAAAAATAGATAAAAATAAATATTATAAAATAAATTTAAATGAAGCAATTTTTTTTTATACATTAAAAATTAATTTAATTACCTCAATACCCGTTAGGAGAATAACGAGTGTCACAGTTTCCTTTTAATAATTCAAGATTTTTTTTTAACCTAAGGATCATGACTAAAATGAATTTTATGATCGAATCACACGAGAGGCACCAGTACTGCCAGCCAAAAGCAGGGCTGCCATGGATGAGTGTGGGCGGTCATTCCTTTGAATTTTTTTTCACTTTACATATAAAATTGTGTAAAATTTGTATTTTGCTCTCTTAAAATTGTATTTTGTGCCTTTCAAAAAAGAAAATTTATATATCTTTTTTTGTCTCATCTTATTGGTTCAGTTACATTTTTATTTCTCAGGCTAACTTTTCTGGTTCCACTCCTGTTAACAATAGTAGCATGCATTAATAAAAAACAGATAATGTAATTATATGAAACCTACAAATAACGCCGAGATATTATTAATTCCATGGAGCTTAAATTTTTATGTAACTTTTTTTCGAATATTGAAGGTAAGTCTGTAATTACGAGATATGTGTGTTTACAGGTTCTTGATGATGCGCCAAACAAGAACTACTTCTCTTTGGTATGGTACTTTCCCATGCTTTTGAACGCGGTGTGGGAGTTTATTAGGAGCTTCATACTCCCACGAACAAAAGGTGCAGACTATAAGGAGGGCTGGTTTCAGATACTGTTTAGGATGCTTGGTATACTGATTCCAGGATTTTCAGCTCATGGTCCTCAAGATTATGTCAATCTTACCCGCTTGGGAACCGTGCCTGCACTTACAGCGCCTGATGATGAACCCATCAAAATACTAGTCAAGCCTTGATATTGCCCGGCCGAGATTCCGGAATTTCATGTGATTACTGTCTCTACGGGCCAGTGCTCCTTTCGTGTTGCGATTACAGCAACTTTTTTTTTATATAGGCCACCATGTTGGTTCTGCGATAATAAAAAATGGTTGGCTGTGAATGAATTACAGCTAGCTTATCTGGAAAGAGTTCTTGTAGTTCTAAAAGCAAGTACTCTTGAATGTTTAGTTTGGTGCCTCATAAGTTGAATTCTGTAGATAGAAATCTTTTTCTAATTATAAATAAAATGGACCCCGCGGGATGCTTAGGTGGTAATTTCAAAATAATATATGTTTACACATTTGTTAATTGTCACTTTTATTCCTTATATGTTGAAATATAAACTTGTTTTAGGCTCAAAACTTGATGAAGTTTAAGCCCAACTTTTAGAACGATTTTCTAGATTCTAATCTAAGCCCAACTTTTGGAAAGATTTTCTAGATTTTTCTTCAAAAATATTTAGATATTTTTGAAGTGGTTGAATTGTGGAGAATTCTATATAGGAGATATTTTGGAGGAAATTCTAGAGAGTGAATTGTAGCATTTAGATTAAAAGTATATTGGCATAATCCTAGCCATTAGTTAAAGAGGTACCATTGGTATAATAGGGGTGATTTCTCTCATTTTACATCAAGAAGAAGTAACAACCTTTAAGAGTAAAGAGAACCAAAGGTTCCTAAGTGAGTTCTTTAAGTGGGAGGGAAGTTATAATTGTAAAAGTGTTTATCTTGAAATAAAAGAGTTTGGTGTTTGAGTTTGAATAAATCTCCAACAAAGTGGTACCAGAGCCAAGGTTGTGAAGTCTCCTGAAATTCTAAATATGCTTTTTAAATACAGCTTTGACCGATCTTTTACATAAGAAAAGATTTCTTAAGATTGAAAGTATATGAAATTTGTTCCAAACATATCAGCTAAATCAGCTAAATTAGAGTTTGAACATGCCCGAACGAGCCGTTGGAAGTTTCAGCCAACGCTGACCATTGACTGTTGATCATGTTGACCGTTGATCAGGCATTGACCAAAATTTGACCTTTTGACATGAGTCTTTCCTAGGGTTTTTTAGCGTTTTAGAACCATATGTGTAGTTGAATTTCTCAAATTCTCACTCTACTAAGAGTTATGGCTACCGACAGTATAACATCTTTCTAAATTCTACCACTCAAAAAGAGTAACTTCGACAATTTGATTATCAAGATCAAGGCACTACTTGGAGCACATGATGCTTGGGAGGTCATAGAGAAAGGCTATGAAGAGCCAAAGGACGATATCCTCAATACAAAAGGACAGTTTGAAAAATTTAAGAAAGAGAAACAAGAAAGTTCTCTACCTCATCTATCAAGCATTAGATGATGATGGGTTTGAGAAGATCTCAAATGCAATGTGTACCAAGGAAGCATGGAAGAAGCTGTAAACCTCTTACAAGGGAGAGGAGCAAGTCAAGAAGGTTCATATCCAAACTTTAAGAGAAGGATTTGAAGTCATGCATATGAAAGAAGCCGAAACAGTGTCCGATTACTTTTTTAGAGTCTTGGTAGTTTCTAATCAACTATAGAGAAATGGAAAGGAGATAAATGGTCTAAAGATTTGGATCCAAAGTTTGAAAATATTGTTAGACATGTATGCCCTAAGGAGTAAAATGTAATACGTTTTTGGAGACATTTTTATTAATAAAAAATTTATTCATTTATATATACCAAATCTTGTCCTCTTTACGTTCATATTTGTTGAATATATGTTAAGCAAACAGTAGTCTGAGACTGTTAGTCTAAACCTTAAGAATTGAGCATATGATGGACTAATTATGCGGAAGACACGATTCTTAAAGTGACAGTCTAAAACATGTGATCCACAATCGAGGGAATAAAGTTGGGCACTTTATTCATGTAAAGATTGTTATGTTGTCTATATCCCTTTTGAGAGATAGTTTGTCTTGACCATCGGAGTTGGACTCTGTGAATAAAAACATTGGCACGTTGTCATAGGTGACGATATGTTGGATCGGGACATAAAGTGAATTGATTTAGATTAATAATTCTCTCTTGGCAAATCGATTCACTTTAGACAGTCATTTGTATTGTATCTTAATCCTAAGATGAATAGTAGGCCCGTTATCTCGACTTGTGTCTTTTGATGTACCAAAAGGTGACACCCACATCTCAATAGTGGTATGCATGTCGATACGTTGGAGGCATGACTCTTGATAGCGTAGACTTGTTATTCATAGATATGGAATCCATAGCTCCTCTTTAGGAGTAATAATATCCTCTTATATGCGTTGTCTTGTAATTGGAAAAACTGGAGCACTCAACCATTTGGATACATAGGTGTAACCGAATGATATACTATCTTTGGATAGTAAGTTTTCTAATAGTGAGACAATAGAACATAAGATAAAAATAATCGAGAAGGTAAGACAGAACTTGTCCTTAAGCCGATTATGGATTTTCATATGGGGATACGATACACTATGATATGTCATGGAGACTTAGCTATACAAGCTTCGTAATTCTATAAAGTTTGAGAGTGCAGCTCCAAGCTTTTAGTGGAGTAGCGTTGGAGTTGATAATTGTGAAATGTATATCTGAGATATTGGGTTTTATAATTATCATGAGCTTGAACTTTATAGGTTCATTTTGGTCCCCTTTGCTACTCACAAAGTCTTGTAATGACACGACGTGCTTTTTCAATAATTGGTGACTTATGTTGGATTTATCAGATTGGTTTAAAATTTGAAAGAATTAAATAATCATGTTTGTTTATCGGTTGAATTAATTTTGTAAGAAATTAGCTCAAGATAAACTTGTTGAATTATTGCGATAAGATAATTCTTGTCTGTTTATCGGTTGTTTTAATTTTAGACAAATTAGATCAAGATAAACTTGTAGAATTATTGTGAATTAATTTATTTTCTTAGAGATTATCTTGATAAAGTTTGTTTTGATCAAATAACTTTTCTATTGGGTTATTTGAATCAAAATTAAGACTTTATCCTATAGAATCTTGGGTGAAAAATAAAAGATTCGCGGAGATTTTTTCGCAAGAGTTTGGCCTACCGAATGACGTGTTCGGCCTGCCGATGGGGCCTGTTTGGCCTGCCGTTCAACGAGTGATAAGATTACGCGTTTTCACGCGGATCTTATCAGATATTGATCCGAATTTGATTTTGTTTCGAGTTTTTGAGACCTAATCTGATAAGGACTGACCCTAGGACCAATAGCTATATAAAGGGAGTGAGTCTCATGATTTACTTAGATTAATTGAGAGATTAAGAGTGATACTCTTCTAGTAAGCATCTGAAAACTCCCTGAGAGCTTTTGTTCACAAATCACGAACACTAGCTTTGGGTTCTCTCTATTGGTTGGAAGGAGAGTCACCGATGGAAGAGCTGTACGTGTGAGCCCACACTCACTTCAGTTGTGGATAGAGAATAGCAAAGAAGACCAGTTGGTTAAAGCTCTTCTAGAACGTTACTTCTCTACACAGGTTGCGGAGGTTCTTCGGTACACAGAGGTTAGTAAGATCTGTCTAATTTATACATATAGCATGTCAAACTTGTGTTTTGGAAAATACTATGATGAAAATTTTTAAAATTTCGCTGCGCACCGCGTTTCCAACAAACATTGTCTCCATCATTGAAGAAACCAAAGATTTAAAAGCCATGACAATTAAATAACTATTGGGTTCTTTACAAGCCCATGAAGAAAAGAAAAAGAAAAAGCAAGGGATCATGGAATAACTCTTCAAGATGCAGCTCAATCTGAGCAAGAAGGAAGAGTCTGTCGAAATAATAGAAGCCAACATAGCCGAGGATGAGGACATGGCCAAGGACGAGGTAGAGGTCATTGACGTGGATGAGGTTGGAGTCTTGAAAATAACTCCAACAATTCAACAACAACTATGAGAGAGAAGAAAGCTCAACAAGAGGCCGTAAAAAAGGAAATTTCAATTTGAGGTATGAAAAATCTCAAGTTGAAAGCTACAATTATCATAAGTTCAGGCATTATGCTAGGGATTGTAGAGTTCAAGCTAATAGAGTTGAAGAAAAGGCCAATTATGTCGAGAAGAAGGAAGACAAGCATCCAACCTTGTTACTAGCTCAAAAAAAAAAAAAAAAAACAATGATGGAGGTCAAGAAGACACATAGTACCTCAACACTGATGCAAGCAATCACATGACTAGAAGGAAAAGCATATTTGTTAAACTAGATGAAATAGTGAGAGGTAATGTTTCTTTTGAAGACGATTCCAAAATAGAAGTAAAAGGATTATGTAACATTCTTATCCGCTTAAGAGATTGTAGACATCAGTTCATTTCCAACGTTTACCATGTGCCTCACATGAAAAGTAACAATTTTAGTCTAGGACAACTCCTAGAGAAAGGTTATGATATCTATATAAAGGATTATAACCTTTTTATAAAAGATGATAAGAATAACCTCATTACTAAAGCGCCCATTTCAAAGAATGGAATGTTCATGATCAACGTTCATAATGATGTAGCAAAATGTCTGAAGGCTTGTTACAAAGACGCGTCATGGCTATGACATCTTCGGTTTGGGCACCTCAACTTTGGAGGCATGGAGCTATTATTCATGAAGGAGATGGTAAGAGATTTACCTTGCATTAGTCACCCAGAATAACTATGCGAATGATGGTTAATCGGGAAGCATTTCAGAAATAGCTTTCCAAATGAGTCAAATACAAGAGCCTAGAGGCCGCTCTAGCTCATTCATTTAGATGTGTGTGGACCTATTAAGCCAAATTCTTTTGGTAAAAGAAACTACTTCCTCCTCTTTGTAGATGATTTTTCAAGAAAAATGTGGGTTTATTTCTTAAACCAAAAATTAAAAGTCTTTGAAGCATTCAAGAAGTTCAAGGCCGTAGTGGAGAAAGAAAACAATTTTTAGACTAAAGCCATAAGATCTGATCGAGGAAGAGAATTCACTTCAAAAGAGTTACAAGAATTTTGTGAAGCAAATGGAATTCAACGACCATTGACTGTCCGAGATCCCCCTAATAGTACGATATGGCATAAAGGAAGAGTAGAATCACCCTCAACATGGTATGGGGTAATCTCAAGAGTAAGAGAATGCCAAAGAAATTTTGGGCAAAAACTATAGCAACCACCCTCTACCTCACCAATTGTTCTCTGACAAGAACTGCATGGGGAAAACGCTACAAGAAGCTTGGAGTGGAGGAAACCCATCATTTCCCACTTAAGAGTTTTTGGAAGCATCACCTATGTGCATACACCAGATAAGAATAAAAGCAAGCTAGACGACAAGAGTAAGAAGCTTGTGTTCATTGATTACGACATCGGCTCTAAAGGCTACAAGCTATGCAACCCAAGAAATGGGAAATTTGTTATCAGTCATGATGTGGAGTTCGATGAGGAAAGCACTTGGGATTGGAATGTCCAAGAAGAAAACTATGGCTTCTTCCCATACTTTGATGAAGAAGATGAGGAGCAGCCAAGTACGTGTTGAAAAAATAGTGCGCAGCGAAATTTTAAATTTTTTTTCATCAGAGTAATTTCTAAAATACAAGTTTGACATGCTATATGCATAAATTAACCAGATCTTACTAACCTTTGTATGCTGAAGAACCTCCGCAATCTGTGAAGAGAAATGACGTTCCAAAAGTGCCTCAACCAACTGGTCTTCTTTGCTATTCTCTATCCACGATCGAAGTGAGTGTGGGCTCACGCGTACAGCTCTTCCACCGGTGACTCTCCTTCCAACCAATCGAGAGAACCCAAAGCAAGTGTTCATGATTTGTGAACAAAAGCTCTTAGGGAGTTTTTTAGATTCTCACTTAGCGGAGTATCACTCTTAATCTCTCTATTGATCTGAGTAACTTGTGAGAATCACTTCCTATTTATAGAGGTTGGTCCTAGGGTTAGTCCTCGTCAGATTAAGTCTCAAAATTCAGGTCAGAATCAAATTCGGATCAATATCTGATAAGATCCACGTGGAAACGCGTGCTCTTATCATTCGCTGATCGGCAGGCCAAACCACTTGATCGACAGGCCGAACAGGCCCCATCGGCAGGCCGAACACGTCCATCGGCAGGCCGAACTGCCGAATAAAAAATCTCGCGAATCTTTTATTTTCCACCCGAGATTCTATAGGATAAAGTCTCAATTTTAATTCAAATAACTGAATAGATAAGTTATCTGATCAAAAAAACTTTATCTAGATAATCTCTAAGAAAATAAATCAATTCTCAATAATTCTACAAGTTTATCTTGATCTAATTTATCCAAAATTAAATCAACCGATAAACAGACAAGAATTGTCTGATCCCAATAATTCAACAAGTTTATCTTGAATTAATTTACTACAAAATTAATTCAACCAATGAATAAACATGAATTATTTAATTCTTTCAAATTTTAACCAATCTGATAAATCCGATACAAGTCACCAATTATTGAAAAAGCAAGCCGTGTCATTACAGGATGTTGTGAGCTAGCAAAAAGGACCAAATGGACCTATATAGTTCAAGCTCCTAATAATTATGAAACCCAATATCCCATATAAACATTTCATAATTATCAACTCCAACGCTACTCCACTAAAAGCTTGGAGCTATACTCTCGAACTATATAGAATTACGAAGCTCGTATAGTTAAGTCTCTATGACATATCATAGTGTATCGTATCCCCATATGATAATTCATAATCGGCTTAAGGATAAGTTCTGTCTTACCTTCCTGATTATTTTATCTTACATTCCATTATCTTACCATTAGAAAACTTATCATCCAAAGACAGTATACCATTCGGTTGCACCTATGTATCCAAATAGTTGAGCGCTCCAGTTTTCTAATTACAGGATAACGCATATAAGAAGATATCATTACTCCTAAAGAGGAGCTATGGATTCCATATCTATGAATAACAAGTCTACGCCATCAAGAGTCATGCCTCCAACGTACCGACGTGCATACCACTATTAAGATTTGGGTGTCACCCTTTGGTACATCAAAAGACACAAGTCAAGACAACGGGCCCACTATTCATCTCAGGATTAAGATACAACACAAATGATTGTCTAAAGTGAATCGATTTGCCAAGACAGAATTATTAATCCAAATCAATTTACTTTAAGTCCCGATCCAATATATCGTCACTTATGACAACGTGCCAATGTTTCTATTCACGGAGTCCACCTCCGATGGTCAAGACAAACCATCTCCCAAGAGGGATATAGACAACACAACAATCTTTGCATGAATAAAGCGCCCAACTTTATTTTCTCGGCTGCGGATTGTATGATTTAGACCATCACCTTAAGAATCGTGTCTTCCGCATAATCCGTCCATCATATGCCCAATTCTTAAGGTTTAAATCGACAGTCTCATACTCTTATTTGCTTAATATACATTCAACAAATATGAACGTAAAGAGGACAAGATTTGGTATATAAATAATGAATAAATTCTTTATTGATAAAAATGTCTCCAAAAACTTATTACATTTTTACTCCTTATAGCATACATGTCTAACAGTACGAAGGATCAATCGACAGAACATCCCACAACACCACAAGCTTTACCGATGATAACTAATAATGGAAATTCACAGCCATCTTTCTTGGCTGAAAAAATAAAGAATGTACAAGGAGCCTAGATCTCTACGAAGTGATTGAGAGCCTAGATAATCTCACTCTCTTTTTCCTTTTTTCTGATTGTAAACTAGTGAACTTTCAAAAAGCTGTGCAAGAGGAGAAATATAGAGCTATAATGGATGAAGAAATCAAGGCGATTAAGAAGAATGACATATGGGAACTTACTTTACTCCCAAAAGAGCACACCGTTATCGGTATTAAGTAGGCATACTAGACAAAAATAAATACTAAAGGAGACATCAAATGGCATAAGATGAGGCTTGTTGCAAAAAGGTATAGTCAAAAGGTTGGTATCAACTATGATGAGGTATTTACTCCTGTTGCCTAATTAGAAACTATAAGACAGATAATTTCTCTAGCAGTGCTGAACAAATGGAAGATACATCAAATGGATGTAAAGTCTGCGTTCCTAAATTGAGTATTCGAAGAAGAAGTTTATATTCAACAACCACGAGGATATGAAGTCAAAAAGCAAGCAGACAAGGTTTTGAAGTTGAAGGAGGCTCTTTACAGGCTGAAGCAAGCATTAGGAGCATAGAATAGTCAAATTAACAAGTATTTTCAGGATAATGGTTTCAACAAATGTCCACCTGAGCATGCTCTTTACATCAATAATAAAAATGGAGATGTTATTCATTTGCCTGTATGTAGATGACTTGGCCTTCACCAGAAGTAACCCAAAATATTCGAAGCTTTCAAGAAAGTGATGATAAAAGGGTTCAAGATGACTGACATAGGATTGATGGCGTACTACTTTGGCCTCGAAGTGAAGCAAAAGGAAGACGAAATTTTTAACTCGTAAGAACACTACATAAATGAAATTCTAAAGAAGTTCAAGATTGAAAATTATAAGCCGATAAGCACAACAATAGAATGTGGCATCAAGATGTCTAAGCACAAAGATGGTACGAGTGTAGATCCAATACCCTTCAAGAGTCTAGTTGGAATTTTTCCGTACTTGACATGCACAAGGCTCGACATTCTCTATGTTGTTGTACTCATCAGTCGTTATATAGAAAATCTAACAACCATTCATTTTTAAAGTTGCAAAGAGAATCTCTTGCTATCTCAAAGGTACAATAAACTTTGGTTTATATTTTTTAGTTTCTAATGACTATTAGCTTGTTGGATATAATGATAGCGATTGGAATGGAGATGCAGATAATAAAAAGAGCACCATAGGGTTTGGGTTTTTCATGGGTCACACTGTATTCACTTAGATGTCAAATAAGCAGCCGATTGTCACACTTTCTACATGTGAAGCTAAGTATGTTGTTGCTACCGCGTGTGTCTATCATGCAATATGGCTTTAGAATTTGTTGAAAGAATTAAATATGCCACAAAAAAAGCCTATAGAGATTTTTGTTGATAACAAGTCAGTAGTTGCACTAGCAAATAATCTAGTTTTCCATGATCGAAGTAAACACATCGACATTCGATATCACTACATAAGGATGTGCACCACAAGAAAGGATGTGCGATTGGAATACGTGAGATCTCATGACCAAGTTGCTGATATCTTCACCAAGCAACTGAAGCAAGAAGAGTTTGCCAGATTAAGAAACACGCTTGGTGTCATAAAACAAGTTTAAGCGGTGGTGTTGAAATATAAACTTTTTTTAGGCCCAAAACTTGATGAAGTTTAAATTCAAACTCAAGCCCAACTTTTAGAAAGATTTTCTAGATTATTCTTAAAAAATATCCAGATATTTTTGGAGTGGTTGAATTGTAGAGAATTCTAGATAGGAGATATTTTGGAGGAGAATTCTAGAGAATGAATTGTAGCCTTTAGATTAAAAGTGTATTGGTATAATCTTAGCCATTGGTTAAGGAGGTGTCACTAGTATAAATAAAGGAGATTTTGAACTTATAAGAGTGAGGAAGAGAAGAACCAAAGATTCTTAACTGAGTTTTTTGAGTATGAGAGGAGTTGTAATTGTAAAAATATTCATCTTCTAATAAAAAGTTTAGTGTTTGAGTTTGAATAAATCTCCAATATTATAGAAATCAACTTTCATAATTCATACCTCATAATGATAATTATCAGAATTTGAAATTTTGATTCTTTGTAAATTTTGTCAATAGATTTTGAAAATTTACAGATATCTAAGTGAATGTTGTCTAAGATTAGTGCTGTCACTTTTAGTCAGGCACATATTGCCAAATTGAATGTGTTTTGGTTAATAAAAATATGTCTTTAAACACATTTAGATTGATGACACTTCTTTCTTTCTTTTCTTTAACCAAATTAAAAGGGCACCATTTTACACTAAAAAAAGAGAGTACAAAGCATTAAAAAAAAAGAAATTAAGGATGTAAATTCCTTAATTTTCTAATTTTGTGTTCTTGTGATACCTTTGGTAATAAAAATAGAAAATAGGCAGAAAGAAGAAGCAAAATACCAAGATGAGAAAATATATAAGGGAAGGAGTGAGCTTTTCTTTCATATTGTTTGATAGAAGAGAAAAAAAAAAGGGAAGAAAAAAGTGTCTAATCTAGTTTATTTTACAATTACACTCGTATACAATTAAGAAGATGAATATAGATCAACGTCAAAATGTTTACTTGAGATATTATTTATTATGTCAGATATTTTCTCTACTTAAAAGGAATTTAAAAACGGTGGTCCCATGAATTTCTTTTGTTCTCCAAAACTTCTCATTCAAAAGATATTTGAAGAAAAGGTTCAAACTCTAGAATTTAAATCATACACTATAGCACGTGAAATCTTTACATTATAACATATTTTACTTTCATTGTAATATGTGAGAGCTTTTCACTGTTTATGGTTTTATATCTATCACTCCCTCAAAAACCTTATCAATTATTTTTTTTTAACCCTTTTCCACTATACGAAACACAGGCCTAGGAGAGAAGAGGTTCAATCTCTTCTCTCCTAGGCCCAATGGAGGGTAGATGAAAGTGAAGGATCGAGATGCCTAAGTGGAAAAACGACATAAGATAGGGTAGGCTCTATTTCATCATGCTCGAGTGTCAGAGATGAAAAATATTATCTAGATCATGAAAAAGAAGGTAAGGCACTCTAACCTAAATATTAAACGCCGCCTTCATTGGTTGACTGTGAATGTTAATTTAACCATTATTTTTTAACCAGGCATCAAAAAAGGTTTAATTACTTAATACTCAAAATGATGTTTTTATCTTTATTCGATACTAAAAATAAGTTTAGATGATTTGTCATACATAGCCTTAATTTGCACTATGATGAAAAAAATTAGTTTAGATAGAGCATAGTGGTATTTTCACACTTAACTTTATTACTAAGCGAAGAATTTCAAATCTTTTACCCTATTTAAAAAAAAAAGGAACAAGATTTACTTTTTTTTCCTTAACACATAAGGTGTTTGACATGGTAGTTAGAACTGTAATCATTGTAGCATATGAGAACTTTACACTGTAATAATTTTTTTATCATAATATATGAAAATTTTACATAATTTTTAACGAAAAAGTTGGTTAAAACCCAACAAACACAAAAGACTTCTACTGCCTTTTTGAGGGGTTTTGGGTTTTTCTCCTTTTCTTTTGGGGACCAAAGAGGAAAGAAAGAAAAAAGCAAAAAAACAAAAAACCAAAAAAAAAAACATTTGCCTCCTTTTCGGGGGGCGTTGGGTTTTTTTGTGTGTTTGGAACTGAAGCAGAGGAATCATAATCCATGGAATCCATCATAGAATCATCAAAGCCTCCTCCTCTTATTATCCCACGTAAGCTTTCTCTCTCCTTCTCATTTTCCTTCCCTATCCGAGCCCCTCTCACTCTAGAAGACGACGACGACTCTGGTTCGAATTTCGAACCAAACGACAATGAATTTTTCAACACTAAAAGTAGCGAAACAGCGACGGAAAAGGCCCTTTGTTGCCGCCCATTTATACGACATCAAAAGCTTGGAGAGTGGTGGTGGTAGTTCAGATGGTGATGAAACTGAAAATCCCAAGTGGGTTAGGCCCATTGCTAAGCTGAATTGCGACGACGACAGTAGTTTTGATAGTGATTTTGTGAGCAGTGAGGTGGAATATGGAGATAAAGAAGAATTTTCGTTTGGTAATATTATTGGGGTTGTGGAGAAAATTAGTATTGCACCTAGAATTAAGGTAGAAGAAAAAAGAGATGAAATAGAGTCTCTTGTTGATGAATATGGCTTTATGGGTGTTGAAGAAGGTAAAAAGGTTGAGGACTTTAATGTTTTTGGTGTTGTTGAAGAATTTAATGATTTAGGGTTGCTTAAGGATGAAAAGGGTGTTGTGGATTGTTGTGTGGAGGGCAAAGAAGAGAAAGAAGAAGAAGAACCTGTGTTTTGTCAATGTAGAAACAACAATAGTCCTAGTCCTGACGTTGGTGAGATGCCAGAGAGAGAAGTGAGTTCATATATTGGTTTTGATCGTACCAAGGATGATTCGGTCGCTGATCATGCCGTTGAATTTAGTGGAGATGGGCTCGATTCGTGGAGATTTTTGGTGTCTAAGCAAGCTGAGGAGACTGCAGAGCTGGGTAAATGTGATTTTTCGGCCGTTGATGCTATTGAGTTCGATGGAAATGAGCTCGATTTGAGGAGATTTTCAGTCTCTTATGAAACCGAGGAGACTGAAGAGACGAGTAATGCGATTTTCCGGAAGCAATAGAGGTTGATGGATATGAAACTGCGCTGTATAGTGATTCTAGCTTAGACCGGAGTGAAAAACTTGTCGGAGGTGTTGAAGAAGGATGTGATGAAGAAGGAATTCAAGAACGAGATGTTGAAATAACTAAGCAGACCATGAGTGAAATTGACATTGACAGTGATGACGAAGAAGAAGATTTGTTTGATTCCGCAACACTAATGGCTATCTTGGATGTAGTAACTAGTGTTAATGGCTCAAGAGTTGTCACTGTTGATGACCCCGTTCGAAAATTCGCTCCTCAACAGAATTTAACTCCTTCGGAACTAGGAGTTGAAGATGAATCCGAGGACAACTTAAGTGCAGATGAAAAGAAGAAGATTGAGAAGATGCGACTCCTGAGAGTGAATTTCTTGAGGCTTGTTCACAGACTTGTCATTTTTCTTGAAGATTCTGCGGTTAACGAAGTC
Organism: Artocarpus heterophyllus; assembly: GCA_025403435.1. Taxonomy (NCBI): domain Eukaryota; kingdom Viridiplantae; phylum Streptophyta; class Magnoliopsida; order Rosales; family Moraceae; genus Artocarpus; species Artocarpus heterophyllus. Next base: position 3,591,961 of record CM046342.1, read on the forward strand.
TTAGACGGGTTGGTCTTTGCTTCCGGGGAACATAATGGTCATTCTAGTGCTCTTAAATCAGCAAAAAGAATGGCCTTGAGTCTTGAATCCGAGAAGAAGGAAACTGACTTGGACTTGTGCCTCAACATTCTGGTTCTTGGGAAATCCAGAGCAGGAAAAAGCACAACGATCAACTTCATTTTTAGTGAGAAGAAAGCTGCGATCCATGCCTATGAACCCGCCACCACTTTGAAAGAGATTGTTGGAAAAATAGACGGCGTCAAGATCACAATCCTTGACACACCAGGTTGTTATTTTGTGACCCAAAATCTTTGGCAGTAAGGCAGCGCCGCGACGCTCCAATGCGGCCTAATAGTGTATTTTACGTTTTTTACACGTTTTTTGGTTATTTTGGGCTAGGGTTTGAGTCCCCAAACATATAAATACGTCATATTCTCCATAGTACATAGAGTGAGTCACATTAGAGAGACACATTAGAGAGTCACAAAATTTCATAGAGATCATAGTGTTGAGAGTGATACAGAGAACTCAGTTTTGTGAGTTTGTGAGTGATTGAGTGAGTGAATTTCTATATTTAAGCACTCTAAACACTGTTGTAATTTTCGTTTTGTGATTAGTGAATTGCTTCTCTTCTGCCCGTGGTTTTTCACCCTTCATTAGGGTTTTTCCACGTAAATCTTGTATGCAATTTTCTCTCTATTTCTTGTTGCTTATTGCTTTGATTTCTAACAAGTGGTATCAGAGCTTTGGCTTTGATTTGCAATGGCAACCATGAAATTTGATATTCCGCTGCTGGATCACACAACAAGGTTTTCTCTATGGCAAGTGAAGATGCGGGATGTTCTGGCGCAGATGGACCTTGATGATGCGCTATTGGGTTTCGATAAGATGCCCTCATCATGGTCGAAGGAGGAAAAGGAGCGTAAAGACCGAAAGGCTCTGTCCCAAATACACCTTCATCTGTCAAATCAGATTTTGCAGGATGTACTGAAGGAGAAGATTGCTACTGCTTTGTGGCTCAAGCTGGAGCAATTATGCATGACCAAGAGTCTTACTAGCAAACTTCATTTAAAGCAGTGTCTATACTCTCATCGAATGTCTGAAGGTACGTCTCTTGAGGATCACTTAACTGTGTTTAAGGAGATTGTGTCTGATTTGGAGGCTATGGAAGTTAAGTATGATGAAGAAGACTTTGGGTTAATTTTATTATGTTCACTGCCTTCATCATATGCCACATTTAGGGATACTATCTTGTATAGTCGGGACACTCTTACCCTAGATGAGGTTTATGAGGCTTTATTTTCTAAAGAAAAGATGAGGCAGTTAGTTACTAGATATGAAACACAAGGAGAGGGTCTAGTTGTTAGAGGTAGAACCCAAGAGAGAAGTTCTGGGACTGAGATTAGAGGTAGGTCTAAATCCAAAAATAAGGAGAAGTACTGTAACTATTGCAAGACGAAAGGGCACATTAAAACTGAGTGTTATAAGCTGCAGAATAAAAACAAGAGGGTTGAAAATCAGAAGGGGAAGAAACCGGATGCTGGTGAGGCTAGTGTCGTTGAAGAAGGCTCTGGTGGTGAGCTTTTGGTAATTTCTGATGGTGATTCTAAACCCTGTGAGGATTGGGTTCTTGACTCTGCATGTACGTTTCATATGTGTCCCAATCGGGACTGGTTTTCAACATATGAAACGGTTCCTAAGGGCTCTATTTTGATGGGAAACAACGCCCCATGTAAAGTTTCTGGTATTGGTACGTCAGAATTAAAATGCATGATGGCATAGTGAGGACACTAGGTGATGTGAGGCATGTCCCTGATCTTAAGAGGAATTTAATTTCCTTAGGTACTCTTGATGCTAAAGGGTACAAGTACACCGGTGAAGGTGGAGTTCTAAAAGTCAGTAAAGGCGCTCTTGTGATGATGAAAGCACAAAAGAAGACTACCAGTTTGTATGTTCTGCAGGGTACTATAGTTGTTGGTGATGCAAAAGTTACTACTTCCACTATGTCTGATGATGATCTCACTAAGTTATGGCATATGCGACTGGGCATATGAGTGAGCTTGGGATGACAGAGTTGAGTAAGCGAGGGCTCCTTAATGGATAGTGCACAGGTAAGATGGAGTTCTGTGAGGACTGTGTTTTTGAAAAGCATAAGAGAGTTCGATTTGGCAAAGACATTCACAACACAAAAGATATTTGGGAGTATGTTCATTCTAACCTTTGGGGACCGTCTACTATTCCTTCTTATGGTGGTGCTAGTTATATGCTTACCATTACTGATGACTATTCTAGAAAGTTATGGACATTCTTTTTGAAGCAGAAGAATGATGTCTTTGCTACATTCAAAGATTGAAAGACCATGATAAAAAAACAGACTGGTAAGCCAGTTAAACGTCTCCGCACTGATAATAGCTTGGAGTTTTGTTCGAATGAATTTAATTCCTTCTGTAAATCAGAGGGAATTCTGAGGGACTTAACAGTCTGACGTACTCCGCAGCAAAATGGTGTGGCCGAGAGAATGAACAAGACGTTGATGGAGAAAGTACACTGCATACTCTCTAATGCTGGGCTACCTAAGTCATTTTGGGCTGAAGCCGCTTCTACAGCTTGCTATTTGGTCAATCGTTCTCCTTCCATCACTATTAACAAGAAGACACCGCAAGAGATGTGGTCAAGAGAACCTACAGATTACTCAAATTTAAGAATTTTCGGCTGTCCTGCTTATGCTCATGTTGACAATGGAAAATTGGAGCCTAGATCATTGAAGTGTATATTTCTTGGTTACAAGCCTGGTGTTAAAGGCTATAAGTTATGGTGCCCAGAAACCAAGAAAGTTATTATCAGTAGAGATGTTGTGTTTGATGAGACTTTCATGTTACGTGGGACATCTACTATAGGGTCTAGTGATGTTGATCGGGATAGATCTAGCAAACAGGTGGAGTTTCAAATAGAGACAAGTACATCATCCGATTCTACTTCCCAATCAAGTTCAGAGAGTCAAGGCGATAGTGCTTCCCCTTCGCCATCACCGCCGCTACCACAATACTCTATTGCTAAGTATAGGCCAAGGAGAGATCTTAGGCCTCCACAGAGATATGCTGAGGCTGACTTGGTGGCCTATGCTTTATCAGTGGTAGAAGGTATTGAGTCTGGTGAAGAACTTTCTACCTATTCAGAGGCGGTTAATTCAGTTGACTCTGGCAAGTGGATGATTGCTATGCAGGAGGAGATGGAATCCTTACATAAGAATGGCACATGGGATTTGGTGAAGTTACCCAAAGGGAAGAAAGTTGTTCGTTGCAAATGGGTATTTAAAAGAAAAGAAGGCACACTAGGAGTTGAAGATGCTAGGTACAAGGCTAGACTGGTTGCAAAAGGATACAGTCAGATTCCAGGTGTTGACTTTACAGATGTATTTTCTCCTGTGGTTAAGCATAGCTCAATTCGAGCCTTGCTTAGTATTGTGGCCACTTATGATCTTGAGCTTGAGCAGTTAGATGTGAAGACTGCATTTTTGCATGGAGAGCTCGAGGAAGACATTTACATGCAGCAACCCGAGGGTTTCATTGTTACAGGTAAAGAAGACTATGTTTGCTCGTTGAAAAAGTCTCTTTATGGTTTGAAACAGTCTCCTAGGCAGTGGTATAAGAGATTTGACTCATTTATGATCACTCATGAGTTTAAGAGGAGTAGCTATGACAGTTGTGTCTACTTCAAGAAGGGTGATGATGAGTCCTTTGTTTATTTGCTCTTATATGTTGATAATATGTTGATTGCTGCTAAGGATAAAGGAGAGATTAAGAAGTTAAAGGCTCAACTCAGTAGAGAGTTTGAGATGAAGGACTTGGGAGCTGCCAAGAAGATTCTCGGCATGGAGATTTTGAGAAATAGAAAGGCAGGTAAGCTTTATCTGAGTCAGAAAGGCTATATTGAAAAAGTTTTGTACAGGTTCAACATGCAGAAAGCAAAACCAGTGAGCACTCCGTTAGCAGCACATTTCAGACTTTCAGCTGCGTTAGCTCCACAATCAGATGATGAGATTGAGTACATGTCACGTGTTCCATACTCTAGTGCAGTAGGTTCCCTCATGTATGCTATGGTATGTTCTCGCCTAGATTTATCATATACAGTTAGTGCAGTTAGTAGATACATGGCAAATCTAGGTAAAGAGCACTGGAAAGTGGTGCAATGGATTCTCAGATACTTGCGTGGTACTACTGATGTTTGTTTGCACTTTGGGAGGACTAGAGATGGTGTTGTGGGATATGTTGATTCTAATTATGCCGGAGATTTGGATAAGAGGAGGTCACTTACTGGGTACGTGTTTACACTTGGTGGTTGTGCTATCAGTTGGAAGGCTACCTTGTAGGCTACTGTTGCTTTATCTACTACTGAGGCTAAATATATGGCTATTACAGAGGCTTTTAAAGAAGCTATTTGGTTGAAGGGCCTATTTGGAGAACTCAATGAAGATTTGAAGACTTCTGTGGTGATGTGTGATAGTTAGAGTGTTATTTTTCTCACTAAAGATCAAATGTTTCATGAGAGGACGAAGCACATTTACATTCGTTATCACTTTGTTCGTGATATTGTTGCTTGTGGTGATATTGTTGGAAGGCTACCTTGTAGGCTACTGTTGTTTTGTCTACTACTGAGGCTGAATATATGGCTATTACAGAGGCTTTCAAAAAAGCTATTTAGTTGAAGGGCCTATTTGGAGAACTCAATGAAGATTTGAAGACTTCTATGGTGATGTGTGACAGTCAAAGTGTTATTTTTCTCACTAAAGATCAAATGTTTCATGAGAGGACGAAGCACATTGACGTTTGTTATCACTTTATTCATGATATTGTTGCTTGTGGTGATATTGTTGTGAGCAAAATCAGTGCACATGATAATCCTGCCGATATGATGACTAAGTCGTTACCTACAACTAAGTTTAAGCATTGCTTGAACTTGGTTGGAGTTCATGCTCGTGCCGGTTAGTTGCCCGTTGGGGCTTTGTGGAAGAGGTGGAGAATTCAGTTAATCACATGTTGGAGTTCTTTATGGTGGATTTTGTGTCAAGGTGGAGATTGTTATTTTGTGACCCAAAATCTTTGGCAGTAAGGCAACGCCGCGGCGCTTGAAAGCAGGGCCGCGGCGCTTGAAAGCAGGGCCGCGGCGCTCCAATCTGGAAACCAGCGCCGCAGCGCTAGAAAAGCAGGGCCGCGGCGCTCCAATGCGGCCTAATAGTGTATTTTACGTTTTTTATGCGTTTTTGGGTTATTTTGGGCTAGGATTTGAATCCCCAAACATATAAATACATCATATTCTCCATAGTACATAGAGTGAGTCACATTAGAGAGACACATTAGAGAGTCACAAAATTTCATAGAGATCATATTGTTGAGAGTGATACAAAGAACTCAGTTTTGTGAGTTTGTGAGTGATTGAGTGAGTGAATTTCTGTATTTGAGCACTCTAAACACTGTTGTAATTTCCGTTTTGTGATTAGTGAATTGTTTCTCCTCTGCCCGTGGTTTTTTCACCCTTCATTAGGGTTTTTTTACGTAAATCTTGTGTGTAATTTTCTCTTATTTTCTTGTTGCTTATTGCTTTGATTTCTAACACAGGTCTTAAAGTTCTTGCCGTTGAACAAGCTGCAAACCTAAAGATGTTAGCATCCATAAGTATATTCATGAAGAAGTCCCCTCCAGATTTCATTCTCTACGTCGATCGATTGGACATGAAACCAACGGGGATAATGATCTTCCCATGCTGAAATCAATCACTGAATCTCTTGGCTCATCAATTTGGCAGAAGACTATTGTCATTCTCACGCATTCAGCTGGTTCTCCTCCAGAAGGACATTCAGGCTTACCCCTTAGCCACGACATCTTTGTCACGCAAAAGTCCCGTGCTGTTTTGCAGTATATCCCCATGGCTGTGAGTAATAATATGCATTTGTTGAACCCAAATTTCATGCATCTCATCTCTCTTGTTGAGAACTCTGCAACGTTCTCTTCTCAAGATTGTCTCGGGAGATCCCAGTTGTTGCTCTTGTGCTACTCCAGAAAGGTCTTATCAGAAGCGAGTTCATTATACCTGCCTGAAAATTCCTCCAACTGGAGAAGAGTTCTTGGGCTGTTAGTGTCCTATCTCCTGCCATCTCTGTTCCAGTCTCACCCTCATCCAAATCTTAGCGATACCGCCGACTCTTACAATGAGTTTGGGGACTTGTGTGATTCCGAAAGCAAAGAAGATGACAGTGAGTATGACAAGCTTCCTCCTTTCAGGCCTTTAAGGAAGTTTCAAATTGCTAAGCTCAATAAGGAGCAAAGGAAGGCTTATTTTGAGGAGTACGATTATCGAGTCAAGCTTTTAGAAGGGAAACAATGGATAGAGGCCGCTAAAAGGATGAGAGAAATCAATAAAAAAGAGAAAGATGTTGCAGATGTTGGTCAGGATACTAGTGATGAAGAGGAAGAAAAATTTAATCCCTATCTGACTCGTTGCTGCCTTCCTCTGACAGAGATGATCATGCCTACAGATACCAGTCTTTAGCGCTGGTGGCGAAGCTTCTTGTGGGACCGGTTATTGAAACTCCCTGTTGGGACCACGACTGCGGCTGTGACGGTGTGAGCCTGGAGAGGCATTTTGCTCTTACTGGCCGATTACCGGCTTCATTTCGTGTCCAAATAACGAAGGATAACAATGATATCAATGTCACACTTTAGATTCCTCAATGTCATTGAAGCATAATGGAGAGAAAGGCTCAACCTTGGCAAGGCTTGATGTTGAGACTTTCGGTAGTCAGCTGGCTTACATCCTAAGAGGAGAAACCAAAGTGAGAAACTTAAAAATAAACAAAACAACAGCAGGAATAACCGTCACTTTCCTTGGCAAAAACGTGGGAACTGGACTCAAAATCGAGGACCAGATTGCAGTTGGGAGGCGTCTAGTTTTGGCAGCAGGCGCCAGAGTCGTGCACTCTAATAGCAACGCTGCTTACGGTGCCAACTTCGAGGTGTGCCTCGAGGACAAGGATTTCCCTGTAGGGCAGGAGGAGAATTCTAGATTGGGGCTGCGTCTGATGAAGTGGAGAGGTGACTTGGCTCTAACAGCCGTTGTAACATCTCAATTCGTCATTGGACGGGGCTCAAAAATGGCAGTTAATTTTGGATTGAACAATGAGGGAAGAGGCCGTCAGTGTCAGAACAAGCAGCTCAGATCAGCTACATAAGGCTGTGACTAGTATTCTTCCAATTCTGGTTTCAATCATTGGAAGTATCTTTTCTTGATTTGGAGCCTAAAACTAGACATGTAATAGAAGAAAAGTTGTTTTCAACATTTAGGAGTATATATACACTTGTTATAAGTTAATTTTAACCAATCTGCTCTTTTTTCATGTTTGTGCTCAGATTTTATGCAATTTGGATACATTGGTAATAGCTAATTGCTGTGCTAGTTGTAATGTTTCTGAGCTGTGAAGTTAATGAAGTATGATGAGTGTTGGTTCATTTTATTAGTTTTCTCAACTCTCAAACAAACAATTATCTTTTTTTTTCTTTTTTTTCTTTTTTTTCCCCTGAATGAGAAGAAATAAATAAAAAAGATAAAGCTGGTCTGGTCTTGGGATCTGCTGAAGCTCATTATTGGCTAGAGCAAAATCTAAAATAACAAAAAAAAATAAAAATTGCTGCTAATGGATGTTGAGATCAGTGATCCAAGTTGCTAATGGAAGTAGAATTGTAAGAAATTTATGTTTAGAGATGTCAATTCTAATAATAAATTTGCTAATTCTATTTGTTTAAGCAAGATTGCATGGTCTCATAAAAGTAATGGCACAACATTTTTGTAGAACAGTATTTGGAGCATCGAGTAAAAATTTAGATACCAAATGATTTTGGAATCTCCCTATTTTCTATTTTTTCAGTTTTTTTTTTTAAATAATGATTTTCGAGTTAGTTATGAATATAGGGAAGTTGATACTTGCATAAGATAACACGTCCAAAGTTGGTGAAATGGTCCTCACAATATTATCTTATGAAAAGACATTATTTGATGATGTGTGTTTTTTCCCCTAAGGTAAACGCATAATATTAGTGTACATACACAAGGATGAATTTCTCAAAAGAACAGGAATAACTTGCTGCGAACTCTTCGAATTTACAAAACTTTTTTTTTTCATTTCTTATTCTTCTCCTCGTCAAAAATAATAAAGTGCTTGGAAGTGTGAATAGTATAAAGCTTTCACATCATACAGCATAAAGCTCTCATATATTATAATTTTTAAACTCAAACTAATGGTTTAAACTACTCTCTCAAACACCCTATCAAAATTTCAAAACATTAGCAAATTTACTTCTTCACTCTATTGATAAAATGTATGAAAAAGCTACATGGCAATAAATTTAGAAAGATTAAAACCTAATTTAAGTTAGGAAAATGCTATCATAAGACTCGTTGGAAGGTCTTATCTATAATACCTTGGTTCGTATCAATAAGAATATCTTTTGTTTTTATGTGTTAATTGTTAGATTGAAAACCAACGATTTAAAATCTAAATCTCACAAAACCAAAACTAAACACACCTCCACCCAATCATTTCTTTTATTTTCACCCTATCATTATTAAAATAACAAATAAAAAAAAAGCTTAAGAAATAAAGGAAAAAAAAACATGTCCTTCATTGGGTGTGAGGGGTGGTGGGTGTAGGGTCACCAGACGAGGATGGCAGGTGGAGAAGCTGCAAGCTCTTGATCTCTATGCGACGAAGTACTGTAACACCCAACAACTCGAGCCGTTGCTTAAATGCTCTTTGCTTATACTTAGCCTTAATCTTGCTCGTGAAAATGCTAAATATTTTTTTAAAACATAATTGAAATACTTAATTATATACTTAGTCTTTTTCGTAATATTTTATAAAACATTTGCTTGCTTGTAATTACATACTATTTACTTAAATATTTATGCAAAAAGCGGCACTAGCTTACTTATTAGACTATAACATGCTATAAAATAAACAGTTTATCAAAAAAGAGAATTAAAACTTGCAACGATATCTAGCTCGATCATCATATTTGTTCTACTGCTGCGCCCATCTCATCACTATTTATACCGACTTCTTGGCAGAATTCCTATAGCATGAAGGATCTAGATGAGCTTTCGCTCAGCAAATCTAAATACATCTCACAAAACATTTTACAAGATTACAACAATTATGTAATGCATGCTTTCATTTATGCTTGCTTATAAACATCTTTATAACTTATCTTTTATTTTGGGCCCAAGTAATCTTATCGAGTGCGCGTGATCGTCGAACATCGAGATCATATCTTGATGCTTCTCTTAGGTTGAGAGACTTATATACCTCACCTGAGTGGAGGTTGGTAGGTCATTTTATTATCTTTTCCTATCTTTTTTAACTTTGGGGTTTAGATTGTCAAATTTGTAATCTTAGTGAACATGCTTTACGCAAACCAAGACAATATGCATAACATTTGCAATTATAGAGCATTCATCGATAAGGCATATAAAAATCAAATTTTTCATGTCACAAGTGAGGTTTGGGACTTACTTGAACCTCGCACTAATGCTATTCTTAATTTTTTTTTTTGTTAGCTTTGTGTCCTGTTAATGTGATACCCGACTATTAGTTTGTGTCTTAGTTAATGATCTAATTCTATACCATTTAACTTAGGTAAATTGAAGCCAATTAACGTTTCATTTAACGGCTTTGAACCTTGTATGACAGGAATTATTGCTTGTTTTAAAACTTTGAGCTTAATTGGTAAGCTGGTCTCCTTTATTCGTTTTTGTAAAAAATGAAGTTTTTGTTCTTAACGGGTCTTTAAAAATTACCAAACATTTTGGAACAAATTTTGTGATTGCTTGCTGCCCAAAATAGTGCAATAAATCTACCTATGCGTTAGAAAAAACATAGTTTTTTCTTATGTTTAGGTTTCGACCCGAATTATGAAAATCTTAACATTTTTTGCCCATATGGGTCTTGAAAAATTTTCAAACTCTTTGAAAATAATATTGGATTGATTTGCTACTCAAAACCGTGAATAAAATAACTTTGCAGTGAAAAGTACAGTTTTCATTGATTGTTATAATTTTGACTTGAAACATAAAAATTTTGACATTTTTGCTCCTAGTATCAAAACAAAACTATGTGGCACTGTTAGATACAATTTTTAACAAGGTTCAAAACATTTTAAAGGCTCATTGGCAGATTCAATTATTTTAAAAATGTTTTTTTATTTTTACAATTAAAAAAGTTTCACAATAAAACCTTGCAAAATTCGTTACTTATTTTTTCAAAAAAGTTTTTACAGTACTTTTGTGTTTACGAGCGTGCGGAATCGATAGGAATCTTGCGTCGATAATATCAAAATTTGATAAATAAGAAATTTCACGAGAGTTAGACGGTTTAAGCGAGATCTACAACTTTCTAAGGTCTACAAAATTCGTTAATGTTTTATTCTCTTGTGTGTTCTTGTTTGGATTTGAATTTCCAGAAAGTTTTTGTTGTTTAACAACGTTGTTCTGGTTCTAATGGAACTGTTTTATGCCAATGTTTCTGGATTTTCTTGATCTTTTTCTTGAGAAAAATTGCTAATTCATATAGAGAAAAGAGTAGTGTGAAACACAATGATTCATTCCGCATTGTAAAAATCATCGGTGTTTCTGGTTTTGTTTTGTTTTGATTGTGAATTGATTTCTTTCGTTTGTTGAGATTGATTTTGGGTATTGCTTATGTTTTATGAGGTTCAGCTCCTGGTGCGGGTTCATTAATATTCTTGGTACAGTAGATGCTATCACATATATAATCATGTTCAATTTGATGGAATTGTTTGATCTTAAACGAGATCTTTTATAATTTTGCAAGGTCGAAACAAGTTGATAGGATCTTCTTTTACACCCCCCCAAGGGGAGCATTTGGATGAATGATTTTTTGGGAAAATTTTTTTTTATGAATAACCTTTTTTTTTGGGACAATTTTTAGCACAAAAAAAGAGTTTTTTAGACATTAAAATGGTTTTAGTTTTTTTTTTTTTCATTCTGTTGAGGTTCTTTATTCTGTTATAGTCATTTTCTTTTTTTAAAAAAAAAACTGAAATAATTTATCTGTATAAAAAAATATGTTTTCTTTGTTAAAAAAAAAACTTTTACCCAATTCAAATTTTTTTTTGGTCCCTCTCATCAAAATCATCAGGGAATAAATGCTTTCTTTTTCAAAATCATCTCATTCGCAAGTATTTTTTTTTTTTAAGATGCCAATTAGTTACCTGCAACTCATTTACAACAGAATATGTGCACCTTTTATGGTTTTCACCGTTGGATATAATCTGGGGCATACAATTTGGTTCTCATAGATAGGAGAAAAAAGGGGTTCTTACCGTTGTTTTTTCCCATTAAAAAAATATGGAAAAAAAATAATAAAATGAAATGAAAGAAAACAAAGACCCTCTAAGCCAGGCGGCGGGTTCAGCTTTTGGTTGACATATAAATTACCAATTATCCGGAAAAGGGCAGAATTCTTTCCCTGGCAGTGGCTCTTTCCTATCTCAGAGGGAGAAAGAGAATCCAAAAAAAAAAAAAAAAAAAAAAAAAAAGAAAAGAAAATGGTGAAGCTCCTACTTCACTGAACTGTGAGGTCTGAACTGGAAATCACAAACCAAAAAATGACGTCGTTTTTCAAATCCTTCGCTTCTCACTCTCCCCCTTTCAAACCCACCGACGCCACCATGGCCGTCCTTTCCCCCTCTCCCTATCGGGTTTGTCTATAAATACGCTCCTTTCTATTCTATTTTCCGCATTTTTCTCTCATTTCTGAATTCTCTCTTCGCGCTTCTTCGACCTCTGTTTGGATGCCGAGAAAATCGGAGGAAAAAAAAAACTGCGATTCTCAGCTCCTTTCTCTCCATTTATTATAACATTTCCTTCGGTTTAGGTTTTTATGCGTGATTGTTGTGAAATTGCTGAGAATGATTAAGCAAGCTGGAGTTCTTAGGTTTAGATTTGTTTTCCTTTTTTGATTTTTTTTTTTTTTTTGGTTTTCAGTTATGAATTTGTTGATAAGATTCTTAGCTTTTTTTGGCCATTTTATTTTCTTTCGGTTTCTCGGCAAGCAAATGGAGCTGTTTTCTGGAGTGTTTTGTTTCTTCTGTGCTTTGGATTCTATGAATTCAATTAGGTTTTGATCATGATGTAGCTAGCTGAAGTTCGTATGATTGAATTTACTGAGACTCGTTGTTGAACAGTTTATATCTGTTATCCGTTCTTGCATTGGTGAGGTTTTGAATAGATATTTTCGGTTATGAGTTTATTAGTAAGGATCTTAGTTTGTCTGCATTGTTCTTCCCTTTGGTTTCTCAGATAGCAAACGGACTACTCAGTTAACTCGTCTGTTGCTTAAAGTGTTTAGTTTTCGGATGATATGAGTCTGGTTTTGATTTGTGGTTGTTGTGAAATGGTTGAGAATGTTGGCAATTGAGCAATCTCGAGCTTGTAGGTTTGGATATTTTAAATTCCTCGTAAAACACTTAAGATTACTTTCGGTTTGATCTTCCTCAATAATTCATGAACTTGCGAGGTGTTTGATAGAATTTTTGAGTTACAAGTTCTAGAGTTTGATCTTGGTAAGATTCTGAGTTTAGTTCTCTCACCCCAGCCACCCCCCCCTCTCTCTCACAACTTGTTTGATAAAATGATAAAATGTTAAAAAAATAGAAGGATTTAAGAGGTGTTCTTGACTGTTCAAGTTCAGTTTTCCTTTTTTGGTTTCTTTCTATTCATTAATTTTTGCAAAAATATTTAAGAGATTATGCAAGACTATTGTATTATCAGAAGTTTTTTGTTGGTTTGAGAATTGAGTTTTTTCAAAATACTAGATATGTGAACTTGGCATTTTGTTTTTGCTGAAAATGTGTTTTACTTTGGAACTCAGATGATGATTTCTTTCCTAATTAGATGTTTCATCTGAAAATTCATATTAGGAATTCTAAAGGTTGTTGTTGGTTTTTTTTTTTTTTTTTTTCAAGCATTAAATCCTGGATTAAATGTCAGAGAATGACTAAGGTGGCATTTTCGAGTGGTTGAGAGTTCAATTCACCTTTTTTTTGTCTTCTTTTTAATAATTTATGTGAAGGTGCTTTTAGAGTTTATTATCAGAACTTATTTGATAATCTGACTTGTGGTATTTCTTAGAAATGAGTCGCAAATGTCTTCTAGTCCACATTGTGCTGACAGAAAACTGCTTCAGTTTTTGAAGTCAACTGTCTTGTTTTACGAGTTTCCTAATTTTGTTCCTTTTCTTTCTGTGTTATTTTCCTTTTACTGTAATTTTCCCATTATTATTTTCATGATGGTGTAATAGTTACGACTCCCAACGGATAAATTATGTTTATGTGTTCAGGTTTTGTCGAAAAGAACCTGCTCATCCTTTAGGAAATCTTCTTTTAGCTCCTTTCATCCCAAAGGAAGCTCTTTGTTTACCCTCTTCCATGTGAAACACTATTCCGATATATCTAATGCTGAGCTCCATTCCTCAAAGAGAAGGTCAAGAGGACCTGTTATGGCTGCAAAGAAAGCAGCTGAAGGTGGGTTTGTAGCGTGTGCTTGTGTTGCTTTTCTTATATATACTCTTACTGAGAGGGCATTTGTTGGAAGATGTTGCTTGGGATATTTATCTGTTGCATAGATCTTGGAAGTTTTTTGATTGTATAAAGTTTCTCATGATAAACAAATGTGACTTGTTGTGATTGTTTAGGGGCAAACCAAGAAGATGGAAAATACAAACACACGGTTGATCTGCCTAAAACAACATTTGGCATGAGAGCAAACTCTTTAGTACGGGAGCCGGAACTACAGAAAATATGGGATGACAATCAGGTGTTCAAGAGAGTTGTTGATAAAAATTCAGGGGTGAGTTTCTAAGTTCTCCTTTGTTCTCTATTTCAGACATGTAACTTAATTTCTTACTTTTAGTTACCTCTTTGCAGGGAAATTTCATTCTCCATGATGGTCCTCCATACGCCAATGGTGACCTTCACATGGGACATGCACTAAACAAGATATTGAAGGATATTATTAATCGTTATAAGGTGTATCATTTTACCAATTACCACGCCGTCCACTATGTTGCTTTTAAGCTTCAACTCTTATGATTCCTAGCCCTTTAGTAACTATTGCTTAAGATTTCATCTCGCTTTTTCTAATTCAACTAATATATTAACGCATTGATGATTGATCATTGTATGTTATTTACAGCCCCAAAAGAAAAAAAATTACAACGTATTACTGGAAATATAACATATAACATATTTCTTATTTCTTTTCTTTTTTATGACAGCTTCTTCAGAATTATAAAGTTCATTATATTCCTGGTTGGGATTGTCATGGGTTACCAATTGAGTTAAAAGGCAAGTATCTATTTTGCATTTCACTTTTACCAGTGTTGGCCTGGTGATTTGTATTTTTTTTTTTTTGGAGGTGCTGATGACTTGTATTTCGTTGTTCATTTTGTTATTATGTTCACATTGACATGACATTACATTCTACTTCTCTTGATGATATTTTTGGTGAACTTTGAATCACAAGAAAGTTGCTCTAGAAACTGAATAACTATAAGTGAAAAAGATGAGTACAACTTTAAAATCTGTGCTCCAGAAACTAATGAAGTAAAGTATAAGTGAAAATGATGAATACAACTCTAAAATCTGTGCTGATCATGAAGTTATAAAAAGTTATGTCCTTACCTCCAAGGCTTCAATTTTAATGAGTAATCTTTAATATGAAATATCGTGCCACTGGCTTGAGGGAGGGAACTTATCTTCAGAAGATGGCAATATATGTATTCAGAGCCTGAGAGGCAATGCTTTTTAACTTTTGATTTTGGAGGAAGTGGAAACCTTTCTGCTGTAAGTGTTGTGCGGATATTAAGGAAAAGATCCTAATACATGCTTTGGTCAACATTTTAGTTCTGCAGTCAATGGATGAAACTACTAGAAAGGATCTCACGCCAATAAAATTGAGAGCAAGGGCGGCTAAATTTGCAAAAGGAACTGTCAAAAATCAGATGGAATCATTTAAGGTAACATTATCTCATTTAGTTGTTTTGTAGTTTGACGTCTGAATTGGTATGTTGTTGGGATTTTACTAGATGATTTTGTTTTGCTCTTTCACATAGAGTGTATGATATTGAAATTCCTTTCTTCTAAGATCTGAAAGCGCTTACCAAAATTTTATACCAACTTTGGATAATTCCTTGAGAAATCAATCGTACGATTTGATGTTTCAGCGCTATGGAGTGTGGGCGGACTGGGATAATGCTTACCTGACTTTGGATCCAGAATACGAAGCTGCCCAGGTAGCTACTACAGCTCCATTACAGTTACAATGTGAAGGAGTTAAACCAGAATTTTAGGACTTTGGATCATCTCTTACCTTTGTACAACCTTTTTTATTTCTTCTGGAGAAACTACGGAGATTTTTTTTGGAAGCAACTATAAGGAATGTCATGGTAACATTAAATTCGAACAATTCAAGGTTAATCTTGTGTAATCACGTGTGTTGTAATCTTGTAGATTGAAGTGTTTGGCCAGATGGCAATTCAAGGTTATATTTACAGAGGTAGAAAACCAGTTCATTGGAGTCCCTCATCACGAACTGCTCTTGCAGAGGCCGAGTTGGAGGTACATCAATTGGCTTGTAATTTTCTGCTTAACCTAACGTAAAAAATTTTCTACTCGAGACATTTTTAAACTATGTAATTCCCGTTCACTGTTCAAGGGCTTTTGAGCTTTAGCTAGACCATACACAAGTTATAGTAATGTTGTCTGATTTTGTTCCCAACAACAATCTTTCCTCTTGAGGTGCTTTGTTTATTCCAAGTTCAAATACAGTTTGGATCTATTTAAAGCTTTCACTATCCAGTCAATTGATTAAACATAAAAATTCAAAAGTAAAAGTAAAATTAATAAATCAAAAAAGGAAGTAAAATAATAGACCCTTATAAATACATACACATCTTTCTTTGTAACAAAGAAGTGCCTTGTAAAATATTCAACTTCTGGGAAGTTTTGAGGCTTCTACACAACTTATGCCACATGTTACTTTGATTTAATACTTAATTGGAATTTCTTTGTGCAGTATCCGGAGCGGCATGTTTCAAGGAGCATATATGCCGTTTTTAGATTGGTCAGTGCACATCCAATCTCGGGTGGTGTATTAGACGAGTATCTCCCAAATTTGTGTTTGGCCATTTGGACAACAACTCCCTGGACTATTCCAGCCAATGCTGGTGGGTTTTGCTTCTGTACTTAAAACAGTCTTTTATGTGATTGTCAATGTCTGAAAATCTTCTCTATCAATTGAGTCAATCTAATGCTCTTCCGTCTGTTAGGAAGGATGAAGTTAGAAATTTAAAGTGAAGAAAACTACGTGCTGTCATCATATACAAGTATTTCGATCCGTAACACATCAAAACTATGCTTGTTAATTCTATTTGATTCAAGGATGCTTGAGTTTCTCAACTTCGTCAATAGTTCATGTGTTTTTCCTTATCTTCTCCTATGCCACAGATTCCATGTTTCTGAGATATGGTCATTTCATGATCTGAGCAATCTTCTTAATTTTACAATTATTCTGCTGTTATCATATTTACAGCTGTTGCTGTGAATGCCAAGCTTCAATATGCCATAGTTGAAGTACAAACACTCTCAGAAGATGCATCTTTATCTGCTGGAAATAAAAAGAAACAGCTTGGAAATGTTCTGAAGGAAGAAAAGAAGCCTTTCCTCATTGTAGCTTTAGATCTGGTACCAACATTAGAAGCAAAATGGAGTGTGAAGCTTGTTGTCAGGAAAACACTAGCGGGTTCAGATATTCAAAACTGCAGGTGACAGAAGATGCTAGAAACCTAAACCTGAGTAATGCTTATAATTTTTTATTGCATATTTCATTTCATCAAAGGATATGTACTTCAATGAACCATATATTAGCTAAAGTGTGCTTTCTGATTCCGGTTTCAGGTATATTCATCCGATCAGTAATAAGGAATGTCCAGTCGTCATTGGAGGAGATTACATTACAACAGAGTCAGGAACTGGACTAGTCCATACAGCTCCAGGTCATGGTCAGGAAGATTACGTGACTGGCTTGAAGTACGGACTGCCAATTCATTCTCCTGTTGATGATGATGGGAAGTTCACTGAAGAAGCTGGACAGTTCAGCGGGCTTGATGTGCTTGCAGACGGCAATGTTGCTGTCGTGAAATATTTGGATGAAAATTTGTCACTTATAATGGAAGAATCTTATTGTGAGTCTTTTTTTTGTTGCTTGAACCAATGATTAATTTTTAAGTCTAGTTTCAGTTTATTTTTATGGTCAAAATGATTCCATTTACTCTTTTGAAGCACACAAGTATCCATATGACTGGAGAACAAAAAAGCCTACAATATTTCGGGCAACCGAGCAGTGGTTTGCATCGGTTGAAGGATTTCGCCAATCTGCCATGGATGCAATCAGTCACGTAAAATGGATTCCATCTCAGGTATTTGTTTAGTCCACAAGAATATTATATGCACTAGACTTTCATTTTTGGCTCATTATGCTTCTCTAACTGTTTCTTTAGTTTGTATAAAAAAAGAGGGTATTATCTAGGGTTTATCTAGTATTGCTCCTTTACCCTGACTTTGGGTAATAACTAAGTAGCCTCTAGTGTTTTGGTGATACTGGCTAATATACTAAGGATAGTAAATTAAATAAATCAGTTATTAGGCTGCATAACATATCCAAGTTTTCTCGCTTTTTTACAAGATGATTCCTCTTAAAAAGGTTAAATAGACTCCTCAAAACATTTATTTCCGGCAAAGTTCTTAAAAAGGGGTTAGTGTATGTAAAGCTGAAGGATATACGTCGTTAAATCTGTTACATAATTTTGGCTATATTTGGTTTTCATCATGTGGAACTTATTCATGATTTTGCAGTATATTTCCTTTTGACATTGCAGTTTATTGGCGTTATCTTGTGTGTTTGAATGAGCATTTTTTTTCTTCAGGCAGAGAACAGAATTTCTGCAATGACTTCTACCCGGTCTGATTGGTGTATCTCCCGGCAAAGGACATGGGGTGTTCCAATTCCAGTTTTTTATCATGTACGAACAAAGGAACCTCTAATGAATGAAGAGACTATTGATCACATAAAGTGTAAGAGCCATTTAGTTATAGCAATAGTTTTCCCCTCACGACATGTAGTTTGAGTTCAAACATCCTCTCTGTGACCCTTCCCCACTTGTGCAGACTCAAAATGAGCATACGCACACAATGCATCAATAAATGGAATGATCCATGTAGATATTCTGTGAAATCAATCATCTCTTACTTTGATGGACCTGTTAAAGGTGAACTTACTCTTGTTCTTTCGAGTTCTTTATGTTGGCAGCTATAATAGCTGAAAAGGGTAGTGATGCCTGGTGGTACATGAAGGTGGAGGATCTTCTTCCTCCTAAATATCGTGATAAAGCATCTGAATTGGTGAAAGGGACTGACACGATGGATGTATGGTTTGATTCAGGTATTGCATAGAAGTGTAATGTGATGCATCTAACTGCGTATGTATGAATTGCTGATGACTATTGCATCATCAATATCCATTTAATTCCTGATGCATGTTCACAATTGCATTTAGTTTCTCATCTCTGTAGCTACATTTTGTAAATGATTCATAATTTCATTTGTGGTTGCTTTTCTTTCTTCTTCTTTATATATATATATATATATGGATTCTGAATAATTCTTTGTATTTCAGGTTCTTCTTGGGCTGCAGTTTTGGGAAGAAGAAATGGCCTTAGTTTTCCGGCAGACCTGTACCTTGAAGGCACAGATCAACATCGTGGGTGGTTCCAGAGTTCTTTATTAACAAGTATTGCTACGAAAGGTAGTATCTGTACATATTCAATAATAATAATATCTCCCCACTTACGTTTAAAGATATTGATGTTTCAGTATAAATATTTTGGTTTTTTAATGATGCGTATATTATTAAGAATGGTTAAGGATATTAAATTTTTACTGACTCAAAAGAGAGATCACACTTCGACGAATATAAATAAGAATAATTCTGAGGTTAGATATTCTGGAATTGAACATTTGACTTCTCCCTTAGTCTTCTGCCCCGTAACTACAGTAGCTGAGCCAAGAGGTGCAATGCAGTTTAGGATTCTGATTGGTTTCTAGATGCTACAGTGGTTCCTTTTTTTTTTTTTTTACCCTAGTTGTAAATTCTTAAACTAAGGAGGATCTTTTATAACAGTATTTGTTAATCAGTGAGACACTGTTATGAAATTTTCACTTTATCTTTGATACAGGACAGGCTCCATATTCTAGTGTTATAACACACGGATTTGTATTGGATGAGAAGGGTCTAAAGATGAGCAAATCTTTGGGTAATGTTGTAGACCCACAAAGTGTGATAGCAGGTGGAAAAAACCAAAAGGTCAGTCAATTTTGAATATATTGCCTGCCATTAACATCTGAGCCATGCCCTAAAGGAATATGTGAGCGTATTGCTTTATGGTCTTGTTTCTCTGCTTGCAGGAAGCACCTAGTTATGGAGCTGACATATTGCGACTCTGGGTTTCCAGTGTAGACTACACAGGTGACGTAATGATTGGTCCTCAAGTTCTCCGCCAAATGTCAGACATTTATCGGAAGCTGCGAGGAACGTTGAGATACCTTTTGGGAAACCTTCATGATTGGCGTGTATGTTCCATATCAGTTATTATAGATTTTGAGCTAAGCCTTCAGGATCTGAAATGTTTTACTTTTCCCAAATACCAGCTCTTATTTCCGCTTATGTGGCAAGTTCCATTTATCTATTTATTGCTTCTACTCGTATATTATATAATGTACTGTGCTGGCAGGCTGATAATGCTGTCCCATACCACGATCTTCCCATGATCGATCAGCATGCTCTATTTCAGCTTGAAAATGTTGTAAAGACCATCAGAGAGAGCTACGAGAACTATCAATTCTTTAAGATCTTTCAGGTAAAATTTCTCAAATATTGTTGATTTTCTGTTTGGAGTTCATGCTCAATGGAATGATGAAAAGCATTGTAAAGGAAGCTACATTCTTGTATTTTGGAGTATAAATGTGAGAGTGAGGAAGAGAGATATAGCAGTTTGCTTTTCTCCCTTTATTTTTCAACTTGACAACATGTTCTCTCTTCTTCTTTTCAGGTCATTCAACGGTTCATCATTGTTGACCTTTCAAATTTCTACTTCGATGTTGCCAAAGATCGCCTCTATGTGGGGTAACTCTTTCCTGCTCTATCTACAAATTTGTAGTTAATCTAATTTCCTTCCTGCCCTTTTACATTCATAATCTTGTAGCCAACACATGCTTTGCAGTTCTGGGAACTTCTTTTATTTTTTTTTAATTTATTTGCATAACTTAAAGAAGTTTTTTTCTCCTACTAGAATGGTCCTAAGATATGTGAACAAGGAGAAAGTTTAGTACAGGAGCTGCTAAATATACGTCACAGTATATGCTCATTTTTACTAGAATAGAAACATCTGCTGTACATATAAAGTTAGAAAGATTGATATGACAGGGGCACAACAAGTTTCACGAGGCGAAGTTGTCAAATGGTTCTTGAAGCACATCTCCTTTCCATTGTAAGAGTGATAGCTCCCATATTGCCCCATTTGGCTGAGGACGTATGGCAGAACCTCCCGTTCAAGTATATCAAGGAAGATGGATCTATCGCCAAGTTTGTTTTCGAATCAACCTGGCCGGCTTCAAACGAAATGTGGCTTTCATTTCCAACTGAAGAAGTCGATTTCTGGGAAAAAATTCTCGAGGTAATAGAACAAATCAGTGTTGTTGAACTTCCATTAATGCGTGTTCATCTTTTCCACGTGTTTGCTTGCTTATGTCTCATTGGAAGGACTTTTGACCAGTTGAGAACTGAGGTGAATAAAATCCTGGAGGTTGCTCGTACCGGAAAGTTGATTGGCTCCAGTTTGGAAGCCAAGGTTTATCTCCATACTGCCGATGCTAACCTGGCCTCTAGATTACGTGAAATGTGTGAAGCTAACAATGATGCAGACACATTGCATCGAATCTTCATTACATCTCAGGTGTTGTCTTATTTATTTGTAAAAGCTAACAAGTGTGCTTGTGATGAGTGACCGTTGTGATTTCTCTCTCTAATAAATAAATTTTTTGATGATATATGCAGGCAGAGGTTCTTCCATCCATGGAAAACGAGCGGATTGGGAACATTCCACACACTGGAGAATGCCTTATCCAAGGGAAAACTAAAGTCTGGATTGGTGTGTCCCGTGCAGAGGGCGGTAAATGCGAAAGATGCTGGAATTTTTCGCTGCAAGTTGGTTCCTTTCTCGAGCACCCAACTCTTTGCAGCCGTTGTTATAACGTGGTCAGCGTCAAGCAATTTCCAGCTGTGGCAATGGCCACTTGAAAGTTTTTTCAACAAAGGTAAAACTTTTTCTTTTTAATGCTGCTGATGCATTGTTTTGGAGCTACGTAGCTTCATCAAGTGCTTCCCCTTTTTCGCACAGATGAATTTTGACAAGGCTAACTTATTATTCTTTGGCATTGATAAAGCAATAGAAGCGGCTGATATACATCTGTTTCGAATACAGCATGTCATGTGCAGTATTAATTCAAATCTAGTAGAAAGTATTTTGGTAGTATAATTATCAAATTTAGAAGTGATAATAAAATAAGAATAGAAACTAGAATATGGTGAGCATAATTCGTTTATCATTTGGGTTATTCATTGTACAACCGCATAGGTAAAGAGTGAGAAAAACTAGTATGTAGTGAGATTTGTAGTCGTTTTTCGAGATACAGATATATAACTGGCGGCCACAGCAATGTGTTGTGAGATTTATATTCATTTTGTTTTTGGTAGTAACGTGCGTTAATCTCTTAAAGAACATTATTTATGTTTGACGTGATATTTGTATTTCGTTTCGCGTTTATTTCTAAAAACAATTGATTGTTGATGTCGTTTGTAAGATATATTGTCGTTTGCATTTCTAGATTCCGTCGTTAGTCGAACATATAGTCGCGTTTAGCTAATGTCGTCCCTAGCTGTCGTCGTTTTACAGTTTTCGTCACTTGTGATGTTTTCAGTTGTCTTTTTCGATTGATGCTGTTTTCAAATTTATTTTCGTTTGTATCTTGGATCTTCAAAAAAAAAAATATTATTTTCGTTTCTGAGAATGTCATCTCTAGGCATCAACTTGTCGCAGTTGTCGTTTTGTTTTATTGGCGTTTTGTACAGTCATTTCACATGTCACTGCCGTTTATGGTGGGTTGTCGTTTTCAAATGTCCGCAAGCCGGCATTGCTATTCAATTCTTAGGGTTCGTTAAACTGTAAGTTTTAAATTACGTAAAAGTTTAAAATAAAAATAAAATATTATATTAAGTTGAAAACAAGAATTAATGTGTGAAAAATTATAGTTTATGAAAAAAAAATAATAATAATTTTTATTGTAAAAAATAGTTTAAATCATATGAACTTAAATAAAAAAAGGGCAGTTTAAACAGTTTTAGTTCATTTAAAATTGTCTTTATGGTTTAAATTTTATTTATTTTTTACTCTATCCAATGTCATTTTAAACAGTATTATTTGAGCTACTCTAAAGCACCAAACATAAAGTTTTAACTACTCTAAAGCACCAAACGTCATGTTAACTTTTTTAAAGACGTCCTTTCATATTTACCTTAAAAAAATACAAATCATGAAATACAAACCAATCATGCGTTTACTGATTAGTTTGCACAGACCTCGTCGTTTACGTATTTAGCAGCTTCACATTCGTTAAATTTTTGAAATTGGTAGCTTAACACGAAAGCGACCCGGCGTTTGCCATTTTATGTTTCATGAGCCTTTTGTCGTTTATGTTTGATTTACGACAAGCAAAAATTACGTCGTTCAACAGCCGATTGTGACGATTACGATTAATTATATGTCAATTGAAAAAAAAAAAAAGGTGGAATTATCGCACATAGGTCATTTTTATAAAGTATTTATTTATCTTATAAATATATGAATTGTATATATTAAAAAACATACTGTTTAGTTCCCTCCCTTGAAATAACATAAAAGTATATAACGTGTTGAACATAAAAAAACATGAATTTTAACATTTGGAAGTAAAATTTACTTTTCTTAAAACAACACAAATGGTTTTGTTCAAAAAATTAAAAAAAAAACCAAGACAAATGGAACAATAAATATGTTATACTAAATTAATTTAACATGATATTCTATCACTTGTTTATTTAATATACTAATTTAAATAGATTATGTAAATTGAGCCGATTGATAAACAAATCATGTTTGGATCAACATTTTCCAACACATTCAATATATAGATTATTTATGCTTTTTAACACAATTAATAAACAGGCTACAATTGTTTACACGTTATATTCACTTTGTGTCAGTCCAATTTAATTAGAAGAAAACGTGTAACCATTAAACACAAGCTAACAGTGAATTTTTTCCATGATTGAAAAATAAAGGTCTACGTCCTGCATAATCGTAGGGTACAAAAGGACAAACAAGCCCTAATAACGAATAAATGACTCGAACAATTTTGTACTATAAAATTGCATACCTGAAATTCAATTGTGTAAGAAATAAATGTACGTACTAATTATTACGCACTCTTGGACATTAACCAATTCCATTATGATTTATAGGTCGTGTGCACCGGACAAGAGATTTAACACACGTTGACAGACAGACCTCAGGGATTTTTGCACCATAATTAAGCCATAATTTACAGGGATTGACCCTTAACAGAGAGGGGTGCAATAAATAACGCGGGAGGAATGATGAACCCCACATTTGAAAAGGTTCTATATTACAAACAAGATGCAACATGTTAAGGAAGGAAAAAAAAGGTTTCCGCCAGACCTTTTTTCTAAAGGAAAAAAAAAAATTATCCATTTAACGTGTTAAGCTGTCCACCTGAACTTAGAGACGGTTGTGCAAGCTATTCAATGTCCTCTAAATCCTGCGACTGAATGGGTATATCCTGGAAATAATTAAAAATACTTGTAATGACGATAACAGACGCAAGCAAAAAAACAATGATCTGTTTGGAAGCCCGGTTCGATTAGATGGCTTCAGTTTCAACTGAAACTCTTATTTGGCCCAATAGCGGTTAGAGTTGAATCTTAATAGTTAAAACTACTTTTAGTTCAAACCAACATTTTGACAAACTTAACAAATACAAGTTTCAACCATAAATTGTGGCCCTAACTCATTTTTTGGTTCCAACCAACTAATTCCAACCGGGCTCCCAAAAAGGGAGTCAACAATAGGCTACACACACAAGTATATACACGTATATTTATATGCATGTATACGTGTGTATTGTAAGTAACGAAGAAACCTATACCATGAACTTCATGGACACCAAAGCATTTCACAAACGGACACGCCTTACCTGCTTCAATTTTTAACAAATTTTGAGGGCCCAAAAGCATTTCACAAACGGATACATATGTCTACCTGTTTAACAAATTTTGCGGGGCCCAAATTCCTTTCTTCCCCCTAATTCCTACAACTAAATATGGTAACTTGAAGCAGAGAAAGAAAGAGCTTTATTTAGTCAATCTTCATCGTTAATACCCTAGGACGGAGTCATGATTACAGTGTTAGCATATTGTACCTGTGTTTGTATTAGCTGGTGTGGTTGCTGATCTTGGGCCAGCGCATAAGCTTGTGGCTGGGACATTCTATAGTACGGCTCTTTCAGATCAAGTTCGCAAGACGATGTTTGAAGTATACCTCCTTGTTCGGCACCAGGGCCCCACATTTTAGCTGTCACAAACCATATCTTGTTAGTAAACAGTTTAACAACAAAATTTGGCCAATACTTAGCGAGTACATGAAGCCGACCTGACAATGTTAGATATATGGTATAGCTTTGAGCATTATGGGCAACCATGCAGAGTCGTCCAGTAATTTCTTGTCCGGCCATAACATAAATTGGCTGAGAGAGAACACAACGCAATTGGTACCAGTGAGTTGTCGGTGCGCCAGGGGCAGTGGTAAGCCACCTTTGCACAGTGCTGTGGATTAAGCAGTTCAAAAACATCTAAGGAATCAATTAATGGCCTAAAAAGTAGTAAGAAAACGAAAGAAATCACACCACCTTGGATGCAAGAGAATTTCATCGATCAAGATCAGATGATTACCTCCCATTGAATAAAACATCGAACCAACATGCCAGCCCATGCACTCTAGTGCCAACGGAGGTTATAAATCGCAGTGGTATATCAATTTCATATAAATCTTCTTCCTGCAGAATAAAATTGAAAATATGGTTGTGCGTTTAATTGTTAGTTTACCAACAAAAAGAATAAGATAGGTTTCAAGCAATACACTGATACCTTGACTTTAGTGAAGTCTATCACATGAGATATTGAAGGAGCCACCAAAAATCTTGGATCAAAAGCATCCACCACAGGCTGTTCAGAGAACCCCAAGAATAGAAGCTTTCATAAGACAGTGATGAAAACTAAGCAATAACACAGACGTCTAGTGCTTAAAAAGATTAAAAATTACATATCAGGATTCTACCGTTCAACCTATTTAAATATATAGAAGGATAAAAATATGCACCTGTGAAAAATAGCCCTGAAATGCCGATCCATGCAAAGCTGTCAAATCAACACCATAATAATTCTGCTGCTGCCAGAAAAGAGCCTGTATATAAATAACACGGAGGAATTAGCCAGCTGAATAATGATTCTAAATCCAGAGAAAATTACCTTCTACCATTAATATTTTACACTTCAACACTAAACGTCATAATAATAAGAAGTTGTGTAAGCTTGAGATTGAATGCAATGCTTTTGCGAAAGGGAAGAACCTTCTACCATTAATATTTTACACTTAAACACTAAACGTCATAATAATAACAATTTGTGTAAGCTTGATTTCACATTCAAATATACAGCTTTATTTTTATATTTCTCCATTCGTGCATATTGTTGTTTGCTACATACACTTTATTTCTCCTACTGTTTTCCTTGGAAAAGACTAAAACTAAAACTAAAAATGATGATGACATACGCACCTTATTTGCAATTTCAACAAACAAATATTCATCACTGAAAGGTGCCATGTGTATCCTACAAAGTAATGAATTTTAAATCATGAGAACTGAAAAGGTAAAAGATAACAATCTCCATGCTTTAGTACACAAGACAAACACCAAAACATCGTAATATGGTAAAACATCCCAGCTATTTCCTTAAAAAGTTGACATAAAAAATACAAACATAAGGCAACAAAAGTTACCAACGCTGGTTCTTAGGATTTTTGACTGTTCACAGACTTCCAGTTATAGCCATGTAAAGACTTGATAACAATAACTTTCTATTTGGATGATAGGCATGTAAGACTTAAAAAAAAACTCCAAGATCCATCGCTAGAAAATATCCTGTTCATATATTTTAGTACAAAATAGAGTAGTTTTATAAGAATACAGGTTGAAGATACAAGTCTGCTAACAGCTGTGCATATTGTTCCTTAATAGCATAATGATAAAACAGCCTAAACAAGAAATTGCAAAATTTAGAAACATCCATCGCATACTTACATGCACGCACTATGTGATGCTATCCTATTTCCAAGTCAAATTTATTAGCCCATGAGAGATGCATAGCCTTAAGGCAGGATTCATATCATGCTAGAACCAGTATAGTGTAAAACACAATATTAAACAGAATATATATTAAGGGTAGAATTACCTTCCAACTGTAGGAAACATTTTTCCATTTGGGACAAGGAACCGATCTCTTGCAATCACATAGGACTCCAGCATTCTCTCGTTGACTAATAAGGTGCCTAAAAACCAACAACAAAAAGAAATAGCTCACTTCAACTCCATAATAATAAGAGAAAACAGCCTAAACAGTTAACATGATCAATGTGTATGTATTGACAGCGACAATTTAGTTGTAGTGACGAGCATTTGTGGGCTCTATGCAAAAATAGTGGACATCGTGTGAAAATGAGCAGTTTAGAAAGAATCTAATGACCTAGATGTGACTCAAAAATACAAGCATTTGTGGATTCAACGTGAAAATTTCTTATTCAATCAAAAGTGAACATTGAGGATGCCATTTGAAAATAAGTAAACCAGAGAGAATCCAGATACTCGGAATCCTATGGATGATCTCATGGTCTCTCTGGATGTTGGAAGTTTCCACATGACTAAGGCGAGGATTGAAATCGAGTTTAACTTCCCATATCACTAAAACAAGGATTAAAATCAAGAAAGAGAAAAAAAACAAAAAACAAAAAAACCAAAAAAAAAAACAAAAAAAAAAGGATGAAAAGACTTACCCATTGGCTCTGAGATAAGAATATCTGCTTTCTCTGGTAATTCAACCTCCTCAACTTTGCCTTTGACAACCTAAGTTTATACACACACACATAAATACATTGACTCACAAATAGAAAAGATGAATGGCAAATAACCTGAAGAGAACAACACAATTGACCAATAATGATGAAACTAAAATCAGAAAGAATCACACCGTTATTCGTGGGCTCAACACTGGATTTCCAGCAATTAGTTTGCGTGCATATTCTGCCATTTCAGATGCTTCCACAGCATAAACATGTTTTGCACCAGCCTAATAAGAGCAAAAGAAACTGGTAATTAATGACACACACACACACAAACCAAATATATCACTCTAAAGAAACAAAGATGCTTAGGATATACATGCAACTTGGTTCTTATCAAATCAAAAAAAAAAAAAAGAAAAAAAAAGGGGATACATGCAACATGGTGAAAGAGTAAAGTCTACCTGAGCAGCAAATAATGACAAGATACCACTACCAGCACCAACATCAACCACCACACGTCCAAA
The DNA here is from genome assembly GCA_025403435.1 of Artocarpus heterophyllus. NCBI lineage: Eukaryota > Viridiplantae > Streptophyta > Magnoliopsida > Rosales > Moraceae > Artocarpus > Artocarpus heterophyllus. The sequence goes on from CM046342.1 coordinate 3,619,897, forward strand.
AAAATCAGCACGGTTTTCAATGACAGCAGCATAATATGTTCCTGGGGAAATGTGAATAACATAGTAATTGATGTTATGGATCAATGTTCATCTCAGAACTCAGATAATTCAATCTTTCTACTTAAACCAACACGCTGTTAAACAGGAAGCAAAAGGTACCAAATTATTTCACAAGAAACCCTAAAATTTTTTTCCTACAGAGGTAATCTTCTCAACTATGCATTAACAGAACATAAACAATGCAAAATCAAGGAAACAAATGTCACAGAAACAGATGTAACAGCTCATTCAAATTACCTGTCCTAACATAATCCTGTAACATGTTTTGCTGATGTAGCAGTTGTCCATAGTAATGGAAATACATTTTAGCAGAAGATGGTTCTATCTTATCATCAAACTTGCTTTTAAAATCAGTTGTTGCTCCATTTGGTAATCGTGTTTCTGCAAGAGAAAGTTCAAAGACATGAATAAATAAAAAGGAAGATATCCCCTAAAGAAATGCAGATATCATTCTACAACCAACGCAACAACAAGCAACCATAGGCAGTAGGGAGAAAAGCTATGTCAAGTATTCAGTCTTAAATATAACCTCATTTTTGGGGAGTCCAGTAATGGTACAAAAAAGAAGGATCTCCCTATTCCAATATACCTAAAGCTAAATGCTGAAGCTTCTTACAAATTTAAACCAAGTTACTAGATAACAACTAGAATTCTATGTTTTATATGAGTTAATTTATCTCAAAAATCAACTTAAACAAGAAACAAAAGTATCTTCACAAAGTTCTAAAATAGCACCTTCAATAACATAGTCCTTCTTCAGTAGCTCAAAAGCATAATGGAAGGCTGTGCTCTCCTCCTTACTTCTAAACTGAATAGTCACCCCTCTCGAATGCTTCTAGTTCAGAAGAAATAAAATATATTATCTATTAGGACCGCCGGTCCAAAGCGATCGTGTAACTTTCGTTAACCATAAATAAATTAGCAGATCATCTATAAGAATCTTGAATTTTTTAATAAAGTTCTCGTAGAAAAGAGTGCAGAAATAGTATTCAACACATCTTACCTCTTTGCTTATATCAGACGCTTCAAATATGCAAACCAATCTTACGGGACCTAACTTGAATAGCTGATCAACAAAATAGGAAAACCAAAGCATATTATAATTTTTGGACTTTGGAGTGATCATTCATGCCACATTACGCAAGTATAGGATGTTTTAAATAAATTAGTAAATCAAAAGCGTCAAATAAGCGTACAGCAGGTTTATTGGCAGAATGCTAAACTGAATCTTAACAGCCTAAAAAATAATTGACGAAATAGTGAAAGGAAAATGTTCGATCAGCTCCAGCTTAATTTCCATACTTAGTTTCACAATGCTGGAAACATTGCATATCATTTTCTTTTCCGTTTTCTTTTCGATTGCTCCACCTTCTCAGCATCCAAACAGTGTAACCAAACAAGTTCCTTACAACAAGAAGGTTCTGAAAGATCTAAGCGTACTTTCTGCTTCCTTGTATTTCTTTCAATTTTCTTCACTTTCTCGTCAACCAAACAAACAACGAAAAACTAATCCGAGGAAAAACAAAAGGAAACGAACCTGAGCAGCTCGGAGATCAACATTGACGGCAGCAACCGACTCAGACTCGTGATAAAACCGGAGCTCCGGTACTCCGCAATTGGCGCTGAACCGAGCAATCGCCGGCGAAGACGAAGCAACATCGGAAGAAGACGAAGACGAAGACGAGGCGAGCTCAGATACCGAGGCCAAAGCAAACTCCTGCTGTTTCTGAGCCTTCTGCGCTATGGAGGTCTCCATTGCCGCCTTTTTCCGAGGTCAGTCCCAATCCAACCTCCCTTATTTACACTCGGGAATGAGAAAAACCGAATCTATAGCGGTGTAAATATGGGTGTACCGACGAGCGGTATAAGGAAATTAGGGTTTCTCGGAGGAGCTAGAGAGCTTCGAAATTCTTAGAGCCGCCAAAAGTGAGACGAGAGAGAGAATAAGAGAGAGAGGAAAAAGAAAAGGCCAAAAATCGTTTTATATAGTGGCGTAATTAGTCTGTGTGTGGGAGATTTTTTTAATGGTTTCAGCTTAAAGCCGAGTAGTGACTGGTCTATTGCTGCGGGGTGTCGAAAGCTTCGGACTTCGGTGCAATGGAAAAGAAACACGTGCTTCCCACGCGCTCGTTGTATTTATTAAGGTGTTTTTGACAACATAGTTTAGACGTCGTGTTAAAATAAAAAATAAAAAATAAAAAATTATTATAATATAAAATTTTTTACGTCATGATTTTTTAAACCACAATCATACTAAAAAAAATTAGTGATGTTTTCAAGCCATAAAATTGGTGTCACTTTAAGAATCTACTAATACTATGGATGAAATTATAAGAATTCTGACCCTATGACTTCAACAAGTAACAAGACAATACTTGAACCTCCTACCTATTGCTTTGTCACCATACCATCACCAACGATAAATATATGCATTATATCTTAGAAAAATATTATAGCATGGTAAGAAAATTAGGGGCCTCTTACTAAAGGACCCTATTCAAGTACTTTTTTTTTTGGTAGATGAACTTGATCAAAATCATATTGAAAAAAACTGACAGATGATTAAGAAACAAAAACTTACTAGTAGTTTATTTTGCATTTTCGAACACTACTGTAGAAGTCTCCAAGAAAAAAAGTATTTCCACTAATAGTATGAAATTCTAGATCATAAATTCTTAATTGATGTTTGTTAAATTTATATTTTTTTATATTCTGATTTTAATGTACCCAAAAGATGTCGAGTTACTACTATCAATATATTATTTTCTAATATCTTGCCACATATTAAAAAAACATATTGAAGTTAAAACTTTTTAGATCATAAAACTGATGAATTTGAGATGTGGGGTGCACTCACTCAGTTAATACGATTATCATTATATACTATTTTTTTCCATGCAAATTTCTCATCTTTGCTACTCTTTAATCAAACTTATAGAAAATTTTTCACATTTTGCAAAGCACAAAAGTACATTTTTGGAAGTTTTCCATCTTATTATATGCCTCAATCGCTGGCATGGGTACTTTGGGGTGAACGTGTGTTTCTGATTGAGTTGGTTTTGTGGGCCCAAAGAGTGGGAGATAATTAATTTTCTACTTTCTATTTTTATTTTTCTGGCTTTTAATTGGTTACCAGAAGTTAGTAGATTGCTTCAAATGGGAGTATGGAACTTGAAAAAGGATTATATTCGGCGGATCTTTAGAGGCAAGACTTTAAATTGAAAAGGGCATTGTGTCAATGGAACAAAAGGTGCAAAATGCAAATCCACCGAGGAGGAAGAAGAGGAGGACCCCTAACTGTTGTGGCTGACTTTTAGATTTGGTTCCTCCTGGATAAAATTTTGCTACTTAAGTAACTTATGCGATTCAAATACCAAATTAATGTGCCACCACAAAATTTTAACAGTAAAACTACTCCTTAATGCAACGTTATTTTTTGCATTGAGTACAACATATATTATATTTAATGCTAAATTTGATCCTAAATACAACATTTTTCATATTTTGACATTTAACTCTCATTAAGTTGTGGATTTATTTTTTATTTAACTATTATAATGTTGTTGTTTTCAAATTATCTTCAATTTAAAAGATTACTTTTATGAGTTTCAAAACCTAGAATTATGTTTAAAAGCAGAAACAACATTTGAAATGGAATTATTCATTTGAGCAATAACATCGATAGCATATAAAATGTCATTTTTACGTTTTTTTAGTGCTAAATATAGCGTTAGTGTTGGCTTTGCATAGAGGATGGTCATACACTTATGACTTGTCCACGTCCGAGAGAGAGAGAGGGTGTGAGAGAGACAGAGGGTTAAAATGCAACTCCTACACAGTGTTTTTCCACAATTCATTGGCTATTGCCTATTGGCTACAAAAAACGTAACCTGCAGTTGTACACAATATATAAAGATTCAAAGGAATCAAAACGACACCCATTGCAATTTTGAGCTACTTACAAAAGATAGTGGATGTATTGGATGAGGGGAAAAAAATCCAAATAGGCAAAATACAAGAAAATTCACAAACACAATAAAAGAAAGGTCCCTCCTTACTATCTGTGTCTCTCTATCCACGTTCAGATTACAATTTATATCCCTCCTATCAGACATAGCATAGCCTGTGGAAGGGTTTTGTGATTTTTCCTGGCACAAACCATGCTTTACTCCAGCCATGCATGATCCTTGATCCTTCAAGGTCCCGTTGTCAAGTAAAGAGCTTGACGAATGTGTGCTTTTCACTAATATTTAGCATGTACCACTTGGAACTGAGTAATAAGAAGTTAGGCAATAGTTTTTAACTCAAACATTGTGGTATATAACAGTTTTATCATATTTTATCATATTGTTGCTCTAAACCATAACATGTGAGGGCTTTACATTGAACTCATTTAGCGTTCCCAAGCACCCTAATATGAGAAACAAGGTGAACATCCACAGAAAAGCCAATATTTCACTGCCACACATTTGCTAAACAATCATAAAAATGCAAGTGTTTATTAAGACCCTACTACTAATCCAACAAAACCCCAATTTCAACGCAAAGTCACAATCTAAGACCATCTATTAGCCACTCACATCCAAAAAGCATTATATAGCAAGTGGCTTCACTGCTTTGGCAAGTTTTTAATTCCTTACTTCCCCCACACCATGTTTCCTTTTGTTTCTGCTAGTAGAAAATTTTGAATTTTTCCATCAAGTACTAGCACATAATCAATCATTATCTACATCATCATTTACCAAAGAAGAAATAACCGCCTAATAATTCTTAAACCCACATATGGTAAGTTCAAAATTCTTATCAATAAACAGAACAGAAGCCATTGTCTTGATAGTAGAAGTCCCAGGCAAGCCTACTTAATATGCAGACATTCAAAATCACAAAGAGAACATATAAAAGCCCACAAATAAATTCTCTTATTGACATTCAATAAATAAGTCAGCAGATACAAGTCTTATAAGCAAGAGAGAGACTATGCTTCCTTTCAAAAATCAATACAATCTGATTTTTTTTTTTTTTTTTAATAATGTAAGTAACTACAAAGGATAATCCAGAAACAAAATAAAACAAAAACAGCCAGCAATACTACTAGCAGAAATAACTTAAAGATTACAAATCGATATGTATCATAACTTATGACAACCCAAAAAAGAAAAAGAAAAAAATAAAAGAACCAATTATGAAATTATCTGTCTCAACATTTTAACTTCAACTTGAAGCTAAAAATCTAATCACGATAATGGTGATGCTGATGATACCTTAACTGCTTTGAACGCTGGGTGAAGCAATCCAAGCTCGTCCTTTACTTCAAGAGGATTACTTGTATCATTCCTAACTCTCTTCACTCTCCGACTACCCAAAGACTTGTGTGTGAAACCATACATTTGAAGAATCTGATTGTCCCCAAAGTTGAACGCCCTGTCCATTTGCCTCAAACACCTCTCCACAGGATAATCCCCAAACTTCCCACAAGGCTTGCACCCCACAAAGTGGGTCACCAATGGCCACCGGTGATCGCCAAGCCCCGGATGGTAATTGTCGATCATTTCCTCGTACCGGTCGACAAGAATTCCCCAGTATCCGTGCAGATAGTATGCGCTTTCCAGGTAAACTTTCTCCCCCCACTTGTGCCTTTCCTTGATCAAAAGATAAACCATGGCGGACTGATCGTCGGCTTCGAAAACCGGGCGGCCCTTGAGCTCTCTCGTCAGAATCTTCCCCGCCTCGTCTCGGATTTTGCCCTTTGGTCCCATCGGAGCCCAAGCGTCGAGAATGTCCAACGACCACTGGCAATTCCGGAGAAGAAAACTTCCGGTGTTGAGACCGATCCAGTTTTTCTCGTCGTAGACCATCTCATTCCAACCGTGCATTACAAAGTTGTGATCTTTATACCTCTCCCATGGAACCTCGAACGCCATGTCCGTGAACATCGCGTCACTGTCCATCCACCAGAGGAACTCAATCTCCGGATGCGAGAGCAACAGCTTGCGAATCAGCGGAAGCTTCGCCCAAAACCCGGCCATTTCCGCGTCGAGAAGCGCCATGTTGTAGAAGACCTCGATCCCGTGGAGCCGGCAGTAATCGATCTTGTTCTTGATCGATTTGAGAAGATAATGGTCTCCGACGGGATTCTCGCACGGCTTTGGCGACGAACCGGTGACGAGGAGAACCCTAGGCTTGTTCGGCGCGAGGAAATTGGGGAATTCCGGATTGTTCTTCAGCCACTCCGATCTCTGCTCGTCCCAATCGGAGATCCTCGGCCCGAGAGTGTACGGCTTGTTCGGGTCCGGCTTCTCGTCTTCCCCCTCGTCGGCAAGGATCTTCGAGATGTCGAAGGTGGCGTAGTTGTTCGGGTCGGAGTTCGAACCGGCGTCGTTCTGCTGCGTGGCCGTCGCCTCCTCGAGTACGCGGTGGGGCTCGCCGCGGCGGCGCGTGTAGGAGAAGTGGTCGCGGATCTCGTTGAAGTCCTGCTCCGGCGTGCCGAACTTGCCGGCGCCGATGGTGCCACGTAGTACAACGAAGGTGAGGAAGAGGCAGAGAAACGACACCGTCCCGTGGCGAACAGCCCTTTGGATCTGCCGGACCCGGCGGACTCCCAGGCACCGCTCCAGCATTTCTCTCTCTGACTCGCCCTGAGTTGGCGACTCGGAACGATTAAAGGGTTTGAAAGAAGAAGGAAAAAAGTCAGTTCTGGTTTTTTTTTTTTTTTCGGTCTTTTCTGTTCTTCAGGATCTTGAAAAAGGTCTCCTTAAGAGACTGAGGGGTTAGAATCGTAAATATGAAGAAATTTTTGGGGGGTTTTGGGAAGATAAAAAGACATGGAGAGTCGGCGGAACTGAAGAAGGATAGGAAGATTCACAGAGAATGATATAAATGGAGGTTTTCGAGCGGAGTTTCCGACATTTGCTTTCTTTTTGTCTTTTTTTAGTGCTATAATTGTTTTTTAATTTAAGCATATTTTGGCACGTACCACGTTAGGGGGGAAAAAGTCAGTGTGTGAGAGAGTAACAAACTGGTTACATGTATCCTCCTCCAGAAAATCCGATTTTTTGGGCTTGACCAAGTAGGAAAAACAATAGAAAAATTGTGAAGTGGGACAACCTAGTTGCAAGTATGTAACAAAAATTGTCCGTATAATATTATTATCCAACAAAATCGAATAAAATAAGGAAACTGAGATATAAGTAGAATTCTCTCTCTCTCTCTCTCTTTTTTCTTCTAACATCCCCCAAAGGAAAAATTACCAATGAGAGAATTTTTGGTTGAAGTAAGAAAAAAAAAATGTAATAAAGAAACCGATTTGAACTCAAAAAAATTATTTTAGTAAATAAAAATTTTATATTATAGCTATTTTTTACTTTACGTTATAATATTAGAGAGCTTTTATACTGTTAGATTAGTTTGAACCAATAAACTAAATATTTTATAAGTCATTACAATTTTGTACCATCAAATTTTTTAAATATTTGTTGAACTAAATTTTATTCAATTTAATGAAATTCTAACCAATATTTAACTTCAAAGCTTTGTTCAATTAGTAGATTTCTTTTCTTCTTTTTTTTATTGTTGAAGGGAAGGTTTTTTTATACTCTGTTACAGTTTCTTTACTCTTTGAAGGGGCAATTTCTTTGTTATAATACGTAATTTTTAACTTGAAGAATTTTTTATAAGATAAAAAGAAATTCTAAAATGACATAATTCTAAGCAATTAAATTTTCATTAAAGTGTCATATTTCTTACTTTGAATAATTTTTGATGTGATCTAATAATTTTATTTTTTATTTTTTTGCATACTCTCCTTTGAACTTTAAGATTATCTTGTGACTTTTACCACATAAATTCCCTCTCTTTTTTTAATTTTATCCTTCTATTTTTATTCGCCAATTCAAAATTAGTAGCGGACAAAATGAAGAGATGCGAAAAAATATGTTAGAATTTTGTTTTTCTTCTTTTTTCAACTAAAGCTTCCAAAAGAAAAAAGAAAAAACAAATTAATGTGAATATGAAAACTTACGGGCTTACATCACAAGATTCGAGTGAGGAAAAGCGAAGCATGTGCTTGTGTTTGGGTTCCACTTATTGCTAGCTGTATAATTTTATTAAGTTTTTTTTATTATTTATTTGAAGAGGTATTGTAAGCTACATTTATACAATTCACATGGCTTTCATTTCGATCTCATATTGACGTAAACATGTAACACACCAGACAAAAGCACTAAGGTCAGGAGTACAGACAAAAAGCGGGTGTTTGACCACTATCCAGTGGATCTCACTTCTAAACGGAGTTTAACCTTTAATCATTGAAAATGAAAATAGTGTTCGATAAAATTAATTTTAATTAAAATTTTTAATTGTTATTGTATAAAATTTTTATATGTTATAAGAATTAAAAAATAAACTATAATATGAAGTTATGTTACAGTCTTCAATTTGACTATATTTCTCAAATATTTTAAAAATTATTCCAACAAAATCAAGCAAATTGGGAGAGAAATTTCTCTCATATTTGATTCATCGATTTAAACACAAAATTTTTTTAATATAATTTAAAATTTTGTGTTTTTTTAAATGATAATTCAAACCGGCAATCCGAATTATCTATGGTATTAGGTTTGTCCGTGCTTTAGCATCTCACTGGCACCGGTAGCTAAGAAAATTATATATTTGGTCAGAGAGATAAGATGAAAAGGGGTAAGAGGGAAAAATAATGCAATGCTTTTGAGGCTTTTTTAAAAAAAAATTTGAAAAAGAAAATGAATAATGCTTTTGAGCTTTTCCTCTATTGTGAGAAAGCATTATCTTGAGACACCGATGAGACGCGCACAAGGCAGGAAAAAATATATGGTAAGACACGCAGATACGTTGATTGAACGCCAATCTTGCGACTTTCAAGCAAATACCATTATAGGCTTAGTTATAGCTGTCCTTCAAACATGAATTATGAAAAAAAAAAAAATAATTCCAATATTATTACGTTAAAACTGATTAATTTTTCATGAAAATACAAATTTGTGTTTGTTTAGACCTCGTAGAATCATCAAATTTGTTTTAAGCATTTTAATTGTTAAATAACACGAGAAGCTCATTTCGTCAACGGTTTGTTAAAAGGAGAATCTATATTTAGCTGTTGGAGATTTTCATTTTCATAAATAAAAAGAATACAAGCGGAGCAATTAGATTAAAAAACAGTATAAAAAACAATTAAGTGTTGTTTAAAGTATGACTATTCATCAGTTAAAAACCAACGGTTTTGGTCGGTTTACTTATCGAACCATAACTTTTGTTTTTGAAAATCTGAAACTGAAACCGCACCGATGACCATGGTATTTGGTCGGTTAACCGACCGTTGCTGATCGGTTTTACTCAATTTTCAAATCAAAGCAAATCAAAGACTCGAGCAAAACCAGATCAAAGCAACAAAGAAGCAGTACTTACCAAAAAAAGAAAAAAAAAGAAAACCAAACAGGAAGTTGAGAAACAAACTTGGCGGCATTTAACGGCTCACACGATGGTGATGGGAGGGCGGCGACGACGTTTAGAGGCGGGCGGCGACCACGTTCAATGGCAAGCGGTGCTCAAAAAAGCAGTAGAAGGGATGGGTGCAAGGTTTCGAATCTCAAATTTTAGGTGTAGGGTTTTCGGTGAAGAGAAGGGAATATGAGATTTGTGGGGCTTTTGAGTTTTGGTCTGAAGCCAAAAGTTCAAAACGATGCAACATAGATAGCTACATAAGATATAAAACTTAAATCAATATGATATATTTTTTAAAATTTTTATTTCTTGGTTTGGTTCAAAACCAAATCGAACATTATTACAAAACCGAAAGCAAACCACCCAAATAATGGGCTGTTTGTTTTGCTCTTGTAGCACCCGTTATTTGAACATGTATGATGTTATAAAATTTAATGTAAAAATGTGTCAATTTAAAATTTTTGGTTGTATTTAAAATTACCAAGTTGTCTCCACCATATCATTTATTTAGGAAATTGCCACGTTGGCATTTTGTACTAAAAGTCTCCGAACGAGACGTTAGGCACCTAACCTTCACCTGTTTCTCTCCCGCTCTCTATTATTTTCTTCTTCAACCGGGCCCTCCAACAAAGAAAACCATGTCTTTCTTTTCTCTTTTTTTGTGCAACACTCAGCTCTCTCTCTCTTCTTTGAGACGTCTCCCTCTCACTCGCTTCTTCTCCACCTTGCTGCTCTCTAAGTCTGAGACCCAGCTCCATGTTGTTCGAAAAGTCTCTATGCCAAAGTTGAACATGAGCTTAATCCCTTGATTTGATTGTTGAGGGAAATCTTCAGGATGAGAAAATCATCTGAAGTTCATACCCTCTTAAAACCGAGCACCCGAACAGGTTGGCTGAAATGATCAATCCGACTAGGACAAGATCCGTCCGACCAGGGACCCGTCCGACCAGGGACCTATCCAACCAAGACCCGTCAGACCAAGACCTGTCCGACCAGGGACCCGTCCGACCAGGATCTGCCCGACCAGGGACCTGTCCGACCAGGGACCCGTCCGACCAGGGACCCGTCCGACTAGGATCTGCCCGTCCAAGGACCTGTCCGACCAGGGACCCGTCCGACTAGGATCTGCCCGACCAGGGACCTGCCCGACCAGGGACCCGTCCGACCAGGATCTGCCCGACCAAGGACCTGTCCGACCAGGGACCTGTTCGACCAGGACAAGATCTGTCTGACCAGAGACTCGTCCGATCAGGATCTGCCCGACTAGGGACTTGTCCGACCAGGATCTGCCCGACCAGGGACCTGTCCGATCAGAGACCTGTCCGACCGGGACCTGTCCAACCAGGGACCTGTCCGACCAAGATCTGTCTGACTTACCCAAAGACCACCACGTGGCACCATCTCAACCCTCCGTTGGGCAATCCTCCTTCTCCGGAGATCGTGACACCTGTCGCTGGACACCTGGGTTACGGGCCAAACCGGTCCATACCCGGATCCAAGCTAAACTCTATAAATAGGAGCATCAACTCCACCACAAAGGTACGGGCATTCTTCCCTCGCCTACTCTGCCTTTCCTTAGCTCTCCCGGTCAGAACACTGACTTGAGCGTCGGAGCACCCTTGGCAGACACCAAACCGGTGTCCCCATACTCCGAGGCCTTCTCTCCTCTTGCAAATCCGACCAAACTAGGCCAAGCCGGGCAGAACAGGGAACCCGATCACCGTGCGTCCCCGCACGCGGTGTTGTACCAAAATCAGGCATCAACATTGATGATTTAAATTTTTCAATGAGATTTTGAGATAAGATTCTTAGAAAATGAATCTGGTTTCATCTATCATTTTCACTCCAAATTTACACATTTAATTTGCTACATAATTAAGTTTTCATGAGATAGACATACACCTATTTTGTTGTTCCTAAAGCGTATGTATAGAAAATATGGGTTTGTATGTCTACAACAGAGGTTATATTGCCAATTTAATTTCATATGAATGTTGAAAACATGTTTCAAAAGTTTATCACGGATTAACTTAATACACAAAAGAGATTTCCTTGGTTTTAAATGAAAAAATTTGAGATGAGCATATTTTGGTTTGGTTTTAAATGAACATTGAATTTGTGACCTTTGATTGTGATTTGGCTATGGAAATTCAAAGAAATTTGTTTATCTACATCTTAGCATGTTTTTAAAGTGTTTTAGACAAGTTTTGTGCATTAAAAATTGTAACGCCCCTATATGGGGGTTAACAGTTTTTAATGAGATAAAATAAAAATAAATAATAAAAGTAAAACCTTAAAAATAAAATTTGCCCGGGACTTAAATGAAAACTCCCAACTCAAAAATAAAAATATAAACGACAAATAAACCACAGTTTAATGTAGCACCTTAAATTTAATAATATAAACTGTTGTCATCATCATTTTAACCCTCAACACATTGTAATACAGTCACAGAAAGTAACAATTGATGCTTACATTATCATGAAGAACATTCTCAACAGTTGAAGCAGTCCCAATGTAATATAGTTACATCACTTCCTCAACTATATTTCTCGTAGCCACCTCACACTTAGTGAGTCCTGAAAAGATAAAAATATAAGGGAATGAGCGACACTATGCTCAGTAGAGAAAGCCATTACTCACCTTTAGGTTTTTATCATTACCACATTAAAAACCTGCATGGTTAGTAAGTTACATCATATTCCAGATTATGAGGTTTATTATGATCACATCTTATGGATACCGTAGTTAATCATTACCAAGTGTCATAATTACACATTTATACAAATATTACTAATCATCATTGTTCCTAGGTATCCATGTTAAATTGAGTATCACTCAACTCATCGAAACCCAAATGGGCGCACTTGATCACCCTATAAACATTCCAAGGGTGTTCCGGTGAGGGGACATCAAGCCCCGAGTCCTCACCAAGTCGATTCCTGTACAGTGTGTTCTGGGACTTTCAACCCAAGGAAGCGTCATCGCCTTCCCCCTATTTTACCTTTTAGGGTATTCATGCCCAAGGACGTAACCGTCGCCCTCTTCATGTCTCACAATTTCTCTATATTGAATCATTATTAATAGAGTTAGTTTTCCTAACCATGCTTCTCAATTTATAACATGTGTCAATTCATTATGTTCCTCGCCGTACAATACAAGACGAGTCCATGTCATAGTTTCATATGTGATACTCATATAATATCAGTTCAACATAGATATATATATTGCGGCAAAACAATCAATTTTAATTCTATAAAAACCTTACAAAAGATGAGTAATAGAATCCCTACCTTTCAAGCTTATCAACAATCTTTTAATCCTGGAATCAATTAACGTTAGCTCCATACTCCCTTGATCCTAAAGCGTGCATAAGGACAATTAAAACTAAAGCACAACATACAACTACATTCATAAATAAATCATGTGTAAACCTATCTTACTAGTATGTCATTAAAGCTTTTATATAAATCTCTTTTGAATACCACAGTAAACAATTTTTGTCTTAACACAATATAAAATGTGAACAAGTAATCTATATGTTTTAGTCCCTAATAAGATTCATCAATCACATAGGATAATATTGGAAAGGTTGCAAGACATTAAAGAATTAGGTGGTGAGCAAAGATGGGTTCTTGGTTCAGGTTAGTAGTTGGTATACCATAACAAACTGGCAGATTTACTAGTTTCCAATACAAAAATTGAATAATTCTTAGAAAATAAAATACAACTCCGATTTAGGTTTATGATAGCTCGTTAGAAAGCCTAGGATGCTACTTTTCAAATATGCAAACCAATTCCTAAAATTCATTTTAATTTAATCTTAGAATTTCAAGAAATAACCACTGCCCATAGAGGTATTACAAAGTTTAACAATATAAATTTTCTGTCTAGGGCATATACACTTAGACTTCATACATATGCTCCAAAATAGCAACAAACATATACTTAGGTTTAAGAACGCAAATTTGAATAATCCTTTAGTATAAAAGAAAATTTATAAATGAAAGACTAAATTTGTTCATAAGATTCTAACCTCGGATTATGGTTAGTTGGAAGCTTGAAATGGCTTCAAAACAGGTTCCTTTACTTCGGTATGACTGAAATTCTTGCTTAAATGGAGGTGATGGTGGCTGATTTTTATGGCTGCCTTGAAGAAGTTCTCTAAGTATTTTGCTTCAGCAAAGAAATAAGAAGAAGAGTGTGGGAACCGTGGAAGAGAAAGGAAGAAAAGATGAAGTCTTTGAAGAGAAGTGATAGAAACAATTATAGAGGAGACATGTTGAAGCATGTCACGGAGGAAATAAAGAAAATGAGGGTCAAGAGTAGTTGGAAAAGATATCCTTATGTCTCATCTAAAGACTTTAACACACATAATGCCAATATGACATTTTTGAGATTTATTAAAAGTTCTAAGGCTTTTTAGTAATCATACTAAATAAATATAGGAGAATTTTAGAAAATTTAAAAATAGATAAAAATAAATATTATAAAATAAATTTAAATGAAGCAATTTTTTTTATACACTAAAAATTAATTTAATTACCTCAATACCCGTTAGGAGAATAACGGGTGTCACAAAAATTGATTTGGAGTAGAAGAATTGTTTTAAAACCAAATCTGTCCACTTTGGAATGAACTGGTTTTTACCCAATTCTAGAAGGTTGTGGTTGACTGCGTATAGTATAGTGCGATCGATCACACTAAGCAAAATTGGGAGTTCGGCAAGCTAAACATTGGCAGTCCACACTCAACAGTTTGGTAGGCCAATGATTGAATAGTACCGGCAGGTCAAACTTTGAGACTAGTATGCCGGCAGATGGTCCACAAATAGCGGTTTTGTTTGGTAGGCCATAAATAGTTGATTAGTAGGCCGACCCGACAATTCAAACTTGACTATTTTCAATATTTTGAGGCTAGAAAATGTTCCAAAACTTGTGTGTTTGATATTTAAATATTGAATGTGGTTATTGTGAATGCCTAGGATAACAACGTACTTAGAGCTTACATGGTGAATTTAATTGTGTAAGCTAGAAGTTATCAGTGGATATTTTGCAAAGATATAGGAAATCTATTACTCATCTTTTATGAGATTTTATAGAATTAAAATTGGTTATACGTTGCAAGATATATATTTATATTGAACTGCTATTATATGAATATCACTTATGAAACAATCACATGAACTTGTCTCGTATTATACAATGAGGAATAAATTGATTTTACATATGTTATAAATTGAGAAGCATGGCTAGGAAATCTAACCCTACAAATGATGATTGATTATAAAGAAATGTTAAGACTTGAAGAGGGTGACGATTATTATTAGATATGTATGTGTTGGAAAAACAATGCGCAGCGAAATTTTAAAAATTTTATATATATTAGAGTAATTTTCAAAACACAAGTTTGACATGTTATATGTATAAATTAGATAGATCTTACTAACCTCTATATGCCGAAGAACCTCCGCAACCTGTGTAGAGAAGTAACGTTCCAGAAGAGCCTCAACCAACTGGTCTTCTTTGCTATTCTCTATCTACAACCAAAGTGAGTGTGGGCTCACACGTATAGCTCTTCCACTAGTGACTCTCCTTCCAACCAATAGAGAGAACCCAAAGCTAGTGTTCGTGATTTGTGAACAAAAGCTCTCAGGGAGTTTTCAGATGCTCACTAGAAGAGTATCACTTTTAATCTCTCAAATTGATCTGAGTAAATCATGAGACTCACTCCCTTTTTATAGCCATTGGTCCTAGGGTCAATCCTTATCAGATTAAGTCTCAAAAACTCGAACAGAATCAAGTTCGGATCAATATCTGATAAGATCCGTGTGAAAATGCGTAATTTTATCACTCACTGATCGGCAGGCCGAACAACCTGATTGGTAGGCCAAACTCCCGCGAAAAATCTCCACGAATCTTTTATTTTCCACCCGAGATTCTCTAGGATAAAGTCTCAGTTTTGATTCAAATAACCCAATAGAAAAGTTATCTGATCAAAACAAACTTTATCAAGATAATCTCTAAGAAAATAAATCAATTCACAATAATTCTACAAGTTTATCTTGATCTAATTTTTCCAAAATTAAAAAAACCGATAAACAGACAAGAATTATCTGATCGCAATAATTCAACAAGTTTATCTTGAACTAATTTCTTACAAAATTAATTCAACCGATAAACAGACATGAATTATTTAATTCTTCCAAATTTTAAACCAATCTGATAAATCCAACATAAGTCACCAATTATTGGAAAAGTACGCCGTACCGTTACAGGATTTTGCGAGCTAGCAAAGGGGACCAAAATAGACCTATAAAGTTCAAGCTCATGATAATTATGAAACCTAATATCTCAGATATACATTTCACAATTATCAACTCCAACGCTACTCCACTAAAAGCTTGGAGCTGCACTCTCGAACTTTATAGAATTACGAAGCTCGTATAGCTAAGTCTCCATGACATATCATAGTGTATCGTATCCCTATATGATAATCCATAATCGGCTTAAGGACAAGTTCTGTCTTACTTTCTCGATTATTTTTATCTTACGTTCCATTGTCTCACCATTAGAAAACTTACGTTCCATTGTCTCACTATTAGAAAACTTACCATCCAAAGATAGTATACCATTCGGTTACACCTATGTATCCAAATGGTTGAGCGCTCCAGTTTTTCAATTACAGGACAACGTATATAAGAGGATATCATAACTCCTAAAGAGGAGCTATGGATTTCGTATCTATGAATAACAAGTCTACACTATCAAGAATCATGCCTCCAACGTACCGGCATGCATACCACTATTGAGATGTGGGTGTCATCCTTTGGCACATCAAAAGACACAAGTCGAGACAACGGGCCCACTATTCATCTTAGGATTAAGATACAATATAAATGATTGTCTCAAGTGAATCGATTTGCCAAGACAGAATTATTAATCCAAATCAATTCACTTTATGTCCCGATCGAACACATCGTCACCTATGACAACGTGTCAATGTTTCTATTCACGGAGTCCAACTCCGATGGTCAAGACAAACCATCTCCCAAAAGAGATATAGACAACATAACAATCTTTACATGAATAAAGCGTCCAACTGTATTCCCTCGATTGCGGATCATATGTTTTAGACCGTCACCTTAAGAATCGTGTCTTTCGCATAGTCATTCCATCATATGCCCAATTCTTAAGGTTTAGACTGACAGTCTCAGACTACTATTTGTTTAACATACATTTAACAAATATGAACGTAAAGAGGACAATATTTGGTATATATAAATGAATAAATTCTTTATTGATAAAAATGTTTCCAAAAACGTATTATATTTTTACTCCTTAGGGCATACATGTCTAACAGGCATTTTTATCAATAAAGAATTTATTCATTTATATATATCAAATCTTGTCCTCTTTACGTTCATATTTGTTGAATGTATGTTAAGCAAACAGTAGTCCGAGACTGTCGGTCTAAACCTTTAAGAATTAGGCAAATGATGGACTGATTATGTGGAAAACACGATTCTTAAGGTGACGGTTTAAAACATATGATCCGCAATAAAGGGAATAAAGTTAAGCGCTTTGTTCATGCAAAGATTGTTATGTTGTCTATATCCCTATTGGGAGATGGTTTATCTTAACCATCGGAGTTGGACTCCGTGAATAGAAACATTGGCACGTTGTCATAAGTGACAATGTGTTGGTCGGGACACAAAGTGAATTGATTTGGATTAATAATTCTGTCTTAGCAAATCGATTCACTTTAGACAATCATTTGTATTGTATCTTAATCCTGAGATGGATAGTGGGCCTGTTGTCTCGACTTATATCTTTTGATATACCAAAGGGTGACTCCCACATCTCAATAATGGTATGCATACCGGTACGTTATAGGCATGACTCTTGATAGCGTAGACTTGTTATTCATAGATATGGAATCTATAACTCCTCTTTAGGAGTAATGATATCCTCTTATATGCGTTATCCTATAATTAAAAAACTAGAGCACTCAACCATTTGGATACATAGGTGTAACCGAATGGTATACTATATTTGGATGGTAAGTTTTCTAATGGTGAGATAATAGAACGTAAGATAAAAGTAATCAGGAAGGTAAGACAGAACTTGTCCTTAAGCCGATTATGGATTATCATATGGGGATACGATACATTATGATATGTCATAGAGACTTAGCTATACGGGTTTCGTAATTCTATAGAGTTCGAGAGTGCAGCTCCAAACTTTTAGTGGAGTAGCGTTGGAGTTGATAATTGTGAAATGTATATATGGGATATTGGGTTTCATAATTATCGAGAGCTTAAACTTTATAGGTCTATTTTGATCCCCTTTGCTAGCTCACAAAATCTTATAACGATACGACATGTTTTTTCAATAATTGATGACTTATGTCGGATTTATCGGATTGGTTTAAAATTTGAAAGAATCAAATAATTCATGTCTGTTTATTGGTTGAATTAATTTTGTAATAAAATTAATTTAAGATAAACTTGTTGAATTATTGGGATTAGATAATTCTTGTCTATTTATTGGTTGATTTAATTAGATAAATTAAATCAGGATAAACTTGTAGAATTATTGTGAATTGATTTATTTTCTTAGAGATTATCTTGATAAAGTTTGTTTTGATCAGATAACTTCTCTATTGGGTTATTTGAATCAAAATTGAGACTTTATCCTATAGAATCTCAGGTTGAAAATAAAAGATTCGCGGAGATATTTACGCGGTAGTTCGGCCTGTCGATCTACGTGTTCAGCCTGCCGATGGGGCCTGTTCGGCCTACCGATCAGCAAGAGATAAGATTATACGTTTTCACGCGGATCTTATCAGATATTGATCCAAACTTGATTCTGTTTTGAGTTTTTGAGACCTAATCTGATAAGGACTGACCCCAAGACCAATCGCTATATAAAGAGAGTAAGTCTCATGAGTTACTCAGATCAATTGAGAGATTAAGAGTGATACTCTTCCGGTGAGCATCTAAAAACTCCCTAAGAACTTTTGTTCACAAATCACAAACACTAGCTTTGGGTTCTCTCGATTGGTTGGAATAAGAGTCACCGGTGGAAGAGCTGTACATGTGAGCCCATACTCACTCTGATCATGGATAGAGAATAGTAAAGAAGACTAGTTGGTTGAGGCTCTTCTGGAAGTTACTTCTCTTCATGGGTTGCGGAGGTTCTTCGGCACACAAAGGTTAGTAAGATCTGTTTAATTTATACATATAGCATGTCAAACTTATGTTTTACAAAAATACTCTGATGTTAAAATTTTTAAAATTCCCGTTGCGCATCTCACATTGTTTTTTCCAACAATTACGTCTTTGAGCTCGAACATCCTAAAAGTTAAATAGGGAGAGGCGATGGCACTCTCTTGGGTTGAAAGTCTCAAAATGCACCGTACAAGAATCGACCTGGTGAGGATTCGGGGCTTGATGTCCCCTCACCGGACACCCTTGGAATGAATGTAGGGTAGTCAAGCGCGCCTATTTGGGTTTCAATGAGTTAAGTGATGAATGCTCTATTGAAACGTGGACACCTAGGAAACATTGATGAACTATAATATTTATATATATGTATATGTATAGAACTCAGTAATGATTAACGTAAGGTATCCACAGAATTTGATCATAATGAATCTCACGTGATGAATAATGATTGAGAATAAACTAGCCATGCAGGTTTTAATATGGTAATGATAAAACCCTAAAGGTAAGCAATAGTTTTTCCTACTGAGCATGTTGTCACTCGTTCCCCTATATTTCTTTCTTTTTAGGACTCATGAAGTATGAAGTAGCTACGAGAAAATAGTTGAGGAAGCTATGTATCTATATAATGCTGAATTTGCTTCATTTGTTAAGAATGTCTATCATGATAATGTGAGCATCGTATGTTACTTTCTGCGACTGTATTAAGATATGTTAAGGGTTGGAATGATGATGATGACAGTTTTATTTTATTAAATTTAAGGTGCTCATTAAACTATGGTTAAATTATTGTTATATTTTTATTTTGATTTGAGAGTTTTCATTTAAGTTCCAGGTAAATTTTTTTTGATATTTTTATTTTTTGATATTTATTTTATTTATTAAAAACTGTTAACCCCCACTTAAGGGCGTTACAGCTCTAAATCGTCGTTTTTGGTCTTTCAACAAGCGGTTCTTAAGTCGATTTTGAACGGTTTTTTTTTTTAACAACCTTAGTTGAAAGAAAAACTTAAGAAACTGGATTTTTTTTCCTCTTGTTTATTCAAGTTCTAATATCCATGTAAAAATGGAACTAAACTAAAAACACTAGCCCAAAAACTTTCACGTATAATTTTTCCGGATGTATTGAAGACTTCAACCGTTGCATAGGTAATATGATATGAATTAATGGGCGTTTATCTCGTCATTAATTGACCACAATATTCAGAAAAATCTGATTTAGTGGGAAATGATTGATTCACGAATTAAGAATATAAGGTCAAGTCATTTACATTTAAAATTATGAACATGGTAAAACTCTCAATAGTTATAATAAAACACAAAAAGTTATTACAGCATAAAATTTTCACATGATATAGTTCTTAAACTTAAAACATTACTTACAAGTTTCAACTAAAGTTCTAAATGGAAACAAAAGGTTATACGAAAAAAAAAAATCAAACAAATATTGGATAGATAAAATAATGTAAAATTAGAACCAGTTTGGATGTGTGCAGTGTGGTAGGATCACGGTTTTTAGGCAAGGCGTGACATTTGTGGCCCCAGCCAAAACAAGACCACGGTCCTGGTCTCATGGACCTAGTTAAGGAGAGAAAGGGACCTGAAATCACAAGGGGTAGGTCACCCAAGGGCCCTTTTTTTTGTTTGGTCGTGAGTCGTGATATTGGTAGGGTTGTGTTGTTGGACTTGTAAATTCTAACGCCATTGCATTTGATAATCTTGAATTTTGAAAATATGGGGAAGGGAACAACAAAGAACAGAAACTTTAATTCAAGACATTAGATGGCCAACATTGAAAATCTTAATTGTAAAAGAGTTTGAATTAAAAAATCTAACTTCGCGGCCTACAAAGGTGTTTGACATGGTGGCTAGAACTGTAAACACTGTAGTATGTGAGAGCTTTATAATATAGTAACTTCTTTGCTTTTATTGTAGTATGTGAAAGTTTTACATTGTTCCTAACTGAAAAGTTGGTTGAACCAACTAATGCCAAACAGGTTATACATAATCAAGCGACATGTTACCGTTAGAAAATTATGGTAAATAATACCGATACCAATGTTTATTGATTTGAGGCTTGAGAGATTTGACCTGGATACGCCATATGGTATAGTTAGGTATAAAATTATTGTTAGGTTATACTTGAAATCAATTCACAACACAAATGTTTTTGTTGGAATCTATACCACTTTGTATGTTAAAATTTGGAGTTCACAATCTCAGCTTCTTAAGAAAAAAAAAAGAGTAAGTAAAACAAGAAGAAGAAAAAATATATTCACACTCCACACAAGACAAGAAAGGGATGTTAGTTTTAGCAGTTTTTACCCGGTTAGGCGCCATGTTACGGCTAGAGAATTATGGTAAACAATCACAACACTAGTGTTTTTTAGTTTGAGGTTTGACAGATTTGAACCATACGCTTTATAATATAAGCAGGTGTAAAACTATATTTGCAATCATATCATGACATGAATTTTTAGTTTAAATCTATACCAATTTTTATGTTAAGGTTTGGAATTCACATCTCAGCTTCTTAAGAGAAAAAAAGTAAAAACAGAAAATTTCTATTCACATTCAACGCAAGAAAAGACAAATGATTTTCGTTCTAGTAGTTTCAAAATATTCATAACACAATTTGTGCGTACCAAGATCAAATACCCAAATAAGATTTCCTTTACCTGAACAATTCCCTCATGCCCCAGTACAAGTCCAGGACCAACATACCAAAAAGTCCCAAGAAATAACCTAATTATATTAAATAAAAAAAATAGAAAACAAAACAAAAACAAGCCTAAAAAAGAATCTCTCAAAAATTTTCAAAAATAAATAAGCTTATAATTAACAAGAGCAAGATAAGCCACCCAAGCCAAACAAGGCTTCACGAGATCTTTAGCAAACGGATTGACACGTCGAAAGCCGCGGTAGCATGCAACGAGAGCCCCCAAATGCAGCAAGCAGAACACCAACCCAAGCCAAGTGGCCCCCATCACAAGGACGAGCGGGTCCCACACGATGCTTAGAGAGACCTGAGCGATATAAAGCGGTAGCGCGTCGGGGTGCTCGTGGTACCCGCCGTCGGCCCAAAAGAGCCATGCGGCGAAGCCCATGAGGAAGGACGAACCCAAGGAGGCGAGGTGTATGAACCAAAGTGGTGGGAACCAGAAGGGCTTGTTCGTGAGGGACCGGTACCGCCGGCCCGAGCCGAAGAGGAGGATTATGGTCATGCTCAAGGTAAGTGGGACCGACACCGCAATGAAGAGGGTCCAAAGGGCTCTATTGGCTCTGGCCTTCTTTTCTTGTCGTTTTGTCATGTTGGCGGCGGCAATGGATGTCGTTTTGTCAAGCATGAAACCAGGATGTGGAGTTTGGGAAGAATGAGAAGAAGAAAAAGAGGCCATAATGGGGAAATATTGGTGAGGAAGGAAGGGAAAAGAGGAATGTGGTTTAGGGGCTGAAATTTGAGATGTAATGAACGTCTTGGAGAAAATATAGGACTTCCTTAAGGAAGTTTTTGGGGAAAATGTTTTTGGGTACCTCCTATTGGATCATCATGCAACATGTTTCACCTCCCATACCTAGAATTTGCACTCTTATTTCACTCCCTTTTTGGCTATGGCTTGTAAAAATGTAAATATTGGAGAGTTTCTTATTACTATAATTTGAAACTAATGAATTTAATGCAGAATAAAAACTTTAATCTGATTTCCCAAATTTCCTTACACCCGCATACTTACTTACTCAGGCTAATTTTACCTAAAAGAAATATATTTATATAAGGTTAGTTTCTCCATTTGCCCCCTAGAGCAGGAGAGAGAAAAAACACGTCATTATGTTTATCCCATTAATAGCATAAGAGTGAGAGAGAGCATTCTTAGGAGCATGGCTCAGCAGGGCTTTGGTGTCGCCTCGGATTCGTCGTTAGGCTCTCTCGGCTTAGAAATCTTGTCCTCAAGATGTTAACTATTTACTAAAATGCAACTACTTCTTTCTAATCCCAATAGTAGTAGATGTTAACCATTTACTCTCTCACTTGATTAATGTTTCTTTTTAAAGAGTAAACGTGCTTTGAAAAATGTTTATTTTTTTATTCTTTACTCAAAAAAACTCCTCTTCTTCTTTTTTTTTTTTTTTAACGTAAAACAATAAATACGATAAAATGGACGATATGTTTAGAATATAAAGTACCCTTAAAATCTTACCCTAAAGTAAGGCAAGTTTGCTCAATTAGTAGAGCATTAATGTTGTGCCCATTGGACTAACTTTTTTAACGTCTAATATGTAATTGGAGACATTTTTGTATCGTGCGTTGTAAATTTTTAATGTAAATAATCACAAATAAAATCGTTAAAATCATAATCTGAAACGTCATGATCTACTGATGAAGCAATAAGACTCCCATAAAAAAAGTACCCTAAATTCGTTTAATTACTTATCTTTTATGATAAATTGCTCGAGAGGTTCTAACATTTTTTAAAAAGGTGTGATTTGGTTCTTATTTTATTAATTTTTTATAATTAAGTTGGATCTAACGTTTCATTTTAGATGCAAAAGGATTAAACTAACCTACGGACGTTAAAAACCTTATTACGTGAGCTGAACATGTTAAACACTCAGGGGATATTTTGGTAACTGTAGTGCAAAAAATCAACCAAAAAAATTAAATGGCTTGATGTGGCCCATGGCAGCCAATCAGAAGCCACTACGTGGGCTTGATAGACCACATCATCCAAAAAAAAGTTTTGCTAAATAAAACACAAAAAGAAAACAATTGCTTATTAACCCTAAAAAAATAAAACCTCATCTTCTTCCTCATATCTGAAAAACTCCAGCAATCCTCCCTTAAAGTACTTATTAGCTGCTGTATAAAGTAAAAAAATTACTATAGTATAAAGCTTTCACATGTTACAAGATCAAACTAACATTTTCAATTCTAATCGCTCTCCTAAACATCCTATTAGTTATTTTGCACTTAAAATGAAACATTAGACCCAGTCCATCTGCCAAAGAACAAAGACTAAATTATACTTTGCTAAAAAAAATCTATTTTAAACCCTGTCAGAAAAAACAGGCAGGCCCTACCTAGTAAGACCCATGTGGCCCCATAGGTTTGCAAGGTCAAAACTCTGTCTAAACATACAAGAATGCTTTTTCTAACGCATTGTTCAATAACTCAATTTCAACTCAAACAATATAAAATCTTATATGATAAAGAGTTTCATTTACTACGTCATAAAACTCTCACATGATATAATACTTTTAGTTCTGATTCACTCCACAGGATCTTATAAAAAGGTTGAAAACCTCCCGGTAATTTACCTTATTTGTGTATAAACGTTACAACCAGTTCCATCGTATCGCTTCCCATTGCATTAGCAAGCCAGAGGCCTCTTCTGTCACGGTGAATGCCTTTCCACCAAAAAAAAATATATATATATATATATATACACACACACACACATATGTATAATAATAATAATAAATAAATAAATAAATAAATTGCTGTCGGGGCATATTCGTAATTTGACTCCCTCTACAGCTTCACTCTCGTCGCGTTCAAAAAATTGGAACTTCGGAGCCAGGCCCTTTTCACGTCCCCTCCGCTTTGCATTTCCCCAATCCTGAGTTTTCAAGCCCTACCCTGCGGATAGAGCTCCAAAAATGGTAATTATTCGTTTCTCGTTTTAATTTTTCCTTTCATATATCGCAAATTTAAAGGTAATTCTTTATTTTCACATTTTTTTTTTTGCAAATTTCTATGTATTTTTTGATCTATGTCTACATTTTCAAATAGTTATCGACTCGAAGTTCGATCTGTTTTGTCACGCTTGAGTTTCCCGTTTTCTATTAATCTCTTGGCCTTCGATTCTGTTTTGTCCTAGAAATTTAAAACAATTTAGCTTTATTTTTTAACCAGTGAATATACCTGTTTGTTTTTCTCATATGCACAATTCTAACACACACACACTAACGCAATGATAAGAAAGTATTTTTAGTGCGTACGCTAAATAGAATCATGGGTTGAAGCTGTAATTGAGTCTGGTTTAGTTCCCGTTTTGGAACATAGTTCAAATTGTTTGAACCTAAAACACCGTAGCAATTTAGATTTTGCTAGAGAAAACTCAGTAACAAAATTGGTTTGAACTTATGTTCCCAAATGGGCTCTTAGATTCATATGAACTTTCAAGAACATGGGACGAGCTCTAGTTGAGCTCTTTCTGTTCTATAGAGGCCCATTTCATGAGGTTTCTGACTTTTAAGTGTGTTGGTGAAGAAAACCTACTGCTTTTGATCATGACCATGCGTTGGCTTTCCGCCTCAAAATCAATAGTTGGTAAAATTTAAAAGTAAGTCATGGGATTCAAAGTGATCAAATGAAAAGGGGTGCTTCTGTTAAATTTAAGTCATGGGATTCAAAGTGATCAAATGAAAATGGGTGCTTTTGTTAGCAACCTTTTCTTAGCTGATTACTACTTTTTTTTTTTAATCTGTGCTGTATCTAAATTTGATACTACTAATCACATGACGGTGAAGTTTCTTAGTATTAACTTGTTTACTTTTTCGGCAGGATGGACATGACGGGGATGACTCAAAGCAGAGCACTGCCGACATGACCGCATTTGTGAGTTTTGTGCAAGTCTTTTATTTTTTTTCTTCTTAATTTGTTTTGAAGAAATTAACTCAATTTTGGACATAAGGGTGGCTTTTTAGCACGTTAAGATTCCTAAGTACTAAATTGAGTGAATTTAGACATAAGGGTAGCTTTTCTGTGTGTTAAGTTTCCTAAGTTTGTGGCTAGTTGCATAAATGTTATAGAGCATATACTGCAGGGGACACAAAATATGAAGACAAGTTGGGGAATCAAGTAATGAAGAAATTGTGAATAGTAACTGTTTGGAACCCATAAAGAAGTAGTATAATTCTTAAGAAGTTAAGAATCTAACAAGGTTTTGGAACTTATGAAGTAAGGTAGTTGAGTCTTGAGTTTGACTTTTTGGGTTTTGCACTTGACATAGCCTCTCCCTATCATGATATTAGCATATTTCTGAAGCGGAACAATTCAAGCCTCTCTCTTTTGCGTTTTTCAGGTACAAAATCTTCTTCAGCAAATGGTGAGTTGCTCATATATATGTTAGGTTTTGCAATTGATTATTGATGCTAGAGCAAGGAATTGAGCTGGTATTGTTTGTTTTGTACAGCAATCAAGGCTCCAGGCAATGTCTGACTCCATCATCACAAAGAATATCCCTATTTCATCATTATTTCTGCTTTTATGGATTCATTTTTTACCTTATTCCATTTTTCGACATATTAGGAGATTATAATCATTCAGTTTGGTTCTTCGTAATGGTTGGATATCATCTTGATTTCGGTAGCATTTTGATTCTAACTTGTCCTCATTATCAAAGCCTTCTGAGAAATGTTTGTTTTCTCTGATTTCTTTTGCCATTTTGTCCTTCTTGTGTATCTTCTCGGTGGGTATTAAAGTCTTCTGTAGGCTTTGGCCTCAAAAGTTACATAATATTTGGATTGTTGGAAAGCATGTCTGAAAATTATATCTTGGTGGATAGCATGATGGATATTTTAGATAATTTGTGTATATTTTTTTTATGGTCATACTTTGACTTCTTGATTTTTGTTTAGAGTGATGTGCCGGCTCTAGCAAAGAATATCTGAAAGTGCTTTGTTCTTATGATATTTGATTTTAGGCTTTTCCACTATTGATTGTGAATCCAATTGTTCTTTTTTACCCCTTTATTTTTTGATCTCCTTAACTACGTTGCACTTGATGAGATGGGCAGCAGAATAGACGAGTTAGAGCAAAGCATCAACGATCTCAAACTCGAGATGGGAGTGGATGGCTCTCCTTCTCCTTCGGTCCCACCCAAGCCAAAGGTAGAACCCAAGTCACCCGATGATTCTGCGAAAGATTGTTGACAAGTACATTGTCTGTTGGTTTAAATTTTATAGCCCCATGACTCTGAAAAGTCTATTTTCTCTTCTTTTGTGGATCCGGAATGAGAACGCGGCATAGAAATATCAACTCTCAAACGTAAGTTGAATGTAATTTGTGTGAACATTAAACGACCAACCTGTGATTTCAATATCTAACCAATTTCAGTTGAAGATTTAGATATTTTTCTTCTTTTCATGATGGTGTAGGAATCTTTTGGTCTTTTTGTGGGTCATACAGAATCTTTTCATCATCATGGAAAGGAATGTGAGATTCCTACGGGCTTGAGATCCTAGGAATATGAATATCATCATGTTAGGTGGAATTCAGATTATCCAAAATAGGGTAAAGTGAATCCCATGGGATTAAGTTTTTTGAGAATCTATCATAATTCTTGCACCAAACGTAAGAATGTTATATATTCTCATTCACATCTTCAAGATTATTGTATAGTAAACGCCCCCTTATTGTTGGATTGTGCTTTTTATGTGTGAAAGATAAGGAGAAAATTCTTTTGTATCCTTCCTTTATTCTTTGTATTTGATCTCCTAAAAAAAGAGTTTCTTTTTACGAAAAGACATGCTATGTATGGGACATACTATGTTCAACTCCTGCATTAGACGAAGCACGTCTTTAAACTAGTAACTAAAAATTATAAAAAAAAAAAAAGTCGAGAGTTCTTACCAGCAGAGCATGCCTTTTGTCGGTCGTTCTTCCAATTTCCAATTACCTAGATGATTTAAAGAAGTTACCAATTGCTTCGGACCATTTGCCTTCGAATTGAATAAACGGGCATGGGCCCTTCAGAACAAAAAACAAAGAAAAGAAGGCATAGGCCCCACCTTATCCATCCAATATCAACAATACCACATCTGCAATAGAAGATAAAAGACTAGTTTGAGATTCTGGCCACATTGGTATTATTTTTAGCTTGTAGGATGATTAATCATGATGACTAGTGTTAGACAAAGCAATTGAGCGAGTAATTTTTGATAGTAAAGAATATGCACTTTAATCATAAGTTATACCGCACTTAAACATGATATTTATAAAAATTAATTCTTTAAAGTTAGATTTATGAAAATTAAAAAAAAAAAGTGATTCCATAGCCATCATTTTGTGTGCATTTTCGAACTTCTCCTTAGCAAAAAAAAAAAAAAAAAAAAAAACATTTCCTACTAAAATGTTTTTAATAGAAAGCAATTATTTATTTTTCTCTTATATGAAAGATTAAAGAAGAACTTTTTGCCTTTTAAATAATTATAACATAACAAACTGTTTGTATAAGTTTTTACACAGAAACAGGAGAAAAACAAAAGGAAAAAAAAAAAAACATATGTTAGTGTACGAGGGATGTTTTAACGGTTTCGTGGGATGGTTCGTAACTTTGTGTTGTTCTCAATAGTTCTGAGAGAGGATATTTGGTGGCATAATTTTCTTTTTATTTTTTTTAGAACAATTTTGTTTTCTTGCTAGTGATCTTGGTGGCTGATGATTTGTTTTGATACTGTTGAGGGTAAGCTCGACGCCACTACCAAGGACTTTAACTTTGGTGGTCGGCTATTAAGCTCGGCAGACCCCCAGGAAGCTTGCTATCGGTCCCCGACGCTTTATACTTCTTCCCGAGGTGCCTCTCAGGCATCCAAGGCCGCGCCCCAAGCAGGCTGCCACCTCGGGATGTACAGTAGCTCGGGTTGGACCAACATTACTCATAAATAGTCTGCTACTCGTCATTATAGGCCAACACAAGGCAGATACATTGCCGTCCGATAGAGTCCAATCTATTGGGCGATGGGTGCGACACTTGTTACCTACTACCTGACACACCTTGATGTGGCACCCGGGTGGTGGGCGAAATCCACTTTACAACCGATCCAAGTGGTGGCCTATAAATAGGATGCATTTATGGCATTCTAGAGAGAGACTTCTTCTACACACCTAACTAGCTGTCGATCTCTGCCGAGCCATACCTGCCTTGAGCATCGGAGAGCCCTTGTCTATTGACTAACCCCTTTATCTTTTTCGAAGCATCCCTCCTCTTGCAGGTGTACACTTCCGGGCAGAGGCAGGCCCAAGGAGAGGTCAGACCGTGCGCAGCTGCACGTGGGTGTTGATCCGACGCCGGACAACGGTAAGCATCAACAGATACCATTATAGATTTTTTTTTTTTTTTTATATTACTCTAGCAATAACGTGTTAAAAATAATTAGAAGGGTTTTGTATTTTTAAAACTTCTTTTGCACAATTACTGTAATATAAACGAAGATAAAGATTAAAAAAAACAACTAAAAATGAAAATAATCAATGACTATGAAAAGAAAGTGGATAAAGAAAAAAAGCAACGAACGTACAAAGACAACGGCTTTGTTTGATAAATAAGTTGGAACTTTAAGTTTCAACTTGTTATAATGTAAAGTTCTCATATGTAATAGTAGTCTGCTACAGTGTTTAAGTTCTAACTTATTTTTCAAATTAAGTGAACATAATTTGAAAGAAAAATAAAAATTCTACACTGCTAAAAATATATAAAAGTAGGGGTCACATTAGAGAAAGGTTATTAAATTTATTTTAATAAAAGACATTGAAGAAATATCATCTTAAAGGTACATTTAAACATAGATAGAAAATTTTAGATTTACGAAAATGCACGATCTAAATATTTCATCCCACTATTATGTACTTTGATGAGTAGACCATATTTGAAAAAGAAATATTTTAGTGAGGATAATCAAATAGAGATTTTAATAGGGGCATATTTTTCATGATTTTGCAAAGTTAGAGGATCGTACGGATTTGCTCCATATTTAGAATTTGCAGATGATAAATATAGACGGTGAATCCATAATCAAATACTAGAATTCTGGATTGAGTTATTTAAAAACTTGGGCTCTCAAATCACCGTTGAATAGATCTATTAGCTCGAATTTGTGTGCTAGATTAAAGTGAAATGAACAAAAGTAAAACTGCAATAAGAATGACACAGGATTTATGGTGGTTCACTCTGTTAATGAAGAGCTACGTCCACTGTAATTCACTATGATTTTCTTGAGTACAGATTGCAAGAGAGTAAGAAGTGAAAAAGCAAATTTACAGAGTTTCAGTATCTTTTGTTTTTGTATCCTGTACAACAAAGCAACCTTCCCTTTATATAGAGGATGAGAAAGAATCGTGACTTCCAACCATCTGGTGAAGTGGGATAATGCACTATAAGTGTCTGCAATAGTGGGACACGTGGTGATTGGTGATAGGCTGCAAGAATCACGTCTCCCGCATGTTTTGGTCTATGACTAGACGTGTTATAACCGCAGTTCGTGCTAGTAACTGTCAGCTCGAGATGATCGATCCAGTCAAAGACTTCGACGACTCAAATAATTCTGAGCGATAGAACAAAATGACTACAAGTAATCGAACCAATCGACCCAAACGAGCGGCTAATTTGATTGGGCTAGTTTTATTCGATACATTCGTTCATTTTGATTCTTGGGCTGCCAGGGCCAGTTGGCAATTTGGGCCCAGCTAAATTGCACCCCAACAGATAGCCCCCCACTCCTTAGTCGATGTAATGGACTACAGGAGTGAATGAAGATAAGGCCTAAACACAATGGTACGTGACATCGACTGGTATCTTGCATTCGTACTTGAATCATTACCTTTCCTCAGGAAATAGAGATATTTAATTACCTGTGATACATGTCATCATGCAATTGGCAGTCCATAAAAACCACTGTAGTGTTGAGGCATGCGTCTGATTCGAAAGGACACAGCCTCGGTTTAAGCGGGAACTCGAAGAGATGCGTAACCCCAGCCCTTGGATCAAATGGCTTTAAATCAGTTCTAGCCGTCGATCTGGTACCCTCGGGTAGTACATAACTCTACTTTTTTCTCACCTCTTCATTTCGTCTCTTTCCTCAAACTCAAGGCGATTTTCCTTCTATTTCTCTCAGTTTTTCCAAGATTTTTAGGCAAGATTTCCTTCTCCTCTTCTAATTTCCTTGCGATTTTCTTTCTGTAATCTTGTTTTTCTTCCCATTTTGAGCATTTTGATACCAAACACGCCTCATTTTCTAGAGAAAATCAAGCATTGCTGAACCTGTTGGGCTGTTGCGAGTCAAGAATAGCCACGAACAGTTAGAACCTATCCAGATCTTAGGATCCTCGAGCTTTTTGATCTTCAAAACCCTAGTTTTTGCTTTAACAGTCATGTTTTTGTAAAAATGTCAAAGGCAATCATTATTGACTCGAGCTCCAATAGTGGCGATGACCCTTAGTCTAGTAGCGACGAAAGGGAAGTAGACGAAATGATCCGCCAACAAACCATGATTGAATCAAGCGCGAGAATGAATGAAGCCGAGACCAGCGGAGAGGCGATGAACCAAAGAGTAGAACGGAACCAGTCAGTAGGTACCTTGAGGATGGTCGACGACATCGAACTGCTCGAAAGAAGAAAGTACTTATCTCCAACAAAAGGAGTATCATTTTTCACGAAGAATCCAGAGTCCATTTTAACTGAAGGACATTTACAAATGATTAGATCGAAATACAGAATCCCAGCCTTGGTCAAAATACGTTTACCTTATCCGGGGGAGCGAGTAGATACACAAAACGACAACTGGTTTTGTGTGTACACCAAATGGTTTGAACTTGGCCTTCGATTGTTGATCCCAGAGTTTATGATTGAGATTATTGACCACTTCTACATTTCCATGATGCAACTTATGCCGAATGGGGTCTGGCTACTCATAGCCCTTATGGTCTTAATGGAGGAACCTGGAATCAATTTCGACATATACGACTTCTTCAGGTGCTATTATCTAAAGCCGAACAGTAAAAATTTGGGCTGCTTCTATTTCATGTAAAGGCAGTTGAAGCAGCTCATAATAGAGTTTGTAAACGCTAATAGGCATTGGGAAGAGCGATACTTTTTTATGTCAATTAATTGTGAATCCTTCGAACTAACAGCTCAATTTCCTTTTCCATTTGCTTTTGGATATATTGGTAAGTATCATCACTTCTTTTATTTCAAGCAGTAATTCCAACTAATCATAAGCAATCTCTTTCCTTGCAAATTATGAACTGAATCATCTGGTACCAATCGGTGAAAGATTCCAAGCGAGGTTGGACGCATTACTAGCTCTAAACAGAAGGACTTGGGCAAAGATCTCACAACCCGATGACTTCGGAGGTCTTCGATTTGGAAGCGATTTAAAGAAATCCCCACAAGTATTCCTATTCGATTTTCAAAATGAGTCGATTGGGTCTTTGTATGCCGCGGTGCACTTTAGCGGCTGTACGATCCGTAAAATATATTACCCCTCTATCTGACGAGAATGTTCATCTCGCAGAAGCTGTATTGTCAATCATGAAGGTAACACTACCCTCAGTAGGTGAGATGCAAAAGAAAAGAATTGCCGACAAAGCAGCAAAGAAAAAGAAAAGCGATGTCGGCTAACCATCTGCCCAAAAAGAAATTACTCCTCTAGCCACTTCATCGGATCTTCCTCCACCACCTCCATTTGACATACAGCCCCCACCATCGAAGAAAAGAAAGAGTGGTGAGGCTTCAGCTTCGACTAGGGATGTCGAACAGAGAGTTCATGAGAAGACCCTCGACGTTCCAGAAGACGTCAGTATAATGGAAGCTAAGGAGGCAACGACAAGGGCGGCTATAAATTTTTACTTCGACAAAGACGAGGAACATCTTGGTGGGAAACTGTTCGCTTGGTTCTACAACGAATCTGCCGTAGCGATGGGACAGGTAAATCTCCAAAGCAAGTTTAATCCTGTTGGCTTCGATCGTATCTTCCCATATTGAAATTCCATCATGCAGGCACTTCTGCTTCATAACCTCTTCGCGAACAAGGCTGCTCACAAGTATGAACAAGAGCTGTTGAGAAGTAGGAAGCTTGAAGAAGAGTTGAAGAAGATGAAAGCTGAGTAGGATAAAAAACAAAAAGAGCTCAATGATGTGGCTGACACATTGAACAGGTCGAATGAGAAGGTGCTGAGCTTGTCTACTAGCCTTCGACTTTTCGAAGAAAAAGTTGACGTCTTGAAGGAGACAGTGACCGTGAAAGACAAGGACATTGAAGAAATCAAGGAGCAACTGCTCGAGGTCCACGACACTTCTTCCTTCAAGGCACGACTGGAGGTTTTGTTAGAATTCAAGTCGGGCCAACTCAGTGTCGAAACAATCGACCAAGAAATCATGGAGCTCCAAGAATTACTGTCAACGGACGACCAAAATGCTCAAAGTGAACCTACCCGTCAAGAGGCTTCTGTCGAGCCCCCTGCCCTTGAGCCCGATGCTTCATCAATTCCAACTGGTGAAGTCGCTGAGCCTCCAATCATCGAGCCAACCGAGGGTGAAAATGCCCAACTTGCAGAGGGAGGAGATACTTGATTTTTTCCTCCTCTTTCTTTTAATTCAAACTATCATTTGGTTTTGTTTGTACCGAACATATTATTCCAACGAACTGAACTTCGAATCTGAAATTCAACTTTCAAATTTGGCACTAGATTTACAACGTCTATATGGGCGTAAAGTGATTAATCTCTAGTTAATCAAAAAGCAATCAGACTGATAAATACAGATAATTCGAAGTATCCAAAGAGGCCATTGTAATGTAAAGCGAGGCTGCTATTTGGACGTAAATCAAATTTATGGTCGCGAGGAAAATAGAGCCATGCAAATGACGTTTTGCTCTTTTAGAATCAATAGAACTGAGCGAGGTGTTGAGCCAAGAAATGGATGCGTTAGATAAGACCAAGAATTTGAATTAAGTGATGTCATTGAAAAAGCATAAAATCAAACTCTGGGAGTTGATTTATCTTGCAAGCCCTCTGATTATAGGACCAATTAGCGAATAAGCTTTTGGATCGAATTAACCGTATCCGAAAACGTACACCATGTAAAATGGCAATAGAGAATGATCGTACGGATTGAACTGGTTGGATCCGTAGTCAAGCCATAAAGATGGCATCGTGAAAGTTTGGATCGAACTGGTCGAAGTTGAGACATCAAGATGGCACCGCGAGAGTTCAGATCTAACTGGTCGAGTCCGAAGTTGAGCTTTGAAGATGGCGATGCGAGAGTTTGGATCGAGCTGGTCGAGTCTAAAGTGAGCCATGAAGATGGCGTCGCAAGAGTTCAAATCGAGTTGGTCGAGTTTGAAGTGAGCCATGAAGATGGCAATGTGAGAGTTTAGATCGAGCTTGTTGAGTCTGAAGAGCCATGAAGATGGTGATATGTGAATTTAGATCGAGTTGATCGAGTTCGAGCAATAAAGATGGCAGTTTGCAAGTTTAGATCGAGTTGGTCGAGTTTGAAGAGCCATGAATATGGCATTATGTGGGTTTGGATCAAGCTGGTCGAGTCCGAGAAATAAAGATGGCAATGTTTATGAGTTTGGATCAAGCTTGTCGAATACGAACTAAATTTGAGAGGCTAGCCGTGTTTCCTGAGGAAAAAACTTATCAATCATGAGGAAATGAAATTTGAATTAATAAAGCAGCTGCTCTCGTTTATATAGTACACAAGCTGCCTATATACCCCATGTGGGGATCAAGCCAAATGTAGTTTGATTACATAACAAAATAAAATAGATGCTAAACGTAGTACTTCCTCAAATGATTCGCGTTCCAGCTCTTGGTAATGAGGGATCCATCCAACTTCTTTAACTTGTATACTTCGTCCCAAACAACCAATCATATTCGATAAGGTTCTTCCCAATTGGCTGTCAATTTTTCAGCGTTAGTTTCTTTCATATTCTAAAAGACTTTTCTAAGCACGAGCTCTCCTTCCCAGAATTTTTTGACCTTGACCTTCTAGTTGTAATACCTGGCGATGGTTTGTTGGTGGCAACCTAAACGATAGAAAACTTTATCCCTTTTCTCGTCTATCAAGTCCAGTGCATCCTGCATCATCTCGTCATTCAGAAGAGAATAATCAACTCAAAGATCTCGAACGACTACCTCGGTGGGAATAACAGCTTCTATTCCATATACAAGGAAAAGGGGGATTCATCGGTTGCCCTTCTCGGGGTCGTTTGATAGGCCCATAGCACCATCGGGAGTTCTTCGACCCAGCATCCTTTTCTTGTCTCAAGTTTCTTTTTTAAGTTCTTAATGATCGTCTTGTTTGTTGCTTCTGCTTGGCCATTTCCTTGCGGGTATCTTGGTGTTGAGAAGCTTAAAATGATGTCCCAATCGCGACAGAACTTCTTGAAGGACGAGGAGATGAATTGAGAGCCGTTGTCGATAACGATCTCCCTTGAAACTCCAAACCGACAGATGATATTTCTCCAAATGAATCTTTCAACATCTTGCTCTTTAACGTCTACAAATACTTCGACTTCAACCCATTTGGAGAAATAATCAGTGAAGACAAGCAAATACTTGACTTGTCTAGGTGCCAGAGGAAACGGTCTGACTACGTCCATTGAGTACTTCACGAAGGGATATGACACACTAACCGAAGAAAGCTCTTCCATCGGTTGGTGTATAATGGGAGCGTGCCTCTGGTAGCTGTCACATTTGCGAGCGAAGTCCTCACAGTCGCTTCGAAGTGTCGGCCAGTAGATTGACCTCCTGCCTGAATGATTTCCACAAGATCCCCTGTGAACTTCTAGGATGACTTTTTTGACCTCATCTTCCCCAAGACATCTAAGATAGGGTCCCATAAAAGAATACCTATAGAGTTTCTCGTCTATCAAACAGTATTTTGCAGCTTGTACTTTGATCTTTCTAGCAATCTGCTTGTCTTCAAGAAGCCAGTCGTCATGGATATACATTTGAATGGGTGTCCTCCAATCGTCCCTTCGGTCAACATGAATTGTCTCTTCGACTGGCATAACACTCGGGCTATCAATTCATTCTAAAGGGATTATTGTCCTTTCACTAACTTCGACCGATGATTTGCAAGTGCATTCGCTCTTGAGTTCTGTTCTCACAGTACATGTTTTATTTCAAATTGATCAAACTGGGGCTTGAACTTGGAGACAAGGTTTAGATACAGGAGCATCTTCTCCTCTCGTGCTTTGAAATCTCCGTTTACTTGGTTGACCACTAATGTGAAGTCACTTTCCACAACAAGTCCAGCAGCCCCCAATGTGGTAGCGAGCCTTATACCAGTAATCACAGCTTCGTATTCGGCTTTGTTGTTGGTAGCTCTAAAACCTAATCGAAAACTCTGCTCGATTTCCTTGCCAGTTAGGGACTTCAAAACTACTCCTATTCCTGACCCCTTCTCATTGCTCGATTCATCGACTTGCACAATTCATGCCTCTGATCCATGTCCTTCAGGCTTGTGTGTCAATTCAGCAACAAAATCTGCAAGCACCTGGGCCTTTAACGCTGTCCGAGGCCTGTACTCGATGTCAAACTCTATCAGCTCAACCGCCCATGCCGTCATTCTACTAGAGATGTGTGGCTTGTGTAAGACGGCTTGCATCAGATAGGACGACAACATGACAATAGCGTGGCCTTGAAAGTACGGACGGAGTTTTCAAGCCAACATGACAAGTGCAAGTGCAAGCTTTTCAATGACTGAGTACCTCGTTTCAGCGTCCAACATGGTGTGGCTTACGAAGAATACTGGTAAGTAGCTCATGTCGTCTCTAAAACCGCCAAGTATAGGTAGAGCGGTTCGCCTTCTTTTGGCTTCGATAGGATCGGCGGAGTCATCCAATACCTTTTCAATTCTTGGAAAGCTGATTCGCATTGTTCGCTCCATTCAAACTTCATGTTCTTTTTGAGTAGCTGAAAAAAAGGAAGACATTTGTTAGAACATCTGGCAAGAATCGACTTAGTGCGGCTACTCGACTAGTTAGTTTTTAAATTTCCTGTTTGGTTCTTGGTGAAGGCATTAATTGAAATGCTTTAATCTGATCAGGATTTGCCTCGATTCCTCGCTTCGTGACAAGATAACCCAAGAATATGCCGCTTGCCACTCCAAAAGTGCACTTCTCTAGATTTATCTTCATGCCATACTTTCGAAGAACGTTGAAGCATTCTTGCAAATGCCGAATATGGAGATGAGCCTACAAAGACTTAACCAGCATGTCATCGATGTAAACCTCCATATTCTGACCAATTTGATGCTCGAACATCATATTGACAAGTCTCTGGTAAGTTGCTCCTGCGTTCTTCAAACCAGAGGGCATGACCTTGAAACAAAAAATCCCTTGCTCCGTTATAAAGGCAGTATTCTCCTAGTCTTCAGGATGCAAAAGGATTTGATTATAGCCAAAGAATACATTGAGGAAATTTAAAATCTCATGGCCAGCTGTTGCATCAACGAGTCGATCGATATGCGGCAATGGGTAACTGTCCTTTGGGCAGGCTTTGTTCAGATCAGTGAAATCGACGCACATGCGCCACTTTCCATTCTTTTTTCTTACTATTACTACATTGGCGAGCCAATCGGGATATTAGACGGGGGCTATAAAGCTAGCCTCGAGTAATGTCCTCACTTCATCTTTGACAACGTTGTTTTGTTCGATTCTAAGCTTTCTCCTCTTCTATCGGATAGGTTTGTGGCCTGGATCGACATTTAGTCGATGAGAGATTATTCTCGGGTCGATTCTAGGCATATATGCATGGGACCATGCAAAACAATCGACGTTAGCTTTAAGAAAATTAATTAATTGGGATTTAATACCCTTATTGAGCTATGACCCGATCGTCACTGTTTAATTTCTATCCTGTAGGTCGATCTGAACTTCGTCAAGCTGCTCCAGAACTGATTTGAAGCAGTTTTAGTTGCTCGTCTTGTTTTGTCGGGTCGTTTGTAATTGCTATAAAGCCTTTTTCTACTTCATAGCGGTGATGTAACAGCTCCTTACTGCCTCCTGGCTTCCTCGAATCTCCTGAATGCCTCGCTTTGTCAGAAACCTAATCGTTTGGTGGTACGTCGAAAGGACTACCTTCATAGAGTGTATCTAAGGCCATCCCAAAATGATGTTATACCCCGAAGGGCAATCCATGACTACGAAACTAGTTAACTACTAGAAGCTTGATTTTCCCTATGGTCGTTGTTGCTTTGCCATTGAAACCTACCAATAACGTCGGGGATTTTTTGATTTCCTCTTCACCGATTTCCATTTCTCTCAGTGTTGAAAGGAACAAGATGTTGGCTAAACTACCATTGCCTACCACTATCCTTCTGATCTTGCAGTTCGCAATGTTAAGCTTGATGACAATGGCATCGTCATGCAGAGTGTCGAGCCCAAAAGCCTCGTCGCTGCAAAATGAAATAACGTGCTCACATTGTTCACTATCAAACGAATTGATAGTCGCTTAATTCGTTTTCCTTTCATGCACCTTCATTTGGTTTATAGAATCGCCACTGAAAACTCAGCCTCCACAAATGGGTCCAATTATTTTTTTGATTGGTGGTAGTGATGGTGTCTTCTCATGGGCTTGGTGTTCTCTTCATCCCCCTCGCTCTTTGTCGAGCCCATATATTTTCCTTCCCCATTTAGAGAGATACTCCCTCAAATGTCCTTTCTTGAGAAGCTCTACGATCTCTGATCACAAGGTTTGCAATCGACCGTCAAGTGCCCTGTATCTCGATGAAACTCACAATATTTGGACCGGTCGTGTGAACGGCTTGGTGCCATTTTGCCTGGCCATCGAAAGTAATCTTTTCCTTTGAGCTGAGCAACTAGCTCAGACTGTGATATGTTGAGGGCATATTTTGGGGGAGACAACGATCTTGTTGCAGATCTAGGCCTGTCTTCTTTTCGCCTCCACTTTCTTTTGGGCTGTGTCCTTATCCATCCTCGTTGATTCGGTTGTTGCCGTTGTTTCTAACTCTATCTGTTCAGGTCTTTTATTCTTGCGAACTCTCACTCACATCTATCATTTTCTTCCTCCAGGTCGATCCACCCTTTGGCTCTGTTCAAGGCTTCTTGGATTGTCTATGGGTAGTCTGAGCATATGCTATTCTTGAAGGGGGACTTGTGCAAGAGTCCCTTTTTCAATGCCTCTCTAGCCGTTCTATCTTCCAAATCCGAAATCCCTAAGAGTGCTTTGTTGAATCTTTTGATATAAGCCCTTAGCGATTCTCCTAGGCTCTAAACGACAGACCACAAATCTTTGGTCGTCTTCCCAGTCTTGATATGCACCGAGTACACCTTAATAAATGAGTCCGCCAAGTCTTTGAAGCTGTCAATCAATCCAGTTGGCAGGTTGCTGAACCATCAAAGTGCCAGACCTTTGAGCGACTGCGTGAACAATTTGCACATCATCTCATCAAGAATCGAGTCTGGGATGTTCGTGGCACTGACCACATTCTTATACTGCAGCAGGTAATCTTTTGGATTTCAAGTTCCATCAAATTGAGTGAACACGAGGTTTCCATACTTCGGCGGTACAATCAAAGTGATCCTTTTTGTGAGTGGGGTATCTTGAATGTTCTTCGAGATATCATCTAGTGCAGGGGTCTTGCTCGTGGCCTTCGAAACCTTCTACTCGCTTTTCTCTTCTACAAGCTTGGAATTCTGCTCGAGCATCTCTCTCATCATCAATTGGACAGACTCGGGGGTCATTGAAGTGACAACTGGTGCTTCTTCAGATTGAGCGGTCGGTTTTGACCTTGCATTTCTTTCAATTGTATCATCACTTCGATTGAACTCCACGCGAGTACTCGTCGTAGTAGTTGTCATTGTGTGGGTGGTTCTGGCTGTAAAAGTTGCTGGTGTTGGAGTTGAAGGTGTGTATAGAGGCTGCATCCTACCAATTGGGCTATAGGGCTACCGGGTTCCTGGCTGCAGCGTTTGAGATTGCCACTGTGCTGTTGTCGATACTGGAATAGTTGAATATCCATAGTATGGATAGTTGTATGATTGTGAAGCCATCTTAGAGTTTTGATAACTAATTTGGCTTCTCAAAGCCAAATTCTCGCTACTGAGTTGCTCCAACCTTCTGTCACGTTCTTGAGATTGGGCTGCCTGCTCCTGGAGCACTTTCTTAAGGGTCTTGACTTCTACTGCAAGTGCTTCCATTTGTTGGTTGTCTTGGGGACTTGATTCAGTCTCTTTAATTGTGGTTTCCAAAGTATGCTGGTTGTCGACGTTGTATGCCATTTAAATCCGAGTCTAAGACCCTGGAGTTGATGACTTGAAGGCCCCACGATGGGCTCCAAGCTGTAGACGGTGAATCTACAATCAAATGCTAGAATTCTGGATTGAGTTATTTAGGAACTTGGGCCCTCAAATCACCGTTGAATGGATCTATTAGCTCGAATTTGTGTGCTAGATTAAAGTGACATGAACAAAAGTAAAACTGCAATAAGAATGACATAGGATTTATAGTGGTTCATTCTGTTAATGAAGAGCTACGTCCACTGTAATTCACTATGATTTTCTTGAGTACATATTACAAGAGAGTAAGAAGTGAAAAAACAAATTTGCAGAGTTTCAATATCTTTTTTTCTGTATCCTGTACAACAAAGCAACCTTCCCCTTATATAGAGGATGAGAAAGAATCGTGGCTTCCAACCATCTGGTGGAGTGGGATAATGTACTGTAAGTCTCTGTAATAGTGGGACACGTGTCGATTGATGATAGGCTGCAAGAATCACGTCTCCCCCATATTTCGGTCCATGACTAGACGTGTTATAACTGCCAGTTCATGCTAGTAACTGTTAGCTCGAGACGATCGATCTGGTCGAAGACTTCAAGGACTCAAATAATTCCGAGCGATAGAACGAAATGCCTAGAAGTAATCGAACCAATTGACCCAAACGAGCGACTAATTTGATTGGACTGGTTTTGTTCGATACATTCGTTCATTTTAATTCTTGGGCCGTCAGGGCCCGTCGACAATTTGGGCCTGACTAAATTGCACCCCAAAAATAAACTAGATATTTTTCAAGATCTTGAGAAATTAGAAAATCACACAGAATCTCTCCATCATCTAGAATTTGCAAATAATGAACCCGATATTTCTTTAAAGATCTTGTGAAGTCAGATCACACAAAATCGCTTCATGATCTAGAATTTACATATAATGAACCCAATATTTTTCAAGATCTTGCAAAGTTAAAGAAGATCACACGGAGTCATTCCATGATCCAGAATTTGCAGATAATGAACCCCATATCTTTCAAGATCTTGTAATGTTAGAGGATCGCATGGAATTGCTCCATGATCCAAAATTTATAGATGAGGAACCTGATATTGTTCAAGATCTTGCGATATTAGAGGATCACATGGATTCGCTCCATGATCCAAAATTTGCAGATGATGAACCTGATATTTTTCAAGATCTTACGGGCCCGTTTGGTTTGAGTACTCTTTGTACTCAATGAACTCAAATATGGATTCGAGTATTAAGAATTCTTTGAATACGTGTTTGTTTCCCTCAAAATATGAATCCTTTAAGTATCAAAATCTAAGTTTTCAGAGTTTTGACTTCTCCCTAAACTTTTGATACTTGGATATCTTTGCCACAATAAAAACTCAAATTCTCTCTCCTATATTTGAGGGAAAAAATCATAACTTCTTCATTTGATATCCAATTGAGATGATTCTTTTTTCATTATGTTTCTAGTGAAGAGAAGAATAAATTAAGATCCATAGTACATTTTTTGGATCATTAACATTAAGATTTTATTAGATTTGTTAATAAATCAAAAACTATTTTCACTATCTTTCCAAACACAAATTCCAATTTTATTCTATACTCAAATTACAACCTAAATGCACATCCAAACGCTAATTCGGATAAAAATTTAAATCACTAACTCAAATCCTAATTCAAATCACACTAACTGAAATTAAATCACTGATTTAAATCTATTTACCAAATAGACCATACGAATTAGAGGATCACACGGATTCACTCCATGATCCAAGATTTCTAGATGATGAACTCGATATTTTTCAAGATCTTGCAAAGTTAAAGGATGACACAGAATCGCTCCATGATCAAGAATTTATAGATGACGAATCTGATGCTTTTCAAGATCTTTCAAAGTTAGAGGATTACAAGGATTCAGTCCATGATCCAGAATTTGCATATGATGAACCCGGTATTTTTCAAGATCTTGTGAAGTTAGAGAATCACATGGAATCGCACCATGATCTGGAATTTGCATATGATGAACCTAATATTTTTTAAGATCTTGCAAACTTAGAGAATCACACAGAATCACACCATGATCCAGAATTTGCAGATGATGAACCTGATATTTTTCAAGATCTAACGATGTAAGAGTATCACATGGATTTGCTCCATGATCCAAAATTTGCAAATAATGAACCTGATATTTTTTAAGATCTTGTGAAGTTAGAGAATCACACAGAATCGCTCTATGATCTAGAATTTACAGATGATGAACCTGATATTATTCAAGATCTTGCTATGTAAAAGTATCACATGGATTCGCTCAATGATCTAGAATTTGTAGATGATGAATCTGAGATTTTTCAAGACCTTGCAAAGTTAGAGGATCACAAAGAATCGCTCCATGATCCAGAATTTACATTTGATAAACCCGATATTTTTCAAGATCTTGCAAAGTTAGAGGATCACACGGAATCGCTCTATGATCTAGAATTTGTAGATGATGAACTTGATATTTTTCAAGATCTTGTGATGGTAGAGGATCACACGAATTCACTTCATGATCTAGAATTTACAAATGATGTACCTGATAATTTTCAAGATCTTGCAAAGTTAGAGGATTACACGAAATCACTCCATGATTCAAAATTTGCAGTTGATGAACCTGATATTTTTCAAGATCTTACAAAGTTAGAGGATTACATGGATTCGCTATATGATCCAAAATTTACAGATGATGAACCCGATATTTTTTAAGATCTTGCGAAGTTAAAAGATCACAAGAAATAACTCCATGATCCAGAATTTGCATGTGATGAAACCGATGTTTTTCAAAAATTTTGGGAAGTTAGAGGATCAAATGGAATAGCTCCATGATAAAGAATTTGCAAACTTTGAACCTGATATTTTTCAAGATCTTACGAAGTTGAAGATCACACGGAATCGCTCCATGATCTAGAATTTACATATAATGAACCAAATATTTTTCAAGATCTTGTAAACTTAGAGGATCACATGGAATGCCTCCTTGATCCAAAATTTCAAATGATAAACCTGATATTTTTCAAGATTTTATGATGTTAAAGGATGACGTGGTTTCGGTCCATGATCTAGAATTTATAGATGATACACTTGATAATTTTTAAGATCTTGCAAAGTTAAAATCACACAGATTCGCTCCATGATCCAGAATTTACAGAAATAAATATGATATTTTTCAAGATTTTACAAAGTTAACGGATCACACAAATTCGCTCCATGATCCAAAATTTACAGATGATAAACCTGATATTTGTCAAGATCTTACGAAGTTAGAGGATCATGCAGAATCCCTCCATGATCTAATATTTGTAGATGATGAACTTGATATTTTTTAAGATCTTAGGAAGTTAGAGGATCACATAGAATCACTCCATTATCCAGTACTTATAGAGGATGATCTCGATATTTTTCAAGATCTTGCAATGTGAGAGGATCGCAAGGATTCACTCCATTATCTAGAATTCACAGATGGTGAACCTGCTATTTTACAAGATCTTAAAAAGTTAGAGGATCACATACAATTATGCCATGATCTAGAATTTGTAGATGATAAACCTTATCTTTTTCAAGATCTTGTGAAGTTAAAGGATCAATAGCAATCGCACCATGATCTAGAATTTACAGATGATAAACCTGATATTTTTCTTGCGAAGTTAGAGGATCACAAAGAATCACTTCATGATCCAAAATTTACAGATGATAAACCTGATATTTTTCAAGATCTTCCAAAGTCAGAGGATCACACGAAATCGCTCCACAATCAAGAATTTATAGATTATGAACCTAATATTTCTAAGATCTTGCGAAGTTAGAGGATCACATGGAATCACTCCATGATCCAAAGTTTACATATAACGAACCCAATATTTTCAAGGTCTAGTAAAGTTAGTGGATCACACGGATTCGTTCCATCATTTAGAATTTGCAAATGATGAACCCGATATTTTTCAAGATCTTGCGAAGTTAGACAAATAAAGAATCACACAGAATTGCTCTATGATCTAGAATTTGTAGATGATGAACCCGATATCTTTCAAGATCTTACGCAGTTACAGAATCACACGAAAATTTTTCATGATTTAAAATTTATAGAAGATGAATCAATATTTTTCAAAATCTTGCGAAGTTAAAGGATCACAAGGCATTGCTCCACAATCCAGACTTTGCAGATGATGAAGCTGATATTTTTCAAGATCTTGTGAAGTTAGAGAATCACACGGAATCGCTCCATGATCCAGAATTTACAGATAATGAAACTAATATATTTCAAGATCTTGTGAAGTTAGAGGATCGTAGAAAATCGCTCCATGATCTAGATGATGATCTAGATAGTTTTTGAGATCTTGCAAAGCTAAAGGATCACACAGATTCGCTCCATTATCCAAAATTTGTAGATGAAGAACCTGATATTTTTTAAGACCTTGTGAAGTTAGAGTATCACACAGAATCGCTCCACGATCCAGAATTTTCAGATGATGAACCCGATATTTTCGCTGATCTTGTGAAGTTAGAGGATCACGAGGAATCACTTTATGATCCAAAATTTATAGATAATAAACCCGATATTTTTCAAGATCTTGCAAACTCAGAGGATCACATAGATTCGCTCCATGATCCAGAATTTGCAGAAATAAACATGATATTTTTCAAGATTTTACAAGGTTAGCATATCACACAGATTCGTTCTATGATCTAGAATTTATAGATGATAAACCCGATATTTTTCGAGATCTTACGAAGTTAGAGGATCATGCAGAAGCCCTCCATGATCTAATATGTGCAGATGATGAACTTGATATTTTTCAAGATCTTAGGAAGTTAAAGGATCACATGGAATCACTCCATGATCCAGTACTTACAGAGGATGATCTTGATATTTTTCAAGATCTTGCAATGTGAGAGGAT
Organism: Artocarpus heterophyllus; assembly: GCA_025403435.1. NCBI lineage: Eukaryota > Viridiplantae > Streptophyta > Magnoliopsida > Rosales > Moraceae > Artocarpus > Artocarpus heterophyllus. The sequence goes on from CM046342.1 coordinate 3,664,623, forward strand.
CACAAGGATTCGCTCCATTATCCAAAATTCGCAGATGATGAACCTGATATTTTACAAAATCTTACAAAATTAGAGGATCACATACAATTGTGCCATGATCTAGGATTTGTAGATGATGAACTTTTATATTTTTCAAGATCTTGTAAAGTTAGAGGATCAATAGCAATCGCACCATGATCCAGAATTTACAGATGATAAACCTAATATTTTTCAAGATCTTGCGAAGTTAGAGGATCACAAGGAATCATTGTTTGATCCAAAATTTGTAGATGATGACCCTAATATTTTACAAGATCTTGCTAAGTTAGAGGATTACAAGAAATCACTCCATGATCCAAAATTTACAGATGATGAACCTGATATTTTTCAAGATCTTCCAAAGTTAGAGGATCACAAGAAATTGCTCCACAATCAAGAATTTACAGATTATGAATCTAATATTTTCAAGATCTTGCGAAGTTAGAGGATCACATGGAATCGCTCCATGATCCAAAGTTTACATATAATGAACCCAATATTTTCAAGGTCTTGTAAAGTTAGTGGATCACACGGATTCGTTCCATCATTTAGAATTTACAAATGATAAACCTGATATTTTTCAAGATCTTACGAAGTTAGATGAATAGAGGATCACACAGAATCACTCTATGATCTAGAATTTACAGATGATGAACCTGATATCTTTTAAGATCTTACGCAATTAGAGAATCACACGGAATTTTTTCATGATCCAAAATTTATAGATGATGAATCGGATATTTTTCAAAATCTTGCGAAGTTAAAAGATCACAAGGAATCGCTTCATAATCCAGACTTTGCAGATGATGAAGCCGGTATTTTTCAAGATCTTGCGAAGTTAGCGAATCACACGGAATCGCTCCATGATCTAGAATTTACAGATAATGAAACTAATATGTTTCAAGATCTTGTGAAGTTAGAGGATCGTAGAAAATTGCTCCATGATCTAGATGATGATCTAGATAGTTTTTGAGATCTTGCAAAGCTAAAGGATCACACATATTCGCTCCATTATCCAGAATTTGCAGATGAAGAACCTGATATTTTTTAAGATCTTGCGAAGTTAGAGTATCATATAGAATTACTCCACTATCCAGAATTTGCAAATGATGAACTCGATATTTTCCATGATCTTGTGAAGTTAGATGATCATGAGGACTCACTCGTGATCTAAAATTTGCAGATAATAAACCCGATATTTTTCAAGATCTTGCAAAGTTAGAGGATCACAAGGATTCTCTCCATCTTCCAGAATTTGCAGAAGATGAACTCGATATTTTTAAAGATCTTTCGAAGTTAGAGGATTACACAGAATCGCCCTATGATCTAGAATTTACAGAAGATGAACCCGATATTTTTCAAGATCTTACAAATTTAGAGGATCACACAAAATCACTCCATGATCCATAATTTGCATATAATGAACCCAACATTTTACAAGATCTTGCAGAGTTAGAGAATCATGTAGAATCACTCTATGATCCAGAATTTATTGATGATGAACTCGATATTTTCATGATTTTACGAAGTTAGAAGATCACACAGAATCACTCTGTGATCTAGAATTTGCAGATGATGAACTCGATATTTTTCAAGATCTTGTGAAGTTAGAGCATTACATGGATTTGCTCAATCATCCAGAATTTGCAAATGATGCAGCTAATAATTTTCAAGATATTTCAAAGTTAGAGATCACACAGAATCGTTCTATGATCTAGAATTTGTAGATTGTAAACCCGACATTTTTCACTATCTTTGCGAGGTTAGAGGATCATAAGAAATTGCTCCATGATCCAGAATTTACAGACTATGAACCTGATATTTTTCAAGATCTTGCGAAGTTAGAGAATCACATGGAATCGCTCCATGATCTAGAATTTGCAGATGATGAACACAATATTTTTTGAGATCTTGCAATATTAGAAGATCACATGAATTTGCTCCATGATCTAGAATTTGCAGATAATGCATGTGATAATTTTCAAGATCTTGTGAAGTTAAAGGATCACATGGAATTGCTCCATAATCTAGAATTTATAGATGACCAACCCGATATTTTTCAACATCTTGCAAGTTAGAGGATCGCATGAATTTGCTCCATGATCAAGAATTTGTAGATGATGAACTAGATATTTTTCAAGATCTTACAAAGTTAGAGGATCACATAGAATCGCTCCATGATTCAAAATATACAGATGATGAACCTAATGTTGTTCAAGATCTTGCAAAGTTAGAAGATCATACGAAATTGCTCCATGATCTAGAATTTGCAGATAATAAACCCAATATTTTCCAAGATCTCATGAAGTTAGAGGATCATACAGATTCATTTCATGATCCAGAATTTACAGATGATAAACCAAATATTTTTCAAGATATTTTGGAGTTAGAGGATCACACACAAGCACTCCATGATCTTGAGTTTGTACATGATGATCTCGATATTTTTTGAGATCTTGAAAAGTTAAAAGATTACATGGATTTGCTCTATTATCGAGAGTTTGCAGATGACCCGATATTTTTCAAGATCTTGCAAGATTAAAGATCATACGAAATCGTTCCATGATCCAAAATTTGTACATTGTGAACCTGATATTTTTCAAGATCTTGTGAAGATAGAGGATCACGAGGAATCACTTCATGATCCAGAATTTGCAGATGACAAACAAGATATTTCTCAAGATCTTGCAAAGTTAGATGATCATACGAATTTGCTCCATCATCCAGAATTTGTAAATGATGAACTCGATATTTTTCAAGATCTTGCGAAGTTAAAGGATTACATGGAATTGCTCTATGACCTAGAATTTGTGGATGATGAACCTGATATTTTTCAAGATGTTACGAAGTTAAAGGATCACATAGAATTGCTCTATCATCTAGAATTTGCGTATGATGAACCCGATAATTTTTAAGATCTTGCGAAGTTAGAGAATCATATGGAATCGCATGATCTAGAATTTGCAAATGATGAACCCAATATTGTTCAAAATCTTGCGATGTTAGAGGATCATACAGATTCACTCCATAATCCAAAATTTGCAGGTGATGAAACTGATATTTTTCAAGATCTTGTGATGTTAGTGAATTACAAGGAGTCGCTCCATGATCTAGAATTTATAGATGATGAAGTTGATTATTTTCAAGATCTTGTGAAGTTAAAGGATCATACAAAATTGCTCCATGATCCAAAATTTGTATATTTTAAACCCAATATTTTTTAAGATCTTGCAAAATTAGAGGATCACATGAAATCGCTCCATGATCTAGAATTTATAGATAATGAACCCGATATTTTTCAAGATCTTGCAAAGTTAAAGGATCACACGGAATCACTCCATGACCTAGAATTTAAAGATGATGAACACAATATTTTTCAAGATCTTATGATGTTAGAGGATCACATGGATTTGCTCCATGATCCATAATTTGCAGATAATGCACCCGATAATTTTCAAGATCTTGCAAAGTCAAAGGATCACACGAAATTGATCTATGATCCAAAATTTGTAGATAATGAACCCGATATTTTTCAAGCTCTTGCCAAATTAGAGGATCACACAGATTCGCTCCATAATCTAGAATTTATAGATGATGAACTCGATATTTTTTAAGATCTTATAATGTTAGAGGATCACACAGAATAGCCCCATGATCTTGAATCCGCAGATAATGAACCAGATATTTTTCAAGATCGTACAAAGTTAGAGGATCACACGGATAAGCTTCATGATCCAGGATTTACAAATATAGAGGATCATACGGATTCGCTCAATGATTCAGAATTTGCAGATAATGAACCCAATATTTTTCAAGATCTTTCAAAATTAGAGGATCGCACAGAATCCATCCATGATCCAGAATTTGTAGATGATGAACTCTATACTCTTTAAGATCTAGTGAAGTTGGAGGATCAAATAGAATCGCTCCATGATCCATAATTTATGTATGATGAACTCGATATTTTTCAAGATCTTGCGAAGCTAGAACATCATACGGAATCGCTCAATGATCCAGAATTTACAGATGATGAACCTGATATTTTTAAGATCTTGCGAAGTTAGAGGATCATACGGAATCACTCCATGATGCAAAATTTGCAAATGATGAACACGATATTTTCAATATCTTGCGAAGTTAGAGGATTGCACAAAATTGCTCTGTGATCTAGAATTTACAAATGATGAACCCCATATTTTTCAAGATCTTGCGAAGTTAGTGGGTCACATGGATTCGCTCAATCATCCTAAACTTGTAGATGATGAACCCGATATTTTTTAAGATCTTGGAAAGTTAGAGGATCACGCGTAATTAATCCATGATCCAGAATTTGTAGATGATGAATTCGATGTTTTTCAAAATCTTGCAAAGTTAGAGAATCACACGAAATCATTCCGTTATCCCAAATTTACAAATAATGGACCCAATATTTTTCAAGATCTTACGAAGTTAGAGGATCACATAGAATCGCTCTATGATCCAGAATTTGCAGATGATGAACCCAATATTTTTTAAGGTCTTGTGAAGTTAGAGGATCACGAGAAATTGCTCCATGATCCAGAATTTACAGATGATGAACTTGATATTTTTCAAGATCTTGCAAAGTTAGAGATTCAAGCAGATTCGCTCCATCATCCAAAATTTGCATATGATGAACCCAATATTTTTCATAATCTTGTGAAGTTAGAGGATCACATGGAATCGCTTCCTGATCCAGAACTTGCGGATAATGAACCTAATATTTTTCAAGATGTTACGAAGTCAGAGAATCACACAAAATCACTCTTTGATCCAGAATTTTCATATGATGAACTCGATATTTTTCAAGACCTTGCGAAGTTAAAGAATCACATGGAATCACATGATCCAAAAGTTATAGATGATAAACCCGGTATTTTTCAAGATCATGTGATGTTAAATGATCATATGGATTTGCTCCATGATATAGAATTTGCAGATGATGAACCTGATATTTTTCAAGATCTTACGAAGTTAGTGGATAGGAATCGCTCCATGATCCAGAATTTGTAGATATTGATGTCGGTATTTTTCAAGATTTTGCCAAGTTAGAGAATCACATGGAATTGCTCCATAATCCAGAATTTACAGATTATAAACCTGATATTTTTTAAGATCTTGCGAAGTTAGAATATCATATGGAATCGCTCTATGATCTAGAATTTATAGACAATGAACCCGATATTTTTTAAGATCTTGTGAAGTAAGAGGATCACATGGAATCGCTCCATGAACTAGTATTTGCAGATGATGAACACGATATTTTTCAACATCTTGCAATGTTAAAGGATTGTGCAGATTCACTCCATGATCTAGAATTTATAGATGGTGCACCCTATAATTTTCAAGATCTTTCAAAGTTAAATGATCACACGGAATCACTCCAAAATCCAAAATTTGCAGATGATGATCTCGATATTTTTCAAGGTCTTGTGAAGTTAGAGTGTCACACAGATTCGTTCCATAATCTAGAATTTGCAGATGATGTACCTGATATTTTTTAAGATCTTACAAAGTTAGAAAATTACATGGAATCGCTCCATGATCCAGAATTTGTAAATGATGAACCTGATGTTTTTCAAAGTCTTGCAAAGTTAGACGATTAGACGGATTATTCGCTCTATGATCCCGAATTTGTAGATAATGAACTCAATATTTTTCAAGATCTTGCGAAGTTAGATGTTCGTACGGATTCGCTCAATGATCCTAAATTTATAGATGATGAATCCGATATTTTTCAAGATCTTGTGAAGTTAGAAGATCACATAGAATCGCTTTATGATCCAAAATTTACGGATGATAAACTTCATATTTTTCAAGATCTTGCAAAGTTAGAGGATCCCACAAAATTGCTCTATGATCAATAATTTGTGGATGATGAATTTGATACTTTCAAGATCTTACGAAGTTAAAGGATCATACAGAATTGCTCCATGATCCAAAATTTGTAGATAATGAACCCGATGTTTTTCAAGATCTAGCAAAATTAGAGGATCACACAAGAATCACTCCATGATCACGAATTTATAGATAATGGACCCGATATTTTTCAAGATCTTGTAAAGTTATAAGATCACACAGAATCGCTCCAAGATCCATAATTTACAGATGACAAACATGATATTTTTCAAGATCTTACAATGTTAGGGGATCACACAAAATCACTCTATGATTCAGAATTTGTAGATGATAAACCCAATATTTTTCAAGATCTTGCGAAATTAGTGTAACACCCGAGAATTTTTAATGCATTAAGTTAAGGATTATATTAAGATGAAAAGTACAGTTTAATGAAAAATATTGTATAATAACATGAAAAATTATACAGTATTAGAGCAATGCAGTATAAGAACTGGATTGTGTAGACCATAATTTTTTTATAAAAGTATAAAAAGAAAAGAAGAAAAAAAAAAGGAAAAAAAAATCTCACATAATTCGGCTCTTTCTCTCTCTACTTTCTCTCTCTAGAATTTTCTATCTCTCTCTCCTCAAATCTCGTTCGAGATTCTGGCGTCCTTTTTCAACACCTCTTGTACCAATGGAAAGCTCTCAATGAGCTGAGTACAACGAGGTGTCGTGCCACCCAAAAAGCCGCCGGAGGAAGCCTCACGCGCCACCCAAAGTGGCAGAGAGACCTATTTCTTCCTGACGTGATTTCTCCACCGCCCGACCACCAATCAACGTGATCTTGGTGTCTATGGACTTAGCGTGAGGAGAGGAACAAGATGGTACCAATTTTCCAGCTCGATTTTGGCTGGAAAAGCTTCATCGGAGCTACCACATTGTCGCTGTGGAGCCACCGTCAGACCCACTGTCTCCAGCGGCGGTGTGGCACACAGCCGGTGCCAAAATGACCAGAGGGCGACGGCAAGCAAGACCCCTAGCTCAGTTGCTTCGTTCCACCACCCTTCGTCGGAGATCGAGGACGCCCGCCATGAGCCACCGTGGGTGAGCTTGGGATCACCGTTTTAGACTGTGTTGTGCCAAATTGAAGAGGCAGCCACCTTCAGAGGATCGAGGAGGTCAAAACCCATCCTTCAATTTCTTCGGATCACCGCCGGAGGAACGGAAATGATCAACGCCGCCGTGGGCCACCGTGAGCCTTGTCGATTCTGCCAATTTCGACGGTGTTGAGGGATGACAATGGAGGGGAAATGCTCAAAGTGACTCGAGGAGAAAAATCCCCAAGCCAATTTTGGGCTACCGTCACCAGATGACCGAGATCGGAGTTGCCTTTCCCCACCGTCGCCGGATAACCGAGATCAGAGTTGTCTTTCCCCACCGTCGGCGGTAACTTCGATTAGCATAGATGGAGGTCAAATTTGATGAAATTGACACTGCCATTGGACTCAGAAGGGTCAATTTATGGGGGTAGGCTCGAGCCCAGTCCCAACGGAGCCAATCGCAACCGGTCAACGGCTGGTCAACAGCCGGTCAATGGCAACTTTGGATTTTTGTAATCCGGACCTCTGATCGAAGATCCGAGACCACATCCTGACTTGTTTCGATGCTCTGAACGTAATGGTGACCTCCGTTCGAGCTAATTCCACTCTGGTGAAAATCGTCTGGTACCAACTGCATGCAGATCGAGGCGATTCAAATAATAGTAATAGAGTCCAGAATGACAGTTTCAGTAATGTATGATCTCCAAGAAACATTCCTAGCTATTCATGGTTGCTCAAGGAGCACTGCAGAGGATGCTTCGCATACTGTAGATACAGCGAGATACAACTGGATCCGCTTAGCTTGGAGTTCAAGTAAGTAGGAATCTCACCTACAGTATGAACTGTTTTAAAATAAATTATTTTAGATGCTTTCATAAAAATTTATGAAATGCATGATCGGTGATTGTTACACTGTTTTATGTGAGAATGTGTTTTATAACGTTACAAGGTTGACGAAAAACCCGTTAAGGGTAAAATCGTCATTATAAAGAAAACGGCTAGAACGGAGTCGAACACTCCGATTTAGCATAACGTTATTAGACGAAAAATATTCCATAATATGTTAAGTAACGTAACCGTCATGTGAGATCAGAGATTTAATAAGGGATGTTTAAGTAAACGAAAGGTAAACCGATGGGTTACGATGTTAAAAGAAAAAGTAACCCCGGTGGGTTACAAAGCTAAGTGAAGGAAAGGTAAACCGATAGTTTATAAGGTTAAGTAAAGACAAGAATTATACCAGTCAAGTTAAAAGGAAAGAATGGTTAATGTTTACGTTTACTATCAATCGAGTGGATTGATAATAAAGAAAGTTAGCTAATAATTCAGCTGTCGTTTGATCAGGACACAGAGGCCGACTAATGGAAGGAAAAGGAACGAAATAGAAGACGCTAGAGCATAGTTAGGGTAAGTTTCAAATCTCACCTACAACATGAAGTAAATGATTTTTAAATGCTTATTTATATAATTTGCAAATGAGTTTGTAATTATTATGCAAGTTTCTTTTAAAGTATGTTTGCATTTATTGTGCAAAAAGTTTTAAAGTTCAAGAAAAAAAATTGCAATGAATTTGCAACCGTTATGTTAAAGGTTTATTTGCATATTGATATGCATAACGTTTTTAAAAGTTCAAGTTATGATTTTCAAAGTATTTAAAGTATGTTTTGCATTATGACAATGCATAATGTTTTATAGTTTAAGTTATAAGTTTCATGATGCATTTGTTATGCAATAAGTTGCACTTGTTATGCAATAAGTTTTACAATAAAAGTTATAATTTACAAAATGTAATTTAGTTATATGCTGCATTTGTTATGCAATAAGTATTAGAATACAAGTTATGATTTGCAAAATGTGTTTGTGTTTTATGATATATTTGTTAAGCAATATGTTGCATTTGTTATGCAATAGATTTTACAGTACAAGCTATGATTTGCAAGTGTGTTGCATAAGATGTGATTTCAATTGATATGCTCACTAAAGTTAATAAAAAGGTAACGTAAAAATAAAAAGAAAGTATCGTACCAGCTTCTTTGTTATAAGGTACTAAAAGTAAAGTTAAAGTTTGACCTCCTAAATGTGAGGCACAAGACCTCAATGTTTGATGGTCTCAAGTCTTCCACAAGGGGAGCATCATGTTTATGATCTCATGATTAATGAGTTGGTACGAACACTAAAGTAAGGAAAGATAAAGAACGAAGATAGAAAGTTAAAGTAAGATAAGGAAAGTTAAAGAACGAAGATAAAAAGTTAAAGTAAGAAAAGGATGTTCATAAAATGCTCATAATTGAAGTTAATAATTGAGCATAAATGGAGTCATATATTCTGATATTGCTTGAATGCCCTTTTATGAAATATTTATATGTTATGTTATGGAAAACATTTAAAGAAATGTTTTATGATAAATATTTATGAAAAACATTCCATGTTTTCAAGAAAAGGTTTATGAATGACGTTTTAAGAAAAACGTTCAAGAAGTGTTTAACGAAAAACGTTTATGTAAAACGTTTCAGAAATGTTTTATGAAAAACATTTTCAGAAATGTTTATGGAAAAGGTTTGTGTAAAATGTTTCAAGATGAAGGTTTTTATGAGAAAAGTTTTAAAGCATGATTAAATGAATTGTGAGTTTATATTTGAACTTACTGAGCGAAAGCTCATTAAAAGTTTTTCATGCTGTAGGTAATTTATTGGTGACCAATAGGACCTGTGAGATGAGCTGGGTGCTGCGGAGGACAGATGCGAAGATTTAGGTATGGATACTATCACTGTTTGCTTCCGCTATGCAAAGAAAAAGGTTTTCCACTATTTAATATAGTGTTTTCAAAGTTTAAAGAAAATCAGAGTTCTAAGAATTGTATTCAAAGTTTTAAGATACAGTTTATGATATGTTTTATGTAATTATAAAATAAAGTTCTAAACTATGATTTAATAATCATTTCTTATTAAGTTTTAAGAAACGATTTGAAATGATTTTAAGGGCAAGTGTTGAGCGAGGTCTCAACTTGAAATGCGACAGAGGTCGCATCAGTTTTAAAGAACGTTTAAAGAAAAAAAATTATTTCAGTATTTTTCTTACTAAGTAAGTAAGATTACTGTTTATGAAACGATGTTTAAGAAAGTAAAGTGACTGCCCGAAAAGGCGGGTCGTCACAGCTGGTATCAGAGCGGTATCCTGCCATCCCATCTCACGCTGTCACATCTCTGCTACACCATAGCTGAAGTAAGTAAGTTAAGTTAAGTAGGAAGAAAAGTTAGAATTAACAAATACGTGTTTATGTTGGGCTTAGCCTTTGATATCGACACATCTAGATGAGAAACGAGAAGGCAAAAGTCAAAGGATGAACGTGATGATATATGCTAGAATGTCCTCGCAAGTCGACAGTAGTCATCGTCTATTAGCGATGTCAAGTCAACGATGACAAAACATGGTCAATGATGATCAACAGATGGCCGACAGCTCAAAATCAAGAAGATGAGCTTGTGACACATTATGATGTTTAGGCGCACAATGGTGTCTCCTTAGGAGCAAATATTACTCTGTTGGAGTTATTTTGTATTGGCTACACGTATAACGAGAAAAAATGGATCAAGATAACAGAATAATGAAGGTCTGAAGTGATTTTCAGTGCTCTATAGAATGAGAGTGCCTGAGAGCAACTTGACGTTAGATCACTAATTATGTGATTTGATCGAGCTTAAGCACTCTTTCGCTGAGCTGAGACATACGAATGAGCTCGTAATTGCCTGGATGGGAAATACGATCAAGACAACGATGCCCAATCTGGTAGTAGAAACCTCACAGATTAGAGGATGGAAGCTGAAAATTTATACGTTACGAGAAAAATTACAGGACAATGCAATTTTAGAATAGATATAGACCAAAAATTATGGATTTTGTGGTCAGTTGACCCTAATCTTTTGAAAGAAATGAAGAAATTAGAATGGAAATAAACCCTATTTCTGAGAATAGCATTCAAATGTAGAATGCTAAACCTTTAGATGAATGGAAATTGTGTTGAAATGTTGAAGGATTAGAGTTGCGCAGCAGAAGTGTGGTGTACAATTTAAAGGAATATGTCAGTAATATGAAGAAAATTGTTGAAGTTCCAAGATGAAGGCTCAGTATTAACGAAAAAGTAGTGATCAAGGAAGCATGTTAAGAACGGAAAAGAGAATAAGGAAAATAAACTACCTATAAAGGTACTAATTTTCGAGGACGAAAATTGTTAAGGAGGGTAGATTGTAACACCCGAGAATTTTTAATGTATTAAGTTAAGGATTATATTAAGATAAAAGTATAGTTTAATGAAAAATATTGTATAATAACATAAAAAATTATACAGTATTAGAGCAATGCAGTATAAGAATTAGATTGTGTGGACCATAATTTTTTTTATAAAAGTATAAAAAGAAAAGAAGAAAAAAAAGGAAAAATCAAAAAAATCTCACATAATTCGGCTCTTTCTCTCTCTACGTTCTCTGTCTAGAATTTTCTCTCTTTCTCCTCAAATCTCGTTCGAGATTTCGACGTCCTTTTTCGACACCTCCCGCACCAATGAAAAGCTCTCAATGAGCTGAGTCCAACGAGGTGTTGTGCCACCCAAAAAGCCGCCGAAGGAAGCCTCACGCGTCGCCCAAAGTGGCAGAGAGACCCATTTCTTCCCGACATGATTTCTCGGTCGTCCGACCACCAATCGACGTGATCTTGGTGTCTATGGACTCAGCTTGAGGAGAGGAACAAGATGGTACCAATTTTCCAGCTCAATTTTGGCTGGAAAAGCTTCGCTGGAGCTACCCCGTCGTCACCGTGGAGCCACCGCTGGACCCACCATCTCCGGCGGTGATGTGGCACACCGCTGGTGCCAAAATGACCAGAGGGCAACGACAAGCAAGACCCCTAGCTCAATTGCTCCGTTCCACCGCCCCTCGCCGGAGATCGAGGACGCCCGCCATGAGCCGTCATGGGTGAGCTTGGGATCACCGTTTTAGGCCGTGTTGTGCCAAATTGAAGAGGCAGCCACCTTCAGAGGATCAAGGAGGTCAAAACCCATCCTTCAATTTCTTCGGATCACCGCCGGAGGAACGGAAACAATCAACGCCGCCTTGGGCCACCGTGAGCCTTGTCGATTCTGCCAATTTTGACGGCGTTGAGGGATGACAATGGAGGGGAAATGCTCAGAGTGACTCGAGGACCAAAACCCCCAAGCCAATTTTGGGCTACCGTCGCCAGATGTTCGAGATCGGAGTTGCCTTTCCCCACAGTCGGTGGTAACTTCGATTAGCATAGATGGAGGTCGAATTTGATGAAATTGACACCGCCATTGGACTCAAAAGGGTCAATTTAGGGGGAGTAGGCCCGAGCCCAGCCCCAACGGAGCCAATCGCCATCGGTCAACGACAGTCAACGTCGGTCAACAGCGACTTTGGATTTTTATAATCCGGACCTCCGATCGAAGATCCGAGACCTCCTCCCGACTCGTTTCGATGCTTTAAACGCAATGGTGACCTCCGTTCGAGCTAATTCCACTCTGGTGAAAATCGTCTGGTACCAACTGCATGCAGATCGAGGCGATTCAAATAACAGTAATAGAGTCCAGAATGACAGTTTCAGTAATGTATGATCTCCAAGAAACATTCCTAGCTATTCATGGTCACTCGAGGAACACTGCAGAGGATGCTTCGCATACTGTAGATACAGCGAGGTACAACTGGATCCGCTTAGCTTGGAGTTCAAGTAAGTAGGAATCTCACCTACAGTATGAACCGTTTTAAAATAAATTGTTTTAGATGCTTTCATAAAAATTTATGAAATGCATGATCAGTGATTGTTACACTGTTTTATGTGAGAATGAGTTTTATAACGTTATAAGGTTGACGAAAAACCCGTTAAGGGTAAAATCGTCATTATTAAGAAAACGGCTAGAACGGAGTCGAACACTCCGATTTAGCATAATGTTATTAGACAAAAAATGTTCCGTAATACGTTAAATAATGTAACCGTCATGTGAGATCAGAGATTTAATAAGGGATGTTTAAGTAAACGAAAGGTAAACTGATGGGTTACGAGGTAAAAAGGAAAAGTAACCCTGGTGGGTCACAAAGCTAAGTGAAGGAAAGGTAAACCGATGGTTTATAAGGTTAAGTAAAGACAACGGTAAACGAAAGTATACTAGTCAAGTTAAAATGAAAGAATGGTTAATGTTTACATTTTATTATCAATCGAGTGGATTGATAATAAAGAAAGTTAGCTAATAAGTTAGTTGTTGTTTGATCAAGACACAGAGGCCGACTAATGGAAGGAAAAGGAACGGAATAGAGAACGCTAGAGCATAGTGAGGGTAAGTTTCAAATCTCACCTACAGCATGGAGTAAATGATTCTTAAATGCTTATTTAGATAATTTACAAATGAGTTTGCAATTATTATGCAAGTTTCTTTTAAAGTATGTTTGCATTTATTGTGTAAAAAGTTTTAAAGTTCAAGAAAAAGAATTGCAATGAATTTGCAACCGTTATGTTAAAGGTTTATTTGCATATTGATATGCATAATTTTTTTAAAAGTTCAAGTTATGATTTTCAAAGTATTTAAAGTATGTTTTGCATTATGACGATGCATAATGTTTTATAGTTTAAGTTATAAGTTTCATGATGCATTTGTTATGCAATAAGTTGCACTTGTTATGTAATAAGTTTTACAATAAAAGTTATAATTTCCAAAATGTAATTTAGTTATATGCTGCATTTGTTATGCAATAAGTATTAGAATACAAGTTATGATTTGCAAAATGTGTTTGTGTTTTATGATATATTTGTTAAGCAATATGTTGCATTTGTTATGCAATAGATTTTACAGTACAAGCTATGATTTGCAAGTGTGTTGCATAAGATGTGATTTCAATTGATATGCTCACTAAAGTTAATAAAAAGGTAACGTAAAGATAAAAAGAAAGTATCGTACCAACCTCTTTGTTATGAGGTACTAAAAGTAAAGTTAAAGCTTGACCTCCTAGATGTGAGGCACAAGACCTTAATATTTGATGGTCTCAAGTCTTCCACAAGGGAAGCGTCATGTTTATGATCTCATGATTAATGAGTTGGTACAAACACTAAAGTAAGGAAAGATAAGGAACGAAGATAGAAAGTTAAAATAAGGTAAGGAAAGTTAAAGAACGAAGATAAAAAGTTAAAGTAAAAATAATGTTCATAAAATGCTCATAATTGAAGTTAATAATTGAGCATAAATGGAGTCATGCATTCTGATGTTGCTTGAATGCCTTTTTATGAAATATTTATATGTTATGTTATGGAAAACATTTAGAGAAATGTTTTATGATAAATATTTATGAAAAACATTTCATGTTTTCAAGAAAAGGTTTATGAACGACGTTTTAAGAAAAATGTTCAAGAAGTGTTTAACGAAAAACGTTTATGTAAAACGTTTCAGAAATGTTTTATGAAAAACATTTTCAGAAATGTTTATGGAAAAGGTTTGTGTAAAATGTTTCAAGATGAAGGTTTTTATGAGAAAAGTTTTAAAGCCTGATTAAATGAATTGTGAGTTTATGTTTGAACTTACTGAGCGAAAGCTCATTAAAAGTTTTTCATGCTGTAGGTAATTTATCGGTGACCAATAAGACCCGTTAGATGGGCTAGGTGCTGCGGATGATAGATGCGAAGATTTGGGTATGGATACCATCACTGTTTGCTTCTGCTATGCAAAGAAAAAGGGTTTCACTATTTACTATAGTGTTTTCAAAGTTTAAAGAAAATCAGAGTTCTAAGAATTGTATTCAAAGTTTTAAGATACAGTTTATGATCTGTTTTATGTAATTATAAGATAAAGTTCTAAACTATGATTTAATAATTGTTTCTTATTAAGTTTTAAGAAACGATTTGAAATGATTTTAAGGACAAATGTTGAGCGAGGTCTTAACTTGAAATGCGACAGAGGTCACATTAGTTTTAAAGAACGTTTAAAGAAAAAAAACTTATTTTAGTATTTTTCTTACTAAGTAAGAAAGATTACTGTTTATGAAACGATGTTTAAGAAAGTAAAGTGACTGCCCGAAAAGGCTGGTCGTCTCAGGTAAAAAAAATTATAGTCCATACAATCCAATTCTTATACTGTATTGCTCTAACACTGTATAATTTTCCATGTTATTATATAGTATTTTTCATTAAACTGTACTTTTTATCTTAATATAATCCTTAACTTAATGCATTTTTAATGCATTAAAAATTCTCGGGTGTTACAATTAGAGGTTTACACAAATTTGCTACATGATTCAGAATTTGCAGATGATAAACCTGACATTTTTTAAGATCTTGTGAAGTTAGAGGATCACACAAAATCGCTCCATGATTCAGATGTTGTAAAGTTAGATGATGGTATGGATTCTTTCCAAGATTCACACCAGGTACATCCAGATCACTCCATACTCGGGTTTTGCTCCATGATTCGAAATTTAACCATTGCCCGAATAGTGTGTTAATTTTTTTAAAAAAAATTGCAAAGCACATTTCTTTCTTTTTTATTGCAAAAAGAGCACACTTCTTTTTCTTTTTTCTGGATCTTTTGAATTTTTATTTTCTTTTTCTTCTTTTGAATATTTTTATCTGGTTTATGTTCACTTTTTGTTCAATGAGGTACAGAAATTTGTTCTTTTATAATTTTATTAATTCAAATTGGTATAGAATCTAGATCTACGGGTGCAAGTACAGGAAAAGGCAAATCATCTAGTGACATAGAACCGATGTGAGACTATCCTAGTACTTATACATATAAGGGGGTGTCAAGCTTCCAACAAAATCCAAATGTTAATGAGCACAGTTTGAGCATTAATTTTTTATTCACCCGATTATCATTTTGAGCATATAAATATATGATTTCGATCTATTTACAACAGAAAATACAAATCTACCAAGACCCATCACTTTTCCAAAGTGAGTCCTACTAAAAATTAGGCCTCAAAATAGCTCATCAAAATAGTTTTTAACCATTTTTTCTGGCAGGCTTTGCAATCTATGTACTGACGGATGACTAAGTCCGTGTGTATACCAATATATTCTGCTTGAACCCAGAACACATGTTTTTTGTTTTTTGTTTTTGTTCTTTATTTATTTTGTCTTTCAACTTTTTTGGTATTTCTCCCTGGTTTTTTTTCCTCTTTTTTCTCTTCTTTCATAGTAGATGTCGGTGATAGGGTTTTTTTTTTTTTTTTTTTAAATTTCTCCTTTTTAGTCCTTTTCTTCCCCTCACATCCTTAAGTCCTCTATTCTAACTTTTTCTTCTACTTTGTTTTAATTATTTACACATAACAACAACATTTTTCCACATTGTTGTACGTGTCGAAAACAATTGTGTGTGTGTTAGTATTGTTATTTGGTAAATTGCTAAGCCAAATGAATCAAACCTGACCATTAAGCTAAATACACATTGTTGTACGTGTCGAAAATAATTTATATATGAAGATTGATTCAGTTTATGCCCACGGAATCTCCTGCAGCCTGGTTATGATGTTTCATTCTTTAAGCTTCCTTTTATATCCCGTTATCATTTTATACACATATCCGTTTTTGCTCTGCGAGGGTAATAGTTTTAAATCGTCAACAATCTCAAAGGCTTCCATCTTGAGTTTCAGACCGTTGATGCTTTGCTCGACCAGATCATAGCCGTATAGGTGTATCCGTGTGTAGATTGATCGCCGAATGTTTTTTTTTTTTTTTTGTGTGTGTGTGGATCCGGAATGAAAATGCAGTACAGAAAAATATAACGCTCAGGCGTAAGGTCAATGTAATTTGTATAAGCTTTGAACGACCAAACTGTGATTTTATTATCAAACAAATTTCAGCCGGAAGATTTAGATGTTTTTCTTCTTTTCATGATGGGATAGAAATTTTCCGGTCTTTTTGTGGGTCATGCAGAATTTCATCTTGTGTGACTGGCCAACTACCACCAGTTGCGTTACCTAAAATCTTTCAAAATGTCGTTGTGTTTATACAGCCTCAATGATCTGTATATATTGGACAAACCAGCCACAACTGCATTTTGAGAGAATTTATATCAGAGTAATGTACAGATATCAACAACATTGCCACATTATTGTTTGCGGGAAAAAATTGCGTTAGCGTTGTTATTGTATAAATTGATATGCCACGTGAATCTAACCTAACTATTAAGCTAAATACTTATTCAATAATCCAATTAGTTCTAATCAACTATAAGGTAAAGCTCTCAACAGCTATAATATAAAGCTTTTAAACTAAAATTCTCAGTTTCAACCGGTATGCCAGACACCCTATTATATAACACAAATTGATTCGGTTTATGCCCGTGAAATCTCCTGCGGCCTGGCTATGCTGCTCTAGTTTCACTTCTTTAAACTTCTTATTCCACAATGAGATTAAAAAAGTAATCTATAGGTAGATAACTGTCTTTCAGCTTTGTAAAAAAAAGATGATTTTGGCCAAATTTAATGACTTGAGAACATACACTACCGCTCAATAATGACCTCTTATTTTATAGGCATATCTATATTTGTTTAAGTACAAAAAAAAATCGGGTAAGATAACAGTTTTAGATCATGTTAAAATCATATCAATTATTTTAAAAAGAAAAAAGAAAAAGACAATGTAACATATCTTGGTAAAAATCTGACAAATTAAATCATCCTCTATTGGCTGTTTTTTTTTTTTTACCACACATTCTTTTTGGAGGGGAAGAGAATGAGGTTGTGGCCCTCCATATGGGGGCGGTCCCGGATTCTTGATGTGCAAGTTATGTTTGTAGAGATGCCAAAGCCAATGCGACAAAGACAAATGAGGTGTGATTGGATTTGTCACAAAATTAAAGGGCAAGAAGACGTGAAATTTAATTTCGAACAGATAACCAGATTCCCCAAAATTCTTCTTTTTTTTTTTTCCATAAAAATAGGATTTATACACATATATAAATATATATAAATTATTGCCAAAAGCAATGCGCTGGATCTTGGCGTTGGCACTCGCCGTTTGTCTACCTAGATTTGTAGGTTTCATTAAAAAATTTTCCACTGGAATTTGGCTTCTTCCTTTTTTTTTTAAAAAAAGCCACTAGGGTGTTTGAAAAGTTAGTTAGAAGTTAAAACTAATGATTGAATCAATTTTAGTTAATAAAATTTTACACTATAACAATTTTTTGTTTTTACTGTAAGTGTTTAAAATTTTACACTATATATTGATTAAAATCAGTTATTTCTAACCAAGAGCCAACACCTTATGTAAATTCACATTCTATTAATGAATGGATGAGACATGGTTTATAGAGTGTAAAAACCGTAAAACTAAAAATTAATAAAGTATGATAATGCAATAATAGTTTAATACAATTTGATTGTTTAAAACAACCAATAAAATATTCAAAAAATTCTCTTGATAATAAAGTATAAAATCTAGTATAGTTCAAAAGAGAAATAAAAAGGAAAATCTAATATAAATATGAATGCATGGGAAATGGGTAATGAAATATCTATTGGGCATGAGGTCCCTCTTATTTTTGTCTTCATTATTTTGATTAGGCAAAAGAAAAAGCAGGGACAGTTGTAATATTTTGATAGGAAGGACAGTTGTAATTTGGAAGGATAGATATAGTTATAGATACCTCGAAAGCTCACAGCCACAATTTCAAAAAGACAAAAAAAAAAAAAAAACTAAAGAAAAAAGAATTCAGGCCAAAAAAAGTAAAAAAAAAACTTTCATTTAAAAAAAAAAAAAACAAGGCTCTGGAATCTGGCAAAAACTGGAGGATCAATCTGAAGAATACCATGCAATGAATCGACAAATATATCAAAAATTGGAAAAAAAAAAAAAAAAAAGAAGAAGGTTTTTTAATTTTTAATCGCGTATTTGACCAAACCAAAAAAGAGAAAAAAAAACCCAAAAAAAAAAACTTTTAATGGAGTAATTTTGATAAATAATGTATAGGCAACAGTAGAAGACAATACACAGTCGATGACCATTTTCCTAATTCAACCCAAGAATGAGGATTAATCAAGATTTGAAACGAACGATGAAATCTCAACCTAACTTATCATCAACAAAAGATGAATCATAAGGAGAACGAAATTCAAATCAACCATGGCGACTGATACAGAAACAGAAGTTTTCAACCAGTTGATAATCGAATTTTCTTCTTCTTAAACACTTATTCAAATCTCCCTTCATCACAATAACGTATACAACACACAATCACCAATCAGGCTGGTTCATAGATTTGTAATAAGATAATAATACTATTAATAACACGTAAAATATAAACGAAAAAAATTATATAAAAATTAAAAAAATTAAAAAAAGCACTTTATCTTCTGCATCGAGTAATGGCACTACAGCCGCGAGAGTAGGGATTGGCTTGGGCGCCAGGTCGGCAGTTGTAGTACGACGCACCGCGTCGGGAGCAGGGGACAGTGTTCCTCCTCAGCGCGCCGTAGCTGATGTACCGCCTCTGCGCTAAGATGCGCCGGTGGCTCTCCGAGTCCATCTCCATCTCCAGCTCCCAGTCCACGTCGGCGAGGAGGCACCCCCCGGTCGAGCCACGACAGCCGTCCGATCCCGCCGCAATCCAGCTCAGCTGGTGGTCACCGATGAACTCGACGGCCGAGGAAGACGCCAGCGTTAGATGAACGGCTAGGATCGTGCAAATTGCCACGAATCGAAAGATGCTTGCTTTTGGGCTTACCATTTTTCTGCTCTCTCTTTTAATCCTTTCTTTCTTCCCCTTTTTTTTTTGTTTGCGGGTTGAGAGGGCTCTGGAACGACCAGAGCTTGCGCTTATAACTGACAATGATCCATATATGCCACTGGTTTTTGGGGTTATTTACGGGGATTGCCACTTTTCTTCAACATGAAACCGGCTTTACTTGTAATCTAAGAATGTCAATTGGTTTGTGGACAGCCACAACTCAGCTTTTGACTTCTCTTTGCTTTTGTTCTTTCCCAACTTCATCTTCTAATGTTTATTTCCTCCATCCGTTGCTTTTTTTTTTTTTGAATACTTGAATTTTTTTGTAGTTTTTTTTTTTTTTTCAAGGAACGTTAATTTTTTGTTTGTCTTGCTTTTTCTTTAAAAACAAAAAACGAAAACATATTATGTCAATGGTGTATATGTATTTAAAGATTAATAGAGTGTTTAGTAAAACGATTTTAACTCAAAAATTAGTTTAAATATTATATTATATAAAATTTTATATTATAATATATTTTTATTTTATATTATAATATATAAGAATTTTTTTATTGTAAATAGTTTAAACTCTTCATGTTCTTAAAATATTATAATGGTATATTTTCATACTTATTAAAGAGGTCTTTTTCAGTTAAAACCACGTCAAAAATGAAAAGTATGTATACTAAACTGATAGAGTCTAATATAAGCAATAAAAAAAAAACCCGTCAGTGCTTTAATAAAGAAAAAGTGCTTTCATAATCCACCGAAAAGAAAGGGAGAGGGCGAGACGTGTTGCGTTAATGATGGCGGTATTAGACAACAAAAGCCAGTTAGTGGACAGCCAAATTAAAAATGAGTTGTAGAATACTTGCTATAAATTTTTGTGTTCACATTGATTGAAAAGATGCACGTCGTACGAGGCAACAACACGAGGGAGGTTGATGTCGTTTTCATGGGAACGACGTATTATATTGCTTTCGGTTCCTTAACAAACTAAAATCCAAATATATCGTCACTATAACATCGGCAATGCGTAAACCATGTTTTTGATTAGCAGTATTACTGTCACATACGACAGCTGAAAAAAAGTAGACAAAGAAAAAGAAAACGCGTTCAAGGAATGTCGCTTTCACAAGAAGATAAGGACACTTGTGTTTTAACAAAAAGAAATCTCATCATCACCTTATTCGGAAGCACAGAAAAAGAAAACTAGAGTTCCTGTGATTTTGTTTACTTTATATCATCACTACTGTGAAAAAATATTGTTATTGTTTTTGCGTAAAAGTGAAGCTTTTGAGAATGAAACGTGAGGGAGACTCATTTTATCATGGAAAATGGAAATCTACAATTGCAAAAATTAACTTGAGGACTTCCTATCGTGTAATCATTGTTAATATTGTCTTTGTTTGAAAAGTACTTTAAAAAAATAAAATTTAGTTTATTATCGTGTAAAATTTTTACATATTATAATAAAAAAAAATTTAATACAGTATAAAGTTCTTGCATGCTATAAATTT
This sequence comes from Artocarpus heterophyllus, assembly GCA_025403435.1. Classification (NCBI taxonomy): domain Eukaryota; kingdom Viridiplantae; phylum Streptophyta; class Magnoliopsida; order Rosales; family Moraceae; genus Artocarpus; species Artocarpus heterophyllus. The sequence goes on from CM046342.1 coordinate 3,685,823, forward strand.
TAAGTTTCAATAGATTTTTCAAACATACTAATTGACAGTTTGGGACGTAGGCTTAGCAATTCAAAGTCGCTTTTATAGAAAATTTTGATTTTTGATATTTTTCCGCTATCATAAGTTTTTAAGGAGAATTTGAGGAGATTCAAACTTCATGGTGTAAACGTCAATGATGCAGTGAATTTATCCTCATGCTAACCTTACAACCACGTAGCAAAGTTGAGATAACTATTAAAATGGTTTATGGGAAAGAATAAATTGGGAACGGAGGAAATTGTAAATTCACAAACATATTACAAATCTCTGTAACTTTGAAAAGAAAAGAGGAAAGAAAAAATTGATAAAACAGGTGTTTTGTGAAATAACCATTTTCACCTATTTACTCCTATTTTTTTTTATAAAGATATAATTGTAAAATAAATTAGATCTGATATTTCCTTTTTCTTTGTCCCCCGTATGCCTTTTTACTTCCTTCACTTTGATGGTTTATTTTCCCCCCCTTTTATTTTTCATCTCTTCTATCAAATACATAAGTTCTCCCCACCTGACCAAACTAGTGAAGAAAAAGGGCTTTCTACAAATTATAGAATAAATTAGGTAGTATATCACTTCTATATTATTACTGTTGTCTTCTACTGTTTTTTTTTTTTTTCATTTCTTTTGATTCATACTGTTTCTCTTAACTAAAAAGGTCAAATACTTATAAATAACATATGTTTGTCTAATCTTAACCCAAAATACTTGTGATCAATTATATCTCTTTATTATTTAGAAGTTGCATTTTTTAAATTTTCTATTATAATGAATAAAATTAAAAATCAATGCAAAAAAATGGCATCTTTCTAATTAACCCTTAAACTGTGGAATCATGTTAGTTACTATTAATTTTTATTAAAAATTCTAAATTTTTTTCTAAATTTCGATTCTAACATTAAATTTTACCATGCGGTATAACTTTCATAAACTTGTGTCATTCTTATAACACTTCTAAAAACTTTGTTATTTTTCTGGATTTTTGACATAGGATTAGAAGGTCATTTTTGAGATTTTGCAACTAAAAAGCCCAAAGACGAAGGGCCCAATGGGAATTGTCGTAATTAGGCCGATTAATAAAACAAATAAAAGCAGAAGCACATTTTACAAAGACCGAAAATTAATAGACCACGATTATTTTTAAATATTTAATTTTACAATATTATCCCTATGGTCTTAAACTCTTTGTTTTTAAAAAAAAATAAAAAAAAGAGACTTAATAGTTTTTTGGTATTATTTTTAAAATAAATAAAAATATTTTTATTTAAAAAATAAAATGTTTTAAGAATTATAATTAAAGTATTTTTAAAATTTTTGTTTTAAAAAATATATAAAAATATTTTTAAAAATTTTGAGTAAAAAAACAAACAGGTTAATTTTTACTTTTTTTATTTCATTATCGTTCTTTTTTCCTTTCTCTCTCGTTATTCTCTCTCTTCTCCGTGTGCTGAATCAAGAAGCCGTCGCCAGGTCCTCCACCGTCAAAGTAATCGTCAACAATAGAGTCGAGACTCGGCTGTGCAACAACCACTGTTCCTCCAGCTGCAGATGCCAACGGGAAATGACGCTGGTCAGTCCATCGGGAGCAGTGTGTCTAGCCCGGCAGTCTTCAGGAGTTGCGCGACTAGCCATGGTAGACTTCGAGAGTCGCACGACGAGCACGACTGACTCTGGAAGCCATGCCACCAACCGTGGCAAACTTTGGGAGACGTGCAACGACGTCTCCGCTCTTCTCATGTGACAGATCCAGCACGACGATGGAGGTCCACTAGAAGTAGAGATCCACTGTGGAATTTCAACAATGGCAAGATTTCTGAGTCAACGAGGACTGACGAAGATCGGCGACGGTGCTATCTCTCGCACTTGTGGACATTTGTTCTTCTCTGGCATCGATCCATTTGGCGATGGCGACAGTGGGATCCTTGCGTCCGGAGTGCTTGCACGCAGCAGGGGTTCTGGCAAAGAAGAGAGAGAAGAAGAGGGGATAGAAAATATAGGTCAGGGTTTTTGCGGAAGAAAATAGGAGTATTTTTGGAATTTTATTTGACTATAAATTAATGTTTACATTTAACTCGCTATTTACTAAAGTTTTCTAAAATTTGGGCTATTAATGTAATTAGGCTTTTAGTTAGGCTTAGAGCGCTCATTCTCACCGGACCCAATCCGTTAACACAAAGCCCATTATTTAAAACACAGGCCTAAACTTCCAATTGAAACGGGCCCAATCGAGAGTTGAGACCCATTACAACAGTGTTTTCCAGCCGTCGGATCAAGATCCAAATCAGTCCACCATATATAAACTCAACTTCCATTGTCCTCAGCTTCGCCAGAGAAAATCCCAAACCCTAGCTGTTTGCCTCTTTCGTAACTCTCTCTCGTTGACGAAGCACTCCATTCACTCACCAAGATGCAAAACGAAGAGGGAGTCATCACCGAGCTTTACATCCCCAGAAAATGGTATTCACAATCAGTTGTGTTCTTTGTTTTCCATTGAGAATTTCTTGATTATTTGTTCATGGCTAATTAGGCTCTTTTTTTTTTGTTCAGCTCTGCGACAAACAGGCTCATCACCTCAAAGGACCACGCGTCGGTCCAAATTAACATTGGCCACCTCGATGAGAACGGCGTCTACACCGGCCAGTTCTCCACCTTCGCTCTCTGCGGTTTCGTCCGTGCTCAGGTTCGTTCTTGTTCTTTTCTCATTCCTTTTATTTTTTCTCTTTTTTAATTTTTTCGAGAGCAGAAAAAAGTTATATAGGTATTAATTACCTGTTTTATATATTTTTTTGGGTGTAAAATTGGTTTTTTGAGTGGTTGATTTATGAATAATGTACTTTTTCATTAGAGTTGGAGAGAATTTGGGTCTTATATTTAATGTCGTATACATGTGCTTTGAATTGTTTGGTTTGGCTGGGACTTTATAAATTTTAGGGTGAATCATGACCGAGTGATATGGTGTTCTTGGACTCTAGGAAAGACATAATATTTAACCATTCAAACTTCAAAGTTTACACTTGTGTGCCCATGGTTAGGTTTTGTTTTTGAACGACATTGCAAGACTTGTATCACACACACAAAAATGTGCCCGTTTGGTAGTATTTTCAAATATAGGTAAAAATGGTTTGTTTTAAAAAATAAGAATTTTTGGGGAATTGTGCTGAAAGTGTTTTTGAATTTTTGTCTCAAAAAGCGTGAAAAACATTTTCAAAAAACCCCCAAAACAATATCAAATCTTTTGACGATTCTTGTCTAGGACCTTGTACTTTCGGTGTATATCTTGGACAATGAAGTTTATTTTGCTTTTAGCTAGCTTTCGGAAGTAGCTTCATCTAATACTAATTGTTCTCTCTTTTTGTATAACGTATACGTGTGAATGGTTTGGCTGCTTTGAAGCGTTTTCATTTCTAGAGCGAATGAGTGATGTAGTTTTTTTTTTAACTCTTTGAGCAACATTATATGTGAATTTTAAGTGTATATTTCGGACCATAACATTTGTTTTACTGTTAGCTGGCGTTCGGAAGTAGTTTCATCTAAAACTAATTGTTCTCTTCTTTCATATATCATATACTTGTGAATGGATTGGCTGCTTTGAAGCGTTTTGATTTCTAGAGTGGATCGGTGATGTAGTTTTTTTGACTCGTTGAACAACATTATATGTGATTGTTCAAATTTTCTAGCGCACCGGTAGTTATTTGTTTGTTAACAATGGCACAGGGCTTATGTTTAACACTCAAAAGCAGCATATTGTTGATGCGATTTGAAAATAGTTATCTCTCAGTTCTTATCTCGGATAATGAATTTTCTTGTATATGGTATGATGTTTTATATTGTACCATACTAGTTCTGGTACTAATTCTGTTTCTCCTTGGTAATGCAGGGAGATGCCGATAGTGCACTCGACAGGCTCTGGCAAAAGAAGAAGGCCGAAATCAGGCAACAGTAGAAAGGCAAGCGTATTAGAGCGGAAATGGTTGGATTAGTGAACCATGTTGAGTTTTGTTTAATTGTTTAGTCATCATGAATACTGAAATTAGTTTTTGGCAACTGTTTTAGTTTTTTTGGTAATGTTATGTGTTTTGGTTTGATTTGAAGACTAAACCTTGAAACTTTTTCAAGCAGCGTTTTTCTGCCTTGTATTTCCCTCTCAATACTACAATATTCCATTTTCTGTTGCCGTACTTAAGTTTTTTTAGGTCCATGGGACAATTGCATGGTAAAACTCCTTGATTCTAACGTCTGATCACTGATCAAAATTTGCTTCTCGCCTCATCCGCTATACGATTGAACACCATACAATTGAAGTTCTTGCCGGTTATTGATTATGCTTGAGATGTGTTTTATCTGAACATGGTGATTATTTCAGAAGAAGTGATGCACAATATGACCTTGAAAGATTGATTGGTTTGGAAAAAATTGAAAAAATTCACCTCTATTTTAATTTCTTTCAAAATTAACCTTATTGTTATTGATAAACTAAAATTGTAAAACACATTTTGATCATCGTCATTAGTTTAAAACTTCAAGGAATGTCAAGCATGTATCTCCAAATGCAAGAGTTAACAACGATTTTGAGTTCTGTCGTATGAAAAAAAAAAAAAATGGTGTAAAAACCATGGCACAAAGGCATTGAATATTGAATGCTACTTCTCTTGTAAGGGATTACAAAGAAAATTAAGTTTATATGACGACTACATTTTTTAAATAGATTGGAAATTTTTGTATTAACCCCTTGGCTTTTGTACTTGTCTGTCGCCGACATTGTGTTTTTACAAGAATGCAGAACCTTTAGCCATAATCGTTTTGGCAATGTCGTTTGTAGTAAGCTTTAGACTTTATTTGACAACAACCATTAGAATTTATTAGTTTCAACCATTACAGTATAAAAAAAAAAATGCTATAACATTAAGCTATCACATGCTACAAAATTTTAGTTTCCAATTACATTTTCAAACACTCTTGCTTTAGGTAAAAAGTCGTTGTAAGCTGTTTAAAGCTTCTGTCCTTTTCTGTTTCACCAAAAAAAAAAAAAAAAACTGTCGTGTTTATCCCTCTTGACTGTTACTTTACGTCGGAAAAAGTGTCGTCTTAAATTGCGTTGTAATTGCTTATCCCTCTTGACTGTTAATTTATAGCCAAAAATAGTGTCGCCTTAAATTGCGTTGTAATTTTTTATTCCTCCCAACTGTTAATTTATGGTCGTTTTCGGTAGATTTTTTTTCACCAGAAATAATGTTTAAAGTTTAGCCGTTTATACTTTGTTGTTATGTCGCTTAATCGTTCTTTCTCAAATATTGAATGTCGTTTTGCTTGGGAATTGTCGTTTCACAATGTTGTAGATTGTAATGTTGTCGTTTGCCATGTAGAAGGTATGTTGTCGTTTTAACAGAAAATGGTATTTTGTATGTCGTTGTAATTTTTAAAGTTCATTATGGTTTTATAATATGTTCCTTTTATTGGTTATCGTCATTTGATTTAGAGGTCCTCGTTTTTAAAGTTTTTGTACTTTTATATCTTTGTTTTCAGACGTCATCATTTAGAAAAAAATTTTGTAGTCTATATCATTTTGTTGTTTCTTAATGTATCCTCGTTTCATTAAATTATTCTATATGACGTTGTTGTGTATATTGTCGTTTCCTAGAAATTTTGTATGGATTGTACGTTTTCAAATTCATTGTCGTTTATTCAATTGTTTGTCATCTTTGGTGATATTAAATATCTGACACTAAAAGCATGTTTGGTTCATAGATTTAAATAGAGAATTTGAATGAAGATTTAAATTTTTGTAAGAGAAAATACTGTAGCAAAATGATTCGAACTACGAAACAAACGCACCCTAATATTCTTTGAAGTTTTTACGAATATGATATTTTGTTAGTGTACTTTCGAAAATTTTGTCCTCAGTTCTAATGTTCTGAAAATTGCAAGAATTGTGCCTATGTTATTTTTTCTTTTTTTAGTAGATGTGTTTTGGTATTTATAAATCAATACGTCATGCCTATGTCTTTATTTATTAGTGTTTTTACATGACATCTAATTCAAAATAATGCTAATAAACTTGCTCATTTTCGTGCTTTTGAAGGCGTGTGAGCTGTTTGGTGGTTATAGTTAAAATCGCTAGGTCAGCTCAACTTTGAAGTTTGTAAATCAAGCGTGGTAAACAATAAACATTAGTTTTTGTGTTGTTGATTTTGTTTTGTTCGATGTTGTGGATTTGTTGTAGTTTAATAGGCCGCTTGGAGGAGAGTTTATACCACCAATATAGTTTCGGCAAAAATTATTTCAGTGTTTTTTTTTACAACGCTTCTTCTATTAAGTTCCCTTCGTAGCGGATCAATTCTTGACTTAGAGATTGGATTTAGAATATTTGTCAATTGTTCCATTCAACTTAGAATCAAATGGGCAGTCTTTAATTTGCAGCCCAGATGCAAGTTGTGTAGAATGTGATATGATTGCTATTTTTTGTCTAGATTTGTGCTTACGTCATGTGATGAATTGTGAGTAATGTCCTTTAATTTAAGAACTCTCACTGTTGGGGCAAGCGAAGACATACCACGGTTGACTCCAAAATATATCTTGGAAACATCACAATCAATGTGAATTGAATATTTGTCGTTGCTTAAATCGCATGGGTAACAAGCAACTAATAATGTCTTGATGGTTGAATTGAGACACTTTTTTTAAACCGTTGGGTCGAGACTTGTGGGGTGTTCATGTAAAATCAAATTGTAACTTTCTCAATAATTTGAACACATAAAAGCGGAAGCATATTGAATGAAAAATTACCTCATGCCATTAATATATATTGTTTTGTTTCTTTACTGAATTTCGTGCTGTGAATTTTAGTTTTTCTGGACACTAACAATTCTGTGTTGATGGTGTATTCTAGTCTGAATTGTATGTCCAGGAACCAAAACACGGGCTCTTTTATTAACCGTGGCCATCACACGATTACCGGCAGTTAATAGGCAGTTTTCTTTGTTTTTTTTTTGTTTTTTTTTTTAGAAACTAAACTGCCCTCCACGTGGGCCAATTAAGATTCAACATTCTCCCACTTAGCCCAATACATCATATCAACTATTACAATGAGAAACAAAATACATGAATCATGGCGATTGGTCCTCTAAATGACGAGTATTATCTTCCATGTATTACAATATAATTTGTCTCTCAAGATTTACCCATGTAACTTAATGAATAAACCCCATGCTTTTTCTAGGTCCAAACTTTAGTGATATATTTCTCAGAAATAAAGTTGTGCACTTAACTGAAGTTAAAATGAGAAAATATCATAAATATAGAGTTTTACAACAAATTACATGAGAAAACCAAGTCTCATTCTGTCCACATGATCCCTAAATTTTATTAGTGGCATGCCTTTAGTCAAGAGATCGGCAATCATCAATTCAGTACTTATGTGTTCAATGACCACTGCTTTATCCTTAACACGCTCCCTTATAGCTAGATACTTAATGTCAATGTGTTGCTTCGACTACCGCTCTTGTTGTTTCTAGCCATAAAAGCAGCAGCTGAATTGTCACAAAATATTCTCAATGGCCTAGAGACAGAATCCACAATCCTAAGCCCAGAAATGAAACTCCTGATCCATACACCATGTGAGGTAGCCTCAAAACAAGATACGAACTCAGCCTCCATAGTAGAAGTAGCAGTCAGAGTTTGCTTGGCACTCCTCCATGAAATGGCTCCACCAGCTAGCATGAAAATGTATCCGGAAGTTGATTTCTATGAATCAATGCAGCCAACAAAGTCAGAGTTAGAGTAGCCAATGACTTCCAAATTATCAGTCCGTCTGTACATAAGCATGTAGTCTTTGGTTCCTTGCAGATACCTCATTACTTTCTTTTCAGCCTTCTAGTGGTCTGATCCTGGATTACTCTTATATCTGCCCAACATTCCTACAGCGAATGCAATATCAGGTCTGGTGTAAACCTGAGCATACATAAGGCTTCCAACAGCTGAAGCATATGGAATGTTGTGCATCTGTTCTCTTTCAAGGTCATTTCTCGGGCACTGATTCAAATTGAATATGTTACCCTTCACAATATAAGCTATACTTTGTGAACAATTTTTCATCCAAAATCTCTCCAAAACTTTGTTGATATAGGCCTTTTGAGACAGACCCAAAGTGCCTTTATATCTGTCTTTGTGTATCTTAATGCCTATAACGAAGGATGCATCACCCATATCCTTCACGTCAAAGTTTTTAGAGAGGAATTGTTTTACCTCATGTAGCATACCCTTGTCCTTAGTTGCAAGTAGAATGTCATCCACATAAAGGACAAGGAAATAAATCTTACTCCCACTGACCTTCTGGTATATACATTGATCCATGATGTTCTCTACGAATCCAAATGAAGAAATGACGTCATGGAATTTCAAATACCCTGCTTCAACCCATATATGGATTTCTTAAGCTTACACTCCAATTGCTCACCATTACTAGAGGAGAATCATTCTGGTTGTTTCATATAAGCCTCTTCCTCTAGTTCACTATTGAGAAATGCCGTTTTCACATCCATTTGTTGCAACTCTAAGTCAAAATGAGTAACAAGTGCCTCGATAATGCGGAGAGAATCTTTCTTAGACACATGAGAAAAGGTCTCCTTGTAGTCGATTCCTTCTTTCTGAGTGAATCCTTTGGAGACGAGTCTTGCCTTATATCTTTCGATGTTGCCCAATGAGTCTTTCTTCGTTTTATAGACCCATTTACACCCTATGGCTTTTGCACCATCAGGCAACTCGATAAGATCCCAGACTTCATTGGATGCCATAGAATCCATCTCATCATTCGTTGCATCGTACCAAAGTTTTGATTCTTAGCAACTTATGGCTTGTGAAAACGTTTCGGGATCATTTTTAGCTCCAATGTTGTAGTCCGATTCTTGTAGATACACAACATAATCACTAGAAATTACAGATTTCCTTTCTCTAGTAGATCTCCTTAATGTTGGTTCAACATTTTCCTAAGGAATCTGTTGTCCAACTTGTTGCTCGATTGTTTCTGTTGGCTCTTGAGCAACTTGACCTTCTAGATTATTATCAGTAGTTTGTGGAACCTCAATGATCGGTTGCACAACACTCGGTTGAACTATAGGAGTGCTATGAAGTATGATCAACCTATCACTTGATGTAGATGGTTGAGCTTCAGTATGATCTCTTTCAGAAACTATGTTCCAAAATTGATCGCTCCCACTAATCAAGTCATTCTCAAGAAACTTGGCGTTCCTTGATTCCACAAATCTAGTGCTGTAAGTTGGACAGTAGAATCTATATCCTTTGGACCTTTCAGAATATCCAACGAAGTACCCGCTAATAGTCCTCGGATCTAGCTTCTTCTCTTGTGGGTTGTATACTCTTACTTCAGACGGACATCCCCAAATGCGTATATGGCGCAAACTTGGTTTCCAACCTTTCCATAACTCAAATGACGTCTTTGGGACAGCTTTAGTAGAAACTCGGTTTAATATATACACAGTCATCTTAAGAGCTTCAGTCCACAAGGACTTAGGCAGGTTGGAGCTACTCTGCATGCTCCTCACCATGTCCATTAATGTTCGGTTTCTTATTTCTGCTACACCATTCTGATCCGGGGAACCAGGCATGGTGTATTAGGCAACTATCCCATGCTCTTGAAGAAACCTCACAAATGGACCTTGAGCTTGTCCATCCTCAGTGTATCTACCATAATATTCTCCACATCTATCTGTCCTCACGATCTTTATTTGCTTTCCGCAGTGTTTCTCTACTTCAGCCTTGAAAACCTTAAAGGCATCTAATGCTTCATCCTTTATATGAAGCAAGTAGAGATACATGTACCGTGAGTAATCATCTATGAAAGAGATGAAGCATTTCAGACCATATGACTCCATGTCTAGACTACAAATATCTGAATGTATGATTTCTAATATTTTTGAACTCCTCTTGGCACCTTTCTTAAACTTGTTGGTTAGCTTTCCCTTAATGCAACCGACACAAGTTTCAAAGTCAGTAAAATCCAAAGTACTGAGTACTCCGTCATTCACTAATCTCTTGATTCTCTCAATAGAGATATGTCCCAATATTCGATGCCACAACATAGAGGAATCCTCATTTATAACACAACGTTTAATGCCAGATTGAACATGCATAGCAGTATGATGTGGTTCATTTTGCAAATTAATTGAGAAAAGACCATTAGACAAAATACCATTCTCAACAAGATCAAATTTATAAGATAAACTAAAACATTTGTCCGAAAAGGAATATCCTAAAGGTACAAGTCTGGAAACAGAAATTAAGTTCCTAGATAAGTTTGGAACATAAAATGTCTTATCCAATTCTAAAATAAAACCACTACTTAAAACTGAGGTACATGTTCCGATGGCTTCCATATGTAAACGCATCTTGTTTCCTGAAGAGATGCTCAGCTTACTTCCCACTGGCTTCCTTAGTTTTCGCATACCCTGCAAGGTATTCGAAACATGGATTGTAGATCCATAATCAATCCACCATGTGTTATAAACAACATCAACCATATTAGATTCATAACAAACCAATGAGATTGGATTACCTTTCTTCTCAAGCCAACTCTGAAATTTCGTGCAATCCTTCTTCATGTGTCCCTTCTTTTTACAAAAGAAACACTTGGATTCTTTCTTTATGACAACTTTGGGAGGTATTTTACCCTTCCCTTTGTCCTTGGCTTGATATTGGTTTTGATTCTAATTCTGTCCTCTTATGGTTGTCAGTGCAGTTTCACCCATTTCCATTACAAGCCGCCCCTCTTCCTGAGTACACATGGTCATAAGCTCATTAATTGACTATTTGTCTTTATGTGTATTGTAGGAAATCTTAAAGGGCCCATATTGTTTTGGAAGGGTGTTTAGAATGTAGTGCACCAGGAAAGACTCAGATATATCCACCTTAAGGTTCTTAAGTTGAGCCGCTAGGTCCCTCATCTCCATGATGTGCTCACGCACACCTCTCACACTGGTGAGCCTTAAGGACGAGAACCTCATAATTAGGGTGCTAGCAAGTCCCTTATCTGAAGTTTCAAATTGCTCATCAATAGCCTTCAGTAATGCCCGGACTTTGTCATACTATTCGACGGAACCACGTATGTCAGCAGAGATCTTAGTCTTTATGAACATGACGCTAAGGCGATTAGATCGCTCCCAACGTTCATAAAGAGCAATCTCATCCTGAGTGCTGGTTTTAGTAATTACGGGCTCGTCTTTCCTTATAGTATAATCAATGTCCATCCACCCCAAGTGAAGGAGAATTCTCTCCTTTTAGACCTTATAATTATCCCCTTTCAGTTCATGGATATTACATCAAACATCAGAGAAATTCACAGTTTGTATGACTGCATAATTAAAACAAACATGCTTATGATCCAAAATATTGAGGCTAATAAACATAAATCATGCTTTACCAATGTAAATCATGCATAAAATCATGAATCTATGACATAAAACTTGCCTGTGGACTAAAGTTCTAATTCAATTAGAACCATTTCATTGTATGATAAAACTATCAAATTATGTTCCATTTTCTAATCTCTATGGGTAAATTAGAAAATATAATTTGATATTTTATCCCAATTAATCATATCAATATAATTAAAATTCATGTGGGATAAAATTTATTATATTGAGTACAATTAATTGCAATAAATGTCCTTTAACTAAATGTGATCCTAAACCAATTAATATATAATTTTGCATAATTAGAGGTGCTGTGGCTAAGCTCTAATTATTCAAAATCATATGGATCACTTAGACATTTAATTTTGTTCATAAAATTATTCACAAAAAAATTGCATATTCTATAGGCAATATAATAATTATGAACAAAATCTCAATTTGTGCTAAATAAGTTAATTTAATTTAATAACATGCATAATAAAACTCAAGATTATGTATATAACAATAATTAGCACATCAATTATCACAATATATTTTCCAATAAAACATTCATTAAAATAGAACAATTTCTATATGACATGCATAATTAATTTCATAATTTATGCATTTAAAATATATATCTAAATTATGTACGTAATAACAACAATAAAAATTATGCACATAAAATAAACATTTGACACATAATGTATAAAATAAATTTCCCATGAAATTATTGAAAAAATTATGTGCATATCTAAAAACCAAAATTTTTTTTTTTAATTTTTGGATTTTTTTTATTTCATTAAATGACTTGTTGTTTTGGGGTTGGGACACTCAAAACGACTTGGCATTTTACCACTGAAACGCGCGTGTCTCCTTAAGTAAACGACATGTCGTTTCGCCCAGCCAATGACAAAACGACATGTCGTTCTTACCGGCTGCTAAACTCAAAAACGAAAACGACTTGTCGTTTGTCGTTTGTCGTTTTTAGTCGTCTTCAACCTTGATCTGGGTCTTCTTGACCCGGTTACGACCCGGTACAAAACCCAACGGTTTCTAAGCATTATAGACACCAATTTTGACATTTCAAATCGTAGAAATATTAGAAATCGAATGTCTTAATGATTTCTAATATCATTTTTTATTAAAAAAACTCCAAAATGAAGAACCCGAAATCACAATTTTTTTTTTTACGTGAAACATTCAAAACAGAATATACTGATACTAAGGCAGAGGCGTATAATGGCTCGGATACCAAATGTAAATCAAATTGTAACTTTCTCAACAATTTGAACACATAAAAACGGAAGCATATTGAACGAAAAATTACCTCCTGCCATTAATATATATTGCTCTGTTTCTTCACTGAATTTCGTGCTGTGAATTTTGGTTTTTCTGGACACTAGCAATTCTATGTAGATGGTGTATTTTGGTCTGAATTGTATGTCCAGGAACCAAAACACCGGCTCTTTTATTAACCGTGGCCATCACACAGTTACCGGCAATTAATAGGCAGTTTTCTCTGTTTTTTTTTTTTGTTTTGAGAAACTAAACTGCCCTCCATGTGAGCCAATTAAGATTCAACAGTTCAAACCATCGGTTTAAAGTTTTATTTAAACTTCTTATTGGAAGTATATAATTACGTGCAATTTATTATTGCTGTATATCTTTAAGAGTAGTTTTGAACTTGATGTGACGTTCAAAACTAACTTAAATAGGAAATTTTAAAATTCGTCTTAGTAAGTTCATTCGGTTTGAACGTATATTTTACAATAGAACCATGATCTCATTTTTTATTTTTTCATAATTCTTAATATGTTTTCAACACTGTCTAAATACCACTTTAAATTTTATTTCATATTTAGACTTTTTATTTTTAAACTTAAATTTAAATTAAAAATTTAAATCATATAGTTTAAAATTTACGCCTTAAACCAACCAGCGAAGAAAGGGCCTTTATGTTTCGGCAGTCAGCATTTAGTGCAGGACATGTATCGTTGTGGTCCACATATAATGTGCATGGTGGGTATGGTTTTGGGCCCCACCTCTTTATCAGCCACTTGGTTTGAAGTTCTCAACCCACAAAACTATCTTGATTTGTCTACAAAATTAGGCGGCTTTCGTTATAGTTATATTAATGCGGTGTTTGAAAAGATGATAAAAAGTATTAGTTAGAACCATTTTTATTATAATATGTAAAAGTTTTATATTATAGTAATTTTTTTATTATTATTGTAGCATGTAAAAACTTTACACTGTTTATAACTAAATTTGTAGTGAAAACCATGACTGAATTTGTGATGGGAACTCACTCAACCAAACAATCGATAAATCGGTTTTCAACACTCAGTTAAACAGCCGATAAATGTCAACTAATTTATTGACACTTTCATACTTTTATTACAGTTCATTTCAATAGGAAAAGTACTACAAATTTATTCCTTAAAATAAACAGACGTATCCACCCAACTAAAAGAGTAAAGGATAAGATAAAAGCCAACTGCATCCTGCCAGTCTTTGGGGCAATAATCCAATGACCTATCCAAAATAAAGAAAAAAAAAACAACACTTGGAAAAAAATAAAATATCTAATTAGAGAGAAAATCCTAAAACCATAATTTAAATTTTCAAAACCGTAACATAATGAATTTCCCTTACTAGGCTGCTCTCTAAGTCCTCTTCATATTTGCACACACGTGTGTGTATACATATATATATATATATAGGTGTGTACACACACATAGACATCATTATGTTTTTTTAAACTCTCCACTAATGAATTTCCCTCACTAGGCTGCTCTCTAAGTCCTCTTCATATATGCACACACACGTGTGTGTGTATATATATAGGTGTGTATACACACATACACACGAGTTTTTCATCCATTATGTTTTTTTAAACACTCCGCTAGGGATTACTGCCCAAATTATATAAATAAATAATAATTCTGGGGATTACTGCTCGAATTATATAAATAAATACATAATTTAATTAATATAAAAATGTGACATTTTTTTTAACTTAACTATATAATTTATTACAACCCATTCATCCAGATCACATGGTTAAACTAATCTATAGACACAAAACAATTATTTCCCAAAGGATATTTCCACTACATATATTAATGAGTTTTGGATTTTCATTGGCCTATAAAACCTCCTTTTCCCTGTAATTTCATTTTTAAACCAGACGTTATTCAACATAAAAGAAGTCATCAGCTTTCCAGTCATACTAAAAAAAATCCCTTTAATAGTAGACAGTACAATTATTTGTTTTTTGGGGCGTAATTTCTCTTGTGAGAACAAAAAAATGCCTATTAATAAGTATCTATTTTTTATACGTTAAATCTGTAAAAAAGGAAATTTTAGTTCTTACGGTAAATAGGACAATTTTTCACAACAGTTGAAGAAGGTAAATTTGAACCATCGGTGAAAAGATTGTTTTAGCAATTAGATTATTTTCTTAACGGTCCAATATATGATTATGCACATTAAAAGTTTTTAACGCTCTATATTAAATTGCTTCTAATACTAGATCAAGCTGTTAAAAAGTTGATTTAATGGCTAAAACATCCATGCTTTACTGCTGATGCAAGTTAATTTCTTTATTATAAGAGTTACCAATTAAAAAATAATTTTTAATCATATTTAATAATTTTAAAACATATATCATGGTGCAGGTCCTCCCGTTGAAGGAGTTCTTGTTTTTCAAATGGGGTTATCAATCTATGGTGACTTTATAATGTAGTAAATTGTCAAAAAATTGTCCACGTCGTAACCCACGGCAGAAACGACGTAATTAGACATGTCATTAAGTGCAAAGATCTATTAGCCCCATGGGCCGCTAAAGTCTTGCTCCTAGCCTTTCTCAAAGGGCAGGTTCTATTATTTTATTTTTTTTATGTCACTTTTCGTATAACAAAGCATCCGTTCGATTTGTTTGCGGCGAAAATAAAAGTGAGCAAAACTAATATTTTTTGTGCTTCGCATGTGACGTACATGAAAGGAACCAAAGTTAATAAGGGTCAAATCTCTCAATTGCTTTACAAGGAACAGTAGAACAAAACCGCGGGAAAAAGAAGAAGAAGAAGGAATCGAATGAAAACAAAAAAAACAAAAAGAAACGAAAAGAAAAGAAAAGAAAAAACTTACTTTTTTTGGGTGAAATATTCACTATTTTTGTTGCACCATTGTGTTAAACGGAGTTACCAAATTACTCCAACTCAAAGCATTTAATGTTTTTTACAAAAGTATATCAATTAAATTAAAAAGAAAATTTGCTTGTTGGAGTGCCAAGCAAAAATGCAAGCAAGGTCAAGTAAGGGCTGATGCAAGAACAAGGCCATCGTAGCAAGGCCTTATTAGCAAGGCCAAAATAGGAGTTGATGTGAAGGTCAAGAAATAAGCTACTATGCCAGCAAGATAGAGGTAAGAGCCACTATGTGAGCAAGGCAGAGGTAAGAGCCAGAGCAAGGGCGAGAAACCATCTAAGCTAACCGTATCACAATGAGCTGTTCAGAGTAATTATTGAAGAAATTTAGAGAAGGGAAGAAACAGAGTGGGAGAATGGTTAGCTCCATGTGGAAAAAAAATAGACACCAACCGAGATAAGAATGTGGGGATAACGGTTACAAGAGGAGGGGCAGTTCGGGAATGTTTTCTAGTATGAAGGCTCTTCTATAAATGGAAGAGTATGAGACAAAAAGAAGGGCCCAAATTTTGGAGAGTGGGAGGTTTCATTTTTCGAAATTTGTATTCGAGGAACATATTTGTGAGTGTAAGGAGAGATCTTAACTGTGTATCTTTTTCAAAAAAATTAATAAAAAGTAAGTGAATGTAAGCTCTAATTTACCAAACTATTATAAATTTCAGTGTTCTTTTATTTTTTCACATTTACCTTTTTGTTTTAATTCAAGCATTAATTGTTCTCTTACAACATTTACTTAACATCTCTCTCAATTATCATCATTTTGGTGGTTGGCGAATTTTGATCGTCAATAATTTTATATCTTATTTTGTGAGTAGATCAAAAAAAAAATTTTACTCTGCATTCTAAATGTGTTAGACATTATTCATCTCCTCTCAAAAAAAGGAAAAAAAGGAACTGACACCTGAATTTCTAGATTTATAAAAAACTTTGTAAAAAAGAGTAAATGAAGAGCAATTGAAATTTCCCCTTTTTCCAAAAAAAATCATCAAAAATGGTTTTTTTTTAAAGCTAATCCAAAAAGGATAAATTAGTTTCATGAGAAAGGAAAAATTATTTGATCAGCGTCTGCTTATAAGTTAAATAGGATAAAATTGAGCACAAAAACGTTAAATAGGATCAATTTGTTAAAATTCATGGATTAGAATCAGAAAATCAGTTGTTGTTTTAAAAAAAAATGTAGAAATTTAATATAAATGTAAACTTTGAAGCAATTTATTTTGCTAAATAAAATATTCAATTTTTTCACATACAAAAATAAATTTTTAGTAATAGATAGGAAAAAAAATATAGGATAATGAATATATTTAAAAAAAGACCAGCCTATAACAATAAAGAGACGAGCTAAGGAAAAAAAAGAAGAAAAAAAGAGTCAATAATCATAATTAAAATCTTTTTGCCAAAAAAAAAAAAACACAATTAATTCCCCAGCAAAACGCTTCTTAACCATCCATTTCTCCCCTTTTTTTCACGTACCACCCAGATACTTACACCCCCACAGATTCTCCACTAAATCTTTTGTTTTTTTTTTGGCCCTCCAAGATCAGCTATTTTCTTGTTTGTGCCCATTCTCTTCTGCTTTTTTGCTGTTTCCAAACTCGTACATTCACTCCCTCTGGCTGTCCGCTCTCCCGCCCCCATCAAATAATTTTCTTTTTTTTTTTTTACATATAATTCTATATTGGTTGGCGACATAACATTTCTGGGATACTTTGTTTGTGGTTTTCGGAAGAAAGAACAGCAAAAATCTGTGGTGGGTTTTTCGAAATTTTCACTCTTTATCTCTTCTTGTTTGGTGTGGTAACGATTTATTGGTTTTTTTTTTTCATTGTTATTATCGACTTCTTTTGGCTTATTTTATTGATTCTTTATCTGGGTTTTAAGCGGCTTTTCTGTTTGTTGATTCTTTGTTTCTGAACATAATTTGATTAATTTGTTTGAGAAGAGTTATTTTGGCACCATAGAAGTTGAATCTTTCGTATAGAATTAAGTTTTTGGTTTCAATGTCGCAACCTTCTTGGCTGTTTGATCAACTTTGTTGGATTCATGTTGTTATTTTATTTCCTTTTATTTTCTTGGCATAGTTTACATTTAAACCTTGTAATTCTGTAACTTTACCTAATCATTTCATTTCCCAAGTTTTTGTTTGCTTTTTTTTTTTTTTTGGGGGGGGGGGGACTCACCAATGTTCTGAAGAATCTAGAAATGACGTGGAATTTGAAATTTTATGAAAAATAATTTTAGATTATGATAACATTATTTAGAAAGTTTAAGAATTTTGTTTATTTCTCAAACTCCACTCGCTGAAGGCCTGATGCATTCAACATCATAGTTGTTTGAGTGATGCATGACAGGATGTTAGATTAGGATTCTATTTTTTTATTAGGATGACAGGATTTTTTTTTTTCTTTTAGTTAAAGCTTTATCTTTTCTAATTTGGTAATTTGGTTGGTGTTTTACTTTGTTTAGGACCCTTTTCCTTATGATCTTTATAGAGTTTGAAGTTTGAACAAAAGATTTTGCTGAGATTTTTCACAATTAATGAAAAATTAGTTTCATTGTTATTTTTTCTACTTCCCATTTCCCTGTTGGGCATTGAGGGCCTGAATTTGTAATGTACTATTCTTGTTATCTAACTCTTAATTTGGTTCATATGCTCTAGTTTAATCCAGGGAATTAAATTGGTTTTTTTTTTTTTGGGTTGCAGAAGGCAATAATTGTGCAGGGAGAAGTGATGACCAAACGGGGGGGAGAACTCAAAGTGAGCTTCGGCTATCAATGCAGCAGTAATGTAGGCAGCTCTGCCGCGGTCTCCAGTGGATCTTATTTCGCACCTGGAATCCAAAGGGCCAGCAGTTTCTCGTGCTTGTCCGGTGCTGCTATAAGCGCCAATTGCACGCTTGCAAATACAAATATTTGCAATGGCAAATTCGGGGAAGAAATACTTCCTAGCTTGGACTCTCCTAATTCCTTTCGGAAAGTATTCTCTTCACCAAGCCTGTCAAAGCTGGATTTGTTATCATCTTCTCTCCAAAATAGCATGTTGAACTTGTCTTGTAGCCCGTCTACTCCGAGCGATGTGGCCGACTACGATTCTTATTTGTCAAATCCCTCCAGTGCTCCATCAAGAAGTGAAGGTTTTCTTAATTCCATGGAAGTACAGGTCGCTGGAGGAGCTGCTGGTGAAGATAGGGTTCAGGCTGTTTGTTCTGAAGAAAACGGGTGGCTCTTTTGTGCCATTTACGATGGCTTTAATGGAAGAGACGCGGCTGATTTTCTTGCTGGAACGTTGTACGATACCTTCATGCATTACTTTTATTCGTTAGACTGGGTACAGAATCCGAAGTTAGGTGTTGAATGTTCAGATGGTCTGGATTTGGATGATAGTAAAATTGTGATTATAAACAACTTAGACAAGGTTACATACGATGATATTTCCAAGAATAGGTCATATGCTAGAATACAGAAGTCGCCTGAGTTGTGTAGGCAAGAAGTGCTCGGTAGCCTCCAACGCGCGCTTTCTCAGGCTGAGAGTGACTTTCTCTACATGGTTGAACAGGAAATGGAGGCTCGCCCTGATTTGGTTTCTATAGGGTCTTGTGTTCTGATTGTGCTCCTTCACGGAGAAGATTTATATTCGTTGAATTTAGGCGACAGCAGAGCTGTGCTGGCAACAGCTGGCGACGGCGGTGGTGTGAATAGAAGTGAGAAACTGAAAGCTGTCCAGCTTACTGAAAGTCATACAGTCGATGATGAAGGTGAAAGGAATCGAATTTTGAGCGAGCATCCGGATGACCCTAAGACCATTGTAAGTGGAAAAGTAAAAGGGAAATTGAAGGTCTCTCGTGCGTTTGGAGTTGGTTACTTGAAAAAGGTCAATACTCTTTTGTTACTCTTTTCTGTCAATATTCTTGTTTTCTTAATTAACGATTCTAATACTATTTCCTTCTCTCTTGTAGAAAAATCTGAATGATGCGCTGATGGGAATTCTTCGGGTTCAAAACCTTATAAGCCCCCCATATGTTTCCACGCAACCATCGCTAAACGTGCACAGGATTTCAAAGCATGACTGTTTTGTTATAGTCGGTAGCGACGGTTTGTTTGACTTCTTTAGCAACGAAGAGGCAGTGGAGCTTGTGCATTCCTACATCTCAAGCCAACCATATGGTGACCCGGCTAAGTTTCTGGTAGAGAAGCTTGTGATTAAAGCAGCAAAACGTGCAGGTAAATCCTTGGTAGTTGATTGATATTCATAAGAAGTATATCTTCAGTGTTCTTTTGGTATATTTCAAATCTCATAAAGATATTGACTCCCTTATTTTTTCTTCTTAGTATTGAAGGTTGAGTACTGCAATCTTAATATGCACTTATCATCATCATCATCTCAAAAATGTGTATTGCAATGAACTTTCAAATTTCAGAGTCCTGTTTTCATCAAACTTCCGTCTGCATAATTAGGAACTTTCAAGAAAGAAGCAATAGTTTTCCTCGTTCTAGAAGCCCTCTCAATATGATCATGTAGACTGCTTACCCTTCTCCATAATGTGCTCTGGTTTCTAATTTGATTTATATTTTTAAGTTTTAATCCATGAGAAATGAGTTGTTTTCAGTTTTGGATCATTTCTATTTAGAGCGTGTTTGGTAGGAGGGAAAAGTAGAAGGAGCGAGAGGGGGGAGGGGATTAGTGGAAGAATTTTGGGACCTATGGTTGTTTGGTAGGAAATAAAAGAGGACGAGATGGAACCCCGATTTTAAAGATATTAGCGGCAAAAATCCATACCAAACACAATAAGGGAAAAGATCCTACCATTCCTTTCTATTTTCTTTATTTAGGCCTATTTTCTTTCCCCCTTAGCAAACATAGCCTTACTGTCGACATGGAATTTTAGGAAGTGGTCTTTGCAATACTCATGCTTGTGAAATATTATATGGCGCCAAATAGTCTCCAAGATTAATACCAACACATTAAGTTTTTTTTTGTAGCCAATAGATTCTGTAGAAAGACATCTTTATTCATACTAAAAACATTAATTTCTATTACTGCAGGGTTTAGTATGGAAGAGTTGATGGATATTCCAGCAGGTAGGAGGAGAAAATATCATGATGATGTAACTGTAATGGTGATCATCCTTGGTTCAGACCAGCGCACCACGAAGGCATCGACCAGCGTATGATTTTTTTTTTCTTTTTTTCTTTTAAGTTTTCAGGTTTTGTGTATAATGCAGTTTCAGGTTTAGTACATATTTATGCTTTTAGCTTTCTGGTTTTTAGTTTTCCAATTGTATATAACAACAGATGTATTGAAACACTTGCTCTTGATCCTTCCATAAATTTGTCACAACCCATTTGTTATTACTCGTACAATTGCCTCACTGCAATGTATATAGCTTGTGTTTTATTACCCTTCAACAGAAAAGCTTAATGAAGCGTGATGAGATTTGTACCAACCCATAACTAGTGAAAATAAAACTAGATAGTAGATTCATTTGAGAGCACCTCGACCTCCATAGATGGGGTTTTTGAGCCGAGAATCAACCCAAAAACTCCGAAAGAACTCACTAGATCTTAACAGGAATGTTTATTGAACGCTCTACATCCGGGCCTTACTCTTGACGAGGAGTGTGTCACCCTGGTCTCATCGAATGTGCTAACATTCAAGCTATGTGGGAGCGTGGTTCCAAGCACTATAAATCAAGTACTAGGTTGGCAGACGTAATACTCTTATTTGAGGGTGCAACTAACCCATCATGAGGTAACTATATGATTTTCTGAGGTAAAAGAACCCTTGACCAATTCGATACAAAAATAAGCAGAAACATAGTTCTAATAAATGGAACCAATGAATTATATTTTTTTCCAGTCTGGGTTCTGCACACGTCTCAAAGAACCTTTGATCATAGACCCACCATGGTAGTCCATTGTTTCTAGATCATCTCACTTGGTGGTGAAGGTCAAAATAATTCATCAACACATACCACCCAGATTCTTGTAACAATCAAAAGACAAATTGAAAGTTAAAAACCCAAAATAAAATAAAAAACCCAAAATAAGAAGAGAAATTGAGGTTACTCCTAAGATAACTAATAAGATATTTTCAAAAAAATTTGGAGCCGTGAGAAGATTCTTGTCAAATTAGGATTTAATAATACAAGTTAATAGGTAATTTCCACATTTTCTTGTAAATGTTTAATTAAGTATTTGACGACCTTCGTTAAGCCATGAATTTGAACCATTTTGGTGTAAAATATTGTAAAATACTAAAGTTTTACATTATAGTTTACTTTGCTTTATATTATCGTATGTAAAAACTTTACACTGTTTGAATTTTATAAGCACGCTAATAAGTCTACCGAACAAATGAAACAATTACATATGCAAAAGTTGTTCTGTTTTTCTTAAAATCATGAAAAAAAAATAATAATTGTTCCTTATACAAGTAGTGCAACTTGTTGCCTCCTGCTTTTTTAAATCGCCTTTCCATTAGTTTTTCATGAACTTAACCTTTTGGCTTATCAGCCTCAAAAGCTACTGAAAGTGCAAATATAATTGAAACATGCTTGTTCTTTTTGTGCTTTTTCTGCTTCCTACTTTGTTTATTTATTTTTTTAAGATTTTGGTCCACAACCAAATGTTTGCACTTTATGCTCATACTAATTTGCTTGAGATTCTTGTATTAAGACCAAACTTTACATTACTACTAAAACACCAATTGCCTCCTTTAAAGGTTAGATAAATGTAGATCATTGGATAAACATAACCTTCTATATAATTTATTCATATAAAAATATAAGAGCTTTACAAGACATGGTTGGCTTTGTCTTGCACTAGGAGAGGTGGCCCCTAACTTGAAATTTTTTGTGTGCCAAAATGAGTGGCCTTAATCTAACATAGAACTGGCAAAAGGGTTGTTAGTGTTTTATAGATTTTAGCAAAATCATATCATAATATTTGAAGGGTCCACAATACCATCATCACATCTCACGTGCCAAATGATTCATCAGTGGAAATATATATTTTCTGAGGAAACAAACAGCACATGGTACACAAATTAGATGTGATGTTCTCTTGTGAATCTGGTTTAGGATGCTAAATGGGGGGTTCCAGCAAATCTCTAAGAAGAATTTTTATTTATTTATTTTTGTTTTAAATTTTGTGGTGATCAAAGAGAGCAATAAAATAACAAGGCAGAACTACAACATCAACAGAGAAACAAACAAATAGACAGCTAAACAAAGGCTGAATAGTACAACTATTAACTGAAGAGTTTGCTAGTATATTCTTTAGTTTCTTACAGAAAAATTTTTCCCTGTTAATGTTCAACAGAGGGAAAAGGAGAACTCAAGCAGAAAACAGATCCCATTTTCTGCTAAATTATATACTACATTATGCACAACATGTTTCTCAGTCATTTGTCCGTGATGGTATTTTTCAAATTAAACTAGAGAGACAAGAGTGAGGAAAAGATTCAGTCATCAACAAATCTAACTGATTCAACTCAGTCCGATTCCGATTAATAAAAATTTAAATTTATAAGTTGTTTGGTAGTCTAGTTTTGTTTTACGGTTCCAACTACTATTTCAATAGTATTTTACAAGAGTTCAATTTTTCTTTGCAATTTGTGGACATTATCGTTATCACAGTGCAGAACCTTCAGTCACAGGCTTTACATAAGCATGTAGCAGATTATGGTTGCCTTGTCAAAATGGAATCGTCTTAACTAATGAATTGCCTGTTTCTTTGTTTGGAAGGGTGATAAAAAGACTATCAAAAATAATAAACATTGTTTTTGACCGTCACGTTTCATCAAGTTCCGTTAAAATGTCATTTTTTTACAATATGATATGATACTATGATTTAAATATATTTCTTACTACTTATTTATTTATTTTGTAATATTATGTCAAAAAAAATTTCTCCTTCGTTTTAACAGTTCCAAAAATAAAAAATAAAAAAACCCAAACACAAATCAGTACCCCTTTTTTTATGTGAACAAAATTTTTACTAGCATCCAAAAGAGTACCAAATATGTCATATTTACATGCAATCACACACACTAGTGAGCAATGACAGATTTAACAAAACTATACAACAAGAAGCAGCATTCTAGGCCTTGCCTTTCTTGTGTCAAATTTGCAAATAGATTCAACCTAAAAAGAAGAAATTGCAAATAGACCCCCTAATTATATTCCATGCGCTATACAGCAAAACATTCTTTATTCATGCACATCACATGATAAAACAGCCATTTGCATTCTCATCACTAAAGATCTCAAAAGACCCCAAAGACATTGCTTGCACCCCATGATAAATTTCTTGGTGGGGGTCATTTGAACACGTGTACGGTAGAGATGTGATGTAAAGAAATGGGCCAGGGTTTATGCCAGGATGTGTTGTGCTATGACTTGAAGCGTACACAAAAGCAGGGTAACATCCATGTGGATACGGGTACAAATAACGCATTGAATGGCTGAGATTAACTGATCCACCATCTTGACGTTGACCTTGATCATTGGTCTCCGATCCTGTGCATGCCATTGCATCACTATTGCCTGCACCCACATCCCCATTACTGCTTTCGTTATTACCTTTTTGCCCTTTTCTTTTCTTCTTTTTACTTCCACCACCACCCCCTTTCTCTGCACCACTCTTCTTCCCGACGGAATCCTCGCCGGCGGGAGACTCCTGAGGCGAATTTTCCACCTCCGTTGACCGTTGACTTTCCTCCTTTTTGTCAAACTTTTGCGTCTCACTCTCGCTTGAGGTGTTTTTATGATGATCAGGAGTAGCAGAACTAACCTTATTAGCTTCCCTATTTTTGGTACTATTTATTCCCATATTGCTTTCTGGGTCAGTTTCTTTGTCCTTGTTCTTTGCTTCTCCGCTCATGATAGTGTTCTGCTTCTCTTTTGCTTGGAGATCCTCTTGCCAAATTTCTGCATGTTTTCCGGTCTTTATCAGCTTCTTGATGAGGATCTGAACGTCCACGTTTGCAGTGACTGTGACTCTTTGTTGTTGTGAATCTATGGTTGTAGTATAAACACCTAGATAATTATAGAAACAAAACAATGTAACCAAACAGAACAATATAGACACAAAACAATGTAACCAAAAAAAAAAAAAAAAAAAGGTATATGTACATATGTGCGCACAATTATATATAGTGTAAAAGGGAGTGTAACAGACAAAGTTGTGCATGAAAATGGGATGGAATGAAATCTTTTTTGTTTGTCATTACCAGAAAACAACATTGTACAACGTTTTGTTTAGTTTGGTAAATTAACTTTTGTTTTTTTTTTTTAATTTTAATTTTTTGTTAGTTTTTGCTTTGCCTTTTTATATTTTCTCTAGGATTTTCTCTGCAACAAAATGTACGGCCAATAATATATATTAAAGATATACATTATTCTTATTCTTCAAGTGCGCTAAAAATATTTTACCATCTATTCTCTGCAGAACTTTCTTCACTTTTCTCTTGCAACCTTCGCAGTGGATGGAAACTTTCAGGACCCATGTCTGAAAAAACACCCAAAAAAAAAACAGTTGAAAAGCCTAAAATTAAAACAGAACAAGAAGAAGAAAAAGAAGAAGAAGAAGAAGAAGATAGAGATGACCTGGTACTTGAGTGATTCTTGAGAGTCTTCAGCTGGCATTGAAGCCATTAGAGAGAGATCAAGAAGCAAGGTTAAGAAGAGCTTTTAAAGGGTATGAAAAAAGTTGCGAGATTTAAGTCATTTTTATTATTTTTTTTTTAGCAAGGAAAGAGATGAAGATGATTGAGAATATGAGTGAGAGTTGAGAGTAGTAAAACAGCAAGCCAATCTTCTACTCTCTAGTGTGCAGTATTATATGTACAGTTTATGTGATGCAAAGTAAAAATTATTGTAGTATAAAATTCTTACATATTAGAGTTTTAAATTAAAATTTTCAACTCCTATCACTATCCCAAACGTATTATAATTGAGAGAGAAATAACTAGAGCTAAAGGTAACAAATTTCAAATTTTGCATCAATTTTGAGTTGTTATTCTTATATTGATATATGTTTAAAGATTATCACGTCAATAAACAATAAAAAAGGTTGTATTTACTGACTAAAAAAACTAACAACTCAAAAATTATGGATAATTTAAGTTTAAAATTAGTGACTATGTCATTATTCCAAATAGAAAAAAAATCGCATTCCTTACCTTTCCTCTTTAAAAAGAAAAAAGAGGGGGACTTTCTGTTTAGGATTTTGAGTATTATGTATTTTTGCATGTTTTTCAATAAATATATTATTAGGTAATAGTTATTTGTAGCAAAATTAAAAAGTATTAGCATGTTTTGAAAAACAACTAAAATCGAAAATATTGGTTTAAAAATTATAGCATGTAAGAGTTTTATACTTTAGTAATTTTTTTGCATTTTTATTGTATCTATTGAGAGTTTTATACTGTTTATTGATATTAGTTTTAATATAAATATAATAATTTAATATTATTTTAGTAATTTTTTATTTTTTTATTGTAACTATTGCGAGTTTTATACAATTTAAATAACATACTATTACTAAAAGAAAGTTTATTATATTAATATTATATGCTTCTTGATTTTGAACCATCTCCATTCACACAGTGTTAGTCCATGATAGGATATTCATGCGGATGTACACATGGTGTACAGTTAAAGTGAATCAAACAGTCGTACAACTAATCTACCCAGCCACTTCCATGTCGCCCCCCAAGCTCCGCTCACCATGGACCACACTTGTGTCAAGGCTGACCAGAAAACGACAACATACTGTTATATACCTGCATAATTTCATTGCTTTTTCTTTCACTCTTTTCACTTTTCCATTGTTCATTTTTCATCTTTTTAATGTCTTTTTCACTTTTCGTTATTTTCTTGTTAGCCTCGTAATTCATTTAGAAAGATTGGCAAAAGCTCTACATAAGTCCTATTTCCCCTAACTTGCCATTTAATGCCATGTTTGAAAAAGGAAAAAAAGAACAGAGAGAGTGAACTATGAAAGACAAAAGTTAGAAGGTTTGTTTGGAAATCTGTTCCAACTGTTGGGTGTATTTAAGAACGTAGTTAAAAATAATAGATTTGAATTAAAATATTATAGTATATAAAAATTTTATATTATAACATATAAAAATTTTATATTGTAATAGTTGAAACTAATAAATTAAAATGGCGTTTTTAAAAATATTTTATCTTTGACTATATAAAAAGAGCACATAATTTGTACTGTTCCTCTTTCACCGTGTGCATCGTTTTGGTGCTACTTTTTTTCTCTTTGGATTCCCTTTTTTTTTATTTGCACTTCATAAATTTTTATACCTTTTATTCAACTCCTTTATTTTTATGTTTGCATTTTTGGCATTATGTTAAATTTAAACATTTACAATTTTAACTAATTAATAGTGTAAAATTTTCAACAACTATAGTAAAAAAATAAAAAAAATTACTATAATATAAAGCTTTCACATTGCTATAGTTTTCTAACCAATATTTTCAATAAAAATTGATATCTCAAACACTCTATAAATTCTTAAACTATAATATAAGAGTGCATGTTTGATGCAATATTTATTTTTACTCACTCAAAACAATTCATTTTGGATTTTATTTTTTATTTTTACAATTTTAGTTTTTCCTTTTCTTTTTTCCTTTGTTCCTTTTTGTTTACTTTTTTTTTCTGCTTTTCTTCTTTTTTTTTGGGTGCTCCCATCTTTTTCATTTGCATCTTTACCACTTCATTTTTATTTTTTCTCACCATATAGTACTTTACACCTTTTTTTTGTGCTTTTTGACCGCCTTTATTCTTATTTATTTTTTTCCTTTTTTATTGAGACTTCACTTGTTCATCATAGTCTCATACTTGAGAATCTTTCTTTCTATTTAGCTCTTCCATCTTGACGTCTTACTTTTTTTCTTTTTTGTTTAACTCTATGATCTATCATTATCTCTTTCAAACAATGTTTTATTTTTTCCTTTTTAATTTTTGGATATTTTATATTTTTGTTATCTTTCTTTCTTTTTTGGGGCATTACTTTTTTTTCCTTTTGTTTTTTCCTTTACTTTTTTAATGTTTTACCGTAGTTTATATATATTTTTTCTCTTTAAACTCGATTTGTCTATCATTGTTTCTATTTGTCTAAGGGATTAAAAATGAATATATTATAAATCTTAATATAGTTAAACCCTCAAAAGTTAATATTAAGCATCCATTTGGAAGCCTAGTTCTAATTGATTGTTTTGTTATAACTGAAAATCTCGTTTGGCTCAATAGCGGTTAGAATCGAGCCTTAATAGTTAAAACTATTTTTGGTTCAAACCAATATTATGACAAACTTACTAACATAAGTCCTAACTAAAAGTTTAGTTCTAACCAATATTGATTCTAATCAATTAATTCTAATCGGACATAAAGGTTAAAACATAACAAATGTATAACTTCAATTATTTTTGTAACTTTTTCTTTTTGAATTTATAAATAATTTTTTTCTTCTATTTACTCTTTTATTTATAATCTAACTTATAAAAACTTCAATTATCATTAAATATGTGCATCACATGTACTTCAACTAGTAGTATAAAAAAGGGAAATTTTTCATTTTAGTACATTATGTTATATCAAAATATGAGTTTGATCCTCTCTGTTTTAGAAAATTTCATGTTGGTACCTCGACCTTTTAGGAAATCTTTGTTTAGTATCTTAGAGCCTTTTTTAGGAATACAAAAAGATAAAATTACATTTTTTATAAAGTATAATTAGTTTGGGTGTTTAGTTGTAGGCGTAATAATTTTAAATTTTTTTTACTCAAAATTTCAGTCAATTTATTATGTTTTATAAAAAAAGTAATTTTGTCTTTTGTTTCCCAAAAAATAGCTCTAAGGTACTATAAAAGAATTTCTAAAAGATTAAGGTACTCGCATGAAATTTTTCAAAATAAAAAGTGCCAAACTCATATATCGATATTACACATAATACTAAAATAAAATTTTCCCTAAATAAAATATAAACTACAATAGAAAAATCTCATGTGCTACGATATTTTAGTTGTATCTTTCAGTTCCACCTGACTTCTCAAATAAACTCAAAATCTCTCCGGAAGTCCAATATACTATTTGGTAGTGGCGACCATTACATGTACTTAACTCAACCAGTCGTCAAGAAAAGAGTGCAAAACTGTGAGTGAGTCTTCTTGACTATGAAATCCAAGTCCCTTGATTAAAGAACCATCATAAATTAAAACAACAACCTTATTTTATTTTATTTTATTCTCAAAAGGGAAGATAATTTTCTTAAAATGCAGTTGTGAATGCAAATGAGAGGTATACATCATCATCAACACAACCCCACCATTAATTATGAAAGACATTGCATGTCATGGCAGCATTAACACATCACCAGTGTCAAGCTCCAAGTTATTAATTGAATCAAGAGCTACACCTACCAACCCATCCACTTGCTCCCTGAAGTCTGAAGGCTTTGGTGTTTAGCAGCTCAATTCACTAAAAAAAAAACATATATATATATATATATATAAATAAAACAATAGTCAAATGTTCTCTATTATTGAAATAGTATTTGATGCATTACTGATAAGGCAGTCGTAAAATTTACAACGTCTCAAGATTAGTGCCAAGCATATCAAGTTTTTATTACCAACTCTGAAAGGTTACAATGAAAACTATGTTAGAAGAAGTATAATAAAAAATCTCAGATTGGTTAGATATGAAGTAGATAATGGTTTAAAAGAGTTTGGACTATCATTAATAGGTCAAACTTTCAGAATGGAACCATAAAGGCCCATAAGTGGTATCAAAGTTAGATTCCAAACATAGCCAAGTGTGCATAACTCCAAAGAAAATCAGTCAGATATTGATGGGCCTTCTTCACAGTGCAGATCTCAATATAGTTGTAATTTTTTTAAGATATGTGCAGCCTAATTTAACGCCCTACAAATTATCATCTTACACAAAGGATTAAAGAGAACCAAGCAAGAAACACGCATTGTAGTGCTAGCATTTGGGTGCTAGGGCGCGGAGTGGTGGAAGGCACACGCTGGGATGCCTAATAAGGGCACGGCCGCGCGCACGTAAAAGGCAATATCCGTTGAGGAGTTTTTTGCATGATAGTGCCAGCTAAGAGGCGCAATAGCAAGTTGTTAGGTGGGACGCAAAAAAGTCCTTTTTGAGGTTTTTTTGTTTCCTTTTCCTTGCAAGCTATAAGTAAGACCTGATAACACTTATTTGTGTAACTCAAAAAATAATATAGAGAGATAAATCTAAAAAAAAGTGTAGTTTTTCTTTTATATAATTTTTTATTATTATAGTGAATTATTCTGCAGTGGCTGAAAATAGATACAAATCTCGCATTAAAAATAAACCGTTACAAATTTTGTGCATATTCTTGTTTATTTTTTGTTTCATATATTTTTATTCTTAGTAAATTTAAAGCGTCTAATTTGTAACAAATTTTCCTCATTTGCCAGTTTGACAAAGATGAGCAAATAGATCATCATCCTTGTAGACAATGGATTGTGCTTGAGCTACCCCTAATTGGCTGACCTTTAAGGTGGAACCGAGGACCCAACATATTCACACACCATCCGCAGGGATAAGCTTCTCAAGTTCTAAACCAAGCCCCTTCTTTTTCAAACCATGGAAAGCCTTGCATTGTAGGTTAAACAAACACCGCTCATCAATACACAAACAGTTGAAAACTGCAAAAGAAGATGGTTTAATCGAAATAAAAGTTGTAAAGAAATATATTTCAAGAGGCAACTCGTGGTGGTCCGTGTAAGCTGAAAAAATGAATCAAAGAAGCTCATTAACACTCGAGGCTTTAAGTGAAAACTGCGTAGAAAGATGGTTTGATTGATTTGAGAGGAAGAATCGTACATAGATTCCTTAAATAAGAGTTCAAATGTTTTTCAAGACACCAAGGTCGTGGCCCGTTCTAACTGAGAAATAACTTAAAAGAAGCTCATTAACTCAAGATGCATAAACCATACTCTCATGCATGATCCGCGTTGGGGCCCGCCAAGTCTTCGGCTTCTTCGCCATTCTCCTTGGGCAATTCATTATCTTCTTTCTCACCATTTCCTTCAACTTGGGAAGCATCCTGTGAGACATCTTGTAGCTGCAGAAGTTAACAATATTTTGATTTCTCATCTTCAAGTATATGATAATACGATAGTAGGACTTTCAAGTTGAGTAAAAGGACATTATTTGGATCCAAAACATACCCCTAAGTTTCTAAGACTAGCAGTAACATCCTCTTGTTGCTGTTGAAGAGTGGTCCTCAAATCTTGGAACTCCTGGTTTCAAGGGAGGAAAAAAATAAAATAAGGAAAATGAAATAATGAACACTTTGTAACGATCGCTTTGAAAGATAAAAGTTGAAAAGATTGGAGAATGGAGCACCACTTACACTTCGGAGTTGCTCTACTTCTGTGTTGAGTGATTTCTTTAGTTCTGAAAGTTCCTGCATATATGAAGAAAAATTCCCTTTACAGCTCATATATGAAGATTATGTAATTTAGAAAGTTGTTTCACTGACTAAAACACATAAAACACTGGTATATTGACTAAACCAACGGTCCGACGCAAACAAGAAACACAGAAATAAAGCAAATTCTCACGTGAGCTAAAATCACAAGATGGACGATTTTCAGTTGACCGAATTAAAAGGAAAAGCATTTGCTAGTTTCATTTGGTTGTCATGTTAACATATAGATAATATATATCACACACCGGAATTCAATCTGAAGTCCGAAATCCCAGTTTACGCTGAATTTGATACAGATCTTGCTGACAGAATTTAATTAAAAAAAAACAAAAATATGACGCAAACATCATTCACGACTATGAAAGTCCAATGCCTCCCGGTTCAACCAACTATACTACAGTCATCACTTTACTCACTTCCAAAATAACAATTCTGAACAAGCCTGACAAGCTGCTTGCAGCCACTGGTGCCAAAATGACAATGGCTAACCTAAAGTCTAAAGCTTTTATTAAAGCATGACAATCTGTGCTTTACTCTTCAGCAAAATACAGAGCAAGTACGACCACTTTACAATCCTTCTACAACTTAAAATGCCGAAAGATATGAATGCTGAGCACAGGGTGTGATTAAAGGCAGGAAAAAGATACTTTCACAAATATAAAACTAATTAAATCTTCAATACCAGTATCATACAAAAATAAACTAACACCAAAGTCTACACTAGTAGGATACAATTAAAGCTAGCTTTTATTGTACTCGACCTACACAAACACTAGATTGCCCACACTAGCCTGCTCTTGAATTGACTTCAAAGACGTCGTACTTATAGGGAAAAAATGCTTCGACTACAAGCAGTAAAGATTGTGTGGCCCACATCTTGTTGGTCATCTGCAAGCCAATATCTTCCAAAGGGTGAGAGATCATAACTTTTCAAACCTCAATGTTTTCAATACTCCCCCTCAACACTGACTTTTGTCTTGCTAAGAAACAAATTGAATTGATGTTGAAAACTTGCTTATTCAACAGTAATGTTTGCCTTAGTAAATATGCTTGACAATTAAGTGTCAATATAACAGTAGTGGAAGTCAAGTAGTCAACAGAATCATATTCACCTATTTTGTCAATGTTGAGGAGCAGAATTGAACAATACAACACAAGCACTTGAGCAGTTGCCAGATTGCATTGTGATATGCACAGCGGTATTTGGTTGAGAAATACAGCAGAAATTAACAGGTATATATTGCTTCAATCAGAGGTCTCAGGCAAATTGCTGTAGAGTAGTTGATTTTTACTAAGGCTTAATGATAACAGTGCTAAATACAAGTAACTAGGACTAGAGATAGGAAGGTTTTCGAGTGACCTTCTGCATTCCTAGACTCTTCATTTTTCAGATACTTTTTCCATACCCCTCTCACCTCCCCTGCCCTGCTTTTATTCATTTCCCTTAACAGAATTTCCCAATTCCCCATGCCAACAAACTAACCTCCAAATGCTAGACGCCCTCGCTCCCACATTCTTCGGAGGACATTCCCATAACGTGATCCCACTGTTTTGACAGCACCTGAGCCTAATCATCCACCTCTCTTTCCACATCAGCACTCCTGAACTTATCCCTCTCAGCATTTTGACTTATTTCCACCTCAGCCAACTTAGGTGATCTTTCCCCAGCTTCAAATTTCTTCCTCTGCCTCCTCCTCACATAGGTGATGCGAATACGAGGTCTGTTAATTCCATCACATTGCACCTTGGAAGAATTTGGCAGCCACCTAAATTTCCCCTTTGGAGGAACACATTAGCCACTAGGTTTAAGGCCAGGTTCAAATGGCTTATCACTTCTTTTATGAGCCAGACACAATCTAAAGACACTTGGGGCCCGTTTGATGCATTAGATAGAATATTCTTTGGATTGGATTGTATTGGAATAAATATGATAAAATTTTAATTAATCTAATCTCATATCTGGTGTTGCGTTATTAAAATAGAGAACTTCTGTAAAAAAATTTCAAATTCTAGGTCAAATTGTAATTTTTTAACTTAGAGGGGTAAAAATATAATTATTAAAAATATTTTTCCCAAATCAAAATTATATTTTGACCCCTCATGTTTTGAAAAATTATAATTTGAGTCCAAATTTTAATAATTTTGTACAAATAGGTCCTTGAAAATTTTTACAATATACAAAGGTTATATTTAATCTCATGTTTTGGCAAGGATTGCTTAATGTCCTTCCAAGGGGATTCAAGCATAGATTGGATAAGCTCTTCTCCGATCCAATCCTTTAAAGTTTTTCACCAAATAAAGCATTAAAATTTAAAACAATCAAATCCTCTCTAATCCTACGCGCCAAGCATGCCCTTAAAGTAGAAGCACATTTCACTTATTAATACAAACCACTTCCTCCCATTTGAAGCACAAGGCAATCCAATAGTGTAGTGTGAAGTGCAAGTGGGGCTTCCCTGCTTTCATTCCCCCCGACCCCCCCCAAAAAACCTCCAAGTTAGTATCCAACAAGGAATGTTTCATTTGGTAATATCGTTCCAACTGCTATATTGTAAAGCTGTCACATACTATCATGTAAAGCAAAAGTATGCTACAATATAAAGCCCTCATTTGAAAATTGGAAGAGAAAGTCAATAATATATAACGAACACCCAAAACACCACATTATACAATATAAGGCGATAATCATAAATGAAACAAGAACTAAATAACAACTAAGAAAGCTGCACTTACATCGCGATAGACCTTCACTTGGGTATCCAGCTTTGACCTCCAACTTTGCAAATCCTAACATAAATTGAATAATTAAAAAAAAAAAAAAAAAAAAGATACATTTTTTATTATTTTCTTTTAAAGAGGAAATATTTTGTAGCCCAAATTTAAAAATTTAAAATAAGAGAAGGTTAACATTGAAACCTGTTTCAGCCCTTGAATCCTATTAAGCAGCTCAGATCTCGATTCATTCAATTCCTTGACAACAAACAAGATCATAAATTTCAGTAAATAGCAATTAATCTAACAACCTTCCGAGTCATTTTTCCTTAATATTCTCAGCATGCAAAGAAAAAAAAAGTCACAAAAATACCGCGATCTGAGAGCTAATCGGTGTCAGGTTCTCCTTCTTCTGCAAAAATCAAATGCAGAAAACAATATCAGAATTTGCAATGATTCTTTAAAAAAAGGAGCAAAAATCGAGGTACAAAATCACAAATGGAAAGAAAAGAAAAAGGGGTATATTTTGAAAACAAGAGCTTACAGATGAAGAGAGTGGAGCGGAGACTGGAAGAGTTGGAGTGGAGGAATCTGTGTTGGCCATTTTCTTAATGAAAGAGTGTTCAGATGAAAATTGTATTATCCGATTATCTTCTCTTTCAAAATCTAGAGAGAGAGAGAATTTAAAATGGGTAATAAAATTAATAAATAGTTAACAGAGCTTTTTGAAGTGGGGTTTTGTTGTGTTGTGTTCATTTAATGTCAAAATTTGAAAATTTTGAGGTTTTAAGTTTGTGTTTGGGCGGGTTTTGGGAAATAATAAGGGAGTTTTGTTTTCGCCAAAATTCTGTTAGGATCTGATGCAGATGTAGAGCACTTTTAGATTTTTTTTTTTTTTGGTACTATTAGGATCTGGAAGAACCAGGGTCATGCGCAGGGGACTATTGGTAATTTGCATGGAGAAGATGGTGGTTAGAGCCACCAATGGGCCGGGCATGAGTAATTGAGCCTTCAACAGTGGTCGAAGAATAATAGCGGTTTGGAGAATGAGTTACAACGTTTGTCGTAAGTACTGTAACATAACACGTGAAAGCTTTATATTATAATTATTATCGTTATTTTTTATTTTTTATTATAATTATTGAGAATTTTATATTGTTCATAGTTAAAACTAATAAATTGAAACAAATGTTTCAAACTGAGGTAAATTAGAGTGAATTAGGTGTTATAGCTTTGTGTTCTATTATTTAATTTTTCTTCGTTTAATTTGTCCACTTCTTCTAACTAAAAATGCCAAAATACATAATACTTGTTTACCTAACTTTAATCTAAAATTCTTATGATTAATTATGTCTTTGTACTTTTTAGAAATGATTTGTTTCAAATATTCTCGTGAAAGTTGTAAGGTTAAAAAACAATGCCATAGAGTGGTGTTTTCAAAATTGACCAAGTAATTTAGGTGGTATGTCACTTTTGTAATGACCGAGAAAATTTCATTAATAAAATATAATATTTAATTATGTTTAATTAATAAATTTATCCTTAAAAAAATATAATTTTTGTAAAATTATGATTTTTGTAAAAATTACGATAAAGTATGAATAAACGGCATTGATTGCAAATTTTATGCCAAATGTGATGCAATGTTGGGTATGGTAAAATACAGAATTTATAAGTTTAATTACTCAAAAATTTGTAAATAATATCCATAGAATGAATTTTATATCATGATTAATTGTAAAATTGTGATATAAACGAATGAGATATTAGAATGTAAATATGACATAGAGGTTGTCCAAATCTTAACCTGGGGTAGAAAGGAGGCCGGAGCAGTATAAGAATACTGCTAAATGAAAACACATATACGGAAAATGTCATATTTGGCCTTCAAAAGTGAACGAAAAGTAAGTCAAATATTTTTATACAGTCTAAGGATAGAAAGTACATTGATTTGACAACTATAGTGTAAGAAAAATACTGTGTGGTGAAAAATTACACAGTGCAAATTGTTGGGCCCCCACAAAGTGGACACCGAACCGAATTTGATTGGGCCACCAAGCTTAGAAATGTGGCTCAATAGCATGATTCCACCTAGGGGTATACTCATGGGTTACCATGAGTCATCAAAGTGGATAAGGAAGCATTTATTACAAAATTATTAAAAAAAATTTCCATTTTCTTCTTCCTCCCATATTCGGCAGCCATAGCCAAAGCTCTCAAAAAAATTTCTCAACCCCATACTTTGCAAAAACAACCCCAAA
This sequence comes from Artocarpus heterophyllus, assembly GCA_025403435.1. Lineage (NCBI taxonomy): Eukaryota > Viridiplantae > Streptophyta > Magnoliopsida > Rosales > Moraceae > Artocarpus > Artocarpus heterophyllus. The sequence goes on from CM046342.1 coordinate 3,721,939, forward strand.
ACAAGTTTTTGAAGTAAGCTCAAGGATTTTTCACAAGATTTAAGGTAAAATCCCAAACTTTTTAGCAAGTTTTCAAGGGATTTTTTATGGGTTGAAGGGGAAATTAATCCATGGTGTTTTTGCATGAAAATGAAGCCTAGGAGGGAGTTCAAAGGAACTTTGAAGGCTAGAAATGAAAAGGGTGCTATTTGGGTAAGATTTAGATTTCAAAGTTTTGAAAATTTATGAATTTTGTTTTGATTTTTATTCTTTAAAACCCATGTGGGTTCTTGGGCATGTATATGATGAAATTTCATGTTTATGTGATGCATGACATGTTTAAGTTGTGAAATTTTAGTTTGTGGTGCAAAGTGGTAATTTTTGCAAAAAGTATTATTTTTGTAAATTTGATGTTAATCTTAGTAAAAATGATGTTTGAGCATGAGAATGATTTGAATAAGGCATGGAACAGTTTCTGCAGGGGTGGATTTACAATTTTGGAATAGATTTATATAAAACAGGCCTAGGGACTAAATTGAAAGAAAAAGTTCTTTCTCGACAGAATTGAAAAATGGCCAAAAAGGCCCCTGTACAGTGAGATTTTTACAAAAGTTAAAACACAAAAGTTGTAGATCTTGACGAAACTGTTAGGCAACCCGTACAGTTCGTCAAAATCTCGACCGATTATGAGATTTTGATTTTTCAAGAATTTATAAAAATTATAAAAAAATTTTAAAAAGGCAAAAACGTCATTTCCCAAATGACTTTGAATATGGTACTTTGAGCAAAAATGATCCTTGAAAAAAATAGGAAATTTTGGAATGAAAATGACAATTTTAGCCCTGGGGGCAAAATTGTCAAAATTTACAATTTAGGTACTAAATTGTAAAGTTTTATAGAAAAGGGGCTTAGGCATGAAATAATGAGATACGAGCCACTAGGACATGATTTTAAAATTAATATGTGGTTATTTTTGTTAAGAAAACGAAATCGAGCACGGGTAAGTTAGTAGGGGCCACGGAAGGCAAAATCATCATTTTGGCATGAATAACCCAAACCGTTCAGAAATGTTTCGAATAGGAAAAGAAAATAATTAGAAAGATTTCAGCCCTTCGTTAGTAACAATAGGGTAGAGTTAGATAGAAATAAAAAAAACCAGTGACTTCCGAAGTTGTATATAGTTATGCAATTCAATACATTGATTAATGAATGTTTTTCGTTGAAACAAAATAGAATATCTGCTAATGGCTTTGAAATTGGCCAACAGGATCCTATAAGTCTAGGACAAAGGAAAATAAGGTCGATTTACGCGATACACGAAATCAAATAAGTACCTTTCCCAACTACAGTATAAAAATATTGGTATAGAATATATGTACATATATACCTGGGTATATATTAAGGTGTAAACTTGTGAGTTTGCTATAAAATGAATACCTAGAGGTATAGTATGGATACCTGTAAATATAAAATTAAAATACCTGAGTGTATAACATGTTAAGTATTAGTATGTGCAATATATTACGTACCTGTGTGTACAATGATGAATACCTGTATATGTAGAATGTTATGTACCTGTGTGTACAATGCTGGATACCTATGTGTATATAAAGTAAGTATTTGTGTGTACTATGCCATGCAATTGAATTTATGTGTATGGATAACATGTGATTATCACATCATGCGTAGTATGTCAACCATAATAAATGAACTGGTAAATATGTCACCAGAAATTAAGAAAAGTGTCATACCGACTCCCGACTCAATGAGAGTTTAAAGAATATAGTATGGTCACGGTGTTAGTGTTACGTAGACCTGAATAATATTGTGCAATGGTACGAACACTTGGGCCCTAGCTAAAGATAAGAAATAATGATGACAAAGAAAGTTTATAATAAAACATAATTGGATCATGCATTCATTTAAATGTCCATGTGGGATTTATAGGACTTACTAAGCGTTAGCTCATTAAGTATTTCATGCTGTAATTATTCCGCTGAGAAGTTCAGAATAAATCTTAATGATGAGCTGGCGGACGGATGGTGTGCACAGATCGGGTATGGAGTCCGCTACTGAATGTTTCCGCTGTGTATGTTTTAAGTTGTTTTGAAACAAAATGTTTAAAAAGAAAAATGTTGTAAAAGTAAAAGTAATAATTATGTAAATATAAGTATGTGAAAGTATTTTGGAAGTTACCAAAATTAATGTAAGTAAATTATTTATTTTAGTTCAAGAAAAAAAAATTTCCTAAATTTTTGCCTTAAAGTAAGTAAGAAAGAGTTTTATCACAGCCCGAAAAGACGGGTTGTGACAACTTTTTTACGGTCATTATTGTGTTCTGCAACCTTTTTTTTCCCTCTATTTGATTTATACAATTTCTCCTAGCTAAAAAAACCAAAATACACTTAGATAACACATGTTTGTCTGAGGCCTAACCCAAAATACTTAGGACTAATAGCATCTTTATATTTATTAAAAATAGTATGTTTCAAACTTTCTTATAAAAGTGATAAAATTGCAAAATAATAACATAGGTGGTATCTATCAAACTGAACCGTGGTCCAATAGGGAGTAAATAGGTGGTATACCACTTTAATACCACTATTGTGTTCTACTTTCTTTTTTCCTTCTTTTGGTTCATGTCATCTTTCCAAGCCAAAAAAGCTAAAATACTCATAAATAATACTTGTTTGTCTAACCCTAAAACAAAATACTCGTAATTAATTATGTCTTTATATTTTTTAAAAGTGGTATATTTCGAGCTCTTTTATAAAACTGAGAAAATAATAAAAAAAATACAGCAAAAAGGTTGTATTTGTCAAATTGACCCCATAAATGGGCGTTTTGGCACATGCTTTTGATTCGTCATTTTTATTTGATATGTTATATTCCGTTTAGTACACAGGTTCAGAATGATCTGATTTAGAACTCTATGGCTTGAATTATGGGTTCTAAACTTTATAGTTTGAACGGTAGTTTTAAACTAGCATTTGAAAAGGAAAGGTTTAAAATGAAAATAATGGTTTGAAAATGAGAACTAGTTTTGGAAAACTATGGTTTATAAAGAAAAACAAGAATGAGAATGGTTTTGGTGGGGGAGGGGATGAGAAAATTTAGATTTTGAGTGTTTAAGTCAGTTTAAAACTATCTTTTTAAACCACCTCTATTGTTTAAAATCTACACATTAAACGACATATAAACACATTGTTACGTTCTATCTATTTTTTTCAAACTAATTTAGATGTAAATCATAATATCATTGGTCATGTTAAAACATAGTTAAAAATTAGAATAGCTTCTAATAGTAGATCTATTTTTTTTAGGTAAACAACTAAAATTATTATGAAGGATTTAGGGGGTTAACGATCCTTTTATTTATTATTATTATTATCATTATTATTATTTTTCATGTAAATGGCTGAATTTTTTTAAAATTAGAGAAATGGTTGTTTTTTTGCATCCATGATGTATTGATGAATGTAAATGATGTGTTGTTTATAGTTTATCATTGGCTAACTTGACGGTGTATTCATTATCAAGATTTACTAGTTTGTTGATGATAAATCATTAGTAGATCAAAGATAAACAAATTTTAGTGATAAACTATAGTAATAAAATGATGCAAAATGTTAATCAACTATGTATCGGTATTTTCCAGCGATGTATTATTGGAAATGAAAAGATCATTTACCTAATTTTTTAAAAAAATTGATTATTTATTTAGTTTTTAAAAGTTTTAGCCATCTATTTAAAAAAAAGTGACAAAAAAATAGATGATTTGTCTAATTTTCTCATTATTGTACTGACTAATGTGTAATCTTTTCAAAATATTTGTATAAAACCAATTTATATTTCAATTTCTTTATGACATGACCATAAAGATGTCACGTTGTATAACTTTTACACACGGCGAATTAGAAGATTGTTGTCTTAGAGAATTAGATTTGAATCTATTACTTTTTGATATATATCTGAGCGAATTAATAATAAAAGTAAAAAGAATAAAAAGCTATACTTAACAAGCAGTGTTGGGTCTAATTTACATGATTTCGTCTTGTTTTTAGATGTTTCCAAAAAGTCCAATTCAATATATGAACATTTGTAATTCATAAAAGTCACTTGATGAAGAGTTCTTTAAAAATAAAAAAAAAAGGAGCCCAAGGGAGTGGCAAAACAAATAAAAATCCGCGGTCTGCGGTTATTGTCGACTTCTTTATTTATGCTCAATAATTCTTCATTATTTTAAATATCGAGTTCCAAAAATACCCTTTCGCAGCAAGCAATAGGGAGGTTCAAATAGACCAAACCAATCGGACCGCTTGCAGAAAATTGGGGACGTTGTTGTAATTTCAATGGGGAGCACCAAGAAGCTAATAATTTCGGGTTACTTTTTGGTCTATTGGTCAACAGTAATTTCATTATTTATAATTATTTCCATTACTATTTTTAATAAAACTATAAGCTTGGTGATTAAACTTTAATTAATCGCGGGCCAGAGAGAATCCATGTCTCGAAACCTTCGAGACCTCTCCCTTCCTAATAAAGCCTCTGTTAAAATTGATAGTGTATTTGAAAGAGTGGTAAGAATTATTGGTTAGAATCATTTTTATTGTAGTATATAAAAGTTTTATACTGTACTTTTTTACTGTAGCATGTGAGAGATTTACACGGTTTATAAATGAGTTTGTGGTGGGAACCGTTACCAAACAACTTCTTAGTCTTACTGATGTATTATTAAAATATCACATTAGCAACAATATTTATTTTTTAAAATGTTATTATGTTATCTAAGTGGAGCTAAATATTTATCCAAGCCTTTTTAGGCCATAGGCCAAATATTGGCGATCCTTTTGCACTAATATCTCCTCATATATGAAGTTTCAATAGAAAAAAAAAATAAAAAACCCTCATATATGCATTCTTTTTGTTAGCCTAGCATTTTTTATTTATAATTTTAAAAAACTAAGAGTGTGTTTAATAATACTGTTAGAACTAAAAATTGAACAATTTTACTATAACATGCGAGAGATTTACACTATAGAATACTTTTATTTTACATATAACGTTTTAACTATGTAGAGGAAATGGAATTGCCAAACATACCTCAAAATATTGTCACTAAATTTACGTGGTGTTTAGTAATGCGAGTTACAATCAAAACTTTTATTGCTACAATATAAAGCTTTCGCATACTATAATGTCCAAAAAATATATGCTACAGTACAAAGCTCTCATATGCTACAATATTTTTAACCAAAATTAGTTATAATCAATATCTTATTCATCCGATAAACATTTTGAACATGTAAACATATGATTTCAATATCCTCCTAACAAAAAACGTAAATCCATCAAGTCTCGTGGCTTATACGAAGTAGGTTCAACTTTAATTTGAGCCTCAAAATAGATCATGAACCATTTTCAACTTAAATGGTGCCTGGAAACTTTTTTTTTAAGTTCACTTTACACTATCGATGCGACAACTTGAACAAAAAGAACCTTAAATTTGGATTCAACCTCTCGTATTTTTAGATATTTTGAACTAATAAACTCACGCCTCATTTGAACGCATCTCTCACAAAAGTCAAAATTTCAACACACCCAAATATAATTTTAAATTTTAATATATTTTCAAAAAACACATCAACTACATTCAAAAACCATTGTAATATTTTTATTGCTTATCAAAACTGTACCCCAACAAACATGTCCCCCAACAAACAAACCTAAACTTCAGTTTAATATTTTTATTACTTATCAAAAATTTTAAAACCACTTTTAAATTAAACATTTAATAAAAATTCACAGCTTTTATCTTTTTTTTTTCCTACTGACTAAAATCAAAAGTAAGAGCTCTGTCAAAAAAAAAAAAAAAAAGTAACAAACATCCTAAAACATATATTCCAAACACCCTATTATTGATGACGAGCTTAAAAAGAATAAAAAATACTAATACAAACAAACTCTTTCTTCGTAGCAAAGGAAGAAAAGAAAACCAGTTATTAATACTATTTGCCTAGAAATTGCTAACGTACAACCAGAGCAAGCTCCTCTCTCTTTCTCTCTCTCTCCCCCTCCTCTCTCTCTCTCTATAGTTTCAGAGCTTGCCAATCTCTCTCCTCTCTTTTTAGCTGAATTAAGAGAGAGAGCGAGAGAGAAGAAAAGAGACTAAAAATGAGTCAAGAAGCGTTCATATACAGCTTTGTAGCAAGAGGGACAGTGATATTGGCAGAATACACAGAATTCACGGGGAATTTTCCGGCGATTGCTGCTCAGTGTCTCCAGAAGCTTCCATCTTCCAACAACAAGTTCACCTACAATTGCGACCACCACACCTTCAATTTCCTTGTCGAGGATGGCTATGGTAAATTTCAAGTTGATTTTCCTTCTTGTTTTCTCGGGAAACAAACAGGGTGGTAGATGTTCAATTGCATTTTAAGTTCAATTGCATGTTGAGGTTGTTGGATCTGGTTTGGAACACTGAGAAATGATCTGGGTTATGCTTTGTTTTTGCCCGAAAACCCCAGAATTGATGGAATTTTTTTTTAAACTGGTCTTGTCAGCTTTTTGGAGAATTTCTTTCTACGCATATTTGTAATGGAACAATGAAAAAAAAAAAAAAGAGTTGGACTTTATTATCGATTTTATTGATTTTCAAGCATTGGAACTTGCTGGATTTAGCTCAATTGAGTGTGATTATGTTTTTTCAAGTAGGCTAGTAAATTAGCTGAAAAAGTGGCTATTATGTCGTAGCAGTGATTTATTGGAGAATTGACGTCCCAACTCTTGCATGTCTTGCTGTTTCCGTGCTTGAGGAGAGGCAATAATATTGTTTTGTATTGTTTATTTGATAATCCTTTGCTCTAGGATTAGCGTTGTAACCTTTTCCCTTCTGAATCCCTGATTATGTCATATGAGCATAAATAATCTCAGAAGTGACCTAGTGATATGATGCTCAATATAGTAATTTTGTTGTTGTTTCAAAGAAATTAGTTGGAGAAGGTTAGGGCTTTTTTGGCATAGTTTCTTGGGAGCTGCTTTCGGCTTTATAAGTCTCAAAGATGCTTTCGAGTTTGAATGATGACCTCCAAGATGGTCAAAGTCACAAAATGCGCAGCTTGTTAAGAAAGTTCTTTTGAGAAATCTTTGAAATGCAGTGCTTCTATAGGATTTTGTATATTTGAATCTAACATTTTTTTATTCAATATCATTTTACTTCTTTTATTCTATTGTCACATTATTAAGTTCTCTAAAAAATGTGGTTCTAAATACCAACTAAAAAGCCATAGCTTTTACTTCTCTTCTTCTACTATCCAAGAACAAAAACAAAATCTGTGTCAAACGGGCTTTAAAAATGTGAACAATTGTTTCTTTAGTTCCAGCTCTTAATGATCGGTATTTTTACTGTTATCGTTGATGTACATGTTTTTGGAAGTCTTATGTTAAACACTATAGTTTCAAATTTTGTTGTGACTCTATCAAGTGCTTTTTGAAATTTACAGCTTACTGTGTTGTTGCCAAAGAAGCTGTAAGCAAGCATATATCGATTGCGTTTTTAGAACGAATGAAAGCAGACTTTACAAAGAGATATGGGGGCGGTAAAGCAGATACTGCAGTTGCAAAAAGTCTTAACAAGGAATTCGGGTATGTGTGTTTCTCCTTGATATATGCTTTGGATATGCAAATTTTCGCTCTGGTTTGTTTATCACCGTGTGTCAATCTAAGTGGTTTTTAAAAATTGCAGACCAATAATGAAAGAGCACATGAAGTACATAATTGATCATGCTGAAGAGATAGAGAACTTATTGAAATTGAAGGCACAAGTTTCAGAAGTTAAAAGTATAATGTTAGAGAATATTGACAAGGTAATCAATTGTCTTGAAGAGAAAAAATGCCTGTATGATTGTGCACATCTTTAATGTTAGTCTTCTAGATGACATTTTTGCTGATTTGACTATCTACATCTGTGATTCTTCTACACATCTGATGTTTTTACAATAATTTTGCTAACCATAAACATATATTTTTGACTGGTGAAGTGGCCGCAAGAAATTTGTGCTTTGATCTTCGTTGTTGGTTTATTTGTCATGGATTTGGTGTGTAAATCATATTAGACACGATGATTTTCTCCATGTTTTCTTTTTCGTCTTTTAACTTTTTGAACCCCCCTGGTAAAAAGTAGGTCGTCTTGGTTGTTACTTGTTAAGAAGATTGCGAACTTTATGGTAATTATAAGAATAGTCCATCATTTTAGAAACTTCAAACTTCTCCCAGCTTCTTGTTGTTCTCTGTAAATCAATTTGGACTTTCCTGTCATAATGTTGATGAACTAAATGGCTTTAATTTTCAAAAGATTTACTTAGTTGTTTACACATTGAATGTAAGCTTGTATCACTTTTTAAACTTCTCCAGTTAAACTGATATTACAATCCATGAAGTTGAAATCACTTGTTCGTAATGACAACACTTTCTTTGATTCGTATTGGCCTTCCATAGATTTTCTACGTCATCGATTAAAGCTGTAGAACAACAAGCTATTAACGTTGAATTTCAATGATGTTCTTGGCTCCATAACAACATTCTTTTCAGGCTATTGATAGAGGGGAAAACCTTACCATTCTTGTTGACAAGACTGAAGACCTGCGTTCTCAAGTAAGTTTTAGGAAAGGAAAACCATCTAAATTTTTTTAAAAGAATTCTCTGGTAGGTTAGAAGGAAGAAAATACTTTACCGGTGGTGAGCAATTTTAAACTGTCAAATCTTCATCAAGTTCCATTAGATTTTTGTACTTTTGTTTATGTGATATTACGGTGAAACACAACACTGTGCCCGTAGGATATTCTTAACCTCCCTATTCTTCACCGAACTGTTGCATTTCACCCTATGAATGCCGCTCCACGTTCTACAAATTGTGTCAAAGTTGTCCCCTACATTTTACCAATCATGTTAAAAACACCCCTAGAAATCATTTTAAAAGCTCACCCCTTTGGGAAGGTTTTAATACGAGTTATAAAACATAAGGGACAAGTACAATATTTCTAAAATATAGGTGGAGCACAACATTTTGAGAAATTACAAGGGATTATTTTGTTATTATACCTTTCTTTTTAGTTTCTTCCCTTAATAGCTACTGATCAACTTGCTTGTTTGAAACATTCAGGCCCAACAGTACAAAAGCAAAGGGACGCAAATCAGAAGGAAGATGTGGTATCAAAACATGAAAATAAAGCTGGTTGTTTTCGGAATCTTGTTACTTCTTGTACTTATAATCTGGCTCTCTATTTGTCATGGATTTGACTGCACAAACTAGCGGTAAAGTATTGGACCAGAGAAGAGCAGTTGTTTCAATATATACAAACCCTGGGCTTGAATTTTATAGCTTGTGCTGAGGGGGAGAGAGAGATAGATTTCTTTCGTTCTGGTGTTTGTTAAATTGAACTGTAACATATATTCTTGTTTCAAGTTTAATATAGCAGCTATTGGCTTAACATTTTTATTTGTTTTATTCTCACAAGACGACATTTTTATTTTTTTATTCTCACAAGACGAGGGTCACAGGATCGAACCCACGACCTCTCCCAAATCCCCGCCGCTTGCAAACCTCTGTGTCGCCAGACCAAACAGGTGAAGTTGTCACTTGTAAAAGGGTTGGTTAACTGGATCAGAATACGTTGATAATAAGAAACTTGTAGCCTATTTGAGAATATAGTTCGAATTAAAGTTGAACCTAAAACAATTTAGGAACTCAAACTTTGTTGGAGAAAACTGGTAGAAATTAATTTTTTTTTTCAAACTATGTTCCTAAACGGGCTCTTGGTACTATATAAACAAGCCTCAATCATAAGTTCAATTTTAAGTGAAGTAAACCAAGTAGATTTAACAGTTTGTCAAGAAGTGATAAACAAAATAGTAGCTTAGTACTCTCAGGTGAATGTTTTTCTATTCAAATATTGTCATTACCAATTTGTGTATGTAGCTTTGGTTTGAGGGGGGGGAAAAGGTTAGTGCAAAACACTCAGGCAAAAGGATACTAGAAACGACAACAAATGTCTAACGACAATAAAAAATGCAACAAGCTCAAGAATTAAAGAAAACGACGACAAACCCAAAACACTACATTAGCAAGAAAACGATAACAAAAGGGGAACGACAGTAATTTATCATCGCGACAAAAAAAGGAATAAAAACGACGTAAAACGACAAATGGAACACAACCGACAACAAAACATTAAACGATTCCCAGTAAGGGACACAAATGAAAAAAAATAAAAAATAAAACAACATTAAAATGTAGAAAAAAAAAAAAAGCGGCTGTGGAATTCGACACGACAAGAAAAAATAAAACTGCTAAACGGCAGCAAAGAATCGGAACGACAATGAAATTATTAACCACATAAAAACGGCGACAGAAGAGATGAAAAACGACAACAGAAAAGTAAATTGAGAACAAAATTTTAAAATGACTGCTGACAATTCAAACAAGAGCAAACTCGACAAGGACAGCAAAGAAAAATGACAAGAAAATACGACTGCTATTAGGTCAAACGACAAGAACATTAATAGTGTGTTTGACAATCTTATTTAAAACAAAAAATTTTAGTTGCTGCGCTCTCACAAATTACATTATATAATGTAAAAAAAATTAGCTATAATGTAAAGCTTTGACATACTATAAATATTTTTTAACCAAAATTAGTTCAAACTATTAGTTAAATCATACTTTTTAAACATCTTATAAGCACCTATGATTAAAGGGAACGATTACAAACTATAGAACGACCTGAAACGAAAAGATCAATCGAATGCAAATGACAACGAAAATCTGAAGTGGCCAAGGAAAAGAACATGAACGGGGAAAAATAAATAAAACGGTATCTCAATGGAAAACGACAAAAATAAGGCAAAGTAACGATTAGGAAATGAAACGACAATGAAATAATCAAACGACATGAAAGAGAACAACGATACAAAGTTTAATGACAATGTATATATGGAATTGTTTTTTATATCTAAAAAGTGTATATTTTTACAATAACTAATGATATAACGTGATAAAAATTTAATCTTATTAACTATCATAATTTTTTGATCAATTATCTATTTCATTATAACCATCAGATTCATATCAAACAACTATCAGTAATACCTGTTGAAATATCCATATATATGAGTATATATATGTATATATAACGATACAAACACAATAACCGTAAGAGTGACAATAATGCAAAATGACAATTAGAAGGAAACAACATCAAGTGTAATAGACAATAATTAAATCGAACAAGAACGGAACCAGGAAAAACTACATAAAACTAAAACATCAATGAACAAACTGCAAGCAGAATGACTGCCAGTCAGGAACACGAACGATAACAAAAAAATAAAACAACAAAAATCTAAAAACGACAAGTGAAAGGAAAACAACAAAATCGTTAAACGGTAGTAGAAAAACTGGAATGTCAACGAGAGAATCAAACAACATAAAATTCTGAAATCGATAATGGAAACATAAATGTCAACAAAATGTAAAACGACGAGAAATAATTCAAACGTCAACAAATTCGTGAACAACGATTGTAATAAATTATAACAACAAAACAAAAATGGCAGCGTCAAATCAAAATAAATGAAACTGGAAATAAAAAGGACGATGGAATACGAGCGACAACCAATGTAAAACGACTACCTAAAAAGAACACAAACGACAATAAAAATATTAAAAACTAAAATGGAAAGAGAAACGACAAAGAAAATAAGATTATACCTGAGTACATAAATGAAACAGCGTCAAAATAGCCAATAAAAAGTATAATATTGAAATCCTAAGACCATCTCAAAGGCAAAAAATCAATATTAATGTTATATTTGCTACTAAAAAAAATGTAATATTTTGTGCTCCAATGCATAATGCTATTTGAAATATTATATTTACTTTTTGTCATAATTATCAAACTTTGAAACTTATAAAAGTAAACTTTCAATATTAAACTAATTAAAAAGTGAGATTATTGTAATTATTAAAGCAAAAAAAATCAATCTATCAACAAATAAAAATCAAATGTCAAATTTACTATATGTTAAGTTTTGTGGCAAAATATAAAAAATTTAGCATTAAAAAGAACATTGCATCTGAGAATGTTTTTCTTTTTCTTTTTTACATTCATATGTCAAAATTATCATTGTAACATCAATTTAACATTGCATTGTAAATGCTCTAAATTGAGGAAGGGTTCAACTGTGCTTCTATGTTAACGATGGCAAGTGTAAAAAAAGCATGAGGGCGAGGAGAGGTGTATAAATAAATCGTGTTTTTATTTTTATTTATTTTTTTTGGAATATACTTGTATTGTTTTTATTGATCATAAACATCAGATCTAAACATTTTTTTACGGAAAAAACTGATTTATATTAATGGTGCAAAATGTGAAAACCATTTTTGTTCAGTAAAAGCATATCGATCGTTTTTTGGCAAATATGAAAAGGTGGTCATTTATATTATTTTTTTAATGTAAATGATGGTATGTAACTTTCTAAAAGTACTAGTTTTGTTTAGACCTTCAGTCATAATTGGTGTTTTAAATTGAAAAATTAAAATATATGAAAGTTTTATATACTTTAATAACTTTTTATTTTTTATAATAGTTTGTGATTGATAGGTTAAAATTAAAGTTTCAAACATTTTTTTCATTTTATGGTCAATATTTTATTAAAAAATATATATTATCGAATAAAACATTGTTATTTATTATGTAGACATTGCACTATCACATACGTAATGATAAAGTAGAAGTGTAGAACTACCACGAAACAAAGGATAGTGTATTAGGCTTATTTCTATTATAATCACACGTTGATAATCCTGACAGACTTTAGATATAGTAATTTTTTATAGTAAATTTAAGTAGTAATTTTATCATCAATAGATAACTCTTTTTTTTTTTTCTTCCTCTTCAGTGAAAAGAGCATATATTTCAAGAATAGTATTAGAGTGTGATATGGAATCTGTTGAAACTAAGAGTTAACAAATTAAAACCAAAATACTATAATAGTAAAAGTGTTACATTATAACATATTTTTGTTTTATATGATAGCAGTTTAACTTTTGTATTGGAAATGATTTATCAAACAAAGCTTTAGTCTTAAAAAAAAAAAACTTTACATTATAGCATATTTTTGTTTTATACAAAAGCAGTTCAACTTTTGTGTTGAAAATGATTTCTCACACAAAGCTTTACCGGGTGTTTGGAAGGGTGTTCCCACCACCTTTTTTATTATAAATAGTATAAAGTTTTCATATGCTACAGTAACAATAAAAAAATTTGCTACAATATAAAGCTCTCATATGCTACAGTAAAAGTGGTTTTAACGAACGATTCCCACCCCTCTTCCAAATACCCTTAGTCTTAAAAAAAAACCCATCCGGTGGGCCCCTACACAACATGGCTGATAGAAAAGACAATGTGCATGTGCCAATTGTTAGTCAGATAGTGGAAATCCTTGTAACAGCCAATGATATTCCCTAATGCCCCAATAATGTAGTAGGGGGGGTTTCAGTCATGCTTGTTTGTCTCAAACACTAGGACATTATAGACCCTAAAACCTAAATGTGCCTTTATCTAGTGTATATACATATTATGAGTGGCACTTATCTCCATAGTCATAATCGCTTTAGAAAAAATTTCCTAAACTGTGTTTAAAAATTCATTTCTATTTCAACCCATTCCTCTCTCATAAAGAAAAAAAAAAGAATTTACTTTTTTTTCACCTTATAACACATAGTTATTATTTTCCATGCAGCTTCTAAGCATGATTTACTCGAAATTAGATCATGAAAGTATAAAGAAGAGAACTCTAGGGGTTTAAAAACTGATAAATTTATATGGTTCTCGATTTTAGCTACTTTAAGCTTAGAGGCATCACAAAAGTCATGACTTGCCAAACTCACCAAAATTTGTTTTACACAACACACTTTGCTTCAGAGAAGAAGTCTTATAAGTCCCATGAAAATAAGGTAGGCGCTGATGAAAAAGCACATTATTAACAAGAAAAAGTGCATACTTTTACGAAAAAAGTCGGTGGATTGGAAGAACTTTTTGCAAAGAAATTATAATTTTTTGGAGAATGACTTGTAAGCTTGAAAAAATCCAACTCTAAAAAGAACTTAATGCCACATTGGCAATAAAATATGTTCCGCATGCTTGGACTATTATAAAAATGTGCTCTCTGGTTTTTTGGATTATCCTTTGTAACGGTCAGCCTAATTGCACTAAAGAAAGAAATGATTCCAGAAATTGCAACCTAGCTATTTTTAGTCTATAGGAAGGAAAGCTAGATGTATAACTAATTCATTTGTTTTGGCACGTATTATTGCATCTCAATTTCAGTAGCCCAGCTATGAAAAACATCTGTATCAATTATTACATTTTTATTAGCCAAAAATAATAACTTTCTATTAAAAAACAATTGAGATCATCATTAATTTGTGATATATACATAGTTGTATTTAGAGTTATGTTGTTTAATGTATCTTATAAATTTGGGATGTACGTATCTAGTTTTGATGTATTTATGTCGGACTAGTCGGCATCAACATGTTAAAATGTACTTCTAACGATGTGAGACAAAAATTCACAAATGATATTAAACCAATTGTATATTTCTTTTTTTTTTTTGAAAAAAAAAAATTTCTTATGTTGTTAATTAATTTCTTAGTCAATTTTCAAAGTAGTGCTCATAGTTAGTGCAATTTCGCCTTACATGTCCATCCCTTTTTAATTTAACCAAATAAATTGACTTTTGACATTAAGAAGCTCTAGAGTACCACCTATGGTTATCCTATAACTAGGATAAAAGAAGGGTACATACTCCAAATAGTGGAAATTCAACATTTCGTGACAGGTTCTCCAACTCATAAATATTGAAGAATTAACAACCGAAAACGGGTCCTGTTATGTCTTTAATTCAACTGATTGGACATTCTTTTTCCTCTCCTTTTATAAGATAATGTATTCAATATCAAGCTTTGTTACATTTCCATCAATCACAATGTGCAATTGTTAAGTCTAGATTCAGACATTTTACCCTTATTGTTCTGACCCCATATAATATATATATATATATATATATATATATATATATAATTAATTGCAAAGGGTAACATGAAATTTATTTAAATAATAATAATATTAAAATAACAATAATTCGGGACAACTGAATTTTTAAGTGTTACATTTTCTGTATTGTAAATGTTATATAAATAAAAGTGAAAAAGCATAATATGAAATTTGTTCAAACTGACATTAAAAAGGTATACTAATAGTTCTCAACAACTAAATTTCTCAAGTATTACACAATTCACTATAGATACTATGTTGAATAAACCTTCTCTTTAAAGTTCTCACTTCTATATGTTACGTGCTGTGGACGAGGGACCATATAGCAATGCCCATAAAAAAGTGTATGATGTGTGTGATGTATGTATATATATATGTGTATGTATGAATGCACGCATGCATGCACTAAGGTAAACAAGTGCTTTTGAGTTTTATGAGAGACTTGATTTAGCAGAGTGACTACTACAAGTTAACAGTTCTTTAGATATTTGTTGGCATATTAAATTTCGGAAAGGAACAAGTGCAAACTCATATTGCAGAGAGGTAAAAGAACTAGAAATACTAGAGAAATAGTATTGAATAATGCATGGCATTGACAAGACAAAAGGTTTCTGGCCAATCAAAATCAAAGTCCATGAGAAGACAAAATGGGATCTCTCTTGGCCCATCCTTTGTGGATAAAAATGAAAAGAAAGAGAGAAAAAGATTCAAAATATATCGCTTATCTGCCTCCTTCTCCATAACCCTTTTTATAGATATACTGATTAGATCCATTCATTGACCATTTCCATTTTTCTCGCAGCTTTAAATGACCATCATTTTTTAGGAACTGACATCTCAATGAAAAAGCTTTTTGCAGCCCATACTTCACAGGATCTAGGAATGGGCATGGCAACTGGCGTAATATACATATATATGGTATATATGATAGATATATATATATATATATATATCTATGAATAAATAGATTTCCCAGAACAATTTTGGACCTATGTTTGATGATGGGCTTTGCTCTAAACTATCCAAACACGTGTTGATAAGACTCTTTATATCCACAAGAAGTTTGGCCAAAGGAAGATCAGGGTGAAAAAGATAATTAAATATACAGGCCACACAAAATTAGGGTTGTGAAACTGCTATGGAAGTATCCTTTTGAAGCACATGTTAATTGCTTCAAAAATGCATCGTGGGGATTGGCTGTAAAGTCTGGTTATGATCTTATATACATTCTTAGCTCGCAGAGTTGATCAGTACTATATATCTCCTGGGAAAATATACATATACGTCCATACTAGATCGCTTTCAACTCTAGTTGTCACATTAAATATTATAGTACATATACAAGTCAAGATAAGATAAACAAAAAAATTATAGCCTGAATTAAGGTTTTAACGATACATGGAATTTCCTCACTTGAAATGGGTTTGAGAATTACATAATGTCCTAGAATATGAAAAGAGAAATCAAGCACTACCTAGCTAATTTTAATTTTTTTTAAACCTTCAGATTTTACATGCATAGACATATAATAAATATATGTTTCAAAAACCATTTATTTTGGATATGATCAACATACATCCCTTACGGTTAGTTAACTATATTATATGTTTCCTGCCATAAAAGTTTTCTGACTGGAGATAATTTTGTATTCACTAAAACAAGTACAATTTCAACGATTTTAGTTTTGTCGTTGCTAAAATTCAAAATCGCTACTAAAAATGTTTTGTGCTAAAAGTTTTGTCACTAGACGGCTTTGTTTTTCTGTAATGTGAATTTGTAGCTTTAAAATTTGAGTTGTAACTGGTTTTAAGTTTAAAAATTTTAGCATGTAAGAGCTTTACACTGTAGCAACATTTGCTTTTTTACTACAGTTACCGAAAGCTTTACACTATTTACAGTTGTAACTGATAAGTTTTAAATTAACATCCTTGTAACGAGTTATCAACTTCATTAGCAATTTAACATACAAGTCGTATCCTTATAATAAAACAACATTCAAATTTGAAATTATACAAGTTATATATACTTATGAAAGGGGGCACTATGTTAGTCTATTTGGCGTGGCCTAACCAAGAATCTTTCGGCCGACAGAATCCCACCAATCCAATGTTTGACTCTCTTTCTCTCTTGTAGCTAAAGGATATGTTTTTTTTGGTCTCTTAAAGAGAGAGATTATCACAGAGAGAGAGCGAGAGAGTGTGTGTGTGTGTTATAGTCTGCTCATGGCACTGCAAGGGACAAACAACCTGTGTACTTGCTTCACAAGTTCCAGCTGGCACATATATATACATAAAAGAAGAGCCAAGTGAATGCAGAGATTTTAGCTGCCAGTAATATATATTTGGACCATCTTTCTTGTGGCATCTTTTGCTTCCTCCCTTTAGGTTGTGCAGAGACGTGCCTGAGTTGGAAAACTTCCTTCTAAGACAAGTTGTTATTTCTTTAGATAAGAAAAACAATATATACAAATACAGACATACATATATATATCTATATATATATATAAAATCGAAAATTTTTCCATTTGGGGTAAGGCTGCTTGTAGTCGGATAAAAGTTTCTATCTTAAGACAAATCTCACATATTTGTCTCACACGTAAAAGATTGTCCCACTTATCTGCATGTGCATGTTTTTGGGATTTATATTCCGTTTCTGACCTAGCACACCTCTCACATTATTGCCTCTAGCTTCCGGTGCATCTAGGACTATTTGGGAATTTGCTATGCTTTTACTCAGAGAAGAGAGAGAGAGAGAGGGGGGGGGGGGGGGGGGGGGGGGGGGGGGGTGGTGTGGGGATTGAGAGAGAGAGAAAGAGAGAGTCATAAGCTAGAGATCATGCAAAAGCCAAAATATCCCTCTCCATACAAATTGGATAGACCTGGCGGCCAGTACTTGGGCATATTGCTTGCAATTGGCAGCACCAGAATACTCTGAAAGCAAAGCAAATCGATGCTTTGGCTCAAAGCTTTGGACAAACTTTTTTACACTTCATTTATATATATATACACATATATATTAATAAATATATGTATGAGAGAGAGAGATTTACATTTTAATACAATTGAATAATGGCTTCATGTCTAAGCAACTACTAATTTTTTTTCTTTTCTTTTTTGAACATAAAAAAAAAGAAAAAGAAAATTGCGAGCATACAACATTTTCCTTCTACAAGATATTTTTAAACTCGGTGAGAGTCTACGTCACCAATCATGCAGGAACAAGAGTTAAACACCGAATAGACAGATCATATTCTTTGGGGACATTTATTTAACATCTTCTCAATTATTTATTTTTTACAATAAATTATTTCTCATGCTTTAATTTCCGAAGTACTACATATTAATTTCAAATAATTCTCACAGCTAGACTATATATATATCCTAAAGTACATTAAAGAATATAATGAATTTTTTGACGATGCATATGCTGCAGGTTGCTGTTAATTCCAACACTAATTCACATTTCCAGTTATTATTTTTCTTTTCAAACCCCGTTTACTTGTCCTTTTTTTTTTTTTTTTTTACGATTTTATACATCTAAGGATTGAACAAATAATAAAAGAGAGCAGCCTATACATATATTGTACAATAATTAATCTTACATATTAATTCTTCCTTTTCTTAATTGTAAACTTTTTACAAGGTCTTATCACATACCTCAGAGATCTGAATAAATGATATATATATACACACATAAATATATATAGTACGGACAAGGAAAACTACTAGAATAAACAAATTGCCATACTTTTTGCTCGTGGCTGAACAAGAAGCTTGAAACTAAACTCATGTTTTTAAGTTCTCAAAAGTTAAAGATGTAGGACTATATGCACTTAATGCAAATCCCATTGAATGATCTTGTAATGATTCTAGTTATTAGCCCAACAATGTACAGGAAGACAATATTATTGTCACGATATTCTGATTCCGGTGATGATTTCCATGGTACAATATATAATAGATTGTGTTTTTTATCCTGCATTTCTGTTCTTAATATTATTGTGCATTATATTAAATGGACTGCCTCTTTCTTTAACGTGGGAGTTCAAACTTTACCCCTCAAGTTAGATGATCAATATAGAATTACTGTTCGGCTATAATTATTTACTACCATGTACATATGCTCTTATTTTGTAATATTGAGAAACGTGTATTAAAAAAATATATATTGATCATATTCTCTCTAGAAGTAATTGTGAAGTAATTGTGAGGATAATAATATATGATTAATTGGTGACTCATCAAATCAATAATTTGTCTGGACAGAAGAAGATTAATGTGTTTAAACTTACTTTCGAAATCTCTCATTTATCAGATTCCATTGATTGTGGAAAGACATATATATAGAATACAACTATTGTCAATTACAAAAGATCGAACAAACCCAAATACATTTCACAATTAATGATCCTTGTACAATATTTATACATAACAGAACCTTATACAAATGTGCATCACACAATACACCCTGCTTAACAACTACTGGCTATAGTTTAGCTTAAATCCCTAACCTAAATTATTAGTACCTCAAACCTTCACATCATGAGTACTTCACAACTGACCTACTACTCATGAATTAGCCAAAGACCCATTTCACCAGACAACTCGAAGAAAACTCCAAACCAAAAAAGAAAAAGAAAAAAAAAAAGAAAAAAGGGAAAAAAGAAAAGAAAAAAACAACGAAAACCAATTACATACAAAGGCAAATTAGAACATGTACCCTCTCACTTCAAACTATTTTTGCCAGTACTCCTCCACTTTTTTGGGTCATTCTCACTTTACCCCCAAAAAAACTAAAAAAAAGAACACACCAATTGACATACGACGCATAATTAACACACACACAAAGGAGAAGTACTACTTCTACATGTCTCTGACTTCAAAGACGTTACGGTTCTTGACAACGATGTCGTACATGTGCATGGACTTGAAGCGGTTAAAGTCCTTGGGGAGAGAGATGAGGTGGACGGTTGAGCGCTTGTGGAACTGAAGGAGGTCAGGGTCGTCGTAGTACCTCTCCCACCCCAACGACGACAGCTTGTGCTCCAGCACCGCGTACGACGTTATCACCTCGTTGCTCGGCGTGTGGACCAGCACCTTCCGCCGCACCCCGCCGTTCGACTCCGCTCCCGGGTTCTCCACTAGCCGAACCACACCGTTCTTGAATATCCAAACTCCTGACATGATATATAAAATATATATATATATATAGTGTGTGTGTGTGTGTATATGTGTGATGAAATTATGGGTATGTATGTGTATTTTTGGAGCTAGCTAGCAATTTTTTATAAGGTTGGAGAGATGTTGGTGAGCAAGGAGGGGTGTGAGTTGGGTGTATATATAGCGTGTGAAAATGTCGTCAAAGGGAAATGTCAAGTTATAAAAAGGGGTGTACATTTTCTATCAATAAAAAAAAGAGTTAAGGGGGGTGTATTTTAAATTTTATGGGCATGTTGGGGTCCATAGAGGAGTGAAAAAGTCTAAGGGGATACATTAGGGGTCAGAGTGTTTGGGACACGGAGTACCACCATCTAATGTGTGGGCATGTCATGCATCCGAATAAGGGGAATCCAATTTCTTTTTTTTTTTTTTCCTTTTTTTTCTTTTTTCTTTTTTTAATTCCGAGTAGTTTTAAAACCCCACAAAGGGAATCCTGGTTTTGTTTTTTAAGAAAAAGAAGAAGAAGAAAAAAAAAACACATTATTGGCATCTAGACTTATATCTCACATTCTATAGGAATAAAATGTATGTATGCCTAAAGATATATATATATATATATATATATATGTATGTATATATAAAACGACTAGCGACTACTTGTACTTTTGTGTTTTGTGGGCGTAGCTTTCAAAAAGTTTGTAAACACTACGGATTAACATTGTCGATTATATTATTCTACCGGGGTATCCCAAAAGGAGCAAAAAGGACGTAGGATGTTGATGGTTGCTTGAGAGGGCAAATGATACTATTATGCAACTCTAGAAGGGCCAGTTTCTAATATCTTCTAATGGGATGGTGTAAATTGGGAAAATCGAAGTAAATATACATATATACTAGAGTGTATGGAACGTAATTGAAACTGTAAATTAAAACAAAAAATACCATAACATTAAAAAGTTGGTCTATATAGGACTACATAGATTTATTTTACCAATGTATACATGTATGTAGCTATCCAGAACTAGCTAGTGAGGCCATATCAAAGGTTAAATGTGTGCAATTGAAAGAGCTATCGGCAGACAGCTTAGGAAGGTAGTTTAAACTAAAATTTTAAATCAAAGTTGATTTGTAAAAAAAAAAAACACTATAACAAAATTGGTTTATATCATGCAGCAGTCGCTAAATATATATCAATTAGATTAGCTTAAGTAATTAGTAGCATGAAAGCTAGGGATAAATTGCTCGATATAACTTTGCCCATGGTTGGCAATGTTGTGAGGTAAAATTGGAATTGAATGTCTTGGAATATTATATTATTATGTATGCAAGTAAGTTTAAAGTTTGGGATGCTCCATCGTCGCCCATTGGTAATGTTGGTGTTATAAAAGTTAAACGTTTCTTTTTCCCAAATATGTGATTGGTCGTAAAGAAAGGTGATGAGAGAGAGTACGTGGGGGTGTGGGGTTGATGGGACCAAAAGGAAAAGGATTCTCAAATCCTATTTGTTGGCCTTCATGGGAGTCTTATGCACTATTATACTATAAGTAATACATGTTTTGAGACCTACGTTTTCTCACTCTTTTGTCTTGCTACTTTTTTCCTAATATACATTTTCATGTCAGTCTCTAGTTAATATGCCAAATTAGCTAATTAGTACTTCATTATATCTTAATGTGGACTACTCACTTAAGCTAATTAATCCAATTAATCAATCGACAAGCCCATCCATACCTTTACCACTAGTGAGATAGAGGAAGAAGTAAATGGACACACTTGAGGTAGATTGCTCAACAGGATGGGGCTTCCTTCTTACCTTCTACTCGATAAAATCCATTCTATCTTCATTAATAGAATTTTATCCTAAATTTGGATAAAATTCATATAACAAATTAGTGCTTAGCACAATCAATGGTGATCATCACCAAATTATCAGAATTGTTATGTAAATTTCTATAAGCTCTTGTATCTTTAATTTCACAAATCATCACCAATGTTAGTACTAATACATAAATCTTTAACTTATGAAAAAAAGTACAAAAGAGATTAAAAAAGTTACCTTCATGTGATTTGAAACAACAACTCGTATTCAGTCTTAAATGAGGAATATGTATTTCATCACTTTTCTCTAAAAATTTAGATTTCAAAATTTCGGAATAAAGCAAGATTTTCCAACCATATGATCAATGAGTTTGAATCAAAGAGGAGACAGATCGAGATTTGAAAGCCCTAGAATAAGGGTTTTGTCTCTTCCTCGCATTAAAAAAAAAAAAAAGTTGAATACATACACGCGATATTTATATGTGAGAGAGCATGCAACAACTTGGTCATATGTATATATCATCAAGAAAGATAAATATCTCAAAAGAAAAAAAAGAAGAAGAAATAGCAGATTCCAGCATCCAATATTGACCCAACCAAACCCATTGGCGAGGCGCACAAAGTGCAGCCCTTAAGTACAGACATTCCCTCTTTTGGCCAGCACCTGCTCGTGCTCTTGCCACATTTTGCCACACCCTCCCTCGTGCAAAAATGGTCCGGACTGACTAAGACTTTGGACCCAACTTAAATCCCCATTGATTTTATATTGCCTCTCTTTGACAATGATCTTGATCATATATAGCTTTTTTTTTTTAAAGGGGTCTACTTCTTAATGTTTTGTCACCTTGTTGAACATTAATTCCGCACTCTCAATGGACCACCTAATTTTCCAAATTGCTCAAACTATAATCTTCTTTCCCACCATATTTGACTAACTTGCTTTGCCTTTATATGTTACGAATTAAAATCTTAGTTATATGCCGAGAGCAAATAAAATCGGGTGAAAAAAACACATAAAATTTATAGTCGTTTGCTCTTTCAATGTGAGAGCCATCATAGAAAATTTACTATGATAATGAAGAAACTTATAACATTACAAAAAACTGAACTTTTAGTCAACAATTTTTAGTAAAACTTTAGTCACAACAAAATGTTGTGACAATGTGCAATTAGTCACAAATAGTTTTTGTTGTGACTAAAACTTTTAGTTACGGGGATTTTAAACTTTTAGTTACAAGGATTTTAGTTACGAAATGTTTCCATGAGTAAAAACCTTTTTAGTCATAAAATGTTATCGTGATTAAAAATCTTGTAGTTAAGAGTTTTAGTCAAAACAAAAATTAAACTAAAATTTATGACTTAATACATATTACAACAAGTGCTGAGACTAAACATTTTGCTAAAAACTGTTGTGACCCAAAAGTCTAGTTTTTTATAGTACAAGAGAAAATTGTATGTCTCTCAACATTTTATGATTTTCTCTAAATACTTTGTGATTTTCTCTAACATCTCCAATAATAAACCCTATTCGGTACCTTCTTTATATATAACAAAAATAAGACATTTACAAGTGAAATTTTTTGAATTTTACAAAGTCTATCCTTGTAATCTTTTGCATAAGGCAATAATTCGTTAGTGCATTAAATTAGATTCTACAACTTAACATTATAAATACCCCCATGCAAGGGGGAGCAAGAAAAATTGATCATCAGGGGTAGGATGGGTTCAAAGTATAGTATTAGGAGATGCAAGACATACGTTTTATAAAATTTCATATAAAAAAATTAAAAGGAAAAAATTCAGAGGTGGAGGGCTGTCCACCCTTGTCCAAGGGTGGCTCTACCCCTGCCACCTTGAAATTGCTAACACATGTTTAAGCCATGTTCAATCACTTCATCACAAATCATTAGTGGATAAAATACAAAAAATTACGTTGTTACCATATGGTTTAATTTTGATAATCAGAAAAATGCATTACTAATGGGTATTATACATTACAAAATTCCTTATATATTCTCACTGTATGAGTTATTACTCGGCACACCATGATTTTTTTTGGTTAATTGTTGAAATATTTCTTATTATAGTCCTTATTAGTACAAACTTTTCAAATTTCGACAATTATTCTCACTAATCGGTCCCTAATTTTTATTTATATTAGTTATGAATTTAAGCAGCTTAAGTTTTTTAGAGAACTAGGTTTCCAATATTCCTATATTGCAAACTATGTGGTAATATAATAAACCTAGCTTTAGCTAGTGCGCTATCACCGTGTGTAACATTTCTATATGCTTATTTGATATTATTGGAACCAAATGTAAGGCATATACATACAAATTTGATCACGGAAAGAATAAACAAAGACTCTCAACATTTCTGTCGTGATGATCATGACGTACGTAGAAAGAGACGTGGCATAATCACACGGCTCCCACCTCATTTTTTATGTCCATCTGAGACATCAAATTTAATATGATTCTGTAAATCCCACGAATTGGATTATGAGGTCCAAGACATGCCACCTCATGAATCTGATGCATACACGTTATAATAATATACATATATACATATACAATCACATATATATAGCTCGTCATCAAACTTTCTAGGTAGATATAAGGCTAATTGTTGGAGAGGACTTATCCAATTGATATATATTGGCCAGACAAGCTTTTGTGCAAAAAAGCTTTGCTTTTTGATCCTATATATCTATCACTGCATGCATGCATGGCAAGAGTAGGCTCCACAAAGTCTGGAGAATTAAGCTCTCTCAAACGGCACA
Source organism: Artocarpus heterophyllus (assembly GCA_025403435.1). NCBI lineage: Eukaryota > Viridiplantae > Streptophyta > Magnoliopsida > Rosales > Moraceae > Artocarpus > Artocarpus heterophyllus. The sequence goes on from CM046342.1 coordinate 3,746,793, forward strand.
TACAACGAAACCCATGTGTGATTGTTCCTCACACAAAGGCCAAAACTTAAGTCCTATATATCTTTTAGTAAGCAGCCCTAGGAGAATGGCACTTATATATACATGTATATATAGATATAGAGGTATAATATTGTATGGTTTTATATGTATAAATATATGCAGGTACAATATGTAGATATAGATATGTCAATCTTCAGATGTGTATGCCTTTCTATATCAACCTCTCCTTTTCTCAAGTAAAGCAACGATCCATCTTAATCACTAAAGATAGTCATCAAAATAATATTGGTGGTTCCGTCTGGTTTTATTATAACATGACCAAAGATTGGTTTTTCTCTCTTTATTCACGTGAATGTCACAAAGTCGAATTTATATATATTTATGTGGTTTTAGTAATTACTCTAATTTTTACTCATGTGGATATATATGGGTATTGTTATTTAGTCGTTGAATATGAATCATACGATTATATAATGAATTGGGCAATTAAAATATATAAAATGTCAGTTGTAATTAAAATATATATTTATTTATAATTAAAAAATATATATTTTATATAATTTGACTGGTAACTAATAACAACCTAACCGTTGAAAACTCGAATTACATGTATAAATAATAAATAATTGTAAAGTATATGTTGTAGCCTGAAGAGGCAAAGATTAACTTGTAGAAAGTAGGCAGCACTAGTACTTTAATTAGCACGTACTTTACGCAAAATCTTATGAAATAACAGGTTTAATACCTACTTAATCCTTCTGGAAGTGAATCCGATACTTGCAATTATCAAAATAATATTAGTTTGGTGAAGATATTCTTTATGCCCCATTTTTCTGATCAGTGCAAGGGAAGCTTGAGATAAATTTTCAGCCAAAATTATTTTACTTTTTGAAGGGAATTTTTCTCCCAAAAGTGAAAGTACTCCCACAAATGATTATCGATCCTAATTTTAAGTTTTGGTATCTTTAGTTAATTTAAATTATTAATGGTCCCTCTTATGTATATGAACTTATTCCCCATTATACTATTATACTACAAGAAATTAGTCATTGGTTTTGTTAAAAAGGTTACATATTATTTCTTTAATATGGCAAATATCATTCGGAATTTTTCTACTGAGATAGAAAAAGAGAATTTTCCAATAAGGGGAATAAAATAAAAAGTAAAATATAGATCAGAAGGATTTGCTTATCTATTACTAGATTATGCCTAACTTTGATTAAAAAACAGATGCAATTAAGCCTTGTACATTGATTTCAGGAATAAAGTACTAAACATTTGGAATGTAGGATCAATTCCCTCTCATAAGAACAAATTAGGAAATAATTAGAGAATTTTCTTATCGTAATTCAGAATTATCGCATGAAAATGAACCATTGCATTTTAATGATAATTAAAGTAAGATTAAAATTGGTAAAACTTCGAATCCATGCTAGTTGGTAAATCTTTATATTCATGGAATTCGTCACTATCGAGACAATGTTCCTATAATTACCTTATTTTTCTAAAAAGGTCATATAGTTATTTTAAGGAAGACAAAATAATTATTCCAATATTATAGGCCTTCTATATTGGAATAATTTTAAATTAAGGTTCGCCTTATGGAAAAGCTACTTTAGAACATAAATAGTATTAGTACTCGTAATTATACATACTCTATTGACTGAATATTTTTGTCATGTTCCAATCATATACAGTTTTCATATAATTATCTATGAATTTTCTACTTTAGAACATAAATAGTATTAGTACTCGTAATTATACATACTCTATTGACTGAATATTTTTGTCATGTTCCAATCATATACAGTTTTCATATAATTATCTATGAATTTTCTACTATTGCATATTGTTGTATTTGAAAATCAAGTTAAAACTTAAACACTATAACATGTGAGAGCTCTAAACTGTAGCATATTTTTACTTTATATTGTAGCAAATGAGAGTTGTGCATTGTAGTTACTGAAATTTGGTTCCCAAACACTTCCTATTTTATTTTTGAATAATCCCATATTCCATTTATTTCTGTTAGTTATTTCGTTCTTCTTCTTTTTTTTTTTTTTTTGTGAAGTAAATGCATTTCAATTTTATTTCATTTGATTGACCTCTATAAGAAGCAACCAACTTGGCTTTCCGTCAAGTAATTCTAAGCTGAATATACCGTTGATCAAGACAGAGATTCGTTTTGGTAAATGGTTTTTAAAAAAATTTCTTATAAATTGTAATAGGGATAAGAATCCACACAAAAGCAGCGCATCTGGTGTAGTGGTATCATAGTACCCTCCCACGGTACTGACCGGGGTTCGATTCCCCGGATGCGCAGCAATTGTAGTTTTTAATGCAACTCAAAAACTAAAAAAATAATAAAACGTATTTATCCTCTTTTTTATGCCGAAGTATTTCCATTGGCGGCAGGTTTTCTATGCATAAAGAAGAGTACGTAAAAGATGGTTCTCTGACATTGTTCCTCCTTTCATTTTCTTTCCATTTGTTTTGGTCCAAATTCTAAAGTCGCTTAGGTTCTGGTCCAAATGATTATGGGCCAACAAGGATCTGTGTTGGTTGCAACGATATAATGGAATTGGTAATTATAAGAATGAAATAAATGTGGTGTTTGAGAAACTTGTAGTTGGAATTGCGCTCTACAGCCTAGAGCATACGAGAGATAACAAACTTTTGTATTATATTGTAGCCAGCGGAGTTTTAGACTGTCTGTAGTTGAAACTATATGGTTGAAATCTTAACACGAAACACCTTAAAAATAAGAATGTTGTGGAAACCAAAAGGCTTTTTTTTTTTTGAATGACAAAAAGTTTGATTGTTATAAAATAATAAAAATATTAATAATTTGGGAGGTTTATGTAACTAGTATTTTTTGTAATAATTAAAGTAATAGCATGTTTTAAGAAAAGTTGTAGTAAATAACAATAAATAAAAAATTCACATAACAATTTTTTTTTTTAACTTATAGTAAATAGATTTTTTATCTGGTAAATTTGTTATATATTATAAAAACTTTTAAAACCTATTATTTACTTATAATTAGTTTTGTTTACTATAATTTCTGTAATAATTTAAACTCAGTGATTTTTTAATAGAAAGAATTTGAGAACGAAATGATGGACCGGAATTCAAAAAAAGGGAAGGGGAGGAAGGAACGATGATGGCAACTGAAAAGACGATAACATGAATTAAAAAAGACAACAAAGGTATAAAACGACAACAAAATAGCCAACCGAGAAGAAATAACAAGATTATCGCACAAAGCGAAGGTAAAAATAAATAAGAAGCATAAAAGAGTTCTCGATGGTGAAAAGACTATAAACATTGAAAAACGACAATAAAAGTGTAAAACGAAAAACATAAGCTAGACAGTAAAACGAAAATTGATAAGAAAAGGCAACACAAAATCAAGATAAAACGACATCATAACAAAAACAAAACATTGAGATAGTCCAAAAACAACTAAGGAAAGCAAAAACAACATTGCAGCGTAAAATGCAAAGCGTCATCAAATGCAAACGACAATAAAAGGGAAACGACGTAATGACTTCACAAGTGTAAAAGGAAGATACGGAGAAAAATATATATAGAAAAAAAAAAAAAAAAAGACGACATTGTAACCTTCGAGAATATTTTGGAATTTCCCTTAAAAAAACATACTGTGGAATTAGGAAACGGCAAAAAGAAAAAGGAAAAAAAAATTGTGGAAACGGAAGAATAGCTTGAGAACGACAGTATAACAACATAAAATAAGATCATAAAAGAGCAAACGATCATGAACGACAATAAAATTAGAAAACTACACTATAAATTAAAGTGTAAAACGACAATAGATACAAGAGCACAACAAAAGAGCCAGGATAAAAACAATAACACAACTTTAAAGCTACGTCATTAACAGAACAATGCACGAGGAAAAAAACGGTTAATGAAAGTTTTCTTGAAGATAATATCATAACTTGAATGCAGAACGTGAAAAAAAAATGCAGAAAAAGCTAGCAACATAATTTCAATAAAATAGTGAAAACAAAGAAAGTTTAAAAAGTGGAAAACAACAAATTTAATGCATATGGAATGCAACAAAAAGCCAACGAAGTGCGTTGTAAACTGACTATACAGCATAAAATATGGATAAAAGAGCTAAAGATTAGAACCGACAATTAAAAGTGCAAACGACACAGTTTAAAATCGACTATAAGAGGGGAGGAAACGACGACGTAATAAGTGAAAATTGTACACGTCGATGCATAGGAAAACATAACAAAGTTTAAGAAACCCGATCGTCATAGAAACAACGTTATTAAAGTAAAATTTACCAAAACAATGGCGGTATTAATGGAAAACGACGGTATAATGTACAAAGTGTAAAACGTCAATGCATAGGAAAAGATAGATGAAAACGGCAACATAAAGCCAAAAAAACTTCATAGTTGAAACGACAACAAAGGAGGAAAAAAAAAAGCAACTGAACGACAACATATCTTGAAGACGACGTCATAACATAAAATTTAAAAAATGCATAACAAGCAGAGGTAAAAAAGACAGAAAAAAGCACATTAGAACATAAAAAGGATAAAAAAAAATATTAAAAGAAAGAATATCTAAAGCATAACTAACAAAAATTAAAAAGAGTTATAAACTAGAACTAAAAATGGAAAACGAAAAAAATGACTGATAAAACGACATAGTAATTCTAAGTCAACGTACAGCGGGAAAACCACGATATGATTGGGAAACCGGAAAAACGACCAGAATATGAGAAAACTAAGTGCAAAAGAACAAATAGTGCATATTATTGACGACCAGATATACTTAAACTTTGAGCGGGGGGAATTCAAACTCTTTACTTTATGATAAAAGTCAAATATAGTTTTGTCGCGAGATTATTGTCTACGACCACAAACAAATAGATATTTTAAAACAACATAAAAAGTGTAAATTTACAACAAAAGAATAAAACAGACAACATGGTAACAAAAAAAAAAAAAAAAAAACGAAGAAGAAGAAAAGAACAATAACAAAATAGGTAAGCCATTTTAGATAATTGAAAATACAGCCGGACAACTAAATGGTAACTAAAAGGTCAACAAAATAGGTATGCAACTTGAAAACGGCCACATAAGTTGAAAAAAAAAGAAGAATAAATCAAATATTAAAATATAAACGAAAATCAAATGTCAAACAAGGGCTTAAAAATTGGAAAAAAAAAAAAACATTTAAAACAACGATAAGCAAAGGTTAGTGACGGCAAAGGCTAAAGATGATCGATACCAAAGTTGTAAAACAACATAAAATATGAAAATGATGACGAGAAAGACAGATGACAACGGAAATGTATGAAAAAGTGATAACAAAAGAGGCGACTCACAAGCTCATACACTAAAAACGACAATAAAGATATAACGACCAGAAATACTAGGCAAGCAAGGACAAAAATAAAAATTGGGATAAAACAAAAAAAAAAAAGGACAACAAAAAGCTAATGAAATGAAACTTAAAAGCGAGAAGGGAAAAAAATGCAGGCGGCTGTAAACTTGGAAGAGAACAAACGACAACGAAAAGGGGATGAAGCCATAGTCATACGGAGGCGACAAAAACGACGATAAAAAAAATACATTCTTTTATGTGACGTTTACTTCTCTATGGTTTTCACTTTCAGCTGTTGTGGGATTGTTACATTGCCAAGTAGATAATCTTTTTTTTTTTTCTGTTTTTTATGTTAGTTTTTTCGCTGTGGGTTTACTCTTAAAGTTTTTATGAGGCCTGTTATAAGAATTGATTTTCATTGATTTGGTTTAGGTTGTTCATTCCAGCATCAGTTTCACATTAGCTTTGTTCCCACTTTTCTTATTACTTTAGATAATATTTTTTTTTTCGTTGGGTTTGGATTCTTCAAGTCTTTAGATGCCAAACTAGTTGAAACGTTCTAAATTTTCATGATGCTAGTTGTTAACTCTTTTGTTGGGTAAAAGATTTAGAAAAAATTACACTATCTGCTACATCTTTTCCCCAATATTTTATTTATGCCATAAAAGTAAATTGGAAGCAAGAACAATTAACACTATCTATTTAAGTTTGACTCCCGAACTAAAATATAGTGTTATGAAAAAAACGTCTCCTTTTATTAGAGAAATTGAACAAAAAAAAAAAAAAAGTCGAAATCCTTAACAAGTATATTATATTTGAAGAAACAGTTGCAAGATTGAAGATGGATGAGGAAACTGTTTTTAGGAATCATATATTAATTTTAATAAGTGCACAACTCAATTGTTGGGTGTAGAGGTCAAGATTTGATGAGGAAGATAAAGTTGCAATTGTGTTAGCCTTTTTATAGATATTATATGAGACTTTGGTAACTACGCTTATAGTTGAAAAGACTATATTGACTGTGGATGAAGTGTCAATTGTTTTGTTAGAGCTAACTGTAAATATGAAACAACCTGTAGTTTGTCTCGTATTGAACAAGTTTTGGTAGTGAAGATAGATAAGGACAGGGGTATGAATAACTATAAAAAAGAGACTATAATAGAAGAGATAGTCGTTCCGAATCTCGTTTATAGAATCGAAGATTGAGTGATACTATTGTTGTAAGAAGGGGCATATTTGAAGAAATTATGAAGAACTGATGAAGCATCTTGAAGAAAAGAGAAAATAGGAAACCCAAGATACTTCTGCAAATACTATTGTTGACAATTATTACCGAAAAGATGATATTTATTTTGTTATTATTGATGAAAATGTTTATGATTCTTGATTCTTGGTTTTTGAATGCCGGATGTTCATTTCATATGTGCCCTTGTAAAAAGTGGTATGATTCTTATAAGCTCTATGTTGTTGTAACTTTGCTTACGGCTAATAATTCTAGTGCTTAAGTCATTGCAATAATTAAGTACTATATATAAAGGTGACGATGTTTGATGGTGCTCTGAGAACATTAACAAATGTTAGGCAAGTTCCTCAATAATTAAGGGGAAATTTAACTTCTTTGTTTAGACATTTCAGGTTGTAAGTATTACGTAAAGGTTGGTTTTCTGCAAGTCAAAAAAGATGCTCTGGTAGCCATGAAGGGTGAAAGATGAAAAAGTTATATAAGCTAATTAAGACAACAATTATAGGTGGAGCTGTTAGAAAATAGTAAAAAATAAGCAACAAGAAAACAAAAAACAAGTACACAACGATATATGTGGAAAACCTAGAAATGAAAAATCATGTGCAGAGAAAAAATAAATCCACTATATCAAAACAATACAAGAGGTAATTTTCATAATTATAATTTTACTACAAACGTCATAACACGAACTTTTCAAGCCGAATCAAACAGAATTCGGGTCATCATACTCTAACAGGAACTATGAAGGTGGAGGTAATCCAAGAAGTGATTCTTTTATTAATTGTGAAAGAAGTTTCAAGAGTAAAAAGAGTAAAACAACACGTTGATGACAACTAGAGACGATAAATGCAAGATGGTGAAGACTTATGGCTGTGAGCACAAAGCATTGAAGAAGATTAAGTCAAGTCTCATATCAAATTTGATGAGCGTTTAAACTTGAAATTTGTCTATTCTTGTTGAGTTTGTATCTGCATGAGGGGTGCTATACATGGTAGGTATCACGATTGGATACTCAGCTCGCTATGTTGAGAGAATTTGAATCAATGTGGAGACCGTTAGATATATATGCGTCTCAAATTTCATTTATTGGGTGAGTTGTTATTTTGTGAATTTGGGTTAGAATTAGATAAATATATATATATATACTCACATATCACAATAGAACTATTATATCGATTACATAAATAAATATAATATCATAATAGAACCGTTGTATAAACAAATATATATATGTGTATATATATATAAGTACTTGTTTTATCGCGTCCGAGGAAATTTTACACCAAATTAACCGTATCCTTTACAACCACTGGCCGTACTTCAATAATTCACCAAACCTCATTATTAAGCTCAAACCTTCACGAGTAGTACTACACATCTGACGCGCTACTCATGAATTAGCCGAAGACCCATTTCAGCAAACTAAAAAGAAAACTCCAAAAAAAGAGGGAAAAAAAAAAAGGGAAAATGATAAAGCGGAAGCAAACACACAAGGACTGCAAAGAACACACACCACCGACATTTTTATTCTTCATTATTATATATAATTGTTCCCCGTTTTCGTGAAATACGACACACAAACACGTATTACGACAGACAGACAAAGGACGAGTTCTACACGTCCCTGACTTCGAAGACGTTACGGTTCTTGACAACGATGTCGTACATGTGCACGGAATTGACGTGGTTGAAATCCTTGGGGAGAGAGATGAGGTCGACGGTTGAGCGCTTGTGGAACTGAAGGCGGTCAGGGTCGTCGTGGTACCTCTCCCACCCCAACGACGACAACTTGCTCTCCAGCTCCGCATACGACGTTATCACCTCGTTGCTCGGCGTGTGAACCAGCACCTTCCGCCGCCCCCCGCCGTTAGACCCCGCCCCCGGGTTCTCCAGCCTAACCACGCCGTCCTTGTACACCCAAACTCCTGATATGATATATAGTATTTATACCTATTGTATATATATGTGACCGAATATGTGTACATATGTGTATAAGGTTGGAAAGAAGTTCGTGAGCAAGGAGGGGTTTGAGTTGGGTGTATACATAGGCATGTGAAAATGGGGTTTAAAGTACATGTGATATTTTATGGGCATGATCGGGCCATAAAGGGTATGTTTGGTGTGTAGGAGTGAGAAGGATTAGATTGGATTAAATCTTAATACTTTATATAGTGAAAAACTTTAAAAGATTAGATTGGATAAGAGCTTGTCTAATTCATGCTTGAATTCCCTTAGAAGGGGATTAGACAATCTCTTGCTAAACTTGACATTAAACATATTTTTTGTGCATTTTAAAAATTTTCAAGGACCTATTTGCAAGAGATAAGGGGTCAAATTATAATTTTTGCAAAAAATAATGGGTCAAAATATAATTTCTATGTAATGAAAATTTACCCCTCTAATTTAGGAAATTACAATTTGATCAAAAATTTGAAAAATTTTTACAAAAAAGCCCCTATCTTAATAACACAACACCAAACATGAGATTGGATTAGCTAAAATTTTAGCCTATTTATTTCAATGCAATCCAATCAAATCCTATTAAACTATTATATTCAATAAACCAAACGACCCCAAAGAGTAAAAAGTTTAGGGGATACATGAGTGATGCGTCTAGTTACATATAATCGAATCTAATCTAAGTGGGCAAGATTTAGATGGAGTGAGGAATCGGAGTAAGAATTAGTTGTTTTATCAGCTATGGAATTCAAAAACGTAGTCACATTAAAACCCATTCATGTGACCCGGAATCGGAATAAGTTATTGCTATATATTAGTTATATTCCCAATGAGTAAATTTTGTCCTTTCAATTTAAAAATAAATTACATATATATATATATATATATAGATATGTAAATATAAATATGCACATTCTTTAGATAGATGATCCCTTTCCATAGCAACCTGTCCTTTTCTCAAGTGATGCAACGCGGTCCATCTTAATTAATCACTAAAGATCAAAATAGTTGTAAAGCAACCACTCCTTTCCATAGCACAAAACTTTATCATGATAAAATATGTTTAATGTGTAATTAATCCTTCACTGATCGGATACTTGCAATTCTTAAAGTAACATTATTTGTTTGGTCAAGATATTCTTTCCCCAGTATGCTTATCAATGCAAGGGAAGCTTGAGATAATTTTAACCCAATCATTCATTTTTTAATAGAGAAAGTTTTCTCCCAAAAGTGGAAGTACTTCCACATGTCTATGATTATCCATCCTACTGTTAAGCTTTGGCATCTTTAATAAAATAAAAAAAAGGTACATATTACTTTTTTAGCAAACGTGGGAATTATTCTCTAATGTATTACGCGTAACTTTGATCAAAAGACAGATGCATTCCACGACTTCAACCACATATTTTAATATGGTGGACTCCGTTCCACAACCGCCTCAACTATAGCTTTTACAACACTATGTTCCCAAATTTCAAAACGTAACATGCGTCCCTCTTGAACTATAAAATATTAACACTAAAACTTTTCTTGTTAGAACTTTTAATAAAACATAGTACATAATTAAGATTTAGTACATAATATAGGAGTATTTTGATAACTCTATTTTGTTAATATTTCATAGATGTTACACATGTTTTGAAGTTTAACGAAAACAACTGTTACGTTTTGAAGTTTATGGAGTATAGTGTTATAAGGTTTATAGTTAAGAGGAAATTTTTATAATTAAAACTTTTTTTATAGGCCATCGCTAAACGGAGTCCACCATATTGAACTATGTCGTTGAAATTATGGAATGCATCTGAAAATTATTACGTGTTAAAGAATAAATTTCAAACATAAGTATTTTGATGATATACATTTGAAAATAAAAGTTATGAAAGGATTATATGGAAAATAAAGCAAAGAAGAAGAAAAACAGGCAAACAAAAACAACAAAAGCAAGAAAAACTGTTATAAAATAGACAGGAACAAAAACGATAGCAAAATTGGTTGCCATTCCTTCATAATCGAAAATGCAACTGGATTAAATGCTACCTAAAAAGGCCAAACTAGGTAAGCACTTGGAAAATCACGATGTGACTTAAAAATAAAAGAACAAATTACAAGTCTAAACATACGAAAATATAAAAGTGTGAAACAAAAATGAAATGTACAAAACAAGGGTTAAAAATCCATCGGTAAAAAAAAAAAAAAAAAAATCTAAATGACAATAGTAAAGGTTAGTGGCGACTAAACTGCAAGAGATACTAAAAGTTAATAACCAACAAAAAGCATAAAAATGATAACAAGAGGGGCACGATACCGAAATTCTAAGAAAAGTAAAATAATAACAAAATCATATGAAAAAGACACAATAAATATAAAAGTCACTAGAAAATACGTAGGCGAGGACCAAAAAAGGAAAAAGAGGATGAAAGGGAAAAACGACAACGAAAAGGAGGAAGCTAATGAGACGAAACTTTAAAAGCGGCATGACAGCAAAGGCCCTGAACGAAAGAGGGGGGAAATGCAAACGACGGTAAACTTAGGAGAGAACAAACGACGACAAAAAAGGGGTGAGATCATAGTTATACGAAGGCAACAAAAACGACAATTTCAAATGGTGGGTCATTTATTTCTTTGAGGACTAGCGCCTTCTGTCATAAAATGTGGCTTTTCCGTTACTGCAATAGACTAATAATGTTTATTTATATTCATTTTAATTTAGCATTTTTTTCTCCAATGTTGGGGTCAAATTGATCAATACCACTTCTGTAACACCGTTTTTGAATTTAACATCTTTATACGAAAGTCTGAAACATACCTTTTTGAAAAATATAAAAGCAAAATTTGATCATAAATATTTTGAGTTAGGGTTAAGCAAATGTGTTATTTAAAGGTATTTTGATTTTTTTGACTAGAGAAATTGTATTAACCAAATAAAAAGAATAAAAATTAATAAAACACAATAATTATATTAAAACAGTGATATGACATGGTATTTGTAATTCATCTAGCATCAAGAAACAAAAAAAATATAGTTCACCTACTACATAAAACATACTTTTTCTTTACGTAATACGTAATGCAAAACAAATTTCATACACTTACATATAATCCAAGAAATTAATCAACTCATGAACCTTGGAAAATAGTATAAACTAATTGACGGGCAAAAACTACATAAAAGTAACCAAAGCTACTAGCACATGACATTTTTTAGTGGACATTTCCTTTAGGTAACCTAGCACACAACATTAGATCAAAAGTTTTCTTAAAAAGAAGGGAAATGATTTTGAGCTCTGAATCGCACTAACTCAGCAGCCCCCTGTAGCATGTGGTGGGACCCACCGCCCCTCTCTGTGCGGAGCCTTAAAACTGGAGCCCCATAGCAACACTCCTTAAAGAAATATTAACCAATTTGTGCCACAACTTCAACCTTTGCTTTCCTAGCAGAAATCTTATCCCACAAAGCTTTGATACGTGGACGAGCCTTTTTGACAGTTGCCTTTGGAGTCTTCATGAGGTAAACAAGGAAAAGGGATGTGGCGAAGATTAGCTAATGTGTAATTATCTCCAACAAGGTATTCATTTTTGGACAACCTCTTCTGGTACACATCGAGGACTTTTTCTAGCTTTTCGGATTCTAATTGGATAACTTTCTCATTGGTAGGGATCCCGTAGATCGAACTCACAATAAGCTGATAAAGATAGCAGAGATCGGGCAGTTGAATTGGAGGGGGCCCCTACATCCATCCATGTTTCTACGGTGGCTGATTCGGCAAAGCTCTTTGATGGGAGGAGATTAGTACTTCCAACATCTTTGTGCCTGCGGGCTATGCAACGGTTGATTGCCCTTGACTTTGGCCCTAAGAGAATGTGTCTAATTTTATTTATTTATTTTTTTGTAGAAATTGAATAATATCACATGCTGTAGTTTTACATTTTGATTTTTAATAAGTGTAAATCAATATTAAATGTTATTTAACTAATAGAATGGCAATCATAAATCACTTAATATCGTGGTTGTAGGCATAGCCTAACGGTAAAATTATACCCGACTCCACTAAAAAATAAAGCATTTGAATCCTTTACCTCAAGTTCAAAAAAATAAAATTTGAAAATAAATCAGTCAATATCGGTAGTACACCGAATAATTTCAGACTTAATTGGTTTATATTTATAAAATATAAATAAGTAGAAGTTAGGAAATGTTAATCCTGACCGAAGAGACTGATATTGCCGTCTTCTAGTGCAGGTGCGAGGCCAAATGGCTGTAAATCATGAAACAAATATTAACGACATATTAATAACATTTACTAGTATGCAAATTAATTAAATTGCACGGTGATATTGTGAAAGAGCAAAAGAGTAAAACAAGATGTTGATGACGACTAAAAATGATAAACGTAAGATGGTGAAGACTTATGGCAGTGAAGATGAAGTCAATTCTCATGTCAAATTTGATGAGAATTTAAACTTGACATATATCTATTCTTGTTGAGCTTGTATATATCTGCATCATCCATCAAGATTGGACAGTCAGCTGAGGTTTGTGAGCTGAGAGAATTTGAATCAATGCAGAGATGGTATGCGACTCAAAATTTGATTTATTAGGTGAGTTGTTATTTTGTGAATTTGCGTTAGAATTAAGAGGAAGAAGGAGGAAACTAGACCACTGTTTATTGGAATTAAAAATAAATAGACCAACATATAACAATGTTAAGTAAATAGCTTATTTAGATTAAAACAAAATTTATTTTGGTATAAAATGACGTAGAGAAAAACACGAAATAATGTTGAGAAAACAAAAAACCAAAACAAAAAGAAAGAAAATAAGAAAAAGAACAAAAAAAAGAAAAGGTAAAATTGAAAATTCAAGTGTTTAAAAAAAGCACGTGATTTCAAAAAATGTTATATACTTAAATATTTTTGAAATTGTGCTATTTGCTTATATTAAAAATTGAAATTGTCTTATTTAATATATTTTTTTGAATTTTGAAATTGTGGTATAGTGAGAGCCTATATATATATATATATATATGTCTTTTTGGCTATATGATACATAAGTAGAGAAAAGTATAGAGAAATGGTATCTCCTTCTGAGAAGAGTGTGAAAAAAGTGAGAAGAGGGAGATAAGCAAAAACTACAAGGGGTTTTTGGTAGAGAAAGTTTGAGAAAAATTGAGTATGTAACTTTGAAGTTGTTAGTAAATTTACTCTCCTATGAAGGTAGACAATTTTACTAACTACGTAAATATTTTTTTTTTCTGTCTTTATATTAATTTCCTTTTTTTTTTTTTGCCTGGGTATATACAAGGTTAAGTTTTCCTAAACAGTTTTTCTCCTCCCTCCCAAAAAAACAAACCTATATTACAATTATCGATTACAAGACCCACTCCACAACAACTCATGAGCCTTATTAATTATTTATGCCTATATATCATAACTGTTTTTTTAAGGGCAATACATTTATATGTGTGTATATATTTGTGTATTAATTGCACTATCATTAATTCTTATTCAATATTTATAATATACATTGCACATAAAGATATAAAAGTAAATGATTTTTTTAAATATTTTTAAAATAAATTATTATAACTTTTTTAAATTAAATAAATGGTTATTTATCAGCGATAAACTTAAATTTATCGAGTTTAAGACTAATAAATTATAAGAGTTTATCAAATAAATTCAGTTTATAACTGTTAAACGATCATTGACTTAATTTAAAAAAAATTATAATTATTTATTTTAAAAGGCCATTAAAAAAAAAAAAACTAAGCCTAATTTCCCTTACCCATGTCGTTCCCAAAACCAAAAGCTAATAAAGCGGAAGCAAACTTACGAGGACGGCAAGGAACACACACCACTGATATTTTTATTCCTTATTATTTTTTTTTTCTCCCGAAAATAGGACGCAGGAACGCGTATTACGAAGGACAACCTCTACGGTCCCTGACTTCAAAGGCGTAAGGATTCTTGACAACGACGTCGTACATGTATTCGGACGTGAAGCGGTTGAAGTCCTTGGGGAGGGAGATGAGGTCCATGGATGACTGCTTGTGGAACTGAAGGAAGTCAGGGTCGTCGTAGTACCTCTCCCACCCCAACGACCACAACTTGTGCTCCAGCACCGCGTACGACGTTATCACCTCGTTGCTCGGCTTGTGCACCAGCTCCCTCCGCCGCCCCCAGCCGTTCGACTCCGCCCCGGGGTTCTCCACCACCCAAACTCCTGACATGAGATAATATATATATATATATATATAGCTAGTGTATATATATGTGATAAAATATCTATATATGTGTATAAGGTTGGAGAGATGTTGGTGATTGAGTTATTGTAATATTAGTTATTTTCTCATTGAGTAAATTTTGCACTTTCGATTTAAAAATAAATTATACATATAGATACGTAAATATAGATATGCCATTCTTTAGATGTTTTATGCCTTTCCAAAGTAACATCTCCTTTTTATCAAGTGATGCAACAATCCATCTTAAATAATTAATAAAGATAAAAAATAGTAGCAAAGCAACCTCTCCTCTCCATAGCACATAACTTTATCATGAATGATAAAGAGTTTGTTTGAGAAATACGTTAGAAATAATAAGTTTCAATTGTTATAGTATAAAGTTTTTATATACTATAATGAAAAACAAAAATTTACTACAGTGTAAAGCTCACATGTTACAGTATTTAAGTTTCAATGTGTTTTTCAAACATACTCAAAGCATGTTTAATGCCTACTTATTCCTTCAGTGGGCATGAATCGGATACTTGCAATTCTTAAAGTAATATTATTTTTGTTTGCACAAGATCATATTCTGCCCAATATGCATATCAATGCCAGGGAAGCTTGAGATAGTTTTAAGACCAGTCATTTCTTTTTTTTTTAAAGAGAAAATTTTCTTCCAAATGTGAAAGTAACTTCCAAATATCTATGATTATCGATCCTACGTTTTAGCATTGGCATCTATGATAAGGGTCCCGCCTATGTATACGAGGTTTTTACATTAAAAAGGGTACATATATATATATATATATATATATTATATTTTATAAAAAACAAGGCACATACCATTTTTTTAGCAAATCTGGGAATTAATTATTCTATTGATATATTAAGCGCAGCTTTAATTAAAAGACAGACGCATTCCGTGACTTCAACGACATATTTCAATACTGTGAACTCCGCTTGGCGATGGCCTACCAAATGAAAAAGGATAAGTTACAAAGATTTTCCGACAACTATAGGTTTGTAATCTTGTGACCCCAAATTTCAAACCTCAATTATGAAATGTTAACAAAAAAACTCATTTTGTTAGAACTTGCAATAAAACTTGGTATATAATTAAGATTTGATAATAATGTAGGAGTATTTTGATAACTTTATATAGTTGATAATTTAAAAATTTTAATTGTTTAAAATATAAACTAATTAAATTTTAATTCTTTTAAAAAACAAATATCATTTCTTTCATTTTTATGTGACTGCACTAAGGTAAGCTAATAGTTTAATGGTTTTTTGTTAGTATTTGATAGATCGGGGATGAATATTACGTATATTTTAAAGTTCAAGGAAACAAATGTTTGTTTTGAAGTTCATGGGGCATAGTCATATTACAAAGGTCATAGTTGAGGCAAATTTTTGTAATTAATCTTTTTTCTTTTGATAGGCCGTCACCCAAACGGAGTCCGCCATATTGAATTATGCCATTGAAGTCATGGAATCCATCTGAAAATTATTATGTTCTAGAGAAAAGATTTTAAAAATAAATATTTTGATAATATACATTTGAAAATAAAAGTTATAAAATGATTATATGAGATATAATGCAAGAAGAAGGGGAAAAAAACAATCAAACAAGAACAACGAAAGCAAGAAAAACTGTTAAAAAAAAGGAAGAAGGACTTAGAGGTAAATTTGATGAATTAATATTTAGGAAGATGTAAAAATATTTAAATGAGAACATATTTGAAAAAATATTATTACATAATAGGGATAAATTAAAACAGAAGGAAACATATTTTAATTATTGAAAGATATAAGATTGAGCAAGAGTAAAAAAAAAAACCGCAACGAGTAGAGGGGGAAAAGCAAGATGGATTAAAAAAAAAAACAATGATGATAAATAAAGATACAAAAGAAGAAAACATCTATAAAAGTGCGAAATAAGTGAAAAAGAAATTGAGCAAAATGAAAATGAAGGACCAAGTAAATCAAAAAAGAAGGAAGGACAAGGAAAAAAAGACAAAAATTGGACGAACCTTTTCGTCCTCCTGAGTCGTGTCTAAACCACAGCCGAAATAGATCCGTTGGATAAGCGATGGAAAGTTATTTAGGGGTATATTTACATGTGAGAAGTAAAATATATATAAATATATATATATATATATATATATTTACATAGGCGTATTTAAAAAAAAAAAGAAAAAAACATATATAAAATTGTCAAAGTAATGTAATTGAGTAGGTAAGAGGTAAAAAATTATTTAAAGATACATGGAAGAAATAAAAAATATATTTATATACGCACATTTGCATGAAAACGAATAATTTAATGGGTAATAACTATAAGAAAAAAAATGCTTAAAAGGATATCTTTGTAAGAAAAATTATTTAACAGACACAAATTAAAAATGAAAAAAAAACAATTTAATAGAGTGGACCTAAAATGGACAAGATATTAGGGGACATGCAACAGAAAAAAAAAAAAAGGAAGAAAGAAAGTGAAAAGGAAAAAAATAAAGATGTAAATAGAAAAAAGGTAGGACTAAATAACTGAGGCAATAAAACATTTCGTCCTTTGGAAAGATCTATTGAAAAATGGATTATCTTTCATGTATATAGTAAATCCTATTTATCGGGTACATATTGAATAATATATATTTAAGAGAGTTTAAAATAGTTGAGTTTTGTTACGTGCGGACAGGTTCATGTACTTTTGACTATGCTTGGAAATGAACAAAAGATTAGATTATTCAAGAAAGTAGGTAATCTAAATTTTTTTTTTAAAAATGTGGCATTATTGCACAAGTGGCTTTAGAGATCCCCTACAGAGCAACAATCTTTGCGCGCAACAATAGACATGGGTTGCGTCTGAACAGTTGAGATCAAATCTTGTGAACATAGGTTCTTATATTCATGGAAATTTGTATCTCTAAGAATTTGATATAGGAGTGATTCATCCATTTTCTCCTAAAAGTTGTAACTGATGGAAGAGGCACAGTCAAATAATTTGAAAAGTCTTTTATGAATCTATGGTACACCTAAGAGACGAGCTCAGGCATTTCTTAAAGTCCTAAACTATGTGGGTCACCTTCCAAGTTCAAGTATGTTTCGCTTCATTCTCTTTTGCTTAAAAAAATGCCCCCTCCTGGGTGCACCCATAGAGACTTGAACTTGGGATGTCTTGCCTTGATACTACCTAGACGCAAGCATTCCTCTTGCCCCCAAAGTGGGTTGTGAGTAGAGGCGATAGAGTCTTCTGTAAAAAACACACATGGTGTAGAGAATTCTCTTTTGATTTATTTTTCCCACACCTATTCAATTTGTCAACTAATCAATCTGCCTTTATCAATCAAATCTGTGCACTTTCTTCAAAAAATAACATCAATTGGAACTTTAGGTTTATGTGAAATTGGTGTCTAGGAGCATTGATTAGAAGTAATGATTAGAACTAATTTTAGTTTAAAATATTGTAGCACATGAGAGTTTTACATTGTCGTATACTATTTCTTGATACTATAGCATGTAAAAGTTTTACATTGTAGCAACTAAAAGATTTAGTTTTAACTCGCATTACTAAATAACCTATAATTGACAGGGAGGCAAAGGATTTGAATGTTCTTCATATTTTGTTAGAACTTTTTCCCGTTAGAAGCTCCATTCCTGATTCTAGAAAATGAATTTGTGATCCCTCCGGGTTCTCTCGTAAGTCCTTTTTCTCTTCACTTGTTGATCTACGTGATAATTTATAAGATGTTTAAAAAATATGGTTTAAACCAATTCTAGTTAAAAATATTGTAACTTATTTTTCTACTATAACATACGAGAACTTCACACTTTAACAATCAAAAGTTTTAGTTAAATTTGATATTGCCAAACATACTTTTTTAAAATTTGAACCCTTTAGTTTTATTTGGAAATCTAGTGTTCTTATTATGGAAAATATTCTACGGAAATGCATGGAACTGTCAATGTTGTGGACGATTTGGACCGAGAGGAATTACAGAATTTTTAAAGGAAAAGATATGGAGCTGATCGACCTTTTTGAGAGAGCAAAATTTTGAGCTACGTTATGGGCATCTGCAGACAAAGCATTTTCATGGTGATTAATGAGAAGAAGTTGTCTGTCCGTGGATGTAGATATGATGAAGACTGACCAAATAATGGGATTTTTTTTCTACTATAATATAAACATAAAAGGACAAATTGATTTGTTTCCAGATATTTTCTGTGTTTTTTATTTTTTTTTGTAGTAAGATTTTTTTTTCTGTGTTTGTTGTGTGTGGACTTTCTCCAAGTCTTCGAAGAATCAAAAAGCTTTTTTTCTGTCCGAGAGTGCAAATGAGATTATTGTAGTGTTGTGTTCGAGTAAAGTCAGTGTGGATAGATGGCATAACTCACAAATGTACAAAAAAATAAAAAACTACGACTAAAGTGGAAGGAGACTTTGTCTGAGACAACGATTATAATTTTTCCTTTTGAATCATCCACACTATAAAACTATCAACAGTTACAATACTTTGAACTAAAAACATTCAAATAATTGATTTAAACTTTTTTTCCAAACACTCTAATAATAATCTTAAAACAATGCTAAGCAGAAAAACATCAATGTGATTGGCAAGCCCCAAGATCAACAACAAAATGAGCAAACAGCCCGTGAAAAATAAAAAAAAGAAGACGAACGGTAGAAATGAAAACGTAACTAGATAAATGACGTAATAATTAGAAGAACGACAGCAAAATGGGTAGGCACTCCTTCATAATCGAAAATGCATGCCTAAAAACGTCAAACTAGGTAAGCATTTGGAAAATCACCATGTGAATTAATAATAAAAGAACAAATTACAAATGTAATATGAAATATATAAAAATGTGAAACAAAAATGAAATGTAAGGCAAGGGCTAAAAATCCATCAAATAAATAATCAAAATGACAATAATAAAGGTTGGTGGCGACTAAAAATACGTAGGCAAGGACAAAAAAGGAAAAAGGGGTGAAGGGAAAAAACGACAACAAAAAGGAGAAAGCAAATGAGATGAAACTCTAAAAATGGCATGACAGCAAAAGTCCTGAACGAAAGAGGGCAAGATGCAAACGTCGGTAAACTTAGGAGAGAACAAACGACGACAAAAAGGGGAGGAGAACGCAGTTATATGAAAGCTACAAAACGACAATTTCAAAGGGCGAACTAAAATAAAAAGAAAAAAAGAAAAAAAAAACTAACTTTTTCGCCTTTTATTTCTTTGAGGCCTAATGCCTTTGTCATGGTTTGGGGCGCTTTTGTCGTGGGCCTTTATACGTTGAGAGTGCGTACTTTATGACCTTTTGTTATTAGCTCGGGTACTACCTAACAGGAGTTGAGGTGGCTGTGCGACTGGTGATAAAGCTGATGAAGTTTGCGGCGGCTATTTTGGCATTGTAAGAGGCCAAAACAGGCCGTTTAGGCTCGACTCGTGGTGGCCTCGGCTAGGTTACGACTAAACCTAGGTAGCCTCGAGGACAGTCACGTCCAAAGGTGAGACCCATTTTCTAGACCTATTGGAAATGAAAACTTCACTAAAAGAGGCCTCCGATCGTGCGCGCAGTGCTGGAGAAGGACGTAAATAGTTATGGAGGAATTTCCTATGCATTTATCAATAGTGGTATGCCCATTTATTGGAATGTGGTATTTTTAATAAAGTCATGTCATTTGTTGATCTCGCAGGAGGAGCAGCCCTACGAGAGAGCAATGACGCCAGGTGGGGTAGTTTATGGCTTCAGAGAGAGGTTTTAGAGAGAGGAAGAATGATAATCTATTAATGGTGGCTTTGTTCCTCTTCATGCATGGGGTTATTTGGAATGTAAAAAGGGTCGATTTTGAGGAGACTTAGTGATACTTTCTGGTTTGAATGAGATTGGGTGAGTGTCTTGGGCTTTCTTGGAGTTTACCAGAAAACATGGAGGTTGCAACTTTCTAGTGAGTGGAGGTGGTGGACTTGGGCCTTTGTGATGTTCTCTCTAGATAGTTATGAGATTAGCAATCAAATTTGTGAGTGTTTTTGGGTATTTTGATGGTGACTCGTGTTGGTTTCAACTTAGGAAGGATGGTGGCTATGGTGGTTATGGAGGTTTGTGAGCGGAAAGGATGATAGAGAAGATGGTGGTTATGGAGTTTTGCTCTTGGTGGCCTAAATAGTATGGGGGTTCATTAACCTCTTCTCAAGGGTGTTGGGGATGGTATTTATAGAGGAAAATAAAGATCTAGTTTGGTTGGATGCTTCTACTTCGAGTACTTAGTTGGGGTTACTTACAAGTCTGGTTTGGCGGGAGCAGCCATAAGTAGCAACTCCCTGCGGTGGGAGATTTTCCCTCTAGGTTCAAATTTGGTCTTTTATCATAGGACTGAGCATGTCAGGAGCATTGATGGGCAGCCAACCAAAAAGTGCTATTCTTGGTGGCTTGCCATGGGGGTGTCCATGCAATAGGAGCTGTACTTTGCCAATTCATGCATGGCCTAGATCTTGGGGTTGGGTTCCTCTTTGACCTGCCCTTGATTCAGGGAATTTTGTCTCCACTTGCGGGAGTCACATGTGTATGTAGTAGAGTTTCCACGGGTGAGCTGCTAAGGTTGGTGAGGTGAGCTGGCGCGACAGGTAACTTGGCGCAACAAGTGGCTGACACATCAAATGGGTCAAAAAATGGGCTTTTTTAGTGTTAGGCTTAGGCTTCTAAGGCGGTCCTTTTGGGCTTTATTTTACTCTAATTTCCTTCGTACTCATTTTATTCTAATTCTAATTAGACTTAAAACTTTTCAAGTGAGTTAAAAGTCTAATTAGATAAAATAAAACGTTCTTATTCATGTTCCTTGACCTTCCAAACCACGGCCCATTCGGAGTACCCCGCCTCGTGGCTTGGGTCTACGTACCTTAGCTTGGGCCATGTTTCTAGACATGGGCCGGGCTTGTGCCTTGTAAGCAAACGGGTATCAACATCATGAAATGTGACTTTTGGACTACTGTAATAAACTAATAACGTTTATTTATATTCATTTTAATTTATTGTTTTTTCCTCTAATGTTGGGATCAATTTGATAGATACCACTTCAGGCATTGTTTTTGAATTTTACCACTTTTATGAGAAAGTCTGAGACATACCACTTTCTAAAAATATAAAGACAAAATTGATCCATAAGTATTTTTAGTTATGGTTTAGCAAATGTGTTATCTAAGGATACTTGGACCTTTTTGGCTAAAAAAATAGTATGAATCAAAGAAAAAAATAAAAATTAATAAAATATAATAATAGTAGTAAAAAAATAATATACCGCCTAATTTACTCTCAATGTTAACATCATATTTGTAATTCACCTAGCATAAAAAAAAAATGTAGTTCACCTAGTACGTAAAACATTTTTTTAAGTAATGCATAATGCAAAACAAATTTCATACTATACATTAATTATCTTATAAAACTTAAAAAAGTATACTAATTGATCGACAGGCGAAAACTAAATAAAATTAATCAAAACTACTGGCACACAACATTTGTTTAAGTAAACTAACAGACGAAATTTAATTAAAAGCTTTCTTTAAAAATATGTGTATGCATCAATCAAAGTAGCGTCACGTGTGCCACAACTTCAACCGTTGAAATCCTAGCCGAAATCTTATCCCACCAGGTTGGACACGTGGACGGCTGTTATGACAGTAGCCTTTTCATGACGTCAACAAGAAAAGAAATGTGTTTAAGGTCAGCCAATGTGTAATTATCTTCTGCAAGGTATTCATTTTTTGACAACCTTTCCTCGTACACATCGAGGACTTTCTCTAACCTTTCGGATTCTGATTGGATAGTTTTCTCGTCGGTGAGGATCCTGTAGATCGGATTCACGATAAGTTCATAAAGGATGGCGGAGATCGGACCGTTGAATTGGCGGGCCCCTACTTCCATACATGTTTCTATGGTGGTTGATTCGCCAAAGCTGTTTAATGGAAGGAGATCGGTGTACTTCCAACACCTTTGTACTTGCGGACTCCGTAACGGTTGACTACCCTTGATTCTGGGCGTAACAAAACGAATTTGATATAATTTATTTTCTTTTTTTTTTTGCATAAACTGAATAATGTCACATGTTTTAGGTTTTTATTTTGATTTTTAATTGTTGCCAGTTGATATCAAAGTATCATTTAATCAATATAATGGAAATTATAAATCACTCAATATCGTTGTTGCAGCCATAGCTTAACAGTAAAACCACACTCGACTCTACTTATAGATAAAAAATTTAAATCCCTTGTCTTTAAATTCAAAAAAAGTAAATTAAAAAAATAAATGACTCAGCAGTACACCGAATAATTTCAGACTAAATTGGTTTATATTTATAAAATATAAACAAGTAAAAGTTAAGAAATGTTAATCATGACGGAAGAGATTGAGGGGGTGTTTGGCAGTGGTGGGAACCACTCAGTTCCCACCACAATCTCAGTCATGAACAATATAAAGCTCTCACATGCTACAGTAAAAAATGGTTCTCACAACTGGTTCCTATCACCCTTCTAAACACCCTATGATATTACCGTCTTCTAGTGCAGGTACGAGGCCAAATGGCAGTAAATCATGAAACAAATATAAACAACATATTAGTAAGTTACAATCACTAGTATGCAAATTAATCAAATTGCACAATAATATTTGGCTTTTCAAATGGGATAGTAGTCTTAGAAAATCATCATGCACAAATATACAGATATATAGATATATTTGAATAAACCAGCCAAAGTCATTACCAAAAAACAAAATATAAAGTATAACAAATTAATATAGATGGAGCTCTAGCATTCAAAGAGATGAAAGGTTGTCGCTTTAGGTCACCGGAAGGGATGTCGACGGGCACGAGTTCGTATTGGGGGCCCTTCTCATGGAGGCAAAGCAAGACACGTGCAGTGCACGTGGAGAACGGAATCCCATGAACCCTAATTGCCATGTTCTTAGATTTATACTTAAGCAAGAAAACAACACATAAGAAAATAGGACTAGATAGCTCAATAAAGGTTTTCTTTGTTATTATTATAGATGAATGAGTAGTTATTATTTTGGTAATTTTGGGTTGATGTATAATAGTACTAGCTCTAGCCTTTGTCTAAGTAGGAAGAACTGACAGCTTGTGGTGGTTTACTCTATGATTTACCGCCCTTTATTTGTACAATCTATGCAGTTGTATTCTACTTTGGCCAGGATTTTTTTTCTTGTTTGATAATGCCAACTTTGTTATAGATGTCAACGGGTCATGTTACGAAAATAACAGCATAGAAACAAGTAAAAACACATAAAAATTTACGTAAAAATTTAAGGTGAAAAAAACCACGAATAAAGGAAAAAAATCACTAAACTCAAAAAAGATTACAAGATGAGGGCAATTAGGGAGGTTAAAACGATAATATTGAAACGCTAATGCAATACATTATGTATATATATATAGGCATAAACAAAACTCTATAGGCCTAAAACATAAACTAAATGGCCTAAAACACATCGGTCCGATCCCTCTGTTACCGCTACAAATTTCATGAAAAATCTCACATTTATTCTTTCACCATAATTGTCGCATCGTGAGCTTTGGCCGGGTCAAACTAAATTCAGATCCCCATGCTCTAACAGGTCACTTATGATTAAGATGTTTCAAATACTAACGAGTTCATTTGGTAGTATTTTCAAGATATATGAAAATGATTTTCTTTTAGAAAATAAAAGTTTTTAAAAATTATGCTAAGAGTATTTTTAAAATTTTTGTTTCAAAAAACCTGCAAAATATTTTCAAAAACAACCAAAACAATACCAAACAGGGTCAACGTGTTTAAAAAACTTATTTAAACTAGAGAAAATAAGTATTTTAAGTATTATAATATATAATAATTTTATATTATAATTGTCTTTTAGTTTTTATTTTTTGAAAGTTTTATACAATAAATAATTCGCACCCGTTATATCAAAAACAATCTAAACAAATATATGTTCTCATATAAGCAAGCTATGTACTATTATATTTTATGATTTTGGCTGACGTGATCTATACCGTTTCTTGCAAGTCTTGTAGATTGGCCCTAATTTTTCTTGCCTTGGAAAAGACAGTCTGGTCTTTTGTGTTGAAGTGAAAGTAACAAAAAACAAAGAAAATGAAAAAAGAAAACCCTGGTTTGAAATTTGACCTGGCTGATTAAGCTAATTCAAGAACAATAATTAGTACCTTGAGAGGCCAAAATGTCCAAGCCATTGATGTAAGAGAATTTAAATTTAATAGTCATTTTTATATTTTAGCTTTGTTTTGTCCTAATTAATTATTGTTATTTGTTTAGTATGTTATTTATTTTAGTGAGTATTGATGTTTTATTAAATGGTTATAAATATATTGATCATTAGCTAATTGTAATGAAAGATTTGATTAGTAGTATTGAATACAGAATTTAAGTGTTTTTTTTTTTTCAATTTAAGAATTTTCTTGTGAGATTTCGTGGATTTAAATTATTGAGTCCCATCCTCCATCGTGATTAAACAGATAAAATCTGTCTTTGCCAATTCTACTCCATCACAGTGTTTTTCTCTATTCCATGATAATTTTGATCTCTGAAAAAGAGAGATGATCCACTAGCGTGTTTTTTTCTTTATTTAATTATTGCATATATATATATGCATATATATACATATATATATATATATATATATATTACATAACCTAGCTAGGCATATAACTGCGGAAAAGTTTAAATCACTATATCATTTTGGCTCTGTATATTGGCTCTGTATATACGAACTATAAGAATAGTCAAAAGCGTACAAATCACGCAATAAAAATATAATACCCACATGACGTTACAATATATGATGTCTTCCCCACATCTAAAAGCCATTAAATCACGCAATAAAAATAGATACCCACGTGACGTCACAAGATATGATTACTTCCCCACATTTAAAAGCCATCAAAAAAGAAAAAACTATGTCCTGAACATCCATTACTAAAAATCCAAGTGTCCAATTTTTTTATTAAAAATTAATGTAAAATTTTAATACGTTTGATTCTAATTATATTTGCCAAATAATTTATAAATTTTTAATAACATTCAAAAGCATCATGCAATAAAAATATAATACCCACGTGATGTCACAATATATGATTACTTTCTCACATCTAAAAGGTATCAAAACAAGAAAAACTATATCATGAGCATCCATTAATAAGAATCCAACAATCCAACTTTTTGGTTAAAAAAATAGTATAAAGCTCTATTATATTAGAGTGTTTCAAACTTTAAAGTTGATTCTAATCATATCTGTTAAACTCTATATAAGTTCCTATTAATGGTCAAAAGCATATAAATCACGCAATAAAAATATATTACCCACATGATGTGACAATATATGGTTACTTCCCCACATCTAGCTATCAAAACAAGAAAAACTATATTATGAACATCCATTAATAAAAGTCCAAGGGTCCAATTTTTTGGTTAAAGAAGGGCGTGAAGCTCTCTTATGTTATAATATTTTAAATCAAAAATTAATTCTAACTATACTTATCAAACACTATATAAGTTTCTATTAACAGTCAAAAGTATATGGATCACGCAATAAAAATATAATACCTACATGATGTCACAATATATGGTTACTTCCCCACATCTAAAAACCATCGAAACAAGAAAAATTATATTATGAACATCCATTAATAAAAGTCTAAAAGTTTAATTTTTTAGTTAAAAAAAATAAAAAATTCTCTTATGTTATAATATTTTACACTAAAAAATTAATTCTAATTATGTTTATCAACTCTGTATAAGCTCCTACTAACAGTCAAAAGCATACAGATCAGGCCACAAAAATATAATACCCACGTGACGTCACAATAATTAATGATTACTTCCCACATCTAAAAGCCATCGAAACATGAAAAACTACATTTTGAACATCCGTTGATAAAAGTTCAAGAGTCCAACTTCCAATTATACAACCAAACCAAGTTTACCACCCTAACACAATTCTCAATCCAAAAAGAAAAAAGAACACAGTAAAAACAAGATATTTAATCAAAAACCAAACCCACCAGCATCATCAAACCCTGCATCATAACCAGCCGCATCAGAGACCATATCCCCAATCAAAAGCCCACCAAGTGCCCCTCCTAGCAATCCAGCCCCTAACCCCATCCCAAACTT
Organism: Artocarpus heterophyllus; assembly: GCA_025403435.1. NCBI lineage: Eukaryota > Viridiplantae > Streptophyta > Magnoliopsida > Rosales > Moraceae > Artocarpus > Artocarpus heterophyllus. The sequence goes on from CM046342.1 coordinate 3,773,778, forward strand.
GTTACTCTTCTTAGGCGCCTGCTGGGGTGGCGGGTACCCGTACCCCGGTGCGGGTGGGTACCCGTACCCTTGATGCTGAGGTGGTGGTGGTGGGTATCCGTATCCGTATCCGTATCCATACCCTGCCGGAGGAGTCGGGTACCCTGCCATACCGTATGCGGGCTGAGGTGGCGCCGTCGCTGGCGGATACCCTCCGGCGTAGCTTGCCACAGCTGGAGGAGGAGGATACGAGGGTCCCACCACCGCCGCCTCCACCGGATATGCCGAGAGGGGCTTGCCGGCGACCTTTTCGCAGAACTGGTAGGAGAAACGGAGCTCGCCTTTCGCCTTTCCGGAGGGTTTTCTCACCTGATAGCTCACAAACTTCATGGAATTATTACTAGTTTTGTTTCCTTCGTCTGTGAAGGAGGCCAAAAGATCCTTGACCGGGACGTTGACTTCTCCGACGTCCTTGTCGCCGAGGCTGCGTTGGCAGACGAGCTTGATTACGAGGGTGAGACGGTTGTTTTGGACCAAGGACTCGTCGACGGTGAACCTGACGGGGAAATTCCAGGTGGGGTTTTTGCCGGAGCCACGGTGGACGTTGGTCTTGGCTTTCTGTTTCGGGTTGTTGGTGTCGCCGGAGATCGAAACGACGGCGTATACGTCCATTTTGGTGACGAGATTGACGTCTTTGAGGTCATTGGCGGAGATGATGTTGAGCTCTAGAGTTCTCTGCTCCATTTTAGAAAGAGAAAGAGAAAGAGAGTTAGAGAGAGAGAGAGAGAGAAGGGATGATTTTAGTTGTGGCTGTGGGGAATGGAAAGCTCAACTTGTTTATAATAACATTAGAAGTTTGGCAGGACCCGGCAAATACGTAGCACCGGCTCTGGCCACGTAAGTCAACGTTTCTTTGGTCATGTGTGTTGGGTCGCCATCATCACCAAACATATTTTTTTTATTAATCTCATAATTTATATATTTGATAATCGTGCAAGTCTTTAATTAATAAGTAATATTTTAAGCCGAGTCTTTTATCTCTAGGGTGTAATATTAATTAGAAGAAAAAAGAAATTAAATTTTTATTGAATGGAGACGTTCTTATTATATATAAGTTTTAATTATTTAATAAGAGTACGATTCTTAAAAAAATAATTGAATATGAAAGAAAAACATTTCAAACATAATTGAGAGTAAAATTGAAGTTTTCAATATATATTAAATTATAGCATGTAATTCTTAAGGAAAGTTAATATTTATTTATATAGTTATCTTTTATTAGTAATATTGACTTTATTGTAATTATAATCTAATAATATTGGGTAACTTTTTCGATTATGTAATTGTACTTTATATTTATATGGAGCCTATCTAGTGCTCCTAAGGACCAGTGAATCCTCTTTCTATTTTATGGACGTAGATACCTTGTCGAACCATTAAATTTTTTATTTTCTTTTTCTATATGTATTTTTATTTTCTTATTTAATTTTTTATAAACAGGTTCGATTGTAAAAAAAAAATTAGATCGGAAAAAAATTTCCACAATAATTAAGAGCATAATCGCAAGTTTTCGATATGTATTAAAATTATAGAATCTTATACGTAGGGTTAATGACTTCTATTTTTTGTGTAGGATATAGATTGGGTTAGTTACATAGAGTTAGTCTATATGTAAATTCATAAAATTAGTCAAATACTAACAACTATGCAAGCCTTGATTGGAGTTAATGTTTTAAGCAACAAAGAAAAAAAATATTTAGTTATAAAGATGTAATTAGTTAAAATCACTACAAAAATTGAACTTTTAGTCACAACCATTTTTAGTAAAACTTTTAGTCATAACAAAATGTTGTGATTAATGTATAATTAGTCACAAACTTTAGTTTAATTTTTGTTATGATTAAAATTTTTAACATCTGGGTCCTTAGTCATAAAATGTTTTCGTGACTAAAAGTTTTAGTTACAACAAAAATTGAATTAATTTTTATGATTAAAGGCACATTATTCACAAAAAATATTGTGACTAAAAGTCCTTTTTTTTTTTTTTTGTAGTAAATGTAACAATGATTATTGGTAATATACCTAGAATTCAACCAGTCTATACAGTGTGTATAGAAGTTCTCATTTCAAAACAATTAAGAGCAAAATTGAAGTTTTCAATATATATTAAATTATAGAATACAATTCTTAGGAAAAGTTAATATTCATATTATATAGTTATTTTTTATTAGTAGTTTTGATTTTATTATATTTATAATTGATTTGTTTGTTTCTATAAAAATTGTTATTTGCTTAATCTTTGTGGTGATTTTTTCGCCGCTGTGATTTCAAATTATGGACTGGTATTCTCGTTGAATAATTACCCCGCGGTTTCCAGAATTTCTGTCATTCTAAGGAATTATGCGAGGAAGATTCTTCCGTTGAATAGTCTGTGACACTCTAGAAATTGAACGCAAAATAAAAGCTGCGGTTCATCTCCGAAGTCTAATGAAAGAATTTTGGGTCTAGAGTGACTAAGACAATGAGAAAAGACAAAGGCAGAGACAATGATGGGGATAGCAACTTACAACGGTGGTGTTTGGAAGATGGTGAAACCAGTGATGAGAACCACTTTTACTGTAACATGTGAGAGCTTTACACTGTAGTAATTTTTTTTATTGTTACTATAGCATGTGAGAACTTTACACTGTTTATAACTGAGTTTGTGGTGGGAACTGTAATTCCCACCACTATGCCAAACTGGGGAATAATGTTTTTTTATCTTTATGGTCAATGGACATCAGAAAAGATACAAAGGGTGATTGAACAAAATACTCTTCTCTAATTAGGAAAACACAAACTAGCCATTAATACATAATGGGAGGTAGATGGGAAAAAACTGCCCACGTGATATGTATATATGGATTGGTAGAGAGCAGAAACAAACAACATTAAGGGTCCACTACAACTCTACATCGAAACAAATCTAGCCATACACATACACTTACAACCACACCGTGTGAGAGTCGAGGAGCTACACACACATAAGGGCGAGGGGTCTATCTTACGAACTTTTTTTCTTTCAAAATTGTATGTAAAATTTTATAAAAATTACTTCTCTTTAAAAATCTATTTTGTTCTCTTGAATTTTATATTTCTTTCATTTAATTTTGTTTGATAATGTTAATATACGCTCTGTCTTTCATAATTAAATTTTTTGACTCCGCTTCTGCATGCGAGACAGTGATACGAGCAAGTTAGAGGAACATGGCTTTTATTGGAAAATGCTCTCATTCTCTCTCTCTCTTTTTTCTTTTTTTTTAGTTTCATTCCTTATTTTTGGGTGGTGTAAGCAAAACGTATGAAAATGAGTTCCTCAAACTAATGAATAATTGGACCATTGGAGTTCACAAGAAGTGTCAGGCCTAATTTACATGAGCAATATTTCGGCTTATTTATTGTATCACGTTTTCACTATGTCGTTTCATGACAATTGAACAGCAACGTACATAGATCCTTTGGTAACGAATTTTGTAAATCGAAGCATAAATCGGAGCCAGGCTCAACGAGACGACGACCCCCATATAGGCTTCGCAGGCCAAAACGCAAAACATTAAATAAAAAAACGACATATTAGCTGCACAAACGACAGCAAACAAGTAAAACAAACGACTTCGGAAAAATAAAGGTAGAAGGTAGAGACGACTCGCCGTTTCTTCAGCTTGGCTACGCGACAAACGCTGCTGCATTAGGACTTTGGTCGGTTTCTCTTTGAAAGGGACTGCACTTACTACCTTTAATGTGATTAATTTATTAATTCTAGCATTAGTTAGAAACAAGTGCTTAGGTAAGTGTGTATATGTTACTCTTGAATTTGTCACATATTTACAATTTATCCTTGAATTTTTAACTTTAGTAATCTGTCCTATGAACTTACAATTTGAAACAAATCACCCCATTGATAACAATTTCAAGTTTTTGACTAAAATTAATATGTAATTTTCACATAAATCGTTAATTAAGAGTACAAAAAGGTTTTTTCATATAAATATTAATCTACATTTATATTTAACAAAAGTTAATTTAAAATCTTCTATTTTAACAAAAACTCAACTGAAGATATTAACCACAATAAATTTGAGTGTAAATATATAAAAATGACTGATTATGCCAATAATCAAATATTCATGAGCAAATTACATGTCAATTTCGGTTAAAAATAAAAATCGCTATCAATAAGGGTAATTTGCTACAGATTTATAACTTCAGGGGGCAACTTGTGAAAATTAAAAGTTTAGAAATGTAAATTGTAAATATGCAACAAGTTCAGGGGTTATAGTGACAAATACTCTAACTAAATTAATCAACAAGTTAATCCTTTGCTGACCTGCCCTATTTCAATGTCTTTTGATGGAATTTTTGCAACTAGTCTAAAATTGAAGAACTCAGATATTCATGATGGTGATTAATTCGTTCAACAACTACCTCGTGGTTATTTGATAATTTTTATTATTATGAATATATATTTTTTTTCTTTCATTTTATTGAGACAAACAGAAGTCGAGAAATCTCATAACTACTTTAACCGAGGCATGAAAAAGAGAATCTGTATGTATTGTAAAATTAGTAAGTTGGAGAATGCCAATTTTTATATAAAAAGATATGAATTTGAATATGATAATTAATGGAAATTGAGCTGTGGAAGAAAGGGAAAGACTTTTTTTTTTTTTTTGAGAGGGAAGAAAATAGGAAATGCCCATGTCCACCAACCACGAAGCATATATTGGTTTCGGACAAAGTGGGAAGTGAGTCAACATTTATTGGGGGTTTAATAATCATAGTTTAAATCAAATTATTTTTTTAATTATAAATAATTTAAAACTTTTATATATTATAATAATAATAAAAAAATTATTATAATATAAAATTTTTATATATTATAATAAAAACAGTTTTAATTATTTTACCAAACCCTATATGCCACTGGTTTTATATCACTGCCTTTATCATTCTGGTACTGTTTCTCCAAAGCAACAGTCTGTTTGTACAAAATTAATGTACTGTTGAACCTTGTTTTCTCTCCTTCGAAAAGACAAAAAAAAAAAAAAAAAAACCCTCCTTTTCCTAATTTTTGTAATAGGAAAATAAGACTTATGTGCTAATAAGAATTTAACTTTTCTGTCCCTTAAAAGAGAATTACCTTCTCTCTTATACATAATATTAAAAAAAAACTTATAATTATGTGTGACATTACAAACCAAACAAAAAAAAAGAAAAATAATTATAAGCCTAATGGTAAATTTATACTCAATGTCTACCAAAAATATAAAGTTTGAATTTCTTATCCCAAACTAAAAAAAAAAAAAATCCAAAATCTCAAAGAAGCTTTCCTGTTTTTCTTTTTTTTTCTCTCCTTATTATTTTTTTTCTCTTTTTCCCTTTTCTTGCTGCATTTTGGTAGAATTGGAATGTTGACTTGGAATATTTTGGGTAGGTTTTCAGGTGAATAAACAGGAAAAAAAAAAAAAAAAACCTAATCAGCAGTCCACATGACTCTTACCTCTTTTTTTAAAAAACAATTTTTGGAGAACGAGAGAAACTGCCAAAAATAAAAAGAACTAACAAAACAATCTAATGGTGTCATTAATGCGAGTATCTTGCCGTCCCCCCTTCTGCTTTGCCCGTGAGCCTGACACACACGCATGCACTTATACACATATACATATACACGCACATATATAAATTCCGATAAATCAAGGGAAAAAATCGCCGCTTTCACGTCCCCAGTTCAAGAAGGCGGCCAAAAAAAATCTTCTATTTCATCTTCAGATCTCTTCCATGGCGGCTCTTTCTTCTCTTCGCGCATTCTCTCTCTCCAGGTTCATTTATCTCTCTTAACAAGTGTATATATATATTTGCATCAGTTCATCTGTTTATTAAATACGCAAACTTTACCTTTTGCCTCCTCAAAAACTTCACGAGCCGATCGTGAGAAAAACCCTATTTGTCCAGCGCATTCTCTCGACGATTTATTGGTTTGGGCCTTCTGTTTCTGAGTTGCTTTCGTCTGTGGCGGTGGTGGTGGATTGTTTTGGTTTCAGTTCGTAGCTGTTCGTGGAAATTGAGGTTTAATGGAGGATTCCGGGCAGCTTAAGCGGGTGGTGATAGACGCCACGGCGGGGGCAATCGCCGGAGGAATATCGCGGACTGTCACTTCTCCTCTTGACGTTATTAAGATCAGGTTTCAGGTCCATAATTTTGGCTCTTTCTCTCTCAAAATTTCCTTTGGAATTGCCGTTGTCTTAAAAAAGTTTTGAACTTTTTTCAATTCTCAACAACTTTAAGAAATGGAGCTATTATACAACGGCTTTATGCTTTTGGGTTTTGGATTTTGCAGTGTTTTTGAGTATCAATATTTGGTGCATTATGTTTCTAAGTAGTTCATTAATTCAAAGAACAATTATTCTTGGCATTAAAAGTTAATAAATTTTCATGGGTTCTGATTTAAAATGTTGCCCTTGAGGACCTACAGCCTGAAGTTTTGATGTATGTTAATTTAGCATGTAAGAATTTAGTTTTGCTAATGTGCGTTTGTGTTTGTGTTTGTGTAGCTAAGGGGCATGAGCGATTGAGTGTCTTCTTCTTCATTAAAGTCTGTAGTTTAACTAAAAGGAATTTTGTTTCAATATGCTGATAGGTTCAACTGGAGCCCACAACATCATGGGCTTTGGTCCGCAGAAATATGTCTGGACCTTCGAAATATACCGGGATGGTTCAAGCAACAAAGGACATTTTCAGAGAGGAAGGATTGCCGGTACATAAATAATTTATTAGTATGACATTGACCGTTGTTTGTTCTAGCTTTTCCTCTCTCTCTCTCTCTCTCTTCTTATTTTTGTTGGTTTGTTCTCGAAGTATGTTTTACTTTTCTTATTGTTGCTCTCGGATACTTTTTCTTGACGTTTTCTTTGTTTCTTTGATATAGAAGCATTGATATGTTTCTGCTTATTCAAAAAATTTGATCTTGACAGGGTTTTTGGCGTGGCAATGTTCCAGCTTTGCTTATGGTTATGCCATATGCTGCCATACAATTTACTGTGTTACACAAATTGAAAACTATTGCGGCTGGTTCTTCTAAGACAGGTATCTTAAATGGTGACCAACTTCTGTTAAGTAGAAGAATGTTTCATCATCTTCGAAAATGTTTTCCTATGCTTAATGTTGTTATAAATTCTACTCAAATGTTCAAACTATTAGTACATTATGTAGCTATTTTATAAATATGTTTTGATCTTCTGATTCCTTTTGCCCCATTATCCATTCAGTTCAATGCGAGCTCCAATATTTTCTTATTTGTTTCATTGTCTTACTGTTATGTCTCTCATCACTGATTTTCTGATGCAGAGGATCACATTAATTTGAGTCCATACCTTTCTTATGTCAGCGGAGCGTTGGCAGGGTGCGCTGCTACTGTCGGATCATATCCATTTGATCTTCTGCGAACTATATTAGCTTCTCAGGGAGAACCTAAGGTGTGAATCTGCATACATCTTTTATTGTTCCTACCTTTAAAGGTAAATTTGTTTTATTAACATGCAATGCATCCAACCTCAGGTCTATCCCAACATGAGATCTGCATTTCTTGATATCGTTAGAACGCGTGGTGTCCGAGGATTATATGCTGGACTGTCACCAACGTTGGTTGAGATTGTTCCTTATGCGGGTTTACAATTTGGCACCTATGATACATTTAAGCGTTGGACATTGGTGAGTTCTACCTGTTCTATGGGGATTCTTGACGAGCTGATGTCTTTGAGAATTAGAAGTTGGGTAATGGGATTCTTCGTTGTGAAGAGGAACGTATGTGGTTTATTTATTGACACACAGAGACCTCTGCAAAAATGCAAGCATAGAGAAGACTGTTCACCCTATTCATTCCATGAACTTCACTTTATACCAAACCATCCATAATTGATTAGAATTTCCTAAAGATCTAAAGCTTTTAGTATAAGTTTTTTAGATATTTATCACTTTACCCACATAGGATTTGAAACCTGAACATAGATGATGAATTTATATCTGATGCTTTACTGCTTTCGATGCAGGCATGGAACCAACATAGACTATCTAAGACAAACTCAATCAATGGAGATGATGGGCTTACAAGCTTTCAGCTTTTTCTCTGTGGATTAGCAGCTGGGACATGTGCCAAACTTGTCTGCCATCCACTTGATGTTGTCAAGAAAAGATTCCAGGTACCCTTTTGCTCTTCATAAACTTTATTCCTAGCACCATTCTTATTTCTAGAATCTAATAATGCTAATCTTTAAATTGCTACCTGGTTAAGGTGTTTTGCATGTAAAAGGAGCCAGCTTGGCTGTGGTTCATTTAAGAACTTTACAAACGTCTCTAAGTTAAAACGCCTACATAGACCCTTTGATGAAATGCAGAGTCCTTAATGCAATATCAAAACGAAGAATTCAGAAAAATATAGGATTGACAAGAACTCACCTACCAAATTCTGATCTTATAAACAATTAATTCCTTTTAGAAAGATTTTATTCACTTGCGAAATGCATGTTCTTTAGATTGGAAATGTTACATAGGCAGTTTTGCAATAGATATTCTACATGTTTACTTTGATGCTTTATTCCTTTGAGACATGTTGGCTGGATTGGAGTTATGCAACCAATTTATTATTGAGCCCATATAAATGTTTTGAACTTTTAAATTTTATTTGCAGATCGAGGGACTACAAAGGCACCCACGGTATGGCGCTCGAGCGGAGCATCGCGCTTACAGAAATATGTTTGATGCCTTGAAAAGAATTGCTCAGTACGAGGGTTGGGCTGGTCTCTACAAGGGGATAGTCCCCTCAACAGTCAAAGCTGCACCAGCTGGAGCTGTAACTTTTGTGGCTTATGAATGCGTAGCAGATTGGTTAGAGTCCATTTGGACGTGAATTAACTTTCTACTTTTTTCAATTTTTGAGTTAATTCATTTTTCATTGTTCGATTTTTTGTCCCAGGAGACCTTGGAAAGATGTCATAATAGGAAAGGGTAAACCATAACCATATTTTTTTTGGTTACTAGAGGCCACAATATATATAGTGATGCGAATGGCATTGAAAAAAGCTTATGTAGAGTTTCAGTTAAAATTTTGTCCTTATATTTAAATTTGTGAAATTTGAATGGATTGTTTTTTTTTCTCTAAACATGCGGGTTGGTCCATACATGGCTCTTGTTGCAGTATAAATCTGTGTTCTCCCACTGTAGAAATTTGTGAGGTTGGCTATGGACAGACGTCTAGACTAGAACCCGTTTTTCCTTCTTTCTTTCTTTCTTTCCTTTTTTTTTAAATAAAAATAAATATTAAAATACTGGGATCAGTTTGATTAATACGTATTTGCGGCAGTTAGGTTTACGCTGAAAGGAAGAAACATATTTTCTATAAATGCAGCTAATGATAACGAGGGTGTCAAGATTCGAAAATCACGTATTAGGAATGGTCCATTTAAGCAAAACTTCGTTTGGTGTGTAAGTTCAGAATGGTGTAGTTTATAACTTTATAGTTTAAATTTTGAGTTTTAAACTCTATAGTTTAAACAATGGTTTTAAACTGACTTTTGAAACGTAAAGATTTAAAATGAAAATAAAACATCACGTCAAGTTTAAAACGAGAACTGATGTTTAAAAAAATTATAGTTTATCAAATAAAAATGATAACGAGAATGATTTTTACGGTAGAAAATAGTTCAAACTTTGCAAACTTAAGGGGCAAAGTATAGATTTTGAAAGTTTTGGTCGTTTTAAAACCGCCTTCATGGTTTGAATTGGTCTTAGTTATTATTCCATTAAATGTTAGTTTGAACCGTCTTTATTGTTTAAACTGTCTTAAACGGTTTTGAATCTATGTATCAAATGGCCTCTAAACCATTCGAGTGTTTGTCTAAATGGTGTTTGGGAAGCCAAGGTTTAATTTGAAAACAATGTAACAATTTAAATTTTGTAACGGAGAATACTATTAGTAGAATTTGTTTCAACCAAAATCCGTCTTTCCAAATGCACTCTAATGCTCGTGCTTTAGGTCCTCTTTTGCCACCATCTTGGTTTTGGGTTATTCTAAAATCATCCCTAATGTAAAACATCAATGCTATTATTATACTAGTCTATTTTATGCTTTAAATTATAATGCTATTTCAAATACAATATTTATCTTTTTTTTTCATCATTATTAAAGTCTTAAATTTATGAAAGTAACCTTAAAACAAATATTAAAATAATTTGAAGATTAATGATTTAATGTAAAAGTCAAAATATTAATTAATAGACAATTAATGACAATTAATCCCAGTTTGCTTCATTTCAAAGCTGGAATGTGGAAGGTTTCTCCCTGAGATGACAAGCAAGTACGGAAAGCGATTAACCAAGAAAATTCTCTCTGTCTCTCTCTCTACATATATATATATTGTAATGAATGTCCAATCTCCGGCACAACCAGCGAAACTTACTATTTCCCCATTCCAAATTTGAGGGGAAAAAAACCCACCGGAATTCTTTCACTGTTCATGTTCCTTGTTCAGTATCTTGGACGTCTCAAAAAGGTTAAAACATCAAAAGAGTTGGCTGTTGGGCTCCACAGCATGAATGAATGATTTCACTCTTTCAACAAAATTTTCTACAAACTTGACAAAAGTGATGGCAGATATCCATCCTCTAGTACTTTTCGTATGAAGAAAATATCAAACAAATTTTGAAAACAAAAATCTCAAAGCCTTATACCAAGCCATCCTCACTCAGAAGAAAATCTGTTAGTAGAAGCAGATGAGTTCAAAAATTGTTTTCATCCTTCTTCTTGTCCTCGGGAGGCAGCGATATAAACTGCAAAATCCTTTGAACCTCTGCAGCATCAATTCGGAATTTTTCTGCAATTTGATAGGCATCCATGGGTCCTTCGTGATCGTCAGCCTTCCCTTCATGCAGAAGAACAATGTGGCGAAGCTGCGCGACATTCAGAGTTCCGGCAGGAGTAGGCCTTTCTTCGTACCTGCTTGAATCAGGTTTTGTATTTCGGAGTTTTGGCAGGGGGCTTTTATATTTCTCCACCACAAATGCCTGCAACATATATCACCGACTTAGCAACCCCAAAGAACTCGGACTCTTACTTGCTTTGGAATGGAATCTCAAAATGCTCAACCAAGTAAATTTTTAAAGAAAATGGTCCAAATATAAAAAAGAGAAACAAGCAATAGAATAATACGTTTCAAGCATCACAGACAATTCCGTCTTTCTCTCTCTCTATCCAATGAGAGACGAACAAAATGCCCAGAAAGATCTCAAATTTCTATCTTGAAAAAAGTAAGAATTGCGTAACTTATTGAGTACATAAAAGTGACACAACTTGATGATCATGATACAAGCATCGTTTGATTTCGACACCTAAAAAGCTCAAAGCATTGGAAATACATATCACCACATAAGTGGAACTTAAATAAGTCAAACAAAAGAAAGAATAAAGCCATTACAAAGCCAAGTGATTGCTCATGGACTTGAAGGGCAAAAGACTAAATTCAAACATTAGGCATGCAAAAATTGCGAAGGACTAGACACCCTAATTCTTTACTATTAAAAGCGACAAAATCAAAGAAGAAGAGTAAACAAAGAAGAACACACACAAGATTTATAGTGGTTTACTTAAATATAAAAGCTATATCTATTTTCAGACTTTTAACCTCATGATGAAAAAAATACGAGAGAAATCACATAAATCTCAGACTTGCAGTGTTTTTTCTAACGTCTCTCTTAACCTTAAAAGCGATGCCCCCATCAAATATTAGAAAAAACAAAATCTAGGACAACCGAATTTACAAATGTGAAAACCCAAAGCATCCTTAATAAAATCTAGATTTGCATGTGCCCCAAGACAATAATCAGACTCCACAACTTAAAAGCGACAATAAACCATTTATTTTGTTTTCCACGAATGTTCACATCAGCATGAGAATAGACGTTAGTTTCTAAATGAGGATGTAAAAACTAAGAAGAAATAAACGTTACGTTACTCGCCACCAAAAAATAGACTGTGAAAAGAAACTAATACTCCAAAGAAGTTCAGGACTCCTAAAGCCAATAAATCAAAGCAATTTACTACTATATAACACAATTATTCTTTACACGACACAGATTAAAAAAAAGGGCAATTTCCATACTCACCTCACCCATTTCTGGTTTTCCACCAGGCTTTGTTCTAATCCTACCCACCATCTGACTAAGCATGGCGTCGAATTGCGGATCTCTATCTTCAAGAACATTGTCAACATTCCTTCCCACAGTACCGTCTTAAACCAACAAAAACCAGCAACATTCAACCCAAAAAAAAAAAAATCGGACGCCAAAAGAAGTCTTCTTAAACACCAAAAAACATTAGTATTGCTTTTAGTGTCTTTGAAAAGTACTGTGTTTTGTAAAAATACATGAACATACAAACATCGGGCTCTTAACATTATTAAAAAGCTAGATTTTTTATTTTTTTTATTTTTTATTTTTATAGTTGTGGACTTCTCTTCTACGACTTTAGCTATAAGTAAGAGAATCACCTTTTTTTTTTTTTCTTTTTTTTACTCAAAAGCACAAGAATATCAAGCTGATCCAATGTCAATTACTATGATCACATTGTTTGTGTGTTTTGAATGATTTGCTAATTACACCACTCCCACAATTCAATATCTAATAACCAAAGAGAAAAATCTTGACCAAGAATTAGAGCTTTTGTTTTGTGATACCTAAAGCATTAAAAAGAAGAAGAAGAAGAAGAAGAAGAAGAAGAAGTTGATATCAAAGAAACACAAGGTTGATAAATATTGATCCTTTCTTGGGATTCCAAATCAAGCGAAATTCTTTATGCAATCCTTCTCATGTCCAAGCACAATCTCATTACTGAAGCTAAAAGTTTCTACTAATTGATTTCCAAATACAGATTTTATTGCAGAGAAGGAAAGAAAAACCCCAAAATTTTTACCAGAATCAACAGGACCAATAGACTCGCCCGACTTAGAGGTCTCTTCTCCGGCGGCTGGGCATACCGGAGGTCGCCGATAGACTGCGCTCTTGGCCTCCGCCGCCGACGAAGATGGCGTCGCGTCGGCGCTCGAGGCTGCTCTGATTCTTCCAGATGCTCGACGAAATGCCTGGCCCATTGTCCTCCTCCTGTAGCTAGGAATGTGACGAAACCCCCAATTTCGTCAAAAACAATGGTGATTGGATAATTAGGGTTTGAATTTAGGGTTTATGGAGAAGAAGCTCGGAGAGGAAGGTAAGGGGCATGGCCATGGAGCGACTACACGCGCCTGGTCTGGCTCTGAGGCCAGTCCATGTGACGAAGTGGTGCCACGTGGCTGGTCTATTTGGAAACCACGTGTCCCTCTTACATGTCTTCTTGATTTAACTCCTGCTAGGTATCCAGATGCTCTTGGTATGACAAATTGCTGGGGATAAAATAAAAAGTCTCAACTCTTGAGCAAGAATAAATAAATAAAAATCTTAGCAGTTGAATTTATTAGCACTGTGATAGATTAAAAAAATATGATTATTTAAGGAAATTTAGCATTAAAATTTTTGTGTTAATTATTTTTTTTTTACACTTTGTTATCATTTTTTGTTTTTTTTCAAGAGTTTTCAAAGTTAGATATTAAAAACTGAACCAATAAGTTTTATTTTAAATCGTTAGATTTAAATAAGATTTTACTAAAAAATTACAAAGTAAAATACATATAATCAAATCTAACATTTAAAAATGCATTATTATATTATAGTCAAAAGGACCATACTGGTTAAATCGGCAATAACTATAACAAGTAACAACCATTGGTTATAATGAATATATCAGATAAGAGATAGAGAGGGAAAAAAAAAACAATAATTATGACAGCAGGGAAATTATTTGGTGTCTATAATTGCAAAATGGTCCCCCAAGAAATATTACTATAATTATTCTCCACACCTACGATTTTTGCCAAGAAAATTACCTACTACTCCTAAAAGATAAAAAGATATTCACCTTTTGAGATGTTTGTGGTCACTTTAAAACCGCAGTCTTTTTCTTTTTTTTTATACAAGTGGAGAGAGAGAAAAATACCACCATTATTTAGTGGAGCTCAACGTAACTCTAACCCTCAACATGTGATTAGAATGAAAAGACTTATAATCAATTAGGTTTTCATACTCTCAAAATCTTTATAATAACCTACGGTTAATAAATTTAGAACAAAGTTATTCCTTCAGCAGAATTTATACCAATGTAACCTCAAATAAATTTTCACTTACAATAATGCCAAATTCTTTTGTTTCCATGACATCTTGAGCTTCGCAAGTCCATTTTAACCAAATAATTTAAACAAACACTATAAAATTAACATAATATAAAATTTTTATATATTACGGTGTTTGAACTAGCTGGTTCAAATCAAGATTTTCGACCACTTCAACGTAATTCTCGCTTTTCCTCGTGACGTTTTTCTCTTTTTTCCTGTGTTTTGTTGAGAAGTAGACGTTGAGCCCACTGATATTGACCAAAAAAACCAGTCTCCCAAATCTAATGGCTTCCTTGACTTTGAATTAACGTCCACGATTGGTCTAAAAGAATGCCTTTGCTTTAATTATTATTTTTTAGGCTGTTGCATGGCCTATGTTGCCTGTTGCGATTGAAAATATTTCAACGTACGCCGTTTGCTCTGTCATGCAAGCTTGAGACCAAAAGTGTCTTAAAATAGCAAAATTCTTCATTTACATATCTAAAAAGAATTTGGTCCTTCACTCCTCCAGTAGATATACTCTTGTGCATATTTTTAAACCATTAAATCTATCAACAGACTACTTTTACTGGGAAAATCTTCGAATAAATAATGATCAAACTTTTCTTATTGTTGCGTATTACTTAATATTTTCAAGGATGTTGTAACATTCCCTTGTGTATTGAAATCACACGTCAAGAACTTCCTTAACCCATTGACTGAACCAAAAAAATTTCTTAACAGTTAAATTATCCTTAACATTGTGTGTGTGTATGTATTCTACTGATAGTAAATGTACCTAGGTCAAGTTTGTATACTTTTACATGATCTAATATTTGGAAACATGTGTTTATAATATTTGCTTTATATTCTTGGGATCCTTTTCATTTTTGTTTGCCTCAGTGGTGTTGATTGCTGCCTTGTAGCATGGTTGCTAATGGGACGAAGCTAGAAAAATTTATCAGGAACAACAGAGGCATGAGTACTGGTGGGGAAAATAAAAAGACGTAGAACTTAGAAAGAGCGAAATTTGTTTAAGGAATCAAAACAAATTCATGGAATTTTGTATATAAAATTAAAAGAAAAAAAGAAAAAGATTAACGGACGTGGCCACCCACCCCAAGCCTCCATGAAGTTCCCTTTTAGCAGAACCACCATCAACGGCAAAAGTGCAGAAAACTCAAGGGGGTCAATTATGGCAAGGAACTCAATGCCCGAATTTGTCAGCCAAGCAGCAGAAAAAGCCAAAGAGAAGGAATTTGTGTTCTTCTACTCCGTTGCCTTGGCAACTAACAGAGCATCAACACATTTTTTTCAAAAAGATTTAAAGAGTAAACTATAGTCACCACTGTGGATGGAACTACAATTATCTCAACTGCAGCATAGGCGCAGAAACTTGTTCAGAATACAGGCAAATGAAACCAGGAAGCTGAAATTGTGTTTACATTTGAGACTTTGTATAAGAACTAATTATAATTAGGACCCGCCCTTGAGCAAAGTGAGCTCTACAAGGTGAGAATGTGTCAAAAAAAAATAAACAAAAACGAAAACAAAAAAGTTGTTGAGAAGAGATTTTGACACAGTAATTTCAACCACCAATTACCCTTTTGAGGTCTCCATACCTCATAGCCAGAGGTGCTCTCTGTGGAGGAGATATAGGCTTCTTCCAAGAACCGACTATAATGCCAGAGTTGCCATATATGATGATCATATCCGACGCCAAACGACGCATGAGTTGGAGGGACTCTTCTTCTACACTGATACCAAGCAGGTAAGCTCTTAACCAGTTTGAGAACTGATCCCAAGCTTGTTGAACACATCACCATTTGTGTTTTGGACAGTTCCGCTCTGATCTATAGCAAAATCGACATTGGCAGAGTTGAGACTCTCCTGGGGGCTCAACCTAGGACGAGAAGTCCTTGAGGATCTCGACTTGTTCTCCCCGGGAAACGAGTCCTTTGCCTTCCGCTTCTGCTTTGTGTCCATGTATCCGTAAGCAAAAGCTTCCAGCACCTTGGTGGTCAGCGGTCTATTTCTCGTGCTCTGCCGCCGGGGACCCACGTTAGCTTCCTGCTCGGAATTAGCTGCCCATTCTGAGGCTTTCCCTGCTCGCTGGGGACTGTCAGATTCTTTGCTACTTTGTTGATCTTGTCTTGCTGTCGTTTCAGAAGCAAAAGGCTCATAGGTTTCAGCATCTGGAGAGACAGGTATGTTCAAGTCGATGAATGTCCGGGATGGAGGTTTCTCGAGAGGTTGTTCAGCACCCGTACAGTTACCACTAAGAATCCCTTCGGCGCTAGAGATAGGGCTGCAGCCTCTAGATGAGCTCGTCGATGACAACTTCTCTAGAGATGGATCCACTTGAGAGAGCATGTTCTCACTCAAATCAGAATTCTCTACACAGCTATTGGCCTCTTGCTGCAATCTGGAATGTACCTTGCTGTTAATTGTGTTGCAGCTCATCTCTTTGCGACTCGGAGGGGGTAATTTCCTGCGTCGTTTTGACACAGGAGCTAAATGGATTATGTTTTCAGGACCCTCTTTCTGACCCAATTTTGACTTCGCACCCTTTTTCGGCTGCACACCATTGCATAAATCAGTGTGCTTATCGTTTTGGATTTTAGCAGGCACGATAGTTGAATCTGCTCCATGTTTGACATCTTTGTTACCAAAAGATAATGATTTGCTCAAATTAAACACTGCAGCTTTAAGATCGCTAGTCTCATGCTTGTCCGAAGACAAGGCATTGACAGAGCTAGACTTATCTACCGACTCCTCAGAACTGTCTCCCTCATCATCTTCAGACTTGCTTTCAGAGGTGCAAGTGTTCATTATTTCGGACGGCAGGCTTCTAAGTTCTCTCACCTTACCTGTTCTCCCATACACCATACTTGTATCCACAACAGTAAACTTCATGGCATCAGTAGCATGGTTGCGAGTCCGTGGCTTGAGATAACAGTGGCGCTGCTCGTTGGGAAAATCTTCCTGTTCCAGTTTCGTTTCGTCACTCCATCCATTTTCTTCCTTGCTTTTATAACCTTCAATCTCAAGAAGTCCTGGATCAGAAGCAACTTTACTAAGGACATCACTTACAGAATCAAAATAGTGGTCTCCCTTAACTAGCTTCCTTCTCGAAAACTTTTTAATGCCAGGCAAGAGAAACACCAAAGAATGCTTGGAACCAGCAGTGAATCCATGATTATTAGGCTGCTCAGAGTGCCACCCTCTCGCAAGCAAACGAGGCCAAACAGCTTCCCAGAACAGATCGCTTGATCGGGCTTTGCTAAGCCTAAAGTCACCTGTTAAAAAGTTGATTATCTCCAGCGGAGTAAGCGCAGAGCATGCTTTGCCAATCGGTATCTCAGGGCGGATGTGGACAATTTGATTGGATTTTGGAATGTCCATAGCGACTCCTGTGAGATCTTGCTTCCCTTTCCCAATTCCTACTGCCTCCACAAGAGCTTTCAACCCAAATGTTGACTTCAGAGTGAATACATACTCTTCAAGCGATATTTTCCCCTCCCCATATGTCTTAGAGACCTGTCATATATAATGACAACTATAATTTTAAAATAAAGAGTCCTATTACTGGTGATTAAAGACCAAAATGTTAGTGACTACAATACAAAAAGAGGGTCCTTGTAAAGAAATTAAAAAAAAAAAAAACAAACAAAAACAAAAAGACACTATCAATTAACTTGTCATCCATTTAGCCCAACACTCAATAGTAATTGTCTTTGGCAAGAAAAAGAACGGTGATAATTCCTAACGTCTTTCAACTGGGTTTCAAGTTCCAAAGCGCTACTTAACACCTAAAAGAAGCACAACTCTGAAGCTTTCAACATTATTACAAATAATGCTCTTGTCGATTTTATTAAAGAATTATGGAGACTGGAAACCAGGAATTTGGTTCTTGGAAACAGTCACCTTCTTGAAATTTTTAAATAATAAATAAATAAATTAGTAAAGGAGGAATAATAGATAATCTGCATATGGGACGATTCCAAAGGTGGTAAACTGCAAAGGGAGATCATAATTGATATATAGCACCCAAAATAAAACACACTGATCCAAGTCTAAATTCAGGCTAAAGAAGTTTTCGTGTAAGAAATTTTGAGGCAGAAAAGCTACCCTAAAACTAGTTTAGAACATCTTAAACAGTCTCTCCATAAAAGATATGAACGCTCAAAAGGCAAAACATAGGAAAAAGTTGAATAAGATGCAGTTACCTCCAGCACAGTGTTCTTGCATTCCTCCGACACATGGGAAAGCAAACGAGACAACAGTTCCTGGTGCCTCAATCCTGTGAAGATTCTTTGTCCATATATACTCCTCCTGCTTCGTATTTTCCGGCATTCTGACCATCTACGGTATCTGTTAGACCGATAAAATCTCCCATAGTAGTACGACAATATGTCCCCCATCTTCTTGCTCCCCACAAATTTCTTCACCAGAACAAGATTCTTTCGAAAGATGTACAAACCAAGAAGAAAAACAGCCTCCTCTTGGTCACTCCAGTTATCATCCAAGCATCCGGGGACAAGGTGGTGCCCTATTCCTCCGTGACTTTGTTGCAATTCAGTCCTTTCACCTCTCTGCAAAACCGAGCTTCCGAATTCACCGATCTTCGTCCCATTGATTGATGTAACATCTAAGGGCTCAAGCTCAACTTTAGACCTAAAATCTCCCCCTACTAAAACTATACTGGCCTCCTTGACGCATTCGGATTTTAGGGATTCATCTTTGTTGTTGCTAACACTATCAAAAGTTTTCTCTTGTCCATGCCTTTGGTTTTCAGTTTTCCCCTCACTTATCCATATCAATGGTATAGACATTCCAATGAGACAATTTGGGTAATCATCGGTAGTGATTTCTAAATCAGTCGGGTCCTTTGAAAGCCTTAGATATTCAGAGACTGTAATTAGAGAGGGAATCTCGACTTGGTACTCATCTCCAACTCTAGGAAGTATCTCCGGGTCTCCAAAGACGTCACAAATATCAGAACCTTCTGGAGAAACCGAGTTCTTAGCAGATGCACCCTCGCTTGTATCCATTATTTGGCCATTCACTTCAACTGAATCCATCTGCCAAAGAACCAAAAAAACAGCCATAATTATTTTCATTTAATCCCTTGTAATTGGTCAATGTCATATGTCAATGTAAAAGTTTCAAGCTTTATCTTGATTAGCATCTCAAAATCAAAATAAAAGCAAGCAAAAGTGGAAAATTTACGTGAATAAAATGGCATACTAAGCAAAACATAAGTTACATAACATAACATAAACAACGAGTTTGAAACAGGAAAGGAAAATGCAGTTCCCTTTTTACGCAAGGCCTTAAAACTAGTTCATAACTTCAACCTTTTTTTGTGACATGACATTCAATTTAAACAATTTAAACCTTCTCAGTTCTCAATATCAGAATGAGATTGAAAATGCCTCTCCCTTTGTTTGTGCTATTCAACTGTGGGCCCACCTTACTCATACCATGTAAAATTGCAGGTCTATTTCTTAGCAAAAACCCACTAGATTATGGCTAATTCTTAAGGAAATGACAAAAGCAATTAAGAGATTCAAGTCAGCAACAATAATTACAGCACAAAACAGAGAAGAATTTATAAAAAAGCAACTTATAAATGCCAAGATTTTTTTTTCCATTTTCTTTCCTTATCTACTTTACGCCAAATCAAATAAAATTATTATTCCAAAATCAAAAGGGCAAAAAAGCAATATCCCAAAAACCAAATATGAGTTCTTCGATTGAAACAAAATTCTGTTCCTCTCCAAATTTAACGAGTAAAAACTTCACTAACATAATGGACATAAAAAATATATATATTAAGGGAACAAAAAACACATGAAAATATCAAAACAGACAACAAAGTTAATTAATCCCAGATTCATTTTTCGAAACCCAAACTAGAAAACTTCGAAAGTCGAGAACTTTCTCACGAAAAATATCAAAGCCCACTTAAGTACATTTTTCTCGAGAACCAAACGAAACATGTAAGTAATCTTAACCAAACATTCGAAGTTTTTATTATTCTTTTTCTTTTTCAAACTATATACAAAACCCAGAAAAGGAAAAACAAAAATAAAATAAGGAAAAAAGAAAAATACACGAGAAGAAGCCAAACAAAAACCACCGTTTTTAAAGTACGAATTCCAATATGATCCACCAAAATTCCAGATATTTACTCTAACATGGAACCGTTAAAACACGCAGAGAAACAAGTAATACTCAATCGTACAATAAACAGAAAAACAGCAGAAGAATAATAAACAAAAAAATAAAAAAGAAGATTTTATCTTTTTTTTTTAAATAAATAAATAAATAAATAAATAAATAAATAAACTCTTGTTACCTCCATGGAGAAGCCAAAAACCACGTGAAAGCTCGAGGAAATGGGTCTTCGAGGCTTATCACCGATTGATGAGAAACTTAAACAGATTAACAATAAACAAAACGTGAACAAACACACACATATATATACATATACAAATATATATACAATATTTATATATAAAGACACACAGTGGCAAATACAAACACGCACAAAGGAATTGTTTTCTTGAAGAATAGAGAGAGAAACATAACACGAGGAGAAATAGAGACACGAGAGAGAAAGAGAGAAGACGGTACCTGGGTTTTACGGAAGCTTAAGCTTTCATGGCTACGAAGGGTTGAATTCGAGGAAAGGACTCTACTTAGAGCGAGAAAATAAAGAGAAAAAAAAAAACAAGAGAGAGAAAGAGAGAGAGAAAATAAAAATGAGAAAGGCAAAGTCGTTCTTTCTTTTGCTCATAAGAGAGAGAGAGCGAGGGGTTTGTGTTGTGTGTTGTGTTGTGTTGTGTCTGTGGGGTTGGCTTTGGAGAGAAAAAAAGGAAAAATACAAATAATAATTTCCACAAATTAAAAAAAAAATACGTCTAAAGAGAGAGAAAGATGGGGCTCTCTGGTCCGTTTCACAGACGAAAAGCGATAATTCCACGCATAGTCGGTGGCGCGTGATTCCACGAGCGTGTCTTGGCTGGCTAGTGGGATTAAGATTCCCGCTTTGGAGAAGATCCTCTACAGGCTTATACTGTGTACGGTTTTTCTGACCAACGAAACATCGCCACGTTTGGTAATAGTCAAAATAATTTGTCGTTTTTGGGAAGGCATTGGTTGGTACTACAAAACGTTGGCGGGTTTTCGGTGGGCGTGTCGCAGCGTAGAGTAGTTCCGAGCTGGCCGGAGGAGAAAGATTTATTTATTTATTTTGGGCGTGGGGTCCACGCTCGTACGGATAACATACAATGTTTTGGATTGGATTATGCTTATTTTAAATGACCAAATTAGCCTTTGGATTTAGTTCTTTGTTTTGTTTACTTAAGTGGGGAGAAAACAAAATTACTTGCACAATTGCGCTTTCTTATTATGTTTTTTACAAACATTTTGAATTAAAAATCCTCAGACTTGCTAACCACGTGAAGATTTGATGCTTAAAATGAGTCTTTTTGTGTGACCGTGGCTTAACTATTGCGCAGCCTCTTTGAAAAATAAGAGTTAGGTGAGGCTTACTTATATTTGGTCTTGATTCATTGCTCATATCAACGGCCTAAAAGGTAAAAATAAATATACCCCATAATTCTTTTTCTGGCCATGCAGAACATTTGTGCAGGGTATGGATTTCTAATGTGTGATTTCCTTTTGAGTCCTCTTAATTCCTTGTGATTATCGTTTACGAATCCTGAATTGAGAGCCTTTATCGGTATGTTATTTATGATAGGTTGTGGTGCAATCTGGTGAATTGTATGGAGTCGGATTTTTTACCTATGTTAGTAGTCAATGTGTTAACATGCAACTAGACAGCAGTTTCAAATTCAGCGTTGAATGAAATTCGGCAACCCGCACGAGCCTTTGTTGTTGACAGGAAAATCTTGTTTGTATTTTCCCCTTATTTTCTCGTTGTTTCGTTTTAAGAAATGGGAGGGAAAATATCCGATCTCCAATAGTTTGAACCAATTTGTTTGAACTCAAACAATGTAAAACTTTCACATGCTATAATATAAAACAAAAACAAACTACAATATAACTTTCAAATACCTTAATAGATTGTTATTTGTGTTGTAAACTTATGAAAGTTTTTAAGAGAATTACATTACCCGTTTGGCATTAGTTGATTCTAACCAACTTTTCAGTTAAGAATAGTGTAAAGCTCTTCGTGCTACAATAAAAGTATAAAAATTGCTACAATATAGAGTTTTTCATATGCAACAATGTTTACGATTCTAGCAAATAGTTCTAATTGCCATGTCAAGCAGCCTACTACATTTTTGGGCATTTTATCAAAATGTATGCATTGTTGTATGGACTTCGCCTAGGAATCACAACGCACTCTTGTAATTGATAATCATCTAAGGTAGTACGAAACTTTTCACATTTTCTCACCCCAGTAATGTGTCGTGTAAGTAGATATCAGTGGTGGAAAAAAAGAAAAAGAGTGCCCTGAAATGAGGAAAATCGATTAGGAATTTGCGCACATGTTAACTATGTCTTAAATTATATGTGTGTGTATATATGCATGTGATAATCCAAAATACGATGGATCATGTTAAAAATTTAATGGTTTAATGATATTCAATACCAAGCGGATTGGTGTTTATTTATTTATTTATTTATCATGGAAAGAGAAAATATATTTCAAAGCATGAAAAGGTATCGGTGGAAAATACGATAGCAATGGTAGTTGAAACTAATAAATTAAAAATAGCTAGAGAAAATAATATTACAACGGGCTAGACACCTGAAAAAATATGCAAAAAATTGAGTGGAGACGTAGCTTTATAATAAATCATTTATAATCAATGTAAATATCTAATCAAGTGATGTAAAGAAACCCATAGCACGAGCCCACACAAAAAAAATACAAATGAACAGATCAAACACAATCAAACATTATACAAACAAAACTAATACACAAGCTAATTGGTGTACGAATTACTATTATTATAAATGAATAATAAAAAATGGCAATTTTAAACATAAAAAATGGTGTTTGGTAATCAGTTTTAAGTTAAATTTTTAGTTGTTCCTAAGTAAATTTTTTAGTTTAAATTTTTTTTCCTCTCTTTGATTTATATCTTTTTTTTTATTGCTAAAAGTATTAAAATACTTTTAGATAACGCATATTTGTCTTGTTTTAATATAAAATACTTAGGAACAATAGTGTCTTTATATTTATTGAAAACGTATGTTTTTTAAGTGGTAAAAGTGAAAAACAATACCACAAAAGTGGTATTTCTCAAATTGACCACATTTCTCAAATATTATTAGTTTTTAGTTCAAAGACTTTAATTCTGATCATATTTTTTAAACACCTTAAAAAATATAAGAGACTTAGATCCTCAACCTCAACAGGAGAAAATGACATAAAAGACAAAAAAAACATTAGTATACAAGTGCCAGCCGTAGGCAGAAAAGGCCGACGCTCGCACCAGTAATTCAATAGGCGATTCGCTTCCCCTTGCATACCAACACATTATTTCCTTATAATTTTCAAAAACTATTAATTTGTTTAAAAACATAATTAAAACTAATAAATTAAAATTAAAATACTTTAATATGTAAAAGTAGCATATTTTTATTTTAAATTGTAACACATAAAAGCTTTATATCATAACAGTTAAAATTAATAAATTAGAACGGTTTTGACAAGGCCTTTTATTATTTGCTTTTATGTTTTGTTTTTCTTCATCTAGAATGGGGAGATTTGCTCTAGTGTTTTTTTTTTTTTTCCTTTTTAATTCCTATAATTAGTTGTTTTATTGTGCATTCTTGTAACCCAAAAAAAAAAATCAAAAGAAATGGCGTCGAAGTTATTTTAATTTTTTTTTAATTAAAAAAAAGAGAATGGAATTGAAGCGTGGCTTTGGCAGCAAGAGTTGAGCCACGTCAGCCGAAGCCACAAATGTACACGTGGAAGTGGCGATGTGCTGCTGACCCACTCTGATTGGCTAACATTGCTTTTAGTATTCTTGTCGCTTTTTAAGTTTTTTATTTTTATTTTTCATTTTTTTTCTATTTTAAGGGACGTCATAAATAATACATGCATTCCGGCGGTTAATTCATAGACTTTAAATAAACACGTTGGTTTCTTTTTTTCTTTTTTTGAGAATTATATGATAAGATATGAAAAAATGTACTATTGGAGGAACATAGTTTTAAACTATTAAATTAAATCAGTAATGATATTGTAATGGAATATAATGAATTCAACAGTCTATGTTTTTTTTGTCGAGGAATTAACAGGTTATGGTTATAGTACGCCAACAGAGTATTTTTGCATGTTCTATTACAAACTTATTTTAAAAAAAAAAATTAGGCCGGAAATATTTGAGAGATTTAACTAAACAGTATTTTTACTGTAAATGATTGATGTAAAATATTTATAACAATAACAATAACAATTTACTTGGTGAAATATTTTTTTATTTATAGTAAATATATTTTTTATCTAATAAATTATTCTCTTTACCTAGTGAATTTACTATTTATTACGAATTTTTTTTCAAAATCCCCTATTTAGTCATAATTACTTTTCTAAAAATGTTATTTACTACGATTTTAAACCGTTATAGGCTCTGCTATGAGATACGTGTGGTTGCCTTCGTGGGTGTGGTGGTCAGCCTAAAAAAAAAAAAAAACATTTTCTAATACACAAGAACAAAAACAAACAGAAAAGACCAGAATAATTATATATAATTGAAAATCCTCTGCCTTCTTGTTTTCTGCTCTCCAAAAATAGCAACAATGATGATATTTGTAATTATATACACACACATACAAATCCAAATACACACACATATATATATATATATATTAAGGGATACTGGCAAAAAAAAGTAAAAAGAAATAAGGCGTGCGAAATAGTGACTAATGTAATAAAGAGGTCGATTTTTAAAGAAAGAAAAAACAAATTTTTATATACAAAATTTAAAGAAATAGTAATGGTATGCGCCAATCTCCCATCTCAAACTCGCTATTTGTTAGTTTTTTTTATGGGAAGAAAAAAAATATTTATCGATAAGTATTTGTCTTTCGTCGTCAAATTTAAAAAATATATATATTTTAACCAAATTTACTGTTTCAAAACATGGATTGTCGGTACTAACCAGTTTCTACATTATTATGTTTAAAGAGACTTAGATAAATTTCAACGACAATTAATTTTATGCAATAATGATAATATTAGTCATGAATGTTAGATATTTACACGCCGCCCTTTAACTAGATAATTTCGGAAGAAGTGGTAAATGGCAAACTGGTCAATCCGAGATTTAATTTGTTATTTGACAATAATACCCCTCAAAGTGATGTGATCTTTGATCTGGAGATCTACGGATGATGCATTAATTAGCATGCGTCCGTTTCCATGCAAGCAGAAAGTTCATTTCATTGGATAAATCATTCTTTAGATTTTTGCCTAAGCTATTGTAATAAATTAATGTCTTTGCCTTTAATTTTTCTATCTTAATTTTAAGGTTCACAATAATTATTCCACCTTTTTTTTTGTAGCCTTCTAAACTATGAATTTGATTTGACATTATGTACTCGATTTTTGGGGATAGATTCCTTGCTTTTAAACATTGAAAATGATATCTTAAGACCAATAGAACTAAGGCTTGCCTTGTATTTTTTTTTTTCTCCCTATCATTTTTTTTTAATTTAAGGATGGAGAACTTGAAGGTTAGGCCGCCGTCTAAATTTTGCCATCAACAAATAATAATAATAATAATAATAAGCATAACCACAGTAATATTACACTTTTTATATAGTTTTTTTGGTCGTTTCTTCCGTCATATTACTAATAATTAATTACTATGATCCATCCATTATTCCATATTTTTTTGCCACATTTTTTATGTAAAATCCCAAATTTCTTTTATTTTATTTTCAATTTTGTTAAAACAAGTTTTAAATTTGCATGAGAAGCATATTCCCCGAAACCAAAAACAAAAACATAGAAGAAGAAGAAGAGCAGAAGCATCGGTGAAGATTTTCCTATTTTGATGTACAAGCCGTGAACTAATAAAATAATAAATTACAGGATATACTTTTTAGGCAAGAAACTTGGGAGAAATCCAATCTCTCTTGCTGTGTGGAGAAAGGAAGCAAATAATTATAATTTATTAATCAACATAATATTGTACCTTGACTTTCTTACAACTTATTGTTTTCATTTTTTTTAAGTCTTTGCTGACTTATAAAATGTTATCAATTCTTGATTTGGAATGATTGAATACGTATTAACATCATAAATTAATGTAAAACAATTATTCAAACAAGAAAAAATGAAACGAAAAACAAAGATAAGAAAGGCAGATTGCATCCTTATGATGACTCTGGTTGTGAATCTTGTGATTCAGAAAATGATTATTTTATTCTAGCTTAGTTGCATTGTTGCCCTTGAACTTCTCGTTCATTAATAAAGTGTCCCCTAAACTCTTTCTTCTTGATAATTAGTAACCCATTGATAGTGGTATTAATTTTTTTGATGAAAATTGACATGTAACGTGTGGATTGGACCTGGGATTTGACTCTTGGGGGACGCGCTCGTCCTGCGGGAGGTAAATCCACGTGGAGGCTCCCCGAGCAGCCTCCCCCTCCCCGGTAATATGTTCAAGGTGCCTGCCAGGCTCTGGTCGAGAATCTCAACACCTTAACATTAAACGCGCATTCGGATGGGAGACTCGGGGACTCGACCCCCGAGTAGGCCCCTGCTCGGGGAGAGACCTCGGCTCAGGTGGTAGCTCCCTCCTACATATTGTGTGGATCCGAGAGGGCCCCTGCTTGGAGAGAGTCCCAACTTGATTTGTTTTGCCTCCAGTGAAGGAGCGCTTCCTCTAGGAGTCGAAACCATATCATCTTAAATAATAGGGTCTTAGGGTGTCTCCTAGATACCAATCCAACCATTGGATTGATTGGTACTTGGGATAGGCCATAAGACCCTCTTATTCAAGAGGATACGGGGCAAATCCTCTTGGAGGCTCCCCGAGCAGCCTCTCCGGTAATACGTTCGAGGTGGTCGTCTGGAGATCTCAACACCTCAACAGTGCACATGGGTGATTAATCAATGGCATGAGTAGTCATGTATATGGGATTATACTTTCAAAGTCTTAACAAAAATTTAAAAAATTAAAATTGGAGTTAACTTTGTTAAAGATAAAATTTTAGACTAAAATGAATTAAGAAATTATTGACTATGCAAGTTACATGTCAATTGTGATCAGAAAATTAACAACGTTTGAGGATATTTGATATATATATATATATATATATATATATATGTTTGTATTTAAAGGCTAATTGCCAAAAAAAAAAAAAAAGATCAGAAAGCACACTGCAATGGATGGAAAGTTCAAAGGCAATGGTGCAATAAAAGGAACTTTATTCCAATTGTCCCTTTTTTATTTTTATGACAACAATTTTGAGAATGTTTAAAAAAAAAAAAACTCAAATTCAGATTTATGCCACAAACTCGTATCACATAAATATACTAGTCAAAATCAACAAAACATAATCCAAATATGAATCATAACTTCTATAAATTTAAATACATATAAAAATGTGACAGGCCACCTAATTTTTTCCTTTATATCATATCGTCTTGTAACTTTATCATTATAGATGGAAGATTTAATGGAATAACAGGTCTACTCTAAACAATTGAAGCATTAGCAAGTTTTAAAAATATTTATAGTAAATAGAAAATTTATTTGATAAATTATTATTTTTATTTGTAGCAAATAGCTTTTATTTACCTAGTAAATTGTTCTTTACTACTAATAATTTAAAACCTGTCATTTTAAATATGCAATTTACTACAATTTCCCAGATAAATTAAGGAGAAAACTGAACTGATGGGAATTGTGGGCTTTTGCCATATTAGTTCACAGACTGGGCTAAAATCAGTTCCTAAATAGCTAACAGCCCAAAAAAAGCGGCCCATGCTTAGCCCACCAAAGACCATTGTGGGCGTGGGTCTGCGTGGAATATTTCTGCGTTGTTCTTTTAAGTTTACTGCTTCTACAAGAAAGTTTTGAACAAACCACTTATAATAAATATAAAAACACTATTCTTTTCAAATACTTCGATTAGATAAATATATATTATCTAAATGTATATTAGCCTTTATAGTTAAAATTAACTGTACAAATCAAAAGGAGAAAAAATGCTACCAAAAAAGTAATACACTGCCTAATTTACTTAAGAGAAAATCACATATCATGCTCCGCTCCAAAAAAAAAAAAAAGCATACACATACACTATGCCATCCGTTTAATCAATCTAGTATTTTATGACACAAATTCTAATACTTAGAAAAATATATGCTACAAATTTTGTTTTGCCATAAATTTTGACTCCTTTATGAAGAAAAAAATAAGTTATATATTTTTCTCCAACTTTCTCACCCTCTCTCTTCTTGTCCCCCCTATCACTCATTCGTCCCTCCCTCTCATCGTTGCTCCAGTCATGGCGTTGCCTTCTCGTGGAGCATATCGTTGTCGATCTCCGAAGTCTCTATCTCCTCTCTCAATCCAGATGACGTTTCGCGTTGGACCCATTGTCACCCCTCGCACATCGTTCGCATAACAAGATCCATCCTTGTCATTGGACATCGGAGGTCATCTAATCGACAGAATCGCCATTAATGACGTCGCCATCTTATCATCATTGTCGTTATCTTGCTACAACAAGTTGAATTTGTGCCAAACGGGCCGCCACCATCATGACCACTATGGTTTTTGTTGCAGATGTGGAGCCAAATCAAGTTGACAACCCAGCAAAAGGAAGAAAAAAGGGAGAAAAAGCAGTCCTCGGAGGTAGGGAGCAAGCGCCGCGGTGCTGGGACGAGGGCGCCTAGGCGCCAAGTGGAGAGCGCCTAGGCGCCAGGAGAAGAGCACCTAGGCGCTGTAGGGGGCGCCGCAGCGCTCGTTTCGAGCGCCGCAGCGCTGACGCGCTGTGTTGTGCGATGTTTTTTGAGTCAAAGTCGAACTCAAAGGTCCCAAAAAGGAGAAACCACTAGGGTTTCCCGTTAGTTGCTATTCTTCTCCTTCTTTGGTTATAAATAGACACAAGATGGCTAGGGTTCGGTGTGTGTGTGAAAAAGTGTATGAAAATTGTGAGAGGCATAATTCTTGAGAGCTCCATCCTTGAGAGAGAAAAATTCCCACAGGATGTTAGATAGAAGAGAGTTTTGGTAAGCACAATTTGTGAGTGTGTGAGAAACTGCTCTTGTAATCTGTAATCTCCTTCATCATAGTGGAATCTACAAGCGGTAGAAACAGGACGTAGTCTCAATTTTGGACGAACCTGTATAAAAATTTGGTGTCTCTCTTTTCTTCTTTTCTCCTATTTATTTTCTGTAATTGTTCGTTCTTGGGATCCTTGGAATTAGGAGTCGCCTAATTCCCCAACAGTTTTGACATCTCGTCTCAGATCAGCTATGGACCACTGTAGCTTGCAAAGTAAGATATGATGAAAGCTGTTACAACTGCTGCCAGATCCGATTGGCCTGAGTTTTGTGTGGCCTTAGCTACTAATTTGAGAGTTGTTGTTGTTGCCGTGTTTAGCTTTTTTCTCTATTTTTTCTTGCCATCGATGAAGTTGTTGGTGCTGGTGATATCTGACTACGTAGCGGATAAACCAGAGATGAGTTAGTGGCAGAGAGGATAAAAAGATATCATAATGGGATACGAAAAATGTTCCAATGAGACATAAAATATTCAAGTGAAATACAAAAATGTCTAAATGAGACACAAAAAATATCCTCATATGATACAAGACATATCTTACGAGATTTGTGACATAAGAATTTTTCAAATTTTATAGCATAAATAAAATTTAATCTCACAAAGTAGCATTTATGAAAATATTCCTAACCTTAACGCTTTGGTGGCCATAAATCCACTAACTAATTCCCCACTAACCAACCATTAACTAGGATAACGTAAACACTAAGAAAATTTACCTTGACACCTCCTTGGCAGGATGTTTTACACTTTCAGCCCATGTAATTAGGGTTCTATATATATAATTATACCACGTGTATCATGCTTTTCCACTACATTCATCATTAGTCTCCGCAACAGCATAGGTAACTCCCACAACTACGTACAAGAAAACAAAAGGCAAAGCGATAGTAGTAGCACTAACATGATACACTCTCAATGACCATCATTTTCATCTGCATCCTCCAAAGCATTCCACTAACTTTAAACCCCTATCGATCGGCGTGAAAACCATAAATCAGTGTAAGATTTCTTTAACATAAAATACTGGCCTGTCTGTGATTTTTTTTACTTTTGCATTGTTAATGTTTTATGCGCTACTTGAGGCTAGCTGAGATAGTTAGATGCGACAAAACTTATAATGATCCTCCGTCTCATAAGAGGCTTTCAAACCCAAAATGAGTTGAGCCCTAAGGAACTATTCACAACTGCAGATGCAAAGGTTGATCCAAAATAACACACCGAATTAATAAAGTAAAGGATGAAATTAAGTACAAAAAAGACGAAATATAATTTTAAAAGGGAGAGTCAGGGGAAGAAAGAGGACAAAATACAATTTTTATAAAATTTCATTTACCAAATTAAAATAACAAAAAAAATTCAAGAAAAGTAATTATCTACTCTCGTTCGTATATAGCCCTGCCCCTGATCATAATACTTCCATTTGTTTTTAATATAAAATGGGTATCATAAATCCACACTGTAAAATATATATATTTATGTAATTAAATGCCTAAAAAAATGTATATATATGAATAAATACTGAAAATACCTTGTCATTTCATGCATGTATTATGAGTATACGACTGCCTAATTAAAATTCAGCCCTGCATGAGATCCTACTTTCTATGCAGCGATGTGATGCATACTTGCTGGGCAATTTGTAATAACTACTGCAAGGACTTGTTCTGATCAACAGAGGTTAGAAATATTTACCTTAAAAAATTAATTAACAACAATATATAGTGCTTTCTATCATATAAAATAAAAATATGTTATAATATAAAGCTTTTACGTGCTATAGTAGCATTAGTTTTATTTATTGACTGACCCAAGTACGTTTTGGTTATGGTAATGAGTTGTATTAGTTTGCCTTGTTCAACTACCATGGCGTTTGGAACTTGGAGTGCTTTGGGTCCACTCCATCCTTTCCGATTTGAAGCTTATAATGCCGACGATTGAACATAAATATATACACATATATTATAATTTATATATAACATATATAAAAAGTCGATGGCCACATTTCTCTCAAAATAAACGATTTTAAGGACCTAAATTAATTGAACTGACCAAGTTAATACGTGTGATTGGAACTTTTCTTCAAAGTAGGTTGTTGCTTGTTCATATTAGCAAATTATGTGGTGTTTAACATATTCAGTTTCAACTTATTCGGCCTAACTCAAACGGTATAAAATTCTTACTTGTTATATTGTAAAGCAAAAGTATGCTATAATACAAAATTATTACATGCTACAGTACTTTCACTTATAAGTTTCAGTTCGAACTCACTTCCTACACACTTTATTAGACAAAGTTCTAATCCCACCAATGCTAGTGCAAAGACATTTATTCAATTTTGAAAAATGAATTAGAATTGAGAGTTAGAATGGAAAGTACTGTAACATATAAGAGCTTTACACTGTAACATATTTTTATTTTACATTGTAGTATGTGAGAGCTTTTATACTGTTTGAGTTAGAATTGAGGTAGGCAAACGCCCTATTTGGTACACCTCCTATTACTTGAGTTTGACAAGGTTTTGGGAAAATATGTTGGTGCACAAACACTTTTTCGCTTTTAATGAATATCATTGCACATGTAGTCTGGAATTTCAGCTTCAAATGATTTTAAGACGTTAATAAATTCAATTTTGAGACAATGAGATAATAGTTCTGTATAAATTTAAAATTATATTCTAGTAATTAGTTTGATTAGTGACGTTGGCTTGCCTAGAAGACTAAACCCCTCTATAAAATTATGAATATAAAAAGTTCAAAGGTATGGAAGATACACTAAGATCTCGACACGTATGACGTAAGGCTTAATAAGAAAGTAATTAACATTAACTAATTATCAAATTGCTATAATTTTTTAGGTTATGACTTATGATGCTTTTGAATGCCATTATATTCTGTTTGATTGATGAAGATTTTGAGGTATCTTAATCAAGTTAAAATCCTAGTCGGCCAAGCCGAATTCTAAACTGATTGGGTGAGAGAAAGAAAGGAAAGGAAAGGAATCTTCTTAATTAATTTGAAAAAATTTGATAGGACATATTGCGGGATATTCTTAAGATTCTCAAAAGACTTTTCCAACTTATAGGATTAGCTTTTGATATTCATCTTAAACAAGACCTTGTCCAAGCCTTTATTTTAGTTGCTTCCGCTGAATTTTGTCTTTACGGTATCTATTTATACCTTCCACTCATAATTAATTAAACTACAATTTGCGGTTAAAATCAATTTTATTATAATATTTTTTTTATAAAATTTAAATTCTTGTACTTGTTTTCAACTCAAACTAAAGGTGTGAACTGAGTTTAAGAATATATAAAGACTCGACGTCCTCAAAGACCAATCTACTAGAACGTAAAGAACCAAAAGAGAAAAAACAAAACCGTTGGAACCTGTTATATAGATATATATACATATACACACACAACATTGTAAACATTTTGATATATATATATATATATATATAATCTTTAATTTTCACTCTTTACTCCATTTATATATTCTCCTTATTTTATGTTCCCAATTAGCTAGTGGAGTGACTTGGAAAGAATATCATTTTAGTGCAATATTTCTCATTGTTAGAACAACTAATAGTTGTTGTATTATCCAGTCAACGTATTAACCATAAAAAATAAGTTTATGGCAAATCATATATAATGAATCATCAACCAATACTTATATATGTAATCAAGTCGAAACCAAAATCACATGTCAAGGCTCATGCTTATCATTTCAGGACATGTTTACAGAATTTAATAAGTATTGTATGGTAATGAGTTTAATTAAAATAGGAATCATTATCTCTTAATTTTTAGTGCTTCCTTACCTTTAAGAAGTGGAATAAAAAATAATCCAATTTTCTTTGTAGTGTGTAGCTTGTAACACGATTAATTAATAGAAGTTAATTCTTTTTTCTTACATGGTTAATAAATAAGGTGACACAAAATACAATATGTTACCATGAATTGCCACCTAATTTAATTGAATTTTTTTTTATTTATTTGTCCTTTTTTCAAGTTTTAGTCGATTTCTTGATAAGCAAAAGGAGTGAAAGATAATACATCTTAATGTTATTTTTAATTTATTTATTATTATTTATTTATTTTTTAAATGATAATAAATAAATAAAAATAAATTTAAGTGGTCTAATAGACACGTATTTTCTAAAGGATGTCAACCAAAGGGTATTTA
The DNA here is from genome assembly GCA_025403435.1 of Artocarpus heterophyllus. Taxonomy (NCBI): domain Eukaryota; kingdom Viridiplantae; phylum Streptophyta; class Magnoliopsida; order Rosales; family Moraceae; genus Artocarpus; species Artocarpus heterophyllus. The sequence goes on from CM046342.1 coordinate 3,807,507, forward strand.
GAACTGTTATAACGTTTCAAAAAAAATACCTATTTTCATGAAAGGTACGTATACTCTGATGGTGGGTGTCTATAAATATCATGTTAAAAAGGGTCCCTAAGTCTATGCAATTTTTTTTTAGAAATACACCATCTTCAAAATTACAGAAGGTTTAGAAGATTATCTTTCTTTCACAAGTTTCGTTTCTTTAGGAATTCTTTTTAAAAAAACTCTCCATTCATTCATCAGATTATCAATGGCTGGAGGTCAGTTTTCGTTCTTGACGTTTCCGCATTTAGATGATTTTCATGCAATTTGGTTTATGCATATATGAAAATCATAACTCTGTTAATATGTAAATAATCTTACATTTGGTATCAGAGCATGGTTTTTTCTCTGCCTTGATATATCTGAATTAAGTTTTTCAAAATACCCAAAACTTTGTTGAATTTGAAATATTTTTTTTGATGTTTTTTGATGAAAACCAACGTTAGAAATCATTAGGAAAATGATTTTCTAACTTTTTTGGGTTTTTAAAACATCAATTTTGGTACCCATAAAGTATAGAAACGACCAGGTCTGCAATTGGATCCATTTAGGTTAAATTTGGACGAAGAAGACCCGAATAACGAGAAAAATCAAAATCAATGGCCAAAAAACGACATGTCATTTTGGCCCCTTGAGGTCGCGTTTTTCCACGTTAAAACGACATGTCATTTTTCATAATGAAAAACGACACATCGTTTCAGTGAAGAGGGGGTGGCCATTCTTGTCAAAACGACACGTCATTTCGGGGTTTGATGCCCAAAACGACATGTCGTTTTTTAGGCATGAAAAATAAAAAAAAAAATCTGAAAATTTTTTTTTTCAGATTTTTAATTTGGGTATTTTGGAAAATTGTTTTCTTTTTTAATAAATCTAAAATTAATTATAATGAAATCTAAAATTTTATTATTTATATTTAAATAAAATTTTAGAAATTAATTTTAGATATGTTATTGAATTTATGCATAATTTATTTTGCATGTATTCTTTAGTTGTTATTCCTTTTAATACATATAAATTCATGAATATTTTATGCATGAAAATTAAATGTCTTGAGTGATTTGTATAATTTTATTTAATCTAAGAGTAGCCATAGCATCTTAGATTATATTAAAATTATATGTTAAGTTTTTAAATCATATTTAGTTAAACAGACATTAATTGTAACTAATTATGTTTAGTATAGTGAAATTTATCCCACAGGAAATTTTGTTATATTAAATATGATTGGTTATGATGAAATATTGAACTATTTTCTTAATTTGCCCACAAGGATTAAGAAAATGGAATATAGTTTAATAGTTTGATCATATGGTTGTATGTGAATCAGAAACTTAGCCCACAGGTAGTTTTTATGTCATATGATTCATAATTTTTGTTGCATGATTTACATTGGTAAAATATGACATATAGTTATTAGCTTCAACTTTTGTGACATGAGTATGTATGTTTGATGTATTGCAGTAATTTAACCTGTTAATTTATCTGATATGAAATATGATATTCCCGAGCTTAAAGGTGATAACTATAAAGTTTGGAAGGAGATGATTCTCCTTCATTTGGGGTGGATGAACATTGACTATGCCATAAGGAAAGATTAACTGCCCTCTATCACTGAGACCAACACTTCAAATGATGCTAGTCGATATGAAAAATAGGAGCGATCCAATCATCTCTCAGTTATGTTCATAAAGACTAAGATCTCTGTTGGGATTAGGGGTTCTGTTGATCAATATGACAATGTCTGAGCATTACTGAAGGCTATTAATGAGCAATTTGAGTCTTCAGATAAGGCATTGGCAAGCACTCTGATAATGCAGTTTTCATCCTTAAAGCTTACCGGTATAAAAGGCATGCGTGAGCATATCATGCGCATGAGGGATATTGCGGCTCAATTGAAGATGCTTGAGGTTGAGATGTCTAATTCGTTCCTAGTACATTACATTCTAAACACTCTACCCTCTAAGTATGGTCCCTTTAAGATCTCCCATAACACACATAAAGACAAATGGTCAATTAATGAGCTATTGACCATGTGTGTTCAGGAGGAGGAAAGACTCATCATGGAAGAGGGAGAGAAAGTAAATTTGGCAACCCAGGGTAATAAGAAAAAGTCTCAGACCAAGCAAAAGGGGAAAGGCAAGGCTCCTGCCTAGCCATATATTAAGAAGGAGTTCAAGTGCTTCTTTTGTAAGAATAACGGGCATGTAAAGGAGGAGTGCTCCAAATTCCGGGAATGGCTTGATAAGAAAGGTACTCAACTCTCACTTGTCTGTTATGAATCCAATATGATTGATGTTAATTAGAACACATGGTGGATTGATTCCGGTTCTACAATCCATGTTACTAATTCCCTACAGGGATTGCAAACCTACGGAAGCTAGTGAAAAGTGAGCAGAGCATCTATTGTGGAAATAAAATGCGTTCACATGTGGTGGCTATAGGAACGTGTAAACTGATTTTAAGTAGTGACTTTATTTTGTATTTGGAAAAGACATTCTATATTCCAAGTTTTTCTATAAATTTAACTTCAGTTTCCAGACTTGTATCAATTGAATATTCCTTTAAATTTTCAGAATCTTCTTTCCATTTGTTTTGTAAATATGATTTTATTGGAGATGGTACTTTGTCTGATGGTCTTTTTCGTCTTAATTTGCGAAATGATGCCAATTATACTACTATGCACATTCATGAAAATGTTGGTATTAAGCGATGTGTTATAAATGATGAATCCTCTATGTTGTGGCATCGGAGATTGGGACATATCTCTATTGAGAGAATTAAAAGATTAGTAAATGATGGAGTACTCAGTGCTTTAGATTTTACTGATTTTGATACTTGTGTGGATTGCATTAAGGGTAAGCAGACCAACAAGTCAAAGAAGGGTGCCAAGAGGAGTTTTGATTTATTGGAAATCATACATACAGATATTTGTAGTCCAGACATGGACACTTACTCTCAAAGGTACTTCATCTCCTTCATAGATGACTACTCACGATACATGTATCTCTACTTGCTTAAAAATAAAAATGAAGCACTAGATGCTTTTAAGGTCTTTAAAGCGGAAGTAGAGAAACAATACGGAAAGCAAATTAAGATCGTGAGATCGGATAGAGGTGGAGAGTACTACGGTAGATACACTGAGTATGGACAAGCATCTGGTCCATTTGCTAAGTTTCTGTAAGAACATAGGATTGTTGCCCAATACACTATGTCTAGTTCTCCAGACCAGAATGGTGTAGCTGAAAGAAGAAATCGAACATTAATGGACATGGTGTGAAGTATGCTTGCTAGCTCCAAACTTCTTGAGTTCTTGTGGACTGAAGCTCTTAAGACAGCAGTGTACATATTGAACCGAGTTCTAACCAAGGCTGTCCCCAAGACGCCTTTTGAGCTATTCAAAGGTTGGAAACTGAGTTTGCGACATGTACGTGTTTGGGGATGCCTGTCAGAGGTAAGAGTTTATAATCCACAAGAGAAAAAGCTAGTCCCAAGGACCATAAGTGCATATTTTATTGGTTATGCTGAACGGTCTAAGGGATACAGATTTTATTGTCCATCTCATAGTACTAGATTTGTGGAATCAATGAATGCAAAATTTTTTGAGAATGACTTAATTAGTGGGAGCGATCAATCCTGGAATACTGTTCCTGAGAAAAATCATACAGATGCTCAACCTTCCACTTCTTATGATAGATTAATTGTTGTGCACAACATGCCTAAAGTTCAAATGCATGATGAACAACAACAAGTCATTCAAGTTTCACAGACTGTTGATCATGAAATAGATCCAGTTGAACAACAGATACAGGAACCTGTTGAACAGTTTGTTGAACAACATGCTCCTCAAGAGAATGTTGAACCAACATTAAGGGGATCTACTAGAGAAAAGCGATCGGCGATACCTAGTGACTATATTGTGTATCTACAAGAGTCTGATTACAATGTTGGAACCGAAAATGATCCTGAAACGTTTTCACATGCCATAAGTTCTAAGGAATCTGACTTATGGTACAATGCCATAAAAGATGAAATGGATTCTATGGCATCTAATAGAGTCTGGGATCTAGTTGAGTTGTCTAATGGTGTAAAAGTCATTGGATGTAAATGGGTCTTTAAAACAAAGAAATACTCATTGGGCAACATTGAGAGACATAAGGCAAGACTCGTTGCCAAAGGATTCACTCAAAGAGAAGGAATTGACTATACGGAGACTTTTTCTCCTGTATCTAAAAAGGATTCTCTTCGAGTCATTATGGCATTGATTGCCCATTTTGATCTGGATTTGCACCAAATATATGTGAAAACGGCCTTTCTTAATGGTGATCTAGAGGAAGAGGTTTACATGAAACAACCAGAAGGATTTTCCTGTAGTGATGGTGAGCATTTGGTCTGCAAGCTTAAGAAATCCATATATGGATTGAAACAAGCCTCTCGTCAGTGGTATTTGAAGTTCCATGACGTTATCTCTTCATTTGGTTTTGAAGATAGTATCATGGATCAATGTATATACCAGAGGTCAGTGGGAGTAGGATTTGTTTCCTTGTGCTATATGTGGATGACATATTACTTGCAACTAATGATAAGGGTTTGTTATATGAGGTGAAGCAATTTCTCTCAAAGAACTTTGAAATGAAGGATATGGGAGAGCCATCTTATATCATTGGCATTAAGATCCATAGGTATAGATCTCGAGGCATATTGGGTTTGTCTTAAGAGACCTATATCAATAAGGTTCTAAAGAGGTTTCAGATGAAAGATTGTTCACCAAGTGTAGCACCCATTGTAAAGGGTGATAGGTTCAATTTGAACCAGTGCCCAAAAAATGAGCTCGAACGGGAACAAATGAGAAACATTCCATATGCTTCAGCAGTTGGAAGCCTAATGTATGCTCAGGTTTGTATAAGACCTGACATTGCATTTGCTGTGGGAATGTTGGGGAGGTATCAAAGTAACCCAGATGTTGACCACTGGAGAGCTGCAAAGAAGGTGATGAGATACCTTCAAGGGACTAAAGATTACATGCTCATGTATAGATGGACTGATAATCTGAAGGTGATTGGATACTCCGATGCAGACTTCGCTGGCTGTGTTGATTCGAGAAAATCAACATCTGGTTATGTTTTCATGTTTGCCGGTGGAGCTGTATCTTGGAGGAGTGCAAAGCAGACTTTGACTGCTACCTCTACTATGGGGGCCGAGTTCGTTTCTTGTTTTGAAGCTACTTCGCATGGTGTATGGTTGAAGAGTTTTATATCCGAGCTTAGAATTGTGGATTCTATTTCTAGGCCATTGAGACTATACTATGACAATTCAGCTGCGGTATTTATGGCCAAGAACAACAAGAGCGCTAGTCGAAGTAAATACATCGACATTAAATACTTGGCTATAAGAGAATGTGTTAAAGAAAAGAAGTGGTTATTGAACACATTAGCACTGAGTTGATGATTGCCGATCCTTTAACTAAAGGCATGCCACCAAAGTTTTTTAAGGATCATGTAGTACGAATGGGACTTGGTTCCATGATGTGAATTTTATTGTACGTACATTTGGTTATTTATTTTTATGAAACTCTTATTCAGTTGTGATGTTTTCTCATATTCAGTTGTGTACATATTCAGTTACCTTGAGAAAAATCAATTAAGTTGGACCTAGAATAAGCATAGGGTTTATTTATTAAGTTGTGTTACCATTTATGAGTTAGTATTAAGGGATATAATGCATTGTAATATATGGAAGATAATACTCATTATAAGAGGACCTATTGCCATGATTCATGTGTTTATTCTTTAAGTTTGAGATTGGTTGATTTTGGTTATTTAGAAAATTTATGTGGACCAAGTGGGAGAATGTTATTTTTAATTTATTTATTATTATTTATTTATCTTTTAAATGATAATAAAAAAATAAAAATAAATTTAAGTGGTCCAATATACACGTATTTTTTAAAGAATGTCAACCAAAGGGTATTCAGAACTGTTATAACGCTTCAGAAAAAATACCACTTTTCATGAAAGGTAACGTACACCCTGATGCTGGGTGTCTATAAATATCACGTTAAAGAGGGTCCCTAAGTCTATGCAATTTTTTTTTTTTCAGAAATACACCATCTCCAAAATTGCAAAAGGTTTAGAAGATTCTCTTTCTTTCATAAGTTTTGTTTTTTCAGGAATTCTTTCAGAAAAAACTCTCCATTCATTCATCAGATTATCAATGGCTGGAGGTCAGTTTTCGTTCTTGACGTTTCCGCATTTAGATGATTTTCATGCAATTTGATTTATGCATATATGAAAATCATAACTCTGTTTATATGTAAATAATCTTTCACTTAAAACTTTCAAAGCATTTAGCTGATTGGTCGAAAAAATTCAGTGCTCTACTTTAGCCACTTTGCAATTAGTAAGTTTGATTATTACTAGGATGAAGCTACATTTATGAACCAGGATAGGTGGCCACCCCTTAAACTTTTTTCTTTCAATATTATATATAAAATTTTATAAAAATTATATCCTGCTTATTTTAAAGTTATGCTCAGCCCCGTTGAAGTCATGTTTCTTCCTTTCTAAAGTTTTATATCTTCTTCATTTATTTTTTTTGACAATATTAATATATGATCTGACCCCTCATAAAGGTTTTTGGCTCTACTTTATACACATGCACACATAGTATGTATCATTAACATATATAAAAAGAGAATAAGTTTCCGTGGTACTCTCGGGACACTTAGAACTCGAAACGTTTCATCGTTTTTTTTTACGAAACATTTTTTTATTTTTCAGCCGAAACGTTTTTTTTTCTTGTTTTTTGAATTTTTTTTATATTTTAATTGCCTAAAACATTTTTTTCCTCCAAAAAAAATGTTTTTATTTTTTGGTTATTTCTTTTTTATTTTTATTTTTTTGTTAACATGTTTAGTACACTTATATATTATTTGTGTTTGTATTACCTGTGTATCCTATATATAAAAACTTAAAATAGGAAAGAAAATGGGTGCTGTCGTATAGAATGACGCAAACTTCGGTACTTATTTGATTAATTAAATGTCAATATTAATTCTTTCTTCTCCAAAAGGAAAAGTTAAGATCTTGCTGAATCCACCGATATAATAATGCATTTTAGATACTTCTTTTATATGATATTTTATCTCAAACATGCCCTTGATTTGTTAGCTAATTGGAGAACTTTACAGTTCAAAATTCTGATGGATGAGGCTGTTACAACATAACTCTCCAAATCCTCAAAAGCTTTGACCTTTTATACACATACTATTATTATATAAAGAGTTGTGATCCACAATAATGCCCTCTCAGCATCCATTGTTAATTTTTAATTCCACTTTTGCATGCAAGTAGGCAAATACTAAAACATAATTATTACACAACAGTTTTAATTTGGTTAATGGACTAGGACCACTTGGTTCGGTAACAAAAAAATATATGAAACATTTTATTATGAACATCGCAAATAAATATGCGTCAAAAATTTATAAATTCTTCCCCAAAAAAAAAATTATAAGTTTTGAAAACCATAAGTGACTGTTTTGTTTTAACTATTTTGTACACAAGTTATTATAGTTGCATGATAGTTCATGAACCCTTTTTTTTTTTAATGACGAGGATAAATTTTTATACACACTATAAAAACTAGACTTTTATTTGTAACAATTTTTTTGTAAAGCTTTTAGTCACAATAAAATTTTGTGACTAATCTGTAATTAGTTACAAACTTTAGTTTATTTTTTATTGTGACTAAAACTTTTAGTCACAGAGTTTTTAGTCATTGAAACACATAAAATGTTTCCGTGACTAAAAACCTTAAGTTTTAGTGACAACAAGAAATGAACTAATGTTTGTGACTAAATATATATTAGTCATAATATTTTGTTCTAATTAAAAGTTTTACTAAAAACTGTTGTAATTAAAAGTTTAATTTTTGTAGTGGCATATCATCAAAAGTCTATGAGATCTTAAGGGTCTTATCTATAAGATTTATGTTTAAAGCCATTCGATTTAATCCAACCATCTAAAAACTTCAAGTCCACCAAATTACAGTAGGCTTTTCTTTTATCCAACTAAAATTGAAAAACCGAATGTTTAAAAAAAGACAAAATAAAGAAAAACATAAAAAAAAAAAAAAAAAAAAAAATCTGGCAGCGGGCAGCTCTTCAAAAAAAAAAAAAAAAAGCTTCGGCAGCTCTTGGGGCATCGATGGACGCCCTTTATTGTCCATGGTGGTCGTGACCAAGACAGCGAAGTGACGAAGTTTTGTGACCTAGCGACGGAGTGAAAAGCTCGACGGAATCGCGAAATAGGCAAATCGCAACTATTGTCGCGACAGCCTTAAATCGCCACCTGGGTCCCTGAGGTTGGGCCTCTCCGTCGCGATGACGCCTGAGGTGGAGATCTTTATCTTGATGGCGTTTGATTTTTCGTGAACACGGCCGCGATTTTTCGTGAACTCCGTCGAGACCAGATTGGCTAGTGGCAGCATGGGTAAACGGAGGGGGTTGAGGTGTGACAACCCACACTCACGCCAAATCGAATCGAGGAGCCCCAACCTTGTGCCGACAGAATCGACAGGCCCTAACCACCCAGATCATGCTAGATCATGGCGACTTGCAGCGAGACCCAACTATCTCATGTTCCACCGGCGAGACCCACCCCCCACACCAACCAACCCCAACCCCCCCCCCCCCCCCCCCAACAACAACGAGACCCCCCCGCGGCGAGACCAAACATTTTTTTGGTTTTTTTTTCTAAGATTTATTTTTAATTTTTGAATTTTTTTAGTTTTTGATAATTTGGTACATTTGTGCTCATTTTAGTGTTGGTGAGCTTGTTTAATTTTAACCATCTCATTAAAATCCTATGGTCAAAAAAGGTTCGCATTCCCTAAAGTCTATTATAGGAACACACGCAGATATTAATATTTCTCAATTGCCAGATTCGTATATTACTTATTTTATATATATATATATAAATATATATATATTTCATAAATTACATGAACATATTAGATTTGAGATTGCGCGTGTGGTCCTATATTAGCAACAATGCCGACCAGGTCGGCCTCATCACATGCTATTTTGAACAATAAGACATAACTATATCTACATATATAAATAATATACACATCTATACAGTATACGTAGTAACATATATATATATTATATATACGCATATACTAAATATTACAGTAAAAATACGCAAATTACTCACATAAAAAACCGGGGGTTTTGACCCAAAACACACACAAAGTACAATCTCAAGAAGCACCAGTACTACTCATTTGTTGTTTCAGGTCAACTACTTCAAAATGAACAACAACCACAACAATATTAATGGTCCTCCAGGCGCTTCAAACATCAATGGAGAATTAGACCAAGAAATCATCAGAGAGGCACAAGAAAGGTTGCTTCCAATAGCCAACGTGGGGCGGATCATGAAGCAAATCCTGCCGGCGAAAGCGAAGATCTCGAAGGAGGCGAAGGAGACGATGCAAGAGTGCGTGTCGGAGTTCATCAGCTTCGTGACGGCCGAGGCCTCGGACAAGTGCCGGAAGGAGAGGCGGAAGACGGTCAACGGCGACGACGTGTGCTGGGCCTTACAAGCCCTAGGGTTTGACGACTACGCCGTGCCGCTTAGAAGGTACTTGCACAACTATAGGGAAATGGAAGAAGATAGGGCTAATGAAGAAAAGGCTAGAAATAATAATAATAATAATAATAATAATAATAATTTGAGATTGAATATTGACCATGATCTTCAAGAATTGGCCGGACGACATCGTTCCGAGGTCGAAGACGGTACTGATGAGTAGAAGATACTAGAAGTAGAAGATGATTTCATGAGCTTAACCCCACAAAACTTCAATTTTTTTGTTTTTTCATAAAGTGGCAGTTTAACTCAAAACTCTTGAGACTTCGAAGGTAAACCAACGTGATATTTGACTGTATGAGATAGAGTTATATATGCTGCTAAATAAGTTGCAGTAGTAGTACTACTAAATGAAATTCCTTAAGGGGATTAAGTTATATTTAGCTTCTAGCTACCACAAAGAAGACAATTAATTCTAGTTTAACCATGATTTTAATTGCTGATGAACTCTTATGTTTAAAGACTTCTTCTAATAATTTGGGGAATTTTTCTCTCTCTTGATTAGCATATAACTATATTTTTTTTCGTTTTAATTTGTATATGCACTTAAATATTGCTAATATTGGTTTCAAATATTGGTTTCAAATATATATATATATATATATATGGAATAAACAAATTATATATAAATATTCATGTTTGTTTGAAATTTGGGAGTGATCATCACACTGGTCTAGTCTGATGATAATAGTGATCATATTAATAACTTCTGTCGTTTGCTGATCGACCGATCTTATTATAAATTCTAAAAACAATATGGCATATAGTTCACAATCTATGAGTTTGCTAACTCCGTCCTGTATATTATGGCTTGTTGCTTTGGTGAATCTTCTAGAGATATATCATAGATCTGATCGGTTAGTATTTGCCTACGCCGAACATACCGTTCAAGAGTCACTATCTATTAAATTTTTTTTTTTTAATTACGCAACCAATGTAGTATCTTGTGTTCCTAGATGTTGACTAGAGATTGAAGGTTAGTATATGTATATATGTGTGTGTGTGTGTGTGTGTGTGTGTAATAATATGTTGGTTTTTTTAATTTATTAGTTTGGATTGTTGGGTTTGGGGACCGCCATATAAAACATTCATTGGTAAAGGTACCACGCTACAAATTATTGGGTATGTTAATGTTCATTGTATCAAGTCACTTTTTCTTTATCAATAAAAAGACAAAGATATAGCAAGTAAAATAGAAAGTTTAGCTGCTAGGTTCTTGCTTTCTAGAGTTTTCCTCTCTTTTTTAACTTCTTATTTAATATTTCCTTTCATTCTTTTAAGGTATATATGAGTACTTCCTTTCATAGGTTTTTTAGGGTTTTTGAATTAAGCTAAGTTTTTTTCCGCAAAATATGAACAGTTGTCTGCATTTAGTTTAGAACTTTCATTTCAAATGATTAATAAGGTATTTGGGAGAGTAATTTAAACCATCAATTTGAATTTGAAAAACATAACAAATGAGAGCTCTATACTGTAGCTTTTTACTGTAACATGTAAAAGTTTTATACTATTCAAAATTCAACTGTTAGTTTAAACTACTCTTTCAAACACCCTATAAATATATAGGGTAGAAAACTTTTTTTTTTTTTTTTGCATAATATTCACGAACTCATTACACATATGTCAAATATATACATAAATATATATATATATATATATATATATATTATCTTACAAGCATTATTAATCTCACCTTCCTGAATTTTGGAATTTCTGGTATTGCATTTGTAAGCAATGTTTGCCTTCTTCTTGGGGTAATCCAAAACATGTCAGAGATGAATTAAGTTAACAATTAACGAGTTTTCTAATTTTCATAAGATTAAAACATAATACCAAGACCACAAAACATACTTTACAACTTGCTAAATTATAATACATAATTAATATTGACTTTATATAGGTACATAATTGTACAACTTACTAAATTATATTACATAATTAATATTGACTATTGATTTATATAGTTTATATTTGTTTATATATGTTAAGAAGTGATGATTACTGAACTTGATGTGGCCCCATTATGTTGAACAATGAACTTGTCTAACCTCAAAAACAGCTTGACAAACACGCTACCAAGTGCAAGATATTTATGTTAGGACGATTAGAGTAACAAACTGAATTCTTATTTATAAACTTACAGAATACAAAAGACTTCATCCACAATCAATGTGGATTGCTAAAAGAAGCTAAATATATAAACCTATAAAAGACAAAGCTTAGTCCATGTAGGACTTAGCTAAATAGCCAACCTGATAATATGTAGACTCAACTAATTAATTTTATAAGCTTTTAATTTCTGGTACGAGATTGAGTTGATCTATAATAATTAGGCATGAAATATATTAGCCAGGTTAGCATTACAACTCGCATTCACAAAATCACCATACATAAACATATATACGTGTGTGCATATATATATATATATATTACATAATTCACTATGTTGTATTTATGTCTACACAAATGTAAAGACATGCATTCACAAAATCACCATACATAAACATATATACGTGTATATATATAGGGTGGTTGGGAGAGTAGTTTAAACTATCAATTTGGGTTTGAGAGTTGTAGCATGTGAAAGTTTTATACTGTAATTTTTTACTATAGTATATAAGAGTTTTATACAGTTCACAGTTTAAACTACTCTTCCAAACACCCTAATAATATAAGCAAAATCCCACTTTAAATAGCTAGCTAGGATTATAACTAAAGCATCTCATATGTCTATATATGTGTATATATTAATTAAGAATTAGGATTTGACCATGTTAGAGAAGTAGTAATAATTTTGTAGTTAATGAAGTACCACAGTAATGATGAACGAAATTGAAAAGGAAGAATATATGTGCATGCATTTTGAGTGCTACAATATATTTGGAGAAGAAAATAAAACATAAAACGATTTATTGATTGTGCTTGATTATGTAGACCTTGGAAGAGAGCTTTATGGGTGTGTGAGTATGTGGTTATTTACTTCATGAATTGATCGTGTTATCTTGTCCAAAACTTTTTTTTTTTTTTTCCTTTATAGAAGGCATGATTAATTACGTGCAATATGTTTTTATGTGTTGTGTTTTTATATATATGGGGTACTTGGCAAGAATGAATATACGGCTGAAGGTGAAATTCATGGGTTTGAATACAGTTTTGGGACAGAAAAACTTACACTTGCATGTTGTCCCCAATTTGAAATTGTTTAGGAGAACAGTTTAAACTTTATAATTCAAACCGTCAATAATAAAAACTCTAACATGTTATAATATAAAATAAAAATATACTACAATGTATGGTTTAAACTCTAAAGTTGAAACTTTTCTCTCGTGTAATAGTTACAACATTAAGGGATTCTTATATTTCCTTTTAAACAAAAGAAGATCATGAGATATAGATTATATATCAGATGTTGATAATTATAAACATAGAAATGAGCATGATAATCCTATTATAACAATTAAGTATTTCATCGTACATGGTTTTTCTATGGTAAGATCCTCTATTGATAGCGCACGTTACTCGCCCTTAAATTTAAGTCAAAATTATATAAAAAATAATAAAAAGGTATACATGACAAACTGCTTTGAATACATATATGATGTTTTGAAAAACAAAGAACCTCACTGATATTACATTTTTTCAGGTCTTACTGCATAAATCTCTTTACAACTATAACCATAACATTCTTTGCAAGTATACAAGAACTAGTAATTGTTAATTAGGAAAAAAAAAATAAAACTCGCTAGTAATTAAATCTTTATAAGGTCCCTAGTCACTTATGCAGAGTATGAAAAAAAAATTAATATGCTTCATATGAAGCATATCGTTTATTTTCAAATTGTAAACTCTGATCCCAAACTCAAATGATTCTGAGTTATAGTTCGTGTTTTTATTTTATATCAGAATCATTAGTACTCCCATAATGATAATAATAATAATAATAACAACAATAATAGTAATCAGTACAAGAAAAGGAACTAATGCGCATGCCATGCCCATCATACATATATAGAGCTGTGTATATAAATAGAGATATAAATATAAATATATATAAAATTATGTATATATCTTTGCAAAGATTAGATTCAATTGTTTACCAAACTCTTTCTTTATATGAATCACTTAGTTTTTTTATTTTTTTATTAAATGAATTGGACCCTGACAAACATTGGCCTGAGAGAATTGTAAATGGCCAGAGAGATGAAGATTGGTTTAGACAAAAGCATGCTATGTATTTAGGATCTTGTCCTTTAAAGCCTGTATATGTCGTCCTAATGTTCTGTTTCAAGATTCAAATTTTCTATTCAATTTTTTGTGTTCTATATAGTATTTAACTAATCATACTATGAAACGTCATATAATTAAAAAATACGTAAAAGTCAATTAGATGTTATCTGAAATTTTTTAAAATAATGTGTTATAATACGATTAGTTAGACACAATTTAAGACACTAAGGCTTAGTTTATTTTTGTACTTAAAATTTTTGGAAATGTTTTCGCACATTTTCAAGGCAAAAATTTTAAAAACACTCTTAGCAAAATTCCTAAAAAATTCTCATTTTTAAAAAAAAAATATTTTCACCTATTTTAAAAATAATACCAAACGGTTCTTAAATTACAGGAAGGAGACATTGACCTGTTTGTTTTTGTTCTCAAAATTTTGAAAATATTTTTGCATGTTTTTTGAGATAAAAATTTTAAAAATACTCTCAGCACAATTCTCAAAAAATTATTATTTTTTAAAATAAAAATATTTTTTGTCTATTTGAAAAACAATACCAAAAGGCTTATTAAAGCAAACTTGATCTTTTGTTTCCTAGCCATCACCTTTTTTCTTACTCGCTGTTGTTTTCCAAGTCATTTTTTGGACTCTCGTTTTCTCTAGTTACTGTTCTTGTTGTTCATTAGGCAATGTCGTTTATCGAGTCCTTATCGCTCTCATTAATCGTTGACGTCTTTTCATATCATCGTTGTTTCGTTAGCGACCATTCTCCTTCAAGTCGTTGTCGTATTGAATCTGTATTTTTAATAAACTGCAAAAATAATCTCTGTAGTTCTTTGAATTTTTACCAAAAATTATCTTTTCAAACGATTGTCGTTTTCAATTTCGCTGTTGCTTGTTATTATCATTATTATTACTACTATTATTATTACTTATTGTTGTTGCTTATGCAACCATTTTATTAATCCTTGCCGTTTCTTGGTTTTGTTTCTGTTCATCCTAGTTGTCGTTTTTTCTCAAATAACATCGTTTCCAAGTAGTAGTAGTAGTTTTTTTTTTTTTTTTTACTAACGTCAATCAACTATCTCTCTTTATAATCGTGGTCTGTTTAGTTTTGCGAATTAAATGTGTCATGTTCCATATTGTTCTCGTTTTTATGTATCGTCCTTTGTCAAGTTTTTGTTTATTGTCGTTCTATATTTTTTTTTGCTGATTGTTGTCGTTTTTTGGTTCCATTTTAGTTTTTACATGTCGTTTTTAAATGAATTTCGTTTTTTAATTTTTTGTTACTTTCCACTTGTTTTTTTTAGGAGTTTGCAGTTTGTTTTTTAGCTATCTTTTTTCTAATCTTTTTTGTTCTCTAATAGCATGTTTGAGAAGTGCGATTAGAACCAATTGTTGGAATCAAATTTGATTAAAAAAACTATAACATTTAACAGCTTTATACTGTAATAATTTATTACTTTTTACTGTAACATATGAGAGCTTTTCACTGTTGATTCATTAAAAACAATTGGTTTTAACACCTCGAAAATTATTGTTGTCTCATCAACAATAATATTTCACTTTGGGTGAATTATTATGCTGTCGGTTTCTCTATATTGATGTTCCATGAATGTTGTCATTTTCTCTGCTTTTTACTTATTCTTGTGTTTGTCTTCTTCTTTTGCCGTTCATCTTAATCCTTGTTTTTATTTATCCTTGTTGTCTGTTAATTCTTGGTAATTTCCTTGGTCGTATCCAAAGTTTTTGTCGTCACCTTTCCCGTTTTGCATTTATATCAAACGCCAAATTTTTTTGTCCCCAATCCAATGTTGCTAAAGTGATTGTCATTTTGCTGTCGTTTTCGTGTCATTTTAGCTTTTCTCATTGTTGTTAGCGAATTCTTGCGTTTTCCTTTCTCATTCATTGTAGCGTGAGAGGTGATAATCGTTTTTTTTTAAAAAAAAAATTCTTGTCGTTTGGAAGGTAATTGTTGTTCCCAAAGATTGTTGTCGTTTTTTCTTTGTAACTGTTGCTTCACTCACTTTTCCTCTCCGCATTTTTTGTTAATTTCTGTTCTTTTTCGTGTGCTGTCCTTTGTGAATTATTATCAAGTTTTTGCTCTTTTATTAATCATTTGTTCATTTTAGTTCTTTTAATTTATCATTTAAAAAATAGAAAAATGTTGTTTTTTATTTGACTGACGTTTTATCAATTATCAATACTTGTGCAAAAATTCCTTTTTTTTTTGTTTATAATTGCATTAATGTCCGAAGTTTTCTTAATTGTTGTTAACTAATCACTATTGTTTTTAGTTATTAACTTCTCTAGTTTTTTTTCCCCTCCTTCCAACAAATGCTGCCTATTATAACAGAAATGTCGTTTCTACTAAATATTACTGTAGTCTTTGGAGTGATTGTTGTTTCTTCTAATCTCGTGGCATGCAAAAATGTTCTATCGAAATATACATTGCACTTCTTTCATCCAAAAGTTGAAATGATTTTTGGAATTGAGTTAGTCGTTTGCAAACATACAAGCACGAAACCTCCTCCTAATCGTAAATTCCTGGATTGATAGTCGAGACTGAGGAGTAAAAAAAAAAGAAAGGAAAAAAAATAAAAAAGAAGAAGAGGACTTGAGAAGCATGTCGTTTCCAAAATTTTGCAATATTCGGGTCAATTTATATTTGGGAGAAAGAGCAAAAAGCATATTTAGGCTAAACCTTAGTAAATAATATCATATAGTTTTAAAATATGCAATAAATAATTTATAATGAGAAATTGAGTAATATCTCATGAGAAAATAAGAAGAAAAACCTTATAATACCTCTACATTTGTATCCTCTATATCTCTCACTAATCGACGACCAGGAAATATCATATTTTTTGTGTAATAAAAAAATTTACCAGTGATTTTGCTAAACTATCATCAGTCAGGAAATACAATATTTACTGAGGCATACTCATTTACCTTATATATACAAAAATTCACCAGTAACTTTGTTGGATTGCCGGCGCTCGATAAATACAATATTTATCGAGAAATACTATATTTAACGTGTAACACAAAAATTGACCGGTGACTTCACCAAACCGCAACTGGCCGGAAAATATAGTATTAATCTTGTAATGTTGCATTACGTTGTAAATACTATACTTCACCGATGACTTCGTCATACCACCAGCGGCCAGGAAATACAATATTAACCTTGTAATACTGTATTATAATGTAAATACTATAGTTCACTAGTGACTTTATTAAACCACGACAGTCGAAAAATACAGTATTAACCTTGTAACACTGTATTACTGTGTAAATACTATAATTCACTAGCGACTTTGCTGGACCAAATGTAATATTAGTCTTGCAATACTGTATTTCAATGTAAAAACAAAATTTCGTTGGCGATTTAGACGGACCAACAACAGCTAGAAAATACAGTATTACAGGGTTAATACTATATTACCGTATGAATACTATATTTACAATGAATTTATAATTTTTTTGCCGATGTCACTGAAAAACAACGGCACCAGCGACTGAGAAATACTATATTCTCGTTTAGATCAAACTAAAACTATATAAACAAAATTAAAAAAACTTATTAAAAACCAGATCAAATGAAAATAAAATGAACTAATCAAAAGCAAAAAAGTGAAAAACTAATCAAAACAAAATCAAACTAGATCAAACATAAAATCAAAACACAGGTCATAAACCAAAACAAAACAAAAACTTTTCTATTTTTTTCAATTTTTTTCTTTTTCTTTTTCCCCTCCAACTCTACTGCTGCAACTCTTGACCTCCAAACACCACCGTTTTTGTCAAGTTGTTGGGCACAACGCCTTGTCAGTGTTCTCCGATGCCCTAGCCTTAACAATCCACTGCCTCATTGCTGGAGCTCCATGACCTAAGCTTGAATGGAGAAGCTGACGGGGATGAAGATCTTATTCATCATCGATAGCACAAAGTTCCATGGTCTGATCTTCTTCATCGACTTCTCCAGCTTAGGTGCGTCATCTCTCCAGTTCGGGCAGCTTCAAAACGCAACACCTTCTCTAGATCTGGTGAGAGTTTGTGATGTCTAGATCAGGCGACGTTGGAGGCGACGAGATGATCGTGCCCAATCTATTGATGCCGGAGCTAGAGGTGTGACACTGTTGAAGTTTTTCGACAATTTGGAGAAATCGAAGGAAGAGAGAGAGAGAAACGTTGCTAGAGAGGAACGAAGGGAGAAAAGGAAGAGAGAGAAATGTGGGAATAGAGAGAGAATAATGTGGCTTTTTGAAAATACATTTGAAATTAAACAAAGTGTTTTAAAAATAAGGGTATTTTGGGCTTTTGTTATGTCACAACCCGCCTTTTTCGGGCTGTGATAAAACTTTTCTTACTTGCGTATAGGAAAAAATTTAGCAAAATTTTTTTTTCACAAACAAGAATTAATACCTTTGGAAACATAAATATTTACATATATTTACTTATCTCACTCGTTCGTCCATTACTAGTTTTAGTAACTTTGAAAACTCAAGTTTATACTTGTACTTACATAACAACTTTTCTTATACAATACCATTTTCTAAACCTTGCATTTCAAAATAACATAAAACACGATATAGTAGAAACTTAACAGCGGTTGAATCTCATACCCAAACTACACACCGATCATCTCTCCGCCAGCTCATCAATAAAATTATTCTGACCTTCTCGTCGGAGTACTTACAGCATGAAATACTTAATGAGCTTATGCCTAGTAAGTCCCATATAACCCACATGCACATTCAATAAAATGCATGATCCATTTATGCTTTTTTATAAACCTTTTTTATCATTTTCATTTATTACCTTTAACTAGGGCCCTAAGTGTTCATACCATTGTGCACTTAGGTCTACGTAACACCATGACCATATTGTATCCTTAAATTCCTCTTGAGTCAGCAGTCGGTACGACACTTTTCTTAATTTCTGGTGATATAATTACCAGTCTATTTATTATGGTTATCATACCATGCATGAAGCAATAATCACATATTATACGCAAAACATAAATGTTCTTATGCAATACTGTACACACAGATACACACTTTTATACTCTCAAGGCATACATTAATATACACACATGTATTTATTTAGTTTACTCACAGGTATACATCAACATACTTATAGATACTCATATCATAGCATACATACATGTATACACTTTGATTTACACACATGTATTCATATACACATGTCACATTCTATACCTACAATTTCATACTGTATGTGGGATAGTACTTACTTGATTCTGTGTATTGTGCAAGTCAACCTCGATTTCCTCTCTGCTAGACTTCTAGGATCCCTGTTAGCCAATTTCAAAACTATTAGCCAATATTCCCTATGTTTTAGTACAAAGTGATCGTTAATTAATAAATTGAGTTGCATAACTGTATACAACTTCGAAAACCACTGGTTTTCCTATTTCTATCTAACTCTACCCTATCGTCACTAACGAATGGCGGAAATCTTTCTAATCAGTTTTCTTTTCCCCATTTGAAACATTTCGGAGTGATTCGAGTTATTTGGACAAAAATGACGATTTTGCCCTCTGTTGGCCTACTGATCTACCCGAGCTTTATTTCATTATTCTAACGGAATAGGCCCCATATTAACTTTAAAATAATACCCTAGGGGCTTGTATCTCCTTATTTCACACCTATGCCCCTTTTTTGTAAAACTTTGCAATTTAACCCCTAAACTGAAAATTTTGACAATTTTGCTCCTAGGGCTAAAATTTATCTCATTTAAACCAAAATTTCCTATTTTTCATAAGGAACATTTTTACTCAAAGTATCATACCTTAAATCATTTTGAAAAACGATTTTAACATTTTTTCACTTTTTAATAAATTCTTAAAAAATCGAAATCTCACAAACGGTTGAGTTTTTTGACGAACCGTTGACAATGTCCTAACAGTTTCGTCGAGATCTACAACTTTTATGTTTTAACTTTTTTCAAATTCTCACTGTACAAGGGTGTTTTTAGGCATTTTTCAAATCTGCGAGGGAAAACTTTTTCTTTCAATTTAGTCTTTAGGATATTTTGGTGAAAATCTATTTTAAAACTGTAAATCTACCCCTGTATAAGTAGTTTCAACCTTTGTTGGAATCATTTACCATATCTAGCATCACTTTTGAAAAACTAACACTAGAATTGCAAAAATATAACTTTTTACACAAACTACAAATTTTCAACATTTAAACCTTAATTTCACAACATCAACATGTCATACTTCATATTTCTAGGGTTCAACCCAAAACTAGCTCAAGAACCCATATACTTTAGAGAAACAAAATCAAACAAAATCATAAAATTCCAAAACTTTTAAAATTAAAACTTACCCCTATATAGCACTTTTTGATATCTAGCCTGTTGGAAAGAGAATGCGTAGCGGAATTTTAAAAATTTTATATTAGAGTAATTTCCAAAACACAAGTTTGACATGCTATATGTATAAATTAACAAGATCTTACTAACCTTTATGTGTCGAAGAACCTCCGCAATCTGTGAAGAGAAATAACGTTCCAGAAGAGCCTCAACCAACTAGTTTTCTTTGCTATTCTCTACCCACGACCGGAGTGAGTGTAGGCTTACACGTACAGCTCTTACACCGGTTACTCTCCTTCCAACCAATCGAGAGAACCCAAAGCAAGTGTTCGTGATATGTGAACAAAAGCTCTCAGGGAGTTTTTCTGACTCTCACTTAGCAGAGTATCACTCTTAATCTCTCAATTGATCTAAGTAACCTGTGAGAATCACTCCTTATTTATAGAGGTTGGTCCTAGGGTCAGTCCTCATCAGATTAGGTCTCAAAATTCATATCAGAATCAAATTCGGATCAATATCTGATAAGATCTGCGTGGAAAACGCATAGGTCTTATCTTTCGCTAATCGGCAGGCCGAACCACCTAATGGCAAGCCAAACAAGTCCCATCGGCAGGCCAAACTGCCGAATAAAAAATTTCGTGAATCTTTTATTTTCCACCCAAGATTATAAAGGATAAAGTCTCAGTTTTAATTCAAATAACCCAATAGAGAAGTTATCTGATCAAAACAACTTTATCTAGATAATCTCTAAGAAAATAAATGAATTCCCAATAATTCTTCAAGTTTATCCTGATCTAATTTATCCAAAATTAAAGCAACCGATAAACAAACAACAATTATCCGATCCCAATAATTCAACAAGTTTATCTTGAATTAATTTTATTACAAAATTAATGCAACCGATAAACAGACATGAATTATTTAATTCTTCCAAATTTTAACCAATCTGATAAATCCGACATAAGTCACCAATTATTGGAAAAACACGTCGTGTCGTTATAGGATGTTGTGAGCTAGCAAAGGGGACCAAATGGACCTACATAGTTCAAGCTCCCGATAATTACGAAACCCAATATCCCAGATATACATTTCATAATTATCAACTCCAACGCTACTCCACTAAATGCTTGGAGCTGCACTCTCGAACTACATAGAATTACGAAGCTCATATAGCTAAGTCTCCATGACATATCATAGTGTATTGTATCCCCATATGATAGTCCATAATCGGCTTAAAGACAAGTTCTGTCTTACCTTCCAGATTATTTTTATCTTACGCTCTATTATCTCACCATTAGAAAACTTACCATCCAATGACAGTATACCATTCGGTTACACCTATGTATCAAAATAGATGAGCGCTCTAGTTTTCCAATTACAGGATAACGCATATAAGAGGATATCATTACTGTATAAAGAGGAGCTATGGATTCTATATCTATGAATAACAAGTTTATGCTACCAAGAGTCATGCCTCAAACGTGCCGGCAATGCATACTACTATTAAGATATGGGTGTCACCCTTTGGTATATTAAACGACACAAATCAAGACAACGAGTCCACTATTCATCTTAGGATTAAGATACAATACAAATGATTTTCTAAAGTGAATCGATTTGCCAAGACAGAATTATTAATCTAAATCAATTCACTTTATGTCCCGATCCAATACATCGTCACCTATGACAACGTGCCAATGTTTCTATTCACGGAGTCCACCTCCGATGGTCAAGACAAACCATCTCTCTAAAGGGATATAGGCAACATAACAATCTTTGCATGAATAAAGCGCCCAACTTTATTCCCCTCGATTGTGGATCGTATGATTTAGACCATCACCTTAAGAATCGTGTCTTCCGCATAATCGTCCATCATATGCCTAATTCTTAAGGTTTAGACCGATAGTCTCATACTATTATTTGCTTAACATATATTCAACAAATATGAACATAAAGAGGACAAGATTTGGTATATAAATAATGAATAAATTCTTTATTGATAAAAATGTCTCCTAAAAACTTATTACATTTTTACTCCTTAGGACATACATGTCTAACAATCTTCCACTTGCACTAAGTGAGTAAATATGACAAATCTCGCATCCCCATAGCTTCTACATGCCTCTCAAAGACTCTCCCTAGTGAGTGTCTTCGTAAATGGATCAGCTAAGTTGCCCTCTGATGCGATCTTGCACACCGTGACATGCCCACCCTCAACGAAGTTCCTTTATCACATGATACTTCCGATCAATATGCTTACTCTTCTTGTGAAATCTTGGTTCCTTAGCATTAGCTACCGCCGCTACTGTTATCACAGTACAGTGATACAGCCTTATCCATACCAGGAACAACCTCAAGATCCCTAAGGAACTTGCGGAGCCACACTGCTTCTTTCGAAGCATCACTAGCTGCCACATACTCGGCCTCCATCGTTGAATCCAAAGTGTAATCTTGCTTAGCACTTCTCTAACTAATGGCACCGCCGTCCAGAGTAAACTACAAAACCTGAAGTCGATTTCCTAGACTCTAGACAGGATTGAAAATCCTGAATCATATATCCTAGAGGACTCAGATCCTCACCTAAATATACAAGCATATACCCTCGAGTTCTTCTCAGGTACTTGAAAATATGCTTTACCTCAACCCAATGGTTCGGTCCTGGATCCGCCTGAAATCGACTTACAATCCCGACCGTATAGCTAATATCTGGTCGTGTGCAAAGCATGATATACATGAGACTACCCACTGCCGAAGCATAAGGCACATTCTTCATGTATTCTCTTTCTTCATAAGACTTTGGAGAGTCTTTCTTAGAAAGAATAATTCCAGACCTAGATGGTTACCCACCTTTCTTGGAATCCTACATTGCAAACCTCTCGAGAATTTTATCTATATAGCTGGCCCAGGACAAAGCTATCATTTTGTTCTTCCTATCCCGAAAGATCTGAAAACCAAGAACAAAATTAGCCTCACCCAAGTCCTTCATGTCGAACTGCTTGGCCAATCATAATTTGACCGATGACAACGGTCCAACGTCATTGCCAATTAGCAGAATGTCATCTATATAGAGCAGTAAAAAAACCACCTTCCTATTCTTAATGTGTTTGTAAACACATGGTTCATTCACATTTTTTGAGAACCCTTAAGTCTTGATCACCTGATCAAATCTTATGTTCTAAGAACAAGAAGCCTGTTTAAGTCCATAAATTGACTTCAGCAGCTTACAAACCTTACCCTCTTAACCTGTGACCTTGAACCCGTCTAGTTGTTTCATATAAATGGCCTCATCAAGATAGCCATTCAAAAAAGCCATATTGACATCTATCTGCCAAATCTCGTAGTCGAGAGCAACAACTATGGACAAGAGAATCTGGATAGACTTAAGCATGGCTACAGGTGAAAAGGTTTTCTCATAATTGATTCCTTCCTTTTGCGTATAACCCTTAGCTACCAGTCTAGCCTTAAAGGTTTCGACCTTTTCATCCACTCATCTTTTCCTCTTGTAGATCCACTTACACCCTATGGGTTTTACCCCTTCGGGAAGATCCACAAGCTCCCAGACCTGATTAGTCTCCATAGACTTCATCTCTGTGTTCATGGCCTCTGTCTAGAGTTTTGAATCAACATCCTCCATAGCTTCTGCGTAAGTATAAGGATTCCTGTCATGTTCATCTGGTTCAGCTAAGAAGACCTCCCCATTGAACATATACCTCTCAGTTTGACGCCCAATCCTTCCACTACGTCGAAGCCCCTAAGGTTTTTGTTCAGGTTTGTTTGGTTTTTCTACACTGATCGGAACGGTTTCATTCGGAACCTCCGGAGTGATCGGATCACTCCTTAACTCCTCAAGCATCACTTTGCTTTGAGGTTTAAAGTCGTTCATGTAACTCTCCTCAAGGAGATTTGCATTAGTTGAAACCACAACTTTGTTTTCCTTTGGGTTATAAAAATAGCCCTCTTTAGTCCCTTTTGGATATCCTACAAACACGCAAACTTCCAAACGTGCTTCAACTTATTCGGATCCTTAAACAGGACATGAGTTGGACATCCCCATATGCGAATATGGTTTAAGGATGTCTTCCTACTTATCCATAACTCATGAAGAGTTTCAGGGACCGATTTTGAAGGCACATTGTTCAAAAAATAACATGCGGTTTGTAGTGCATATCCCCAAAAGGATACAGGCAATGATGAATAACTCATCATGGACCTAATCATGTCCAATAAAGTCCTATTTCTTCTCTCCGCTACGCCATTTTGCTGCGGAGTGCCCGGCAGCAGTCAAATGGAATAAAATCTTAGTTCTCTAACAAGTGTTCCAAGAACTCATCAGAAAGGTATTCCCCACCTCGATCTGATCGAAGTGTCCTTTACGGGTTTACCCAATTGCTTTTCCACTTCAGCCCAAAACTCCCTGAACTTGTCAAAAGTTTCGCTTTTATGGTGCATCAGGTACACATACCCATATCTTGAGTAATCGTCAATAAAAGTGACGAAGTACTCATACCCTCCTCGTGCCCGAATGTTCATCGGTCCGCAAACATCACTATGCACAAGTTCTAGAACTCTTTGGCCCTATTGCCCTTAGACCTGAATGTCTTTTGGTCATTTTGCCCTGCAAACAAGACTCACATCGAGGTATAGATTCCACATTTAAGTGACTTAAAGGTCCATCCCTTACCAACCTTTGAATTCCTATTCAGGTTAATATGGCAAAGGCGCAAATGCTAAAGATAAGTCTTGTTAGAGTGAGAAGTTTTAAGTCTTTTAGAGTTATTATCATTCATCTCAGCATTAAGCAATAAGTCCATCTTAGGTTTGATAAAATATAGATTATTTTGCATCCATCCAGAACAGATAAAAGATTTGATTTTATGAATCACCACTTTATCATTAAAAGAAACCAAGTAGGAGTCTTTAAATAAACAAGCTACAAAAATTAAATTCCTTTTAAATTTAGGAACATAAAAACAATCTTGCAAAAATAAATTCATATAATTATCAAAATAAAGATGGATGTCTCCCACTGCTTCCGCTGAGACCAAGGATCCATCGCCCATCCGAAGCGTAAAATCTTCATGCAGCAGACTTCTCGTTTTTTTGAACCCCTGCAGAGAAACACAAACATGATTAGTTGCACCGGAATCTATGACCCAGATGTCACTGGATTCCTCAACCAAACAAGTTTTTAAATATAGAAGATCACACCTACCTCATTTGGAAAGGAAGTCCTTGCAATGCTTCTTGATATGCCTGACCTTCCCATAGAAGAAGCACTTAAGTTTTTTTGGGTTCTTCTTCTTCTTCTTCTTGCTCTTAGTAGCTAGCAGGAATAGAAGACTTCCCGTTCTTAGGCCCGTTACTTCTTTCCATTCCCTAGAGTTAGGATTGGAACTAGAAGCAGCTACCATGTTGGCCTCACCACCTGCAGGAGACTCCCTGATCAGCAGTTCGAACTCTTGTAACTGTTTCATCAATTCCTGTCAACGTCATATCCCGTTTGTTGCTTAAATTAAAAGTAGCTTTAAATGGAATAAATTCCTTAGAGAGAGTCTCAAAGACCATAGTCATCTGAGTTTCAGCATCGATGTCGGCTCTATTGGTTTGAGCCTCAGTGAGGTAACCCATGACCAACATCATGTGCTCTTTTACAGATGTCCCCGGCCTCTGTCTACAGTTTAAGAGTTTTCGAAGCACCTTTTGCTGCTTTGTTATGGCTTGGCCTCTAAACATATCCTCAAGATTATCCAAGATCTGCTTCGCAGTCTCATAATCCTGATGTTGAGCCTGCAGCATGTTATTCATGCTAGCCATAATATAGCAGCGGGCCTGATCATTAGCATCTTTCCAGTGATCATATGTTTGGAATTGCTCATTACTTGAGTCTCCCGTAGGCTCAGGAGGACAAGGGGTTGTCAGTACATATTTATTTTCTCAAAGGACAAGACGATATCCAGGTTCTGTTTCCAATCATTATAGTTCTCACCAGTTAATAGGTTTTTGTGCAAGTATCGATGATAAAGCGTTTTTAGACATTTTCAATCTACAATAAAGAATCATATACCAAATATAAGCAAACATATAATAATTTAGTAAGATAACATAATCATGAAAAAAATACAAATGTGTTTATGTGTCAAAACCTTGAAAATATCACAACCTTACAACGATAATTCCCAACTCAGAATTCAACAAGCTCTTAGGGGAGTCATGCCAAATTCAATCAGGAACACGGATCCCTTCCTGATTAATATATGCCATCCAAGACCCGTATGATCCAACATATATTAATAATCGTTTCTTTGGCCATTAATTTTATTAATAGAGCTCCTAGGGGAGGTTAATAATAAAATTAACGTGAGTGTATAACCATCGTTTCAATATTTTATCCATGATTTATAATCACCACCTAGGGGTGTGCAACGATAAATCATTCTAAAATATCTTATCCTCTCAGAGATCTAATCTGGTACATGATAGAAATCCCTTCCTAGGGGTCAGGACTACCATGTTCTGCCTATGGACCAACGATGGAGGCCTTAGGTTCTCTCTTCGAAAACCTTCTCCCACTCAATCTTTTGAAACCAAGGTTTTATTTTAAGAATATGCATGAACAATTTTTAATAGGAGTGGCACTTTCTATTCTATATGACATGTTATCAATACACATGGCAATCATATTATAATGCATATAAGCAAAGCAATCAAGCAAAGCTACAATCAAAATAATATATAACCGTAAATTATGGCTCCACCCTAGAGAATAGAAAACTAAGATTACAAGAGAATAATCAAGACATATTATTGATTCTTCATCCTTGAATCCTCAAGCTGTATCATTCTTCATGTAATTCCATCTTCAAGTCTTCAATCCCGTATGAATTGAACACTTCATATTTTCGGTCATATCCAAATTTATTGTTTCTCAGAATTGTCCCAAAAACAAAATTAAAACTGCATCGAAAAAACTGCACCTTTTTTGAAAATTTTTTTGGCTCTCGGTCGGCAGGCCAATCTGGGTGATCGGCCTGCCGGTCATGCTCCATCGGCCTGCCGATCAAGAGGATCGGCCTGCCGACCCATGAAAGTTCGGCCTGTCGAACTGGAAGTTCGGCCTGCCGGCAGAGCCAGCCGATTTCTGCCCCACTGACGGCCTGCCGAACCACACGTCTGGCCTGCCGATCTGTGACCATCGGCCTGCCAAACTGTGAGGTTCGGCATGCCGACCGAGTAAAAATCTCCATCCTAGAAAATACAATTTTTTTAATGCAATTCATTAATTTTATTTTCAACAATTCAAAAGCATAAAATTAAAGACTCAGGAAATACCTACGAGCATCATCATCAATCTTCTAGATCCGTCTTCTCTGAATAATTATTTAATTATAAAATTCTTACAAAGTTAAAAATAAATAATAATTCCTAGACAGAGATGATAGTATGCCATCTAATTACATAAAAAACCTAGATACACATTCTAATCTCTAAGGAACCATAACCGGTATAAATTAATTAATTAATAAATAAATAAATAACGATTTAATCAACCATAATTAATTAATAAATATTCACCACATAATCCATGACAACATATATAATATATAGAAACCTAGAGTGCCAACTCTCTATAAAATTAAATTCAAGCATATGAGAGATTAAGATCACAAAATTTATACATATAACATGATCACAAACTCGTAAATTTATGTAAAAACCATGGCTCTGATACCAATTGTTGCAAAAAGAGTGCGCAGCAGAATTTTAAAAATTTTATATCAGAGTAATTTTCAAAACACAAGTTTGACATGTTATATGTATAAATTAACCGGATCTTACTAACTTTTGTGCGCCAAAGAACCTCCGCAATCTGTGAAGAGAAATAACGTTCCAGAAGAGCATCAACCAACTAGTCTTCTTTGCTATTCTCTATCTACGACAGGAGTGAGTGTGGGCTCACACGTACAGCTCTTCAACCGGTGACTCTCCTTCCAACCAATCGAGAGAACCCAAAGCAAGTGTTCGTGATATGTGAACAAAAGCTCTCGGGGAGTTTTTTAGATTCTCACTTAGCAGAGTATCACTCTTAATCTTTCAATTGATCTAAGTAACTTGTGAGAATCACTCCCTATTTATAGAGGTTGGTCCTAGGGTCAGTATTCATCAGATTAGGTCTCAAAATTCGGATCAATATCTGATAAGATCTACGTGGAAACACGTGATCTTATCCTTCGCTGATCGGCAGGCCAAACCACCTGATCGACAGGCCGAACACGTCCATCAGCAGACCGAACTGCCGAATAAAAAATTTCACGAATCATTTATTTTCCACCTGAGATTCTATAGGATAAAGTCTCAATTTTAATTCAAATAACCCAATAGAGAAGTTATCTGATCAAAACAACTTTATCTAGATAATCTCTAAGAAAATAAATGAATTCTCAATAATTTTACAAGTTTATCTTGATCTAATTTATCCAAAATTAAATTAATCGATAAACAAACAACAATTATCCGATCCCAATAATTCAACAAGTTTATCTTGAATTAATTTTATTACAAAATTAATTCAACTGATAAACAGACATGAATTATTTAATTCTTCCAAATTTTAACCAATCTGATAAATCCGACATAAGTCACCAATTATTGGAAAAACACGCCGTGTCGTTACAGGATGTTGTGAGCTAAGGGGACCAAATGGACCTACATAGTTCAAGCTCCCGATAATTACGAAACCCAATATCTCAGATATACATTTCATAATTATCAACTCTAACGCTACTCCACTAAAAGCTTAGAGTTGCACTCTCGAACTATATAGAATTACGAAGCTCATATAGCTAAGTCTCCATGACATATCGTAGTGTATCGTATCCCCATATGATAGTCCATAATCAGTTTAAGGACAAGTTATGTCTTACCTTCCCGATTATTTTTATCTTATATTCTATTATCTCACCATTAGAAAACTTACCATCTAATGACTGTATACCATTCGGTAACACCTATGTATCCAAATGGTTGGGCGCTTCAGTTTTTCAATTACAGGATAACGCATATAAGAGAATATCATTACTCCTAAAGAGAAGCTTTGGATTCCATATCTATGAATAATAAGTCTACACCATCAAGAGTCATGCCTCTAACGTACTAGCATGCATACTACTATTAAGATGTGGGTATCACCTTTTGGTATATCAAAAGACACAAGTCAAGACAACGGGCCCACTATTCATCTCAGGATTAAGATACAACACAAATGATTGTCTAAAGTGAATCGATTTACCGAGACAAAATTATTAATCCAAATCAATTCACTTTATGTCCCGATCCAACACATAGTCACCTATGACAACGTGCCAATGTTTCAATTCACGGAGTCCACCTCCGATGGTCAAGACAAACCATCTCCCTAAAGAGATATAGACAACATAACAATCTTTGCATGAATAAAGCGCCCAACTTTATTTCCTCGATTGCGGATCGTATGATTTAGACTATCACCTTAAGAATCATGTCTTCCGCATAATCCGTCCATCATATGCCCAATTCTTAAGGTTTAGATCGACAATTTCAGACTATTGTTTGCTTAACATACATTCAACAAATATGAACGTAAAGAGGACAAGATTTGATATAAAAATAATGAATAAATTCTTTATTGATAAAAATGTCTCCAAAAACTTATTATATTTTTACTCCTTAGGGCATTTCTGTCTAACATAGCCTTCCAAGGCTCCTTTAGATCTCTTTCTTAAACGCTATTTTTATGCAAAAAAACCATAGATTAGCTTC
Organism: Artocarpus heterophyllus; assembly: GCA_025403435.1. Taxonomy (NCBI): domain Eukaryota; kingdom Viridiplantae; phylum Streptophyta; class Magnoliopsida; order Rosales; family Moraceae; genus Artocarpus; species Artocarpus heterophyllus. The sequence continues at coordinate 3,837,549 of CM046342.1, forward strand.
CTTTCTTTGTTTCCCCAAGAAAAACCCTAAAACCCTTGAAAAAGTTTAGGTTTTTACCTTAAACTTGTGAAAATTCCTTGAATCTCACCTCTTAAACTTAAGTGGGGTTGTTTTTGCAAAGTTTTGGGGTTGAGAAAATTTTTGAGAACCTCCTCTAATGGCTGCCGTGGCTTAAGGAAGAAGAAGAAAGAAAAATTTTTATGATAAGCTTGCATTTAATGCTTCTTATCCACTTTGGTTACTCAACAAGTACCCCTTGGGTTACCAAGTGTCACCATAGGATTGGGCCAACTTTCATGGCTTGGTGGCCCAATAAAAAGCTAATGGATGTCCATTTTATGGGCCCCAAAAATTTACACTATGTAATTTCTCACCACATAGTATTTTTTCTACACTGTCGTGGTTAAATCAGTGCAAACTCGTAACCTTAGACTGTATAAACTATTTTTCTTACTTTCGGTTTACCTTTGGAGGCCAAACGTAACGTTTTTCATATCTGCATTTTCACTTAGCAGCATATTTGTACTACGTCGGCCTCCTTTTTATATTTGGTTGGGTTTCGATGGACTCTATGTTTTATTCGTATACCATGTACCGGTTCGTTTGTGTCACAATTTTACAATTAATTGTGATATAAAATTCATTTTATAGATATTATTTATAAATTTTTGAGTAATTAAACTCATAAAATCTATATTAAAAATATCCAACATGGCATCACATTCACAATGGAATAATTAATTAATACTGCTTATTTACATATTATCGTAATTTTACAAAAGTTACAATTTTTGAAGGTAAATTCATTAATTAAACCTAATTAAATATTAAATTTTATTAATAAATTTTTTTCCTGATCATTACATGTTAGCTCAAAAATCTGGTTTATTTTAGATCTTTTATTATTTACACTTTTAAAACATTAGACATTATTTACCTATCCGCTAATAAAATCTACTAATTTGTTATTTTGCGCAATTTCTCTTTATATTTCGACAACACTTAAAAAGCAAGTAAATTAATGCAAATACAACATATAGACATTAAAAAAAAAAAAAAAACCTTTGAAGTAAATAACCCATTTAGTAGGTGTAGTTAAATGTTAGGCCAAATTTATTTTTTAGGAGCAAATCTAATTTTAAAGCTATTAGTTTTTTATTTTCACCGTCGACGTATTTACTCTCTCTTTGTGTCACTGAGACCTCTCTCTTTCCCTCTCTTCTTCCTCCCAATCTCTCTCTCTCGCTTCGCTGAAATGTTCTTCCTCCGTTGCCAATAACTCCGAGCAATCCGCCGAAGATTATAAAGCAACCTGAGATCTACGAGGCAACAAGATCTTATCTTAAGAATCTCCGACGATGACTTGGGGCTCCTCGGCAATCGTTGCCCATTCGTTGGAGCTACAACAAGATTTAGGCGTCAGGACGTTTGGGGAGGTGCACCTCAGGAGATGCATGGTTTTGAGCTTGAAGAAAGAGAAAACGAGAGAGATTGAAGAGAAGAAAGAGTCGTGAGGGAAGGATGAGAGAGAGAATATGTGTGGAGAGGGTGAGATGAAATCGTCGGGATCTGCCTCGCGAGGACAAGCCAAAGCAGAGGTTGCTTGGGGGTTTTCAACTTATGGGTAGTTGTGTAATTTGAATGTTTAATAAATCTTTAATTACAGTTAATTAGTCTAAATTAAAGTTTTATAAATCTTGAACTATTAATTTTTATTCCTTAAATATATTGTCACACTCGCCTCATTGCCTCATAATTTAACCTTTTATTCATAAGTGCGGTACACATCATTTAATTCTCATTAATAAATTAAACGCCAAAACTTAAAATTAAATAATTAATTATATATTCTAAAATTAAATTACCGATTAACAGATGCGTCTTTTAAAAATTGAATGCAAAATTATATTCTAATACTTTCCTTTTATTGATAAATTCAAAATTCAGTTAATTTAGTTATGTATGTATGCATTTAAGTAATTGTAAGCTAAAAATTAACACTAATTTATTAGCCACAGCACTAATACAGTTTTTGCTCTAGAAAAGCCCCTACTATTTTTTTAAAGACTTGCTAAATAAATTGGTGTCCATAACCTCGCACTAATTTTATATTTGTTGTTTTTATAACCTTACTATGATAATATTTTAGGTAACATACACGAAAAAATGTAGCTTCACTCCTCACTAAAGAAAAACAAAGGAAGTCTTTTTCTATACAAATTAAAGAAAAGGCAGAACCTTTAAAGAAAAAAAAAAAAGCAGCAAGTCTTTCATTGGAAAAGAAATACACATGAGCAAAGAAATGTAACAAAAAATAAATAAAAAATAAAAAAAGAGAGAAGCAAATTGGGTTGAAGAATAACGGGAGGACAAAGCAAAAAGAAATATATAAGATGAACATAATAGTATATCAAATTGTAACAATTAAAATTAATTTGACAATAATAGTTTATATTATTTTTTTAATTATAAATAATATAAAGCTCTTAGATATTACAATAATAATAAAAAAATTACTTTAATATAAAGCTCTTATATATTATAGTAAAAATAGTTTTAACTAACGACTCTAACGTTGTATCAAACGCCTTTTTCATTGCATTAAAGGACAATGACAAGGCACAATATAAATTAATAACAATAAAAAATAACAGAGAAATAGTTTAATGGTAAATCAACAAAAGATGAATTCAAGCTAAATAAATAAATAAATAGAATATAAAATCTTAAAAGAATAACCAAAGAAAAGTAATGATTATTTAAGGGGAAAATAATAAAAAATAAAAAAACAAAAAAAAGGGAAAATAATAGAGAAGACTCGAAATCCAAAAATAAAATCCCAATTTCTCCATTAATGCTCAGTCGGAGCTCGTCGTCTTCGTCTTCGTCTTTCTCGTCATCTGCTCTCCATCATCGCTAGGTTTTTCTTAGCACCTTCCATTCTCTGCAATTCGCTTTCTTAGCACCTTCCATTCTCTGCAATTCGCTTCCTTCATACTTCGGAATCGGGTCCCTTTTTTTATTAATTTTTCATTTCATTGCTCTCTGGTGTGCTTAATCGTTATCTGCTTGGTAATTCTCGATCCTTCGCCTGATTATCTGTGTTGTTTTTCTTTTTCTTGATTTTGTTGTTTTCGAGCTTAAATTTGTGACCTTTAAATTTTGGTTGCTTTGTTTATGGAGTCTGATTTTCGGGGATTTTGCGATCTTGAGGGTTGCCCAGAAACCGTTGGATGGAATATTTGCGCGTGATTTTCTGTTGTTTTCTTTTCTGTTTTTGCGATTTCCAGCTGGTTTTCTTTGTGGCCAAACGGAGTTTAGGGTTTCCTGTTCGTTGGCGTCGAGTTCAAGTGGTAAAGATTAGGAATCTTTTGAAGTTTTCTGTTGAAGGTTTCACATTACTATGAGCTATTCAAGTTTGAGTAATTGTTTGGATATGGATGTTTTCTCATTATGCAGATGCAGATTTGACTCTGGGATTGTGATAATTGCTGATTAGAAAGTGGCAAATTGACGATGAATGAACGTAAGACGATTGACCTAGAACAAGGATGGGAGTTTATGCAGAAAGGAATCACCAAGCTGAAGAACATTCTAGAAGGACTTCGAGAGCCTCAGTTCAGCTCCGAGGACTACATGATGCTTTACACGTATCCATTTTCGTTGATATTTTTTTAAAATTATTATTATTATTATTATTATTGTTAATTAATCCCATTTGATTGTTTATTCTGAGGTTCAATTTTATGGAGGTAATTGTGTATTTGTCATACTTAATGTCATTTGCAGAACGATCTATAATATGTGCACTCAGAAGCCCCCACATGACTACTCCCAACAGCTGTATGACAAATACCGTGAATCATTTGAAGAGTACATTACTTCAACGGTGAGCAACACTTTTTCCTTTTCATGCATTTTTGTTCATTTTGCGAGGATCAACTTTGATTAATTGTCATTGACTGTGTAAGTGTGAAAAGGCATTCTTTTGCGCTTAAGAAGTTCCAAAGTCGGCTTGCTTTAAGTTACAATTTGTACTTTGTTATCCTACTAAAAGCATGTTTAAGTTAATGAGTTCACTAATATTTGAATGCCAATAGAATTGAATGATTGAATATTAGCCACCCTTTTGTGTTATTGCTATATGAACAGTGCGTACCTTTGTTGAAAAATTGGAGAACAGACTCGTTTTTGCTACTCTTGTCATTAATTTAAATTGTCTGTCCTTCAACTCAGGTTCTACCCTCGTTAAGAGAAAAGCATGATGAATTTATGTTGAGAGAGCTTGTGAAAAGATGGGCAAACCATAAAATCATGGTTAGGTGGCTCTCTCGTTTCTTCTATTACCTTGATCGATACTTTATTGCTCGGAGGTCGCTTCCACCCCTTAATGAGGTTGGACTCACTTGTTTCCGAGATCTAGTAAGCGACGACTCAGTCCTAAGCCCCAACCATCTTAATTTTGTCCTTCTCATTTTTTTTCCTGATTTTCTCAATACCACAATGCTGTGGTGTCATTCACTTTTTTGAAATACTTATCAAATTGGGATATCATTGGGTGCACGTATTCTTATTTTCAGGTCTACCAGGAATTGAATGCAAAAGTTAGGGATGCTGTGATTTCTCTGGTATGTCTGCATGTTGCTCAAATTATGGAGTTTATTTTGGTTTTGGCCAAAAGAGTCTGATAAAATACTTTTTAATCAGATTGATCAAGAACGTGAAGGAGAGCAGATAGATCGAGCGTTGCTTAAGAATGTTCTAGATATATTTGTTGAGATCGGAATGGGGCAAATGGATCACTATGAGAATGATTTTGAAGCAGCCATGCTTAAAGATACAGCAGCGTATTATTCTCGAAAAGCTTCAAATTGGATTCTAGAAGATTCTTGTCCTGATTATATGCTGAAAGTAAGCTTCTTTTGCTTGTATTATATCTGGTAAAAATGCAATATTTGTGCATTTCAAAAGAAAAAAAATGCAATATTTGTCTGTATCTAATAAATTCTGAAATTTGCAATTCCAGGCAGAGGAATGTTTAAGAAGGGAGAAAGAGAGGGTTTCTCATTACTTGCACTCTAGTAGTGAGCCAAAGCTGTCGGAGGTTTGTTATTCTTGATACTAATCATTCTTTTGGGTGAGGTTGGTCCATAGGTGGATGATGTTTGGATAATCTGACAATTTGTTTTTGCTGTTATGAGCTTCTTGTAGAAAGTTCAACACGAGTTGTTATCGGTATATGCAACACAGCTGCTTGAGAAAGAGCACTCTGGGTGCCATGCATTGCTTAGAGACGATAAGGTTGACTTGGTTTTTGAACATTTTAGTAATTGTACTAGAGATTGGATTTTAATTATGTCATATTTTTATTGGCTGTTTAAGGTGGAGGATTTGTCTAGGATGTTCAGGCTCTTTTCTAAGATACCTCGAGGCTTGGATCCCGTTTCAAATATATTTAAACAGGTTTGCCCTTCACTTGTGAAATTTTCTCCTGGTTTAAAAGGGAATTTGAGTTGATCTTTTTTCTTGACCTTCTGTCCTTTGTTGTAAAGTAGTATTTGACATTCTCTTGTTCATTCTGCAGCATGTTACTACAGAAGGAATGACGCTAGTTAAACAGGCTGAAGATGCAGCAAGTAACAAGAAGGTCAGTGCCTTGATCCTATTTAGCTTTTACAGCTTCAAGGAAATAAGATATTATATCGTATTCATATCCCCTCCAAAGAAAATTGGTGAACCTTTTGGTATGTACGTAATCTAACAAGCCTATCTACGGATACCCCTTGTGATCTTATATTTTCATTCAACGTAAGTTGCTGCTTTTGCTATTGGTCTACAAATCGCTGCAACCAATGTCCGAAAAGTGGCCTCTGTCCTCTTTTGAGTAGAATGATGGGCTCTTAGGAATAGAAGTGGGCATGAATAGCTCTCCACGCTGAGCATAAGAAATATGACTTGGGGTCAAGTCTTGGATTTTGGCCAATCCGCCTTCACAAGTATAATAACCATATTTCATATAGATGAATCTTAAAATATTAAAATAAATTTAAGAATGGGGTATTTACTTATTATATAATATATATATATATATATGGTTATATATAATAGAAAGAAAGTATACTGCTCATATGCTGCATGAGGGGCGGCTTTGCTCATGAGTTAGCGATCAAGCGGAAAAGGACCTGCGGGCTTCTTTTCTTTCCGGAGCGGACCCCGCCCCCCTCTCTCTCAATAACTGAATCCAATTGACTAGCGTATACCTTCTATAAACTGAGTTCTGCTTTTTCATGTTAATGAACACCTTTCGCTTTCTCTTGTGGTTTCATTCCTTGCGGCATTTTGTGTTGATTAATAGTTAATGCCATTGTCACAAACAATTAATTTTCTTTTCTTATTACCCATCCACAGGCAGAGAAGAAGGATGTCGTTGGTTTGCAAGAACAGGTAATTCTTTTAAATATCATATCTCCAGATTTTGATTGGCTTGCTTGTGTTAGGCATAAACTAATGCGGTTTTTGATCTTCAGGTTTTTGTCAGAAAGGTCATCGAGCTACATGACAAGTATCTAGCATACGTCAATGACTGCTTTCAAAACCACACACTTTTTCACAAGGTATGTACATGAAAGTGGCTTAAAGAACGCACTTATCACTGCTTGACTCATGTATATTATTATCTGATTATCTCTCTCTCTTTTTTTTTTTTTTTTTTTTTTCTGCAGGCCCTAAAGGAGGCTTTTGAGGTTTTCTGCAACAAGGGTGTCGCAGGAAGTTCAAGTGCAGAACTGCTTGCCGCTTTCTGTGATAACATTCTTAAGAAAGGTGGAAGTGAGAAACTGAGTGATGAAGCCATTGAGGAGACTCTGGAAAAGGTTTGCAGAGTTGTTTGATTTGAATATTAATATTTAACTTCGACAGACATAAGTATTTAGATATTGACTTTTAATTAATTGCCAGGTGGTAAAGTTGCTTGCTTATATTAGTGACAAGGATCTCTTTGCGGAGTTCTATAGGTAATCATTTTTGTCGTTTTCTTTCTTTCTTTCTTCTTCTTCTTCCCCTTTTTTTTGAGAGTTGTCATTTTTTGATACTTTTGCCTGAAAGCAGAAGATGTTTGGTTTCTGATCTGTGTTCATGGCTGACAGAAAAAAGCTTGCTCGACGCCTTCTTTTTGACAAGAGTGCAAATGATGACCACGAGAGATGTATTTTGACAAAGCTGAAACAACAATGTGGAGGACAGTTCACTTCAAAGATGGAGGGAATGGTCAGTTGCTTTAGGCAGTTTACAATATAATACTGTTTGCAAGTATCTTGCAGAAGGTATCTGATACATGCTACTTTCCTTTACTAGGTGACGGACTTGACTTTAGCAAAGGAAAACCAAACCAGTTTTGAGGAGTATCTAAGTACTAATCCTCACGCAAATCCGGGGATTGACTTGACGGTTACTGTACTGACCACTGGCTTCTGGCCAAGTTACAAGTCTTTCGACCTCAACCTTCCAGCTGAGATGGTATATGTCAATTACTCTTCTTCCTTTACCTCTTTCTTCACTTAGTGGAGGGTTAAATTGGTTTTCTTTTTCCTCCAGGTTAAGTGTGTCGAAGTTTTCAGGGAATTCTACCAGACGAAAACAAAGCACAGAAAACTTACATGGATATATTCCCTAGGAATTTGTAATATCAGTGGGAAATTCGAACCAAAAACCATGGAGCTGATTGTAACAACTTATCAGGTATCCTAGTCTTTACATGCTTCCTTATTTGGTTGTTTCATAAAGATTTTGATAGTGGTTTTGTTATTGTAAGACGTTTTCTTTTCTTTTTTCTTTTAGGCCTCTGCCTTGTTGCTATTCAATTCCTCAGATAGATTGAGTTACTCGGAAATCATGACTCAATTAAACCTGAGCGATGACGATGTTGTTAGATTGCTCCATTCCTTGTCATGCGCCAAGTACAAAATCCTCAACAAGGAGCCAAGTACGAAAACTATCTCTCCTACTGATTGCTTTGAGTTCAACTCAAAGTTCACAGACAAACTGAGGAGGATCAAGGTGGGTAGATGTTCTTTTTTTCTCATCTCATCTTGTCTCGTCCCTTATCTTGCTCTCATTTTATCATTCTGTTTAACGTACAGATCCCTCTCCCTCCTGTGGATGAGAAAAAGAAAGTAACTGAGGATGTTGACAAGGACAGACGATATGCCATTGATGCCTCAATTGTACGCATCATGAAGAGTCGTAAAGTTTTGGGTCATCAGCAATTAGTCATGGAATGTGTTGAGCAGTTGGGTCGCATGTTCAAGGTTTGTCTTTTGTATAATTCAGCGACGGGTTGCGCGGATTTGTATTTTTCCTTTGCGTTCTAATCCAGTGGCTTTGGCTAAATTTTTGTCTGCAGCCCGACTTCAAGGCGATTAAAAAGCGGATTGAAGATCTGATCACCCGAGACTATCTGGAAAGAGACAAAGATAACCCGAACATGTTCAGGTACTTGGCATGATGCAGTCTTCTTGATTCCCTTTTGCCAAATGAACCGATGATCTTCGCTTCCCGAATCAGCGAAAAAAAAAGTCATTTCGCGTTTGGAAGTGGGACTCACCTTTATTATAATCCAGTGTATGAGTGCCCCTTTTGTGATTCCTTAGAAGCAGGCGCGGAGAATGCTTGTACATTTTGCCTTTGGAGCCTGGTATGGGCAAGAATTATAAATTGTGCACCCGCGGTGGCGAAAATTGTAATTGACTCGGTAATGTGGTCTGGTGCTTCAGTGGGACCCTCGTGTATTCTGACTCAACCCCCGCTTGCTTTGTTATTTTATTTTATTTTTATTTTTAGTCCCACTGAAAGGAAATTAGGTAATATTACTCCACACTGGTGAATTGAAATCTGAGGTATTTGGAATGGTTTGTATTTGAATGCCTACCCGTTTATGCATTTTGTGTGCCGTCATGTTTTAATGGCTACTCTGACTTTCTTTGCTTAATGTTATGAACCAGATAAATGGGCCATTGGTAGATGCTTGTGTTCTTTTTTCATTTGAAGTTGGAAGGCTTGGAAGCATGGTTATATATTAGACTTGAAACAAATCCAGTGCATAAGAGATCATTGCAAAATTGGGATGGTAAATTTTCAGAAAACGATCTTACTAATTTGAAATTGATTTATAAGTCATCCCAAACTTTAAACTGTTTAAAGACAAATTTTACTCTAGCTGACGGCGTCGAGTCGAGTTCCCTCACAAAAGTACGCCTACACCTACAGGTGGGGCCGTCTCTGTTCCCTTAGAATATGAGCGCTCCCATTCAAAGTATACTATACGTTAGGACCGATCTAGAAGAGACACCGTCAAGAGCGGTTACCGTTTGGCTGCCGAGTTGGCGTCAGAAGAAAGGCAGCCAATTTTTTGGACCGCTTGAAGAGAGGCGGAACTTTCTTCGACTCTTGAAGCTACCGGATGCATTTTCCTTTGAAAAAGCTTCCCTCGACATCCTCCTTATTGCGTGGCCCTTTCGATGAGGAAAATTATTGAGTGAGAAGCCTGTCATAGATGTTCAGTTGTTCCTTAATCGACCTTGCACTCTCTGAAGACGTAAATTTGATGTTTAAGGCATTTTGTTGTTGCAGCTATGGCCAAAAAACTGGATGGTAGTTTTCAAACTTTGTGTTTATTTCTGAGGTAATTGCTATAACAAAAGAGCATGCAATTTGCAGCAAATTGTGGACTTAGACCCCCAATTTCTTGAAAGTGGTTGTCTTGGCGTTATCAACGCAATCCATAATTGGTAAGTTTTGAGAATGACTACCTACAAGACGAAATTAAGAAGGTAACATTTTTTTATTTTATACTGAGCGATCCATTTAGTCGTGCATTATATTATAAAAAGGGGTCATGTTGGGTCCTTTCGAAGTCATTTCACAAAAATAAAAAATTTTTGAAAAAATTATATTATGAATAAAGCTTTCTTTGAAAGTTATTTTTAGAACGGCTCTCAATTATCTATCCCCTTTATTGTTGAGGGACCTATTATATTTGACATCCTGAGTTTGAATAATCAAACTCGAAGCTAGTCGTGGTACGGTGGTACCTGCTGTTTTGTTCCTAGATTAGGTAATATTGCAGCCCATGCACTGTCCAAGTTTGCCTTCACCAATATTGATGGGTTGTTTGGTATATTGGGTAAAACTGTTGGTTTGTACTAACAGTGAAAAAGCTCTTAACAGCTATAGTAAAAAAAAAAAATTATTATAGTATAAGCTTTCACATGCTACAGTTTTTAAACCAACATTATCAGTTCCAACCGCTCTGCCAAATACCCTATGAGGATAAGTACTAGGTAAAAGAATGTCTTGATTATATTCTCTTTATTGGTTCTATTGATTCAATGCATGCAAAATTATTTAACATTGTAATTAATTCACGAACTAGCTTGAGAAACTGGTATTTTCTTGTTTTTTTTCTTCTCATGCAAGCGAGCTTTTTAAATTCTCGTCAAGAGTTGTTTTCCCTTGTTCTGTAAATTCTTTTCTAACAAGTTCTCTTGTTTAAAGTTGGCTAGTATTTTAATTAAAATTCGAGTTTTTGGTGTTGTTAGTCCTTAAATTATTAGCAATATACAATTTAACCTAAATTGTTAGGCTTAGTTTGATAAGTTGGTTGGAACTTTAGATTTGAACTTGCTACAGTGTAAAGCTCTCATATGCTACAATTAAAAGCAAAAGTTTACTATAGTGTAAAGCTCTCACATATTACAGTATTTAAGTTCCAAATTTAAATTCTAACTTTATTTTCAAACACACTCTGACTTCTTTAAAAGTACAGGAACCTTGATTTACATTTATAGTTTTAGGTATAATGTAATATATGTACATTAATACAGGTCTAAAGGAGGAAAAAAAAAATCTGAGCCCCTCTTGATTTACATTTGGCCCCGTCCCTGTTGGTATTCTCAATTTGAACTAAAATTTTTAGTTATTATAATGTAAAACTCTCATATGCTACAATATTAAGAAAAAATAAGCTCCAATATAAAGCTTGTTTTAACCAAAATTGGTTCTCAAACACCCTAAAAATAGACAATAACACCTCCTTCCAAAAAAAGAAAAGGAAAAACGAACACAAACATATGTACACCTCTTCTTAACTTCCATTCTTTTGAAATTGACAACACGTCAAATACTGATTTGTATATGTGTATGTAGGAGCGAAGTCAGAAAAATTAGTAACAGAGACGGAGGTGTAATTGAACTAATGAGATGAGAGATGAAATTGATTTTAGAAGGACGAAATACAATTTTAATAAAATTTCAGTTGAAAAGAGTCGACCGTTCACTTTCGTCCTTACGTGGCTCCACCCTGTATGTATATGTACACAAGTTAATAGATACTTATTTTTATAATTTGCTGTGTACATAAGTTAATAGACACTTATTTTTATAATTTGTTCAGTAACCATCTATAGTTAAGTTGTAACCGTTAAAAACCCGTCTAGGTATCAGCTTGTTATGCATGGACTTGCAAAGTTGGGGTAGAATACATAAAGAAATTCGGTATGTAATGAACAACATGCCAAATTGAGCAATGGTTGGGAAAGGAAGTGAAGGAAGCAAAATTAACGGTTCTGGTCTTCTCGCATTCCCAACCCGCAAAGAAAAAGGCTTGAACCGACGCCACTCATTTGTCCCCTTGTACTAGTCTTAATGGTGGCATTAATTTTTAATTTTCTAATTTTTTGATTTATCACGTTTGGCATTTTCAACTTGTGACGTTCGTTAGACTTCGATTCTGGGACCCATTTGCTTAAATCACCTTCCTCAAAACTTGCTATCCATTAAAAAAAAAAAAAAAAAAAAAAAAAAAAAAAGAAAGAAAGAAAAACAAGAAGAAGATTTCCACCATAAGATGTTATCATTGGGCCGTTAGATTTGCATCAAAATCTGTCTGTTTAGTACATTCTTTCTTCATTGTAATATGACTTTGACCAGATTTAATGGTTAGAACCATATATTGCCTGTGTTAGGTCCTATCGGAGGAGGACCAAAATGGGATTTCTTCGAAGGGATGAGTTGGGCAGGAATTTGGTGAAGTTTCAATGATCCTGATTGTCATTGCAAGTAAGTTAACAACAGCTGACACTTGCGTGAGCACTCTACCTGTTTTTTTTAGTGGATACACAAAATGTCAAGCCAGTCATGAATGAGTCAACAAAAGTAATCTATGTTTTTTTTTTTCTTTTTTTTCCCACATGTAAACATTTTGTTTTTCTTTTTTGTATGATAGTATGATACTAGAGGCTTTCACTGAAAAATCTTGAGAAGTCAATAACAGCATAATCAGGCTTCAACTTATCTGTACATGTCTTATGGGACTAGGTACTGTCTATTTGGTCCAAAATAGAACATGAAAATTTCAAAAAAAAAAAAAAAATCCCTTTGATTATGTCATCTAGTTAATGTTACATTATAGTACTGATTCTTGACTAATAATTACTGTACAGAAAAAACAATGGTAGCAAGTGCAAGCTGATTCTTCTATGTTTTGTGGAAGTAAAAAGTAATTAAAATTTCATGTTTAATGGCGCAATGCAAGTTTATTTTTGGTTAATTTTTTAATTTCCACTAAATGCATCATCATTCATATTGCTTAACTTGTATTATTTTTCAAATTGTGGAGAAGTATTTCCTTCCTTTCTTCATTTGATGAAGCTAATTTCACCGTTTGTTACTTTATAAAACTTGCTACATATATTAGCATTATTTTAAACCGTAATTTGTGGTTTTAACTTAGTTTTCTACAATATTTTTTCTCACATGTTACAGCGTTTTTAGTTATTACTTGCGGTTCCATTTTCGTTCTCAAATGCTCTGTAGTTTGTGTGGTGAACTTTGTAAAGGGCCATTCTTTACTAATAATGGCACTGATCTTATGTCACTAATGTTTGAGCTATTGCTTTATTGTGCTCTACTTGTTGTTACCGCTCAAAACGTCACTTCAGCTTAGAATCAGCAAATACCCATCACTCGCTCACTCACTCCTTTGCTTTAACTTGGTGCTTCCCTTGAAAAAATATATATATATATATAGTTATATATAATAAAACCCATATACATGATGTAATTGGGGTCCCATATTTTTCCCACGACTGAGAAAAAGAGCTTCCATCTTTTTCCTTGAAAAATGGAGAACCTATGATTTTGTGTGTCCATAAATTCAAACTTTTGATCTATTGAGAAACATGGTGTTGTGATGGTGGGCATTGTTGGATTCTGCACAAGATTATATCAAACGCTTCTTTCTATATTAGGAACCCAAGAGAGGTAAAAACAGTAAAAAGAAGTGACAAGCCTGTTTCTGTTTTTTATTTTGTTTTTATGATGAATACAACTGCTAATTAAGTTGATTTAAAATTCCTTGCAAACACACAACAGAATTTGACAAGGAAAAACTTATCATAAGCAGAAGACCCCACAAGCTTCATTAATTGGTAACATCCATGCAGTACTGTCCAATACCAATAATTTAAGCTCTACTTTGATATAAGCAGTTTCTATTTACAAGATTGAGGGAAATAAAAAAAAGTCTAATAAAACATTTTTCTCATACATATATTTTTAAATGATTCTAATGATGGGAATCTCAACATGGGGTGGTGGTGAGAGTAAGTTGGGCTTAGTTTGAGTTATTGGTTTGAATCTTGGCAAACTCTAATTTCTTCCTGCCTTGCAACTTGTTTGTCACGTAGTGTTTACTATCCATGATTGTATCTTCTAAACTAGCATGTGTTGTTTTCATCCACAAGTTCGGGCATCGGGCCAAGCTCGATTTCATTTTACCCAAAATTTGCAGGCTTTGTTGGCCAGAGTTTTGGGTTCCTTATAAACTAAGGCTCAACCCCAAGAGCAAACATGTTGCATCAATCTAGCTTTTGGTCCTCTGAGAAAACAAAAGCCTGCCCATATTACTGAACAGTCCCTGGAGCCATCGGATACTTCTGCTTCTCCACGAAAGGTAACATGAAAAACTCCTTGGCCACCTTCTCTATTTTCTCCAGCAAACTCAGGTCAATTCCATGGTTTATCACCTGAAATGGTGAAAAAAAAAGGTTAGTTTAATGTCACAACCATGTCTTTTTACGGCAAGTAACATGAACAAATGTAATTCTTTCTACCTGAAAGAATCCCAACTCCTTGCAGGTGGTCGAAAGCTGCACAAGTTCACTAGCAAGTTCATCTTTGTTTCCTTTTGAAAGCTTGGAGGAATCTATTATGGGAATATCACTTGTTAGAGTATGGTGATTCGAATTCATTTTGACCCGACCCGAATAGTTTGCGGTACGATAAATTATAATAAAAAATAAAAGTGAGATTTTTTATGAGATCTGTAGTGGTAACGGAGGGATCGGGCCGATCTCGTAGCCCACCTACTGATCTCGCAGGGCCGAAATGGCCCGATCCCGTAGCCCACCATTGATCTCGTCGAGGGTGCAGGAGCTCCGCCCCCTGCGGTACGGACCGTTGTTAGTGGGCCGTTTAGTTTATGTTTTTAAGCCCATAGGGTTTTTGTCTATACATATATATATATATGATGTATTGCGTTAGATCTTAATAGTTAGCAAATTTTGAGCCTCTTTAGTGCCTTCATTGTAATCTTTACAAGTTTAGTGATTTTCTTCTCCTCTACCCGTAGTTTTTTCCGTTTTGAGTTTCCACGTAAATTCTATGTGTGTTTTTGTTCTTTATTTTTATCGCATTAATTTTACAACATCACTAATTGGTGATGCAGAAGTGGCTAGAGTTGGCGTCTCATTTATGTCCCTCACAAATCTTTCATGGATTTTGGACTTAAATTTTCTTAGTTCTTGGACATCATCAAAATGTCCAACTTTGAGGGGCTAAATAGGGACTGGGGCCATGGAAATTCGAAACAGAATAAGAAGCTAAATTCTGTGTATAGAACAAGTCCTACAAGTGCTATTTGGTACTTCTAGTATTCTTGGGAAAGTATGTAATTATAGAGGCAGAAAAGCATACTTGAAGCCAATAGGCAGGCACTTTATTGAAAGTTTTTTTTTTTTTTTTCGTATTTTTTCTTCCTTTATTCTTTTTCAATTGTTACACTGTTTTGGTCACACATCATTCACCTTATTAATTGATGCACAAGTGAAGCCTATTTGATCCAACAAATGATGCACTTTTTTGAGTTTTTAGCATGGCACATAGTGCTTTTTTTTATTTTTTTTCCCTTTCTCACACGCTCACACATAGTTTGCATCATTTCTGCTTTTATTATGATTGCTTTTTTTCTTTTCATTCCTGGTGTGTGAGATCATCACATATATGTAATGATGGTTTGATCTTCATTGTGTTTTTAGCATGAAACACACTGCAAGTTTCTCTCACATCCACTAGCATGTAATTTAATATATTTTTGCTTTAATTATCATTGCCCTTTTTATTTTTTGTGTGATATCATCATCTATGTGAACGATTATGTAAAGAAATGAGGCTTTTTTAATTTTTTAATTTTTTAAAAATGTTCATACAAAGGGGCAGCTAGGTGAAATGTGAAGAAATGGGCTTTGTTTTTTTTTTTTTTTAAATTTTTTTGTATGTGATATCATCTTCTACATGAAATGATTACGTGAAGAAGCTCACATTTTAATTTTTATCAACTTTTTAATATATTAATACAAAGGGGTAGCTAGATGGAAGGATCTAACAATAATGGTACTTGATAAATTCAATTGTCTCTTGTGGCTGACTTATTTGAGTGGTACTGATAGGGCCATTCTCAATTGTTATATAAATGTCTGCACTTTCACAGACCAATTCTAGTGTTGTTATCATCAACTTCTGTCCACAGGCCCCTTCTACTCTGCCTGATCTACATGTATAACCAATTTCAATTGTTGTTGTTGTTATCGCACCTTTGTTTAGCATATTCCCATGAAAAAAAAAATGTTGCTAAACCACTTGTCAAATTATAGCTTGATTGATGGAGATTGGGAAACCATCGTATAGTATGGACTGTTTAATGGTAAATTGTTTGATGAATCCTTGTCAGGGATTTAGTCTAGATGTAATCACATCAATTTGTAAAGCATTTTGTGAAAAATAAGTTCTAGGGTGAAGATAATATTTTGTGGAATGATTTTGGAATAAAAATGGTTTAATTTATTTTGTTTTAGAATATCCACATATTTCACTTGTATTAATGGATAATTTCCATATGAAGTAGTGTATTTAAAAAAAAAACCAAATATTCTCTGATATTTTTAACTTTCTGGTCTTGATATTAATTAGTGTGTTTGACAATTTTAATTTTAATTAAATTTTTAGTTATTATAGTATAAAGCTCTCACATACTGTAATAATATTTTTGATTAAAATTGGTTCAAACCACTTTTTAAACACCTTTTAAGATCCATAAATCTAGAGTTTGAATATATCTTTTTTGTCCTCCCGTTGGCTATTACTTTGTTCGAGAAAAGAAATGATTTTAAAAGACCAAAATACCCTAAGAGGGAAAAAGAAAAAACAAAAATGGAACATAAAACGAGAGGAATTCTTTAAGTTTTTCCATTAATGCAATCTTCTTAGGGTAGCGATTAAAATGCAATTTAATAATATACATTTGTAACAATTGAAAATAAAGGGTATGCAATTTTTAAATTAAATTACACATAAAGGTCTAAAAAAGCCCATGAAATCACTGAATATTGAAAAAAAATAAAAATAAAAAATAAAAAAAATGCGACAATGAGTTGGCAGCGTTATTACCAAAATACCCTCGACTGGCTTGTGATAAATACATCAAACAGAAAACGACAACCCGTGAACGCAGATGAGGAAGCCGTTAAACACGAGTCTCGTCTTTGGCCTAACCACTCATATCCAGTTCCTTTCCCGCCAAAAAAACCTGTCGTTTTTCCACACCAACGGCCATCTCATCCAAAACCTGCAAAACTGCAACGATTTCTTCGTCGCAGCTTCACTCCATTCCAACCTTATCAAGTCCGGTTCTTTATCCCACACTTTCACAACCAATCATCTCCTTAATTGCTATGTTAGATTGCGGAGAATTGATTTTGCACGCAACTTGTTCGATGAACTGTCTGGACAAAATGTCGTTTCCCGGACCTCGATCATCGCGGGGTACACAGAGACGGGTCATCCCTGCGTTGCCCTCTGGCTGTTCGTTAAAACGCCCGAGTGCTTGGTCCTGCCGAACGAGTTTACATTTTCGATCGCAATCATTGCGTGCTCGGCGCTTTCTGACGTTAAAGGTGGCAAGGAAATTCATGCCTGCATCGAGGTTTCCGGCCTTCGGCCCAGCCTTGTACTGTGCTCTGCACTCGTCGACTTGTACAGGAAATGCAATGATGTTGATGCTGCTCGGTAGGTTTTCAACTCGATGGGATGCAGGGATGTCGTTTCGTGGGCGGCAATGATCACTGCGTACAGCCAGAATGCACGGGTCCACGAGGTGCTCTGACTTTTTCTAGAATTCAATTTGTTGACGCTTGATTGCCCAAACCATTGCATATTGTCCAGCATTGTCAATGCTTGTGCAAGCTCGGGAAGGTTGGCTTCCGGTAAAGCCGCGCATTGTGCTGTGATTCGGGGTGGCCATGACGTAAATGAAGTGGTTGCCAACACGCATATTGACATGTATGCGAAATGCGGCTGTCTTGAATATTCTTACAAGATATTCAGGCGAGTTCCATACGCCTCCGTGGTTTCATACACTTCGATGATCTTTGGTGCAGCCAAGTTCGGCCTTGGAAAACTGGCCCTCCAACTGTTTACTGAAATGCTCGAACGAGGAATAAAACGGAGCGATGTCACTTATCTTGGGTCTTGTATGCCTGCAGCCATCGGGACTGGTTGATGAAGGCCTAAAACACTTGGAGTTTATGTATGTCAAACGTGGGATATTGCCTGGCACAAAAAACCATGCATGTGTCGTTGACATGCTGAGCCGGGCAGGACTGATAGATGAGGCCTACCGGATGGCGAAATCTATTCAGGCGGACGGCGATGCCGCTGCTCTGCTGTGGGGCACACTTCTTTCTGCCAGCAGGCTTGTTGGAAGGGTAGACATTGCAGTTGAAGCCAGTAGACGACTTATAGAGTCCAATCAACAAGTCGCATCCGCTTACGTAACATTGTCGAAGACTTACGCATTGACTGATGATTGGGACATCATTCACAATCTTCGTTGCAAAATGAAGCGTGGTGGGGTCCACAAAGAAACGGCTTGCAGTTGGATCGAGGTCAAGGATTCAACCTATGTGTTCTTCGCCGGAGATGCGTCGTCCTTCGAGCAAGGGACCGAGCTGGTGAATTTGTTGAGGGAATTGGAAAAGAGAACGAAAGAAAGAGGGCATGTTGGACGCAGTAAAGGGTTGCTGTTTGTTGATGTTGATGACGAAACAAAGGAGGAAATAGTGGGGTTTGCATAGTGAGAGATTGGCTTTGGCTTTTGGGTTGATAAATATGCCTAAAAGTGCCACCATTAGAATAATGAAGAACATAAGGATGCGGAGGGACTGCCATGAGGCTTTCAAGCTTATTAGTGAAATTTTAGATAGGGATTTCGTTGTTAGAGATAAAAACAGATTTCATCACTTTAAAAATGGACGCTGCATTTGCAGGGATTTTTGGTAAAAAATGTCATTCTCGGCATTTTTCCTTGTTTTGTCAACGATCACTCTCTTCAAAAGGCCGCAAATTACAACAGAAAATTTTGTAAGATTGGCCCCTCCGTACAAAGTTATTTGTTTTAGAATGAAAAAAAAAAAGATTAGGAATTAGCTTTTTGGGGTTTGATATGGAAAGTTTACTAAAATGACTATCCCACGAAGTGAAACTCGTAAATTTTTTCATTGTTACCATTTTTACATCGAGCAATCCACTCGGGTCGACAAACAAACCTAAATTCGAAGTGGGGTGGTCAAAAAGAACAAATTCAGCAACAGAGAGAATAAATTCAGCAACCAAAAGAATCAAACTTTTATTGCATAGTGTGTTTCTGAAGATACAAGAGGTGTTTCTTAAACGAGCTATGGATTAACAATGGCTACAATAACCATCGGAACCAAAGAATTATGTACATTTATATTGTATCTCTTCCCATTTTTCTAAAGCGAAAATAAATGAAAAAAAAAAAAAGTCTCTTCGGAAAAATGATAAACTCTAAAGGTTTGTTCTGCCCTTTGTGCATCAGCAATCAATCACCAAGCCATCATCAGTATACCATTGTTTAAGATGCTGCTTGGATCATCAACTGAACCTGTGGCAAATATAACATTAAAATCATAACAGGTTAACAATTTAAATATTTATAGTAGTGTCTATTTATCATGAATGAAAAGAGAAACAGGCGTTTTTTTTTTTTTTTTTTTTTTCAAACCTATTCATGTGTCTAGCAACAATATCATCGATACAAATTACGCGGGTCCACAAGATTTGGAGAATACGGGAACCTAATCCTAATCCATCCCCTAGCTTTGTTTCCTCCACAATTGGCAAAAACTATAAAATTACTTGTGCACCTCAGCTAGTTTTAAACCAATAATTACAAATTATTTATGACCGAGGACATTTTAGTAATTAAGCGATCACGAGTAATGGACAGCAAATTAGATTGTTTCCAATTCCATTTTCTAATAAGCAAGTGAACAATTTAAAGGAAAGCGAACATCTCTTTCCGAGGCGAAATAAACCATTATTTAGCAAATTTACGTGTATATTTCCAAATGCCAAATTAACTGATAACTAACATCTAGTTATTTCCTTATCAGGCCAATTTTTTGTTTAGGGGCATATTGTTAATTAGTAGACCTCAAACCAAGCAACCAGTATGCACAAAAGGACCAGGAATAAAATAGCACAACCAATAGCAGTGAAATTACTTATCCGCATCTCAATTTGCAAATTAATAAAGAGACTATTAGCAGGAGAAAGATAAAACAAGGAAGAAAAATAGAAGAATCTATGAAATTAAAAGAAACCTGAAATTTTGAGCTTTACCTCTTGGATTCCATGTTCCACAAGCAGTAGCGAGCGGTAGCATCCACCGCGAAAAAACGTCCATATTCCCTCATCCAAGCATCAAGCAATTCTATTCAGGCAGAATAAATAAAAACCCGTGTTATTTATAAATAACAAGTAAATATTGTATTTCCAAAATAATATCTTGAATGAGCAAATTATTGCTACTAACAATTTTGAAAATTGACATTTAAAAAAAAAAAAACATTTAACCTTGAGTTGACGCATATGACTTGCAGCAGAATGTCCTAAAAAATGTTAGTAAAATAGAAAATAACAAATCTCTAAGGTTTCTCACACGGCAATCGTACCAATAAAACTTGCTCCAACCAAGAATAAGTTTTAAGTACAAGCCATGCCCACGTGAAAATTTACATTTATTAACTCGAATAGATTGCAATATCAAAAGAAACTCATCTAAAAATGAAATGAGAAATTGAGATGTACATACCTGAAGATTCAGACCATCTCTCTCTCTCTTGCAAAGTTGGTGTGGTGTACCCAATGGACCCCAAAAGTTAAGCTTGCGAGTTCACAATAAAACAGGACCATATCCAAGAACTTCAAATTTGGATTCGAACACAAATTTTGAAAATGGATTAACAAACAAAAGTCATTAATGGACCACTAATAATTGTCAGTATTAGTATTTAACCTCCTCAAATTGGTTGCCTAAGAATTCAAAATCTCTATAAATATATTTCTTCCCTCAAGCTCCAAATGGATGGAGCCAAAAAAAAATCGCTTAAAGTTACACAACCTCTAAGTCATGCTTCTGAACAAGTATCCATTTCCTCTTTTCTCAACCCATCAAAACTTAAGGCTAAGCATTTGCTGTGCCCTTGTCCACGATAGAAACTAAACATGAAGAGACCAAAAAAAAAAAAAAAAGATTACAAAAATTTGTTAATCAATCTCACTTTGTACACATGTACAGAGGGAATATATGTTGTTGGTAACCCGCCACAGCAGATTTTCGAGTGCTGGTCTAGATGTGGACAGCTCTTTTCCCCTTCTTTCGTGATGCCCGATTACTAGGAGAACAAAAAAAAAAAAAAAAACCATGCCATATATACAGGGGTTGACTTAGTCTCTAGCACCACCAAAACCAGAATGACTAATGGACTCCCTTGCAAGCCGGACCAAACGTACAAGTTCCTCTATATCTTGGAAGCTGAAATCAATAACCCGTCTAATGGAAGCAATACAATCGTTATTTTGTGCCTCTTCCAGCGTTGCATTAGCAGCCGTGAAAGCAATCTGAGACTTTCTTGAGGCCTCCATGGCAAAATTTACATCCTGGGTCTGCAAAACAATCGCATACGAACATCTTTAACCCTCTAGTAATAACAAGCATAGCCATAACAAACTCTGCTGCCCCTAATTGGAGATCCCACAGCCACAAAATCCAAGATACTATTTAAAAGAGCTCAATTAAATTAAGACATTTTAATAGCATTTTCACAAGGCTAAACCTCCATTTATGACCCAAGGATGAATGCAAATACGTGTCAAGTGGAAGACCCTCTTTCAAATTTATCACTATATTGGCACATTCGCCCGAAAAAATTTATTCCTTGGGAGCTATAACACTAGATATTATATTCCATTTGATAATCATAGCTGAACATGATGTTCTCAACCTCAAAGACCTTGTAAAGCAGTCACTACACTAAGTATTGATCTAAAAGAGGAGACCTTACACGATAATGAATTTACTTACAAAGTCAAGCAGCCTAACAAAACTCGTACGATTTCGAGAAGCGAGGACATGGTTTCCAGCAACATGCGAAACACCTCTAGGTAATGCAACCTTTTCCCCCATTACTTGGGTGTTTAAGTTATCAACATCTGATGCAGAAGAAGATGGGGACTCACCTGAAGAAATAATTTGAGATATAAGGAAAGTAGAAACACATCATATTGAACAATTTCAGAAGCAAATGAATTACTGTAATTTAATTGATTGTTTGCCCTTCAATTTAATAAACATACAAGCATCAAAATCAAGCTTATTGAATATAAAACTTAAAAGCACGTATATTATGCAAAGAAAGATTGACACTCATTTGCTGAAATAATGAAAGATTAATATCAAAAGACTTGTACACAATATGAAAACACCAAACAACCACAACAGTACCTACACGAGACCCTTCTATTACCTTGAGGAACCATATGCAAAGTTGCTTGCAACTCATGCCGATCTCTGTTTGTACTGGAATGTTTACAGTATACAACCCTCATGCATGCAACCTCCATGCATTTATAGGCCAAGGCAGCAGCGGCCATTTCTTGGCGTCTTTCATATTCATGGCCACAGAGTCTGTGGATTGCAAAGATATCAGAATTCTACCAAACATGGGAACAATTATGAAGAGGAGCAGTGGTCACATGGACAACAAATTAGACAGCGATGATAAAAGCTAGTAAAAAATACAGGTCTTCTAACTCCCAAACTGACAAAGCACAATAAAAAGGTAAATTTGGCCTTTGTTCTTCATCCCAAACGCAGATTTTATTCAAGCCTTAAAAAGCACTAAGGCATTGCCTCAGCATCCTCGTTGATTTGAAATGCACCAGCCTCTTATTTTCACCTTGACGATTAAGCCTTGATGCCAAAAAGTTTCTCAGTTTAGGAATGCCTCAAGTCACAAAACTTAAGCCAGCCTAACTAACTCATTGTCTTTAAAGTTCTATATTCAACCTGAATATATTTACTTGACATGCCTTACAAATTACAACCTTCAAACACAAAATATGGAACTTGCTTTTCACATTACATGGCCAAAAATGTTGATCCTGCTGTTTTTATCAAATCAGAATAAATCAGCAATAAATTGTATGATATATAATGTACGTATATAATCACAAAACAAAGTAAGACTTACTCGCAAAGTTTAGCTGTAGTAGTGTATGCTTGCATCTGAGTCATCTCTCCATGTTTACCACTTTCAGTACTGCAATCTTCAAGAAGAACAGCGCCATGGAGAAACTTTAAGGCAGCTTGGAAGTAAGCCTCGTTACTTTCAAACGCAAATCCAGAGCTCTATAAATGTAAGGGAAACATACTACAGATTAGAAACCAGCAAAAAGAGCAGCATGACAATCCTATAAACAAAAAGAAAAAAACTGACAACAAGCAACAAATAAACCTTGAGGCGATCCGCATAGTCTCTAAGCTCTTTAGCTTCTTGGAGGGTACCAGTAGCTGTCAGGTCAGAAGACTTTCTCACAGGACTTGAAGCACTAATATCCCTAGTTCCGTGTTGATCAGGCGAGAGATGCATTGAGCTGTGATTAACCCTGATCTTGTCGCTTGCACTTTCAGACCGTTTTATCTTTGGCCCCTTGTCATTGATGGATGTATCAACTGGAGGAGCATGCAATGTGCCCACTCCTTCGGACCCCGGCACCAGTTGACAACCGAGGGACTGCGCTTCTCTTTTAGCTCCACTTTCAGAATGATAGAAAAATTTAGATTTGCCGCTTTTCAATTCTGTTGTCTCAAGACAACCCTCAGCAATTTTCACATTAGTACGATATCTGGCACCTAGCTTTGCGTCTGATCCATCATTGCCTCTTTGTTTAAGCTGGGTTTCCAACCCTCTGTCATTTAACCCTTGTGCTGCATAATCTTTTCTACCGTGATTCTCCCCCTCCTTGACCGTTTTGATGCTCAACTTTTTTACAGAACTTTGTTTGAAATCAGTTGCTGTTCCAGGACTAGGTGCAAGGTGATTGGGGTCAATCTTTGAATCATATTTTTGGTTCTTCTGTGAGTACTCACTCACTGGATTGGCAACTTTACTCCTACCTCCATCTAAATCAGAAGTCAAATTTTTGTCTGTGTCTTTGGACTGCAAAGTGGAACCCGCCTTACAAGATTTGAGCTGAGAAAAAGCTTCCTCATGGTGATTCTTTTTCACTTTAACCTTGTCATGGTCATGTCCCATGATGTGCTGATCAAAGGTATCAACATTACCACTAAACAAATGGCTCTTCCCAACTTCAAAACAAGGCCTATTTTTTGCACTGAAGTCGTATCTAGCATCTCCATTTTGGTATTCTCTAGTTGAAAATTTATGGGATGATTGAAAAGGTATGTTGGAAGAAACTTTCTCCTTCCTCGACGTCCTAGGTTGATTAGTTTCACCATTAGCATCTGCAACCAAGGGTCTTTTAGAATTACTCACAGATAGGAGGCCGCCATTAACGGCATCATCTTTCCTAAGAACATCCCCCGCAGCTGATGTAAGCTTGTCCAAATTGAATGTTCTGAAAGGAGATGATGAAACTGATTCCACAGGCGAGCCTCTCACTTCCTCAAAGTTGCCTCTCACTTTTTGGGAACTAGAAAGTTTTGAAGAGCTTGAAGTGGCAGGCATTGAAACCTGCCCATATCCCAACTCCTTTTTTGACCAGTATACGCCATCCTGAGCTTGTTGTGCTGCAACTTTTTTAATATGTTTCCTTGGTTGCTGGTCCTCATCAACAATTCCATCTTTCCCCATTCCATCAACTTGATGACTTTTGACACCTGACAAAATAATTGGGGCCACTCTATCTTTTCTCTTAAACTTATCATTGCCGCTGTTGCTACTTGACTCCTTCCCATCAGCTTTAGAAATCCTGCACCTCTTTTCCTTCCTAAATCCACTTTCAGTACTTTCCTCCTTATGTACCTTGCCATCATATGCAGAACTATCAAACGTATCAATGTGCGCTTGACTGTCTTGCCACTCCTTCAATTTCCTTTTCTTCAGAGACCTCTCATTTCCAGACGAGACCCGACCTTGGTCTTCCAACTTTTTAACGGCAAGTTGAGGGTTCTCCGCCTCAAACTTGGCATCTTTAGAAAAACAATATTCACCATTTTTCAAACCTTTCACCTTTGCCTTGGTGCTTGAACTCAGACCTGCCTTCCCTAAACCAATATCAGAATCTTGATGGTTGACCGCATCATACATACCTTCAATCTTAGGTTTCTTCGAAGTTTCACATGCATATTGATCGGCATCCCTCTTGCTTTTGTTCCTTATTTCCTTGGAGTTCCCTGCAAAAGATAACAACCAGGGAAAAAAGTTCTAGAGATTACTAACATTTGCATAAAGAAAGGCAATCACAAATGCACAAAAAAGCAGTTCTATAATAGAATAGATACCTCCACCAGCATGCTTTTCTTTCCGCTTGGCAACGTTTTTTTCCAAGACCAAGTTAGATGGCTTGCTCATATGTTGAGAACTAAATTTTTTCATTTGGTTTGAATCTAAAGGAGACTGTTTCATATCATCTAAACATCTACTCTTCACAGGTTCATTCAGGTGGTTTGTTGTAGGATTCAAGATCTGAGAAGGACTATCACTAATGCCAAGATTTAATATATCTTTCAAACCATGTCTCTTCTTTCCTCGATTAGATAAAGCCTGGGAGGAGGAAGTCAGGTTATTTTGGTCAAAACGTTGGAAATCAGCTGAATTTACATGATTTTGTACGTTATTTTGGTTTTCTGCAACTGGCACTTGGTATAATGCACGTAGCGCTTTTGCCGTCTCCTCTTCACTGAAGTCACAGCGATTCATTCCAGGCCTACAAGATAATTTCAACACCAAAGCAAGAAGGCATCAGAACATGCATAAATATATGTATGCATATAAACATAAATGTGGGTATGAATCAATATTATACAGTTGCATAAGAAAAAAAAAAAAAAAAACTTATCAGAAAGATGACATAGAAGAGCAATGACAGAAGGCATTGCAACAGAAATATATTTAACTTCAACTGAGATTAAGCCTTAAACTTTATCCAAAAAGAAAATAATAATAATCCATAAACATTAATAGCTTTAATGGGAAGCTGCTTTGTCAAGCTCTAAACCAAGGATGAAGAGGCAACTTACAGCCAGTTTAGCATGCTACACAACCATTTCTCTGGAAGCTGCTCTGGCTTTGTGCCAAAGGGTAGAAGCCGCCACGTCTGACAACGATCACAACAAACCCAATCTTCTTCAATGAGCACAGTAGAAGCCATAGCAGGTTCCATTTCTGAAGTGCTACCATTTCCCATAACGGGAGTATATACACCCTGAGCACCTTTTAGAGATACCTGCTCATTAACCTTTTTACTGCTTGCTGTTTCCTTTGGTTTATCTAAGACTGCTTTCTTATCCGCTCCAACATTACCAAGCTTAGCAGCCTTTGGTCTATCAGCCATATGCCTCTCTCTGGGGTCCAGTCTATTGTCTGTCAGTTCCAAATCTTTGCCACGCAACAAATCTGACTTGTTATCTCCAACCTTGCTACTATTCTGTGACTTAAGCTCCCGTATTTTACTACTGCTGGGGCCGCCACTATGGCTGATATTCTTTTTATCTTTTGGTACTGTACCCATCTCAATCCCCAAACTTTTCTTTGTCCCTTTCGACTTGTTCTTTCCTTCAAGGGATTGCTTTTCTTTCTTACAGGGCAAATTTGATTCATTATGTTCATTAGATGTATTATTTTGATCAATATTCTTCTTTTGCAGATCTAGATCTTCTTTTAAGTTTGCAGAAATCTTGTTACCCTTGTGCTTGCTGTCATCCCTTGGATCATCTGGAGCATCCTTGAAGGAATTTGTTACCCTTTGTTCTGAAAACTTTTCAACAAAACTATGCCTAGATGTTTGTTTCTCCTTCTTCCCGCTGTCCCGACCAGATTCAGATTCAAATGATTCCTCTCTCGGTAATTTGGAGGAAAATAATTTGTCTTTCATCCCATCATTGTTGGCCTCCTTATGAACTTCAGAACCCCGATCAATCACTTTCACAGAACCACCAGCATCATATTCTGCATTCGATTTAGGCGTGCGTTTTGAGCCATTACACAAAATATCCTTCCCTGCAATGGTTTCCTTAGCTGACGTCATATTTTCATGAACAGTAAAGTCATTCTTGACGTATGTACCATTCCCATGCTTCATTTCAGTCTGCCCTTTACTTTGTCCTGATGATTTTGCCTTCTCCTTCAACACTTTTCCATCCCACTGCTTAGAACCTGATTTATCTACAGACGTAGCAGAGTTATCTTGAACGCCCTTAAATGAATGTTCTACTTTACTTGCTTTAAAAAACTTTTCCTCCGTAGTCAAGCAAAGCAAACTATCATGAAGAGGTGATATTGTTACATCTCCAGGAATTGGAAAGGAAGTCATAACCTGTTCCAACGCATCATATAAACAAGAATACAGCCAGATTATTTAGGTCCATTCCATCCATTGCCAGAATCATAATACAAAGCCAAAACAGTACAGAATATCACCTTTATAATGTTAGTGGGAGACTCATCCACAGTCTCTCGAGATACAGGCGGCATTCCCCCACTTTCCTCGGAGCTATTTCCCGAAGATGAAGATGGAGAGTTATCAAGACCGAGACCACTATAAATTGCATTCTTTTGTGCCAAGTTATCAGAACTCATCTTAATTCGAAACTTCAATGGTCTTTGATCAGTTTGACTAACTGATCTATTTGGAGTTTCATCCTTCAAAGCACCTTTTTCAGCAACTTCGGCAGAAGGCAATCGTGAACTTTTCTTCACTGAAATATCACCAAAAGGTGGTCTTGGATTATGCAAGGGAGGATCACTGCTCGAAACAGTTCCGAGCCTCATACATAGGGGTGCATTTGATGAAGCTTTCACGACCTGAGAGGCACCCTGTATCGTAACACAACCCACAGTACTCAAGTAAAATAGAATTTCCCAAGCTGACAACATGTCAGAAACATATATATCTCCACCCTACCAAATGACCAGAAGACAAGGAGGAAAGTTTTTCCATATACCTCCAATGTTAAATTGTAAGGAGATCTGGGTATGCTCTGGTTTTTCTGTGGTGTCTTTGGATGAGACCAAACAGACGAGGAGCGTTCACATGCAGGCAAAAAAGAGCCATACCCACCAAATTTTGCCCCTGAAATAAAAATGTCAAATACTATCAGTTTCCAATGTACAAACAAATATGTACCCATCTTGACAATCTAGAACTTCTATGATCAGTCACTTACCCAAATTATCTGCGGAAACTCCACCCTCAAAGTCTTTCTGGAAATGTCCCAGAAGATTGTGGATCCTCTCGTCCTTTTGGACAACAAAAACCAAAAATTTAACTTATTTTACTTCGTGTACAAGCAATAGAATCATGAAGAATGAAGTCATGAACTGTGAAAGAAATGAACGTAACTCAATAAACACGACCAATTGTTAAGTTAAACTTTGATGGCCTTTTTCTTCTGCTGAGTTTGCAGAGATGATCAAATTGTATACACCACCCTTTAGCATGATCCTTACCAATTTAAAAATGCTACATTTTTTTAGTGAGAAAAACAGGACAAAAAGCAACACTCCCAATTCAATGTTCATGTTATTGTACTTTCCAAGCACCAGATATTATTATTAACTAGTATCATTTGCAAGTTCAAAATTCTCATCAAGACTTGATTTTTTATTAGGTTTACTCTTTAAATTTTAACAAGAAAAGCTTGAACTTGATTGAAACAAAAACCGAAGAACGCCCTTACAATGTAAGAGAGATCAGTGTCAGGATCAATATTGGCGTTGTTGTCATAGCAAGCCTCGCCTTCTTCGAGCTCACCATTCTCTTCCATTTCCAACATCATCAAAAACCCTAATTCCCAATCCCCCTTTTCTAACCCCAAAACCCTAGCTTTTGTCGTTCCCTAAAGTCCATCATCACTACTACAATTTCAACAAAATTCCTCTCTTACACAACAAACCACTCACAAAACCACACAAAACCCAGAAACCAATTCCCTTGAAAACTGACTCTAACAACACCAAATCACAAGCCCTCATTTAAATCCCAAAATAAAAAAAAATTAAAATAAAAATAAATATTTGAATTCCCTCAATGAACCAAAATGAAAAAACACAAATTGATACGAAAACTAGGAATTTCACGATCGGAATCGAAGACTTCGCAGCCAAATTTGGCTGAAGCCGATCACTTGGATTGATGAAACAGCGATTTTGTAAGGATTCGAATTCCTCACTTGTTTCTCTGTTATTTTTCGCCTTTTTCTTCTTTTTTTTTTAATCGCGTACAGCGGAAGAAGAGCTGGGTTTGGGCCTTTGCAAAATTGCTTTCTTCCTTTTCCCTTTTTTTGTAAATTCATTTTTTTCACTTTTTTTCTTTTTACTAATTTTTAATTTGTCTTCCTTCTCCTTGTCCTTTTTGGTAAGTTAATCTTTTGAAAACGGATATATTTGGAAAATAATAATAATAATAATAATTTTGCTTCTGGTTCTAGAATGGTCTTCTCCTCCTGCGCGTGGCATGGAGAGAGAGTGGGTTTTGTTTTGTTGTTAAAATTGCTTTAAAAAGAACATTGTCATTAGAAAACAATGAAGGTCATAATAATAATAATAATCAAACGTTAATAAGGAGATTATAATCCTGAAATGATGAGGAAAAGTCAATTAAACCCAACAATCAGTCAGATGT
This sequence comes from Artocarpus heterophyllus, assembly GCA_025403435.1. NCBI lineage: Eukaryota > Viridiplantae > Streptophyta > Magnoliopsida > Rosales > Moraceae > Artocarpus > Artocarpus heterophyllus. The sequence goes on from CM046342.1 coordinate 3,867,108, forward strand.
GTGTTTTTTTTTTTTTTTTGGCTGAAATAATCAACAGTAAGATATTACTCTAAGCATAAATCACCGAAAAAATAATTGAGTGTTTGTGAACACTTTACAGTTTCAACTATTTTTTTATAGAGTTTTTCTTTGCATATTATAGTAATTTTTATTCTAATTTACAATTCCAACTACATTATTAAATATTTTAATATTACACTAATAAGATGATTGAAAAAGTTGTCTAAACTATCATTTTATATTTGAGAACTAAAACATGTAAAAACTTTATATAGTAGTCTTTTACTATAGCATATGAGAGTTTTATATTATTTGTAATTTAAACCATTGATTTAAATTTTTTCAAACATCCTATAAGCATTGCATGCTTTTTCTCTAATATCATTCATGGAAAAGTAGTAATTTTATGACTTTTATATCATACATATACTTTGGACTGTCGCACAGATATATTTTAATATTTCAAATCTATGTTTAATTGTTACATGTTCTTTGGTTAGAGCATTTACGACCTTTAGTCTTGGTTTGGTGGAAAGGAACAAAATAGGGATGAAAAAGAAAATATATTGGTGATCTAAAACTGAAATTAAGTGTGTCATTGGTCTGTTCTCAATCGGTCAGTTTTTGACTGACAATGATCGGTTTTGAGAAATACAAACCGAGCACCACCTAATTGTAAAAGAGGTTCAGTTGATTTTCGATCAATGATGGTTGGTTTGTGATTGTTGGTTTTAGACAATAGTAATTAGCCAGACTACATGTAGTAACTATTAGTAACCTGGAAGGTTCTACTTGTTTTTTTTTTTGTTTCATAATATAATGTATAGATTATTTAAAAAGAAAACATTTTGAGAACAATAATGATAAAGTAAACAATAAAAACCAAACAAATTAGCAAAAAAATTCATCATTTAATAATAAAGTCTAAAGTTTTAAAATTTAAACATGATATGGTATTTAATATATGATATATTATTGTAATTTATATTTATATTTTTTAAAGAAAAATTAGTCAGTCGATTCGATTTTCATATGTTGGAAAAGTTTATTTTGAAAACCGAACCATTCACTTAGTAGGCGGTTTGGTTTTGCTATTGGAACTATTTTTTTTTTTTAATTTTTTTGATCGGTTTGGTGGTCGGTTATCGACTTTTTATTCAACAACCCTAAGTGAAAATGATACAAACAGATATCAGCTTCATTTAGATTTGCACAATGTCAAAAAAAAAATTAGCAGTTTTTGTTATCGTTATTTGGTTTCAAGCTTTTTACTTAAAATCCACTAAAACAAGCTACATTATCATTTTTCATCCAAATGATCAACCCCTCACTCCCTTTCTTCTTCGATTCCATTATTCCAATAATTAAAAAATTATTATATCACAAAAATAAAAACCAATAGAAGACCTTGACAAGCACCATCTAGCGATAACAAGGACAAGTTCATGGTGCCTCTAAACTCGTAGGCCCAGGCAGTGTTGCCCTCATTGCCAGACCTAATCAGATCACCTTTTTTATGGATGTAAATATCGGTAAAATTTTAAGGTATCAAAATATTTTTTTATTGTAATATCGATTTTGACAAAGTATCAAAAAAAATATTAGAATTATCAGTAAAGATCAATAATAATATTGATATCGAAAAATTTATAGTGTAATTTATACAAAATTTTAGTATATATTATGGAAATTTCGATCATATTTTGGTAATTCCACAAATTATAAAATTTAATAGACTTTTTCTCTTTAAATAATGTACCAGTATTTTTTATTTTTAATGAATGAATATTTGACCTATACACATTAAAAATGCTAACATCAGATAAAAATATTATTTTTATAAGTTTACAATCAATGAATTTTGGATCAAATTATAGTAGTTCCTCCTATGAAGCTTCTCATGTTTACTATACATATAATCAGGACTTTAAAAACTATGATGATCATGAAATTTATAATTATCATCATCCAAGTATATCACTACCATCTCAGGCAACAATTGAAAAAATTCATAGTTTCTAGTTCATGAAAATACAGTGAAAGAAGTGTCAACAAACTTACACGTGACATAACCATATTTAACACTACTCAAAAAATATGTCATAATATCAATCTTGTTTGAATCAAGATAGAATCCAAATCATGTCTGAACCTCACAGACTTTCTTTTCGATATGTATGAAATTTATTATGTAAGACATGTTTATTTATGTTCTTATTTAGTATTTATTATATTTTAAAGTATTAGTCTGTAATTTCTATAATTTTTAATGAAATTTTCACCAATATTTTTTTAAAAATTTCTATAAAATTAAAGCACTGATATTTTGATCAACACTGATATTTTTATCCTGACCACACAAAATATCCACAAGTCTTGCTTCACACCTGCAAGACTGCCGCCACAACAACCAACTTTTAGTTCCCGCAAGCCCCTGGCCCTCATGAAAGTTACAAGATCCGCCCTCATGGATGCCATACATTACCACTTCTTCACTACTTCTTTTCATTTAGTCGAGCTCAAGAAGAGGGAGGAAAAATAATCAAGCATTTAGGACAGAGATTTTCAAATCTATCAAGCTGCTATATTGTTTTTCTTTTCAATTCCAATTTCTTTTTATTTGTTATAGACCTTATTTTATTATTTTTAGTTTTAAAGGGCATCTAAAAAGTAAGAATTTAACGTCAATAATTAAAAAAAAAACGAATGTATAAATGCAGAACAACATAAAATACAAGTGTGTTTTTTATTAACCTCAAAAATGGATAATGATGTCACTTCTTAGTCCACTTATATTGACTCTGGTCAAAACCTTTATTGTCTGTAAACTTGCCAGTACTTTCCTTTACCAGTACTCATATTGACTGTTTTTTAGTGCATGATTCTCTTGTTTCTTGCCATTTTAGAGGCCTTTATGGTGAACCAAATGCCTCAAAAAAGAAGTTTATCTTGTACTCTACTTAAAAGAATTCATGACGAAATGCCAATGAATCAATGGATTGTAATGGGAGATTTCAATGAAATAAAAATTTGATCTCAACATGACAAATCTGGTGGTTCTGAAAGACCTCAAAGACAAGAAAGAATTGTGGATGATTTGGTGCATAAGGAGGAAATTTATTGGCAACAAACGCTTTCGTTCTTCATGGCTGAAACATGGCGACTCCAACACAAAATTTTTTCATTCGAAGGCAAATGGAGGATTCAAAACGAACAAAATATCTAAGTTGGTTGAGGAATCTAGCAATTTGGTGACTGGTGTAGAGAAACTGTTGGAAACAAAGTGCGCAGCGGAATTTTTAAAAATTTCATCAGAGTATTTTCCAAAATACAAGTATGACATGTTATATGTATAAATTAAACAGATCTTACTAACCTCAGTATGCCGAAGAACCTCCGCGACCTGTGTAGAGAAGTAACGTTCCAGAAGAGCCTCAACCAACTGGTCTTCTTTGCTATTCTCTATCCACAACCGGAGTGAGTGTGGGCTCACACGTACAGCTCTTCCACCGGTGACTCTCCTTCCAACCAATAGAGAGAACCCAAAGCTAGTGTTCGTGATTTGTGAACAAAAGCTCTCAGGGAGTTTTTAGATGCTCACTAGAAGAGTATCACTCTTAATCTCTCAAATTGATCTGAGTAAATCATTAGACTCACTCCCTTTTTATACCTATTGGTCCTTGGGGTCAGTCCATATCAGATTAGGTCTCAAAAATCGAAACAGAATCAAGTTCGGATCAATATCTGATAAGATACGCGTGAAAAACGCGTAATCTTAGCTGTCGCGGTCGGCATGCCGAACTGTGAGATAGGCAGGCCGAACTTTATGATCGGCAGGCCGAACTGCCGAGAAAAAATCTCCGCGAATCTTTTATTTTCCACCCGAGATTCTAAAGGATAAAGTCTCAGTTTTGATTCAAATAGCCCAATAGAAAAGATATCTGATCAAAACAAACTCTATCAAGATAATCTCTAAGAAAATAAATCAATTCAAATAATTCTACAAGTTTATCTTGTTCTAATTGTCCAAAATTAAAACAACCGATAAACAGACAAGAATTATCCGAACGCCATAATTCAACAAGTTCATCTTGAACTAATTTCTTACAAAATTAATTCAACCGATAAACAGACATGAATTATTTGATTCTTATAAATTTTAAACCAATCTGATAAATCCGACATAAGTCACCAATTATTGGAAAAGCACGCCGTGTCGTTACAGGATTTTGTGAGCTAGCAAAGGGGACCAAAATGGACCTATAAAGTTCAAGCTCATGATAATTATGAAACCCAATATCCCAGATATACATTTCACAATTATCAACTCCAACGCTACTCCACTAAAAGCTTGGAGCTGCACTCTCGAACTTTATAGAATTACGAAGCTCGTGTAGCTAAGTCTCCATGACATATCATAGTGTATCGCATCCCCATATGATCATCCATAATCGGCTTAAGGACAAGTTCTGTCTTACCTTCCCGATTATTTTTATCTTACGTTCCATTGTCTCACCATTAGAAAACTTACCATCCAAAGATAGTATACCATTCGGTTACACCTATGTATCCAAATGGTTGAGCGCTCCAGTTTTCCAATTACAGGACAACGCATATAAGAGGATATCATTACTCCTAAAGAGGAGCTATGGATTCCATATCTATGAATAACAAGTCTACGCTACCAAGAGTCATGCCTCCAACGTACCGGCATGCATGCCACTATAGAGATGTGGGAGTCACCCATTGGTACATCAAAAGACACAAGTCGAGACAACGGGCCCATTATTCATCTCAGGATTAAGATACAATACAAACGACTGTCTAAAGTGAATCGATTTGCCAAGACAGAATTATTAATCCAAATCAATTCACTTTATGTCCCGATCCAACACATCGTCACCTATGACAACGCGCCAATGTTTCTATTCACGGAGTCCAACTCCGATGGCCAAGACAAACCATCTCCCAAAAGGGATATAGACAACATAACAATCTTTACATGAATAAAGCGCCCAACTTTATTCCCTCGATTGCGGATCATATATTTTAGACCATCACCTTAAGAGTCGTGTCTACCGCATAATCATCCCATCATATGCCCAACTCTTAAGGTTTAGACTGACAGTCTCAGACTACTGTTTGCTTATCATACATTCAACGAATATGAACGTGAAGAGGACAATATTTGGTATATATAAATGAATAAATTCTTTATTGATAAAAATGTCTCCAAAAACGTATTACATTTTTACTCCTTAGAGCATACATGTCTAACAATCTCCCACTTGCACTAAGTGAGTAAATACTGCAAATTTCGCATCCCCATAGCTTCCACATGCCTTTCGAAGACTCTCCCAGAAAGTGTCTTCGTAAATGGATCAGCTAAATTGTCCTCTGACGCGATCTTGCACACCGTGACATGCCCGCTCTCAACGAAGTCCTTTATCACATGATACTTCCGATCAATATGCTTACTCTTCTTGTGAAATCTTGGTTCCTTAGCATTAGCTACCGCCGCACTGTTATCACAGTACAGTGATACCGCTTTATCCATACCAGGAACTACCTCAAGATCCCCAAGGAACTTGCGGAGCCACACTGCTTCTTTCGAAGCATCACTAGCCGCCACATACTCGGCCTCCATCGTTGAATCCGAAGTGCAATCTTGCTTCGCACTTCTCCAACTGATGGCACCGCCACCCAGAGTAAACACAAACCCTGAAGTCGATTTCCTAGAATCCAGGCAGGATTGAAAATCCGAATCAGTGTATCCTAGAGGAGTTAAATCCTCACCCGAATACACAAGCATATACCCTCGAGTCCTTCTCAGGTACTTGAAAATATGCTTTACCGCAACCCAATGGTTCGGTCCTGGATCCGCCTGAAATCGACTCACAATCCCGACCGCATAGCTAATATCCGGTCGAGTGCAAAGCATGGCATACATGAGACTACCCACTGCCGAAGCATAAGGCACCTTCTTCATGTATTCTCTTTCTTCATAAGACTTTGGAGAGTCTTTCTTAGAAAGAGTAATTCCAGACCTAGATGGTTGCCCACCTTTCTTGGAATCCTGCATTGCAAACCTCCTGAGAATTTTATCTATGTAGCCGGCCTGTGACAAAGCTATCATTTTGTTCTTCCTATCCCGCAAGATCTGGATACCGAGAACAAAATTAGCCTCACCCAAGTCCTTCATGTCAAACTGCTTGGTCAACCATAATTTGACCGATGACAACGCCCCAACGTCATTGCCAATTAGCAGAATGTCATCTACATAGAGTAGTAGAAAAACCACCTTCCCATTCTTAATGTGTTTGTAAACACATGGTTCATCCACATTTTGTGAGAACCCATAAGTCTTGATCACTTGATCAAATCTTATGTTCTAAGAACGAGAAGCCTGCTTAAGTCCATAAATAGACTTTAGCAACTTACAAACCTTACCCTCTTGACCCGCGACCTTGAACCCGTCTGGTTGTTCCATATAAATGGACTCATCAAGATAGCCATTCAGAAAAGCCGTCTTGACATCCATCTGCCAAATCTCGTAGTCGAGAGCGGCAGCTATGGACAAGAGAATCCGGATGGACTTAAGCATGGCTACAGGCGAAAAGGTTTCCTCATAATCGATTCCTTCCTTTTGCGTATAACCCTTAGCTACCAGTCTAGCCTTAAAGGTTTCGACCTTTCCATCCACTCCTCTTTTCCTCTTGTAGATCCACTTACACCCTATGGGTTTTACCCCTTCGGGAAGATCCACAAGCTCCCAGACCCGATTAGTCTCCATAGACTTCATCTCAATGTTCATGGCCTCTGTCCAGAGACTTGAATCAACATCCTCCATAGCTTCTGCGTAAGTATAAGGATCCCTGTCATGTTCATCCGGTTCAGCCAAAAAGACCTCCCCATTGAACATATACCTCTCAGGTTGACGCCCGATCCTCCCACTACGCCGAAGCCCCTGTGGTTGTTGTTCAGGTTTGTTTGGTTTTTCTACACCGATCGGAATGGTTTCGTTCGGAACCTCCGGAGTAAACGGATTACCCCTCAACTCCTCAAGCACCACTTTGCTTTGAGGTTTAAAGTCGTTCATGTAACTCTCCTCAAGGAAAGTTGCATTAGTTGAAACCACGACTTTATTTTCCTTTGGGTTATAAAAATAACCCCCTTTAGTCCCTTTTGGATATCCTACAAACACGCAAACTTCTGAACGTGCTTCCAACTTATTCGGATCCTTAAACAGGACATGAGCTGGACATCCCCATATGCGAATATGGTTTAAGGATGTCTTCCGTCTTGTCCACAACTCGTGAGGAGTTTTAGGGACCGATTTTGAAGGCACATTGTTCAAAAGATAACATGCGGTTTGTAGTGCATATCCCCAAAAGGATAAAGGCAATGATGAATAACTCATCATGGACCGAATCATGTCCAACAAAGTCCTATTCCTTCTCTCCGCTACGCCATTCTGCTGCGGAGTGCCCGGCGCAGTCAAATGGGATAAAATCCCATTCTCTAACAAGTGTCCCAAGAACTCATCAGAAAGGTATTCCCCACCTCGATCAGATCGAAGTGCCTTTATGGGTCTACCCAATTGCTTTTCCACTTCAGCCCGAAACTCCCTGAACTTATCATAAGTTTCGCTTTTGTGGTGCATTAGGTACACATACCCATATCTTGAGTAATCGTCAATAAAAGTAACGAAGTACTCATACCCTCCTCGTGCCCGGATGTTCATCGGTCCGCAAACATCACTATGCACAAGTTCTAGAACCCCTTCGGCCCTATTGCCCTTAGACCCGTATGGTCTTTTGGTCATTTTACCCTCCAAACAAGACTCACATTGAGGTATAGATTCCACCTTTAAGTGACTTAAAGGTCCATCCCTTACCAACCTTTGAATCCTATTCAGGTTAATATGGCCAAGGCGCAAATGCCAAAGATAAGTCTTATTAGAGTGAGAAGTTTTAAGTCTTTTTGAGTCATTATCATTTATCTCAGCATTAAGCAATAAGTCCATCTTAGGTTTGATAAAATATAGATTATTTTGCATCCATCCAGAACAGATAAAAGATTTGTTTTTACGAATCACCACTTTTTCATTAAAAGATACCACGTAGGAGTCTTTAAATAAAGAAGATACAGAAATTAAATTCCTTTTAAATTTAGGAACATAAAAACAATCTCGCAAAATTAAACTCCTATAATTATCAAAATAAAGATGGACATCTCCCACTGCTTCCGCTGAGACCAAGGATCCATCGCCCATCCGAAGCGTTAAGTCTTCACGAAGTAGACTTCTCGTTTCTTTGAATCCCTGCAGAGAAACACAAACATGATTAGTTGCACCGGAATCTATGACCCAAATGTCACTGGATTCCTCAACCAAACAAGTTTCTAAATATAGAAGATCACACCTACCTCCCTTGGAAAGGAAGTCCTTGCAATGCTTCTTTATATGCCCGACCTTACCACAGAAGAAGCACTTAAGCTTCTTTGGGTTCTTCTTCTTTTTCTTCTTGCTCTTGGTAGCAATAGGAATAGAAGACTTACCACTCTTGGCCCGTTGCTTCTTTCCATTCCCAGAGTTAGGATTGGAACCAGAAGCAGCTACCATATTGGCCTCTCCACCAGCAGGAGACTCCCTGATCAGCAGTTCAAACTCCTGTAACTGTTTCATCAGTTCTGTCAAGGTCATATCCCGTCTATTGCTCAAATTAAAAGTAGCTCTAAACGGAATAAATTCCTTAGACAGAGTCTCAAAGACCATAGTCATCTGAGTTTCAGCATCGATGTCGGCTCCATTGGTTTGAGCCTCAGCGAGGTAACCCATGACCAACATCATGTGCTCCTTTACAGATGTCCCCGGTCTCTGTCTACAGTTTAAGAGTTTCCGAAGCGCCCCTTGCCGCTTTGTTATGGCCTGGCCTCCAAACATATCCTCAAGATTATCCAAGATCTGCTTCGCAGTCTCATAATCCTGATGTTGAGCCTGCAGCACGTTATTCATGCTAGCCATAACATAGCAGCGGGCCTGATCATTAGCATCTTTCCAGCGTTCGTACGCTTGGAATTGCTCATTACTTGAGTCTCCCGTAGGCTCGGGAGGACAAGGAGTTGTCAGTACATACTTCAGTTTCTCAAAGGATAGGACGATGTCCAGGTTCCGTTTCCAATCATTATAGTTCTCACCGGTTAATTGGTTTTTGTCAAGTATCGATGATAAAGCGTTTTTAGACATTTTCAATCTACAATAAAGAATCATATACCAAACATAAGCAAACATATTTAATAATTTAGTAAGATAACACAATCATGTAAAATCATACAAATGTGTTTATGTGTCAAAACCTTGAAAATATCACAACCTTACAACGATAATTCCCAACTCAGAATTCAACAAGCTCCTAGGGGAGTCATGCCAAATTCAATCAGGAACACGGATCCCCTCCTGATTAATATATGCCATCCAGGACCCGTATGATCCAGCATATACTAATAATCGTTTCTTTGGCCATTAATTTTATTAACAGAGCTCCTAGGGGAGGTTAATAATAAAATTAACGTGAGTGTATAACCACCGTTTCAATATTTTATCCATGATTTATAATCACCACCTAGGGGTGTGCAACCATAAATCATACTAAAATACCTTATCCTTTTAGAGATCCAATCTGGTACATGATAGAAATCCCTTCCTAGGGGTTGGGACCATCATGTTCTACCTATGGACCAACGATGGAGGCCTTAGGTTCTCTCGTCGAAAACCTTCTCCCACTCAATCTTTTGAAGTCAAGGTTTTATTTTAAAATTATGCATGAACAATTTTAATATGAGCGGCACTCCCTATTCTATATGACATGTTATCAATATACATGGTAAATCATATTATAATGCAGACAAGCAAAGCAATCAAGCAAAGCTACAAGCATAATAATAATAACCGTAATATTATGGTTCCACCCTAGAGAATAGAAAAAATAAGATTACAAGAGAATAATCGAGACATTTATCGATTCTTCATCCTTGAATCCTTAAGCTGTATCCTTCTTCATGTAATATCCATCTTCAAGTCCTCAATCCCGTATGAATCGAACACTTCATATTTCCGGTCATATCCAAATTTAATGTTTCTCAGAATCGTCCCAAAAATAAAATTAAAACTGCACCAAAAATTGCACCTTTTCTGGATACCTGGATGCTCTCTGTCGGCAGGCCGATCTAGGTGATCGGTCTGCCGATCATGGTGGTTCGGCCTGCCGAACATGAAGGTTCGGCCTGCCGGCAGAGCACCAAAATTTCTGCCCCACTGTCGGCCTGCCGGACCGTACGTCCGGCCTGCCGATCTGTGACCTTCGGCCTGCCGAACTGTGAGGTCCGGCATGCCGACCGAGCAGAAAACCCTCAATCCAGAAAATACAATTTTAATGCAATTCATCAATTTTATTTTCAACAATTCAAAAACATAAAATTAGAGACTCAGGAAATACCTGGAGGCGCCATCATCTATCTTCAAGATCCGACTTCTCGTTCCGTCTTCTCCGAATAATTATTTAATTACAAAGTTCGTACAAATTAAATAATAATTCCTAGACGGAGATGATAGTCCGCCATCTAATTACATGAAAAACCTAGATACACATTCTAACCTCTAAGGAACCATAACCGGTATTAATTAATTAATAAATAATTAAACAACAATTTAATCAACCATAATTAATTAATAAACATTCACCACATAATCCATGACAACATATATATTATATAGAAACCTAGAGTGCCATCTCTCTATAAAATTCAATTCAAGCATTGGAGAGATTAAGATCACAAAATTTATGCATATAACATGATCACAAACTTGCAAATTTATGTAAAAACCTCGGCTCTGATACCAATTGTTGGAAACAAAGTGCGCAGCGGAATTTTTAAAAATTTCATCAGAGTATTTTCCAAAATACAAGTATGACATGTTATATGTATAAATTAAACAGATCTTACTAACCTCAGTATGCCGAAGAACCTCCGCGACCTGTGTAGAGAAGTAACGTTCCAGAAGAGCCTCAACCAACTGGTCTTCTTTGCTATTCTCTATCCACAACCGGAGTGAGTGTGGGCTCACACGTACAGCTCTTCCACCGGTGACTCTCCTTCCAACCAATAGAGAGAACCCAAAGCTAGTGTTCGTGATTTGTGAACAAAAGCTCTCAGGGAGTTTTTAGATGCTCACTAGAAGAGTATCACTCTTAATCTCTCAAATTGATCTGAGTAAATCATTAGACTCACTCCCTTTTTATACCTATTGGTCCTTGGGGTCAGTCCATATCAGATTAGGTCTCAAAAATCGAAACAGAATCAAGTTCGGATCAATATCTGATAAGATACGCGTGAAAAACGCGTAATCTTAGCTGTCGCGGTCGGCATGCCGAACTGTGAGATAGGCAGGCCGAACTTGCCAGTTCGGCAGGCCGAACTTTATGATCGGCAGGCCGAACTGCCGAGAAAAAATCTCCGCGAATCTTTTATTTTCCACCCGAGATTCTAAAGGATAAAGTCTCAGTTTTGATTCAAATAGCCCAATAGAAAAGATATCTGATCAAAACAAACTCTATCAAGATAATCTCTAAGAAAATAAATCAATTCAAATAATTCTACAAGTTTATCTTGTTCTAATTGTCCAAAATTAAAACAACCGATAAACAGACAAGAATTATCCGAACGCCATAATTCAACAAGTTCATCTTGAACTAATTTCTTACAAAATTAATTCAACCGATAAACAGACATGAATTATTTGATTCTTATAAATTTTAAACCAATCTGATAAATCCGACATAAGTCACCAATTATTGGAAAAGCACGCCGTGTCGTTACAGGATTTTGTGAGCTAGCAAAGGGGACCAAAATGGACCTATAAAGTTCAAGCTCATGATAATTATGAAACCCAATATCCCAGATATACATTTCACAATTATCAACTCCAACGCTACTCCACTAAAAGCTTGGAGCTGCACTCTCGAACTTTATAGAATTACGAAGCTCGTGTAGCTAAGTCTCCATGACATATCATAGTGTATCGCATCCCCATATGATCATCCATAATCGGCTTAAGGACAAGTTCTGTCTTACCTTCCCGATTATTTTTATCTTACGTTCCATTGTCTCACCATTAGAAAACTTACCATCCAAAGATAGTATACCATTCGGTTACACCTATGTATCCAAATGGTTGAGCGCTCCAGTTTTCCAATTACAGGACAACGCATATAAGAGGATATCATTACTCCTAAAGAGGAGCTATGGATTCCATATCTATGAATAACAAGTCTACGCTACCAAGAGTCATGCCTCCAACGTACCGGCATGCATGCCACTATAGAGATGTGGGAGTCACCCATTGGTACATCAAAAGACACAAGTCGAGACAACGGGCCCATTATTCATCTCAGGATTAAGATACAATACAAACGACTGTCTAAAGTGAATCGATTTGCCAAGACAGAATTATTAATCCAAATCAATTCACTTTATGTCCCGATCCAACACATCGTCACCTATGACAACGCGCCAATGTTTCTATTCACGGAGTCCAACTCCGATGGCCAAGACAAACCATCTCCCAAAAGGGATATAGACAACATAACAATCTTTACATGAATAAAGCGCCCAACTTTATTCCCTCGATTGCGGATCATATATTTTAGACCATCACCTTAAGAGTCGTGTCTACCGCATAATCATCCCATCATATGCCCAACTCTTAAGGTTTAGACTGACAGTCTCAGACTACTGTTTGCTTATCATACATTCAACGAATATGAACGTAAAGAGGACAATATTTGGTATATATAAATGAATAAATTCTTTATTGATAAAAATGTCTCCAAAAACGTATTACATTTTTACTCCTTAGAGCATACATGTCTAACAACTTACGAGGGTGATTTCTAACCATTTTCAAAGAGTGACCTCAACGGTTAAGGAATCCATTACTCCAATAATGAATGCAGATCTCCTGAAACCATTCAAAGAAGAAGAAGTCTTTGCAGCTTTAAAATCTATGGGACCAGATAAAAGTCCAGGGCCTGATGGTTTTTCAGCAATGTTTTTTCGGAATTCTTGGAAGATAGTTGGTCCAAAAGTCACAGAAGCTGTTCTCCATCTTCTTGATAATCCTGGTGAATTGACGCTGGATATGTCTAAAGCATATGATCGTGTTGAATGATTATTCATCAGGAGGATCATGGAGAAGATGAGTTTTCATTAGAGATGGGTTAATTTAATCTCCGCTTGCATTGAATGAGTTTCTTATTCCTTTTCATTGGAAGGTGTACCCCATGCTTTGGTTCTGCGACAACGGGGACAAAGACAAGGAGATCCTCTTTCCCCTTATCTTTTTCTCCAATGTGCTTAAGGTTTTTCCTCTCCAATTGCTGATGCTGAGGAACATGGATTCATCAAAAGAGTGGCAATTGCTAAAAATGCACCCTCAATAACGCATTTGTTTTTCGCAGATGACAGCTTAATTTTTAGTGAAGCAACTGCCTCTTCTTGTCATGCATGGAAATGTATTTTTCAACAGTATGAAATAGCTTCGGGCCAGCAAATCAACTTTCGGAAAACAGCAATGTCCCTTTCTCAAAATACTTCACAGGATATTCGAGAGTTGTTTAGATTTATTCTTGAGATGAATGTTTGCCAATGCCATGGACAGTATCTTGGGCTACCTACCTTTGCAGGAAGAAGGAAAGCTAATTTATTTCAGGATATTTTGAATAAAATTTTGGGTAGATTATCATCTTGGCAGGAAAAGTTATTTTCTGTAAGAGGTAAAGAAGTCCTACTTAAAGCAGTGGTTCAGTCCATCCCTACTTAAGCCATGAGCTGCTTCAAACTTCCATCGTTGTGCAATAAATTCAATCCCTTAAGGCTAAATTTTGGCGGGGCTATTCCGACAAGGGTTCAAAGATAGATTGGCTTGGTTAGAAAGCCTTATGCAAGATTCTAAGCATTCAATTAGGTGCAGTGAGGAATGATCTCACTTGGAATTATATAGATACTGGCACCTATTCTGTTAAATCGGAATACTGGCTTGCAGACTCATTGGAGGAAATAATTCGATGGTAGAAACTGCTATGGTCTTTGAACTTTCCAAACAAAACAAAGATTTTCATTTGGAAAACTTGCAATGATGCGCTTCCGTTTGCTGTTTGATTGTTCAGAAGAAAAATTATTGATTCAGACATTGCTCCTTGCGTGCTGCAGCTTGGGAATCGATTAGACACGCTTTGTTCTTTTGTAAACATGCCAAAAATGTGTGGAAAATGCCTTGTGGTCTTTCAAGGACATATTGCACCAATTATTTAGAGATAGAGATAGAAAAGATATTGAATGGTGCTGCTATCTCATGTGGCGTATTTGGGACCAAAGAAACCAACGTTTCCATCAGCTTTAAGCAAAGACTCCAAGACATATTGATTGGGTCAATTATTACATTGAAGACTTTCAAAAAGCCAAGCTACTACAAAGCAATTCTGTCCTTGCTTTTAGTCCTAAACACGTCGACACAAGGAAATGGCAGCCTCTAGCTTCCACCAAGTACAAGATGAATGTTGATGCTGCTATTTCAAAGGATAAGAAAAGGATTGGTGTTGGGTCAATAATCAGAGTTCCACAAGGTGCAGTAGTGGCAACACTTTCTACATCAATTTATGTCACTCTAAAACTGCGAGATGCAGAAGTAAAGGCACTGCCGCTTAGTCTTCAATGGGCCAGAGATGATGGTTTAAATCTCCGTTCAGTAGAGCCGGATGGGTCAACAGTAACTCGAGCTCTTTGTCCGAAAACTCCTTTTCAAAACGAGTTTGGTAACACATTGTTGGATGTATTTAGTTTTTTTTTTTTTTTTTCTAAGGGCCTCTTTTTCTCATGTGTATTGAGACGTTAATCAAACGGCTTATGACTTAGCAAAACTTGCACTCTAAATAAATAACGAGTTTATTTGGTCGGAGAAAATTTTAACTTCAGTAAAGTTTGTTGTTATAATTGATTCTATTTTACATTAATAACAGGTTTCTGCCTTTTCTCAAAAAAAAAAAAAAAAATCTTATAAGAAAAATAAAAGTAAAAAAATGGGTATAGCATTTTTTAGGAAGTACTATTCTTAATTGTATATCCTCAACTAGCATTGCACAAAAGCATCCTGCATGAACAAAAAGCGGTGGTGGAGGGCCGGAGGCAAGTGTTATTAGGTGGGACACGTGCTCCTATTTACTTTTAAAAATTGTATTTTTATTCGGTAATTTTTTTAAAAAAATTAGAATTCTCCCTATCTTTATAAAAAAATTAATAAAAGTACTCTTATTAAATATTTAAAAAATATTGTTGTGTCTCTTATTTTTTAAAAAAATTAAATGTACCCTCATTTAACCATAAAAATTATATAATTTACGTCAACGTGATAAAAATACAATATTTATTTATTTAGTAGTGTTTCTACTGAAAAAAAAAAAAAAGTCTAGTTCCGTCGTTCAACAAGAGCTAATTACAACATGCCCCCAGTGATCAATGTTATTATTGATTTTAAACCAAAAGTGAGTTTAACGGGAAAAATAAGAATAACCCCTTGATATTTTCGGCTAATGAAAAAGCGAGTTAAAGCCTAAATTTTAATTTTAGTTCTGGATAATATGAGAAGAAACTTTTTAATCACCCAAGACTTGCTATTTCACTATATTAACACACATTGGAATTTTTATTCTAGATAATTCTTTTTTTTTTCCAAAAGAATTATATTATTAACTCTTAACGAGATCATGAACAATTGTGGTTTTTGATTCACCGGTTCAAAAAATTCCAATTTGAATAGTTTTGTTACAATGTTTTCGCTTACAAACTTTGAATTATTTCTATTATAGGGTATTTGGAAGGGTGATGAGAACCACTTTTACTGTAACATGTAAGAGTTTTATACTGAAGCATATTTTTTATTGTTACTGTAACATGTGAGAGCTTTACACTATTTATAACTGAGATTATGGTGGAAACTGAGTGGTTCCCACCACTGCCAAACACCCCTTTAGACTGTTTAGCAAGCATCGTTAGAATTAAATTTTTGGTTACTAAATAGTATAAAACTCTCGCACTAGAGTAAAAAGCAAAAAGTCATTATAGTATAAGCTCTCACATACTACAATATTTTGAATCAAAAAATTAGTTTTGACCATGTTCGTCAAATAATGATTTCAATTAAATTAGTTCAAATGTATATTTGAGACGTTGAGAATTTATGACTTAAAAAAGAAAGGAATAAAAAGGGAAAACATGATTGCGGAAGACTTATTACCCGAAAACTGAAAAAAGATCAAGCTGGTTTACCGTTTATGTTCCTATTTACAATAAACAAAGGGATGAAAAATAAAAGGAAATGGAAAGAATGTATCCTTATTCCTTTATCTTTTTGTTCCCTAAATTATTGTTAACATTATACATCTACAAACAGAATGTTTCCTCTTTATATTTATTTCACCCTTTTCATATCAAAAAGGACGGAGAAAAAAAAGGGAAACATTACATTGTGATAACATTATATAAATAAAATTTTGGAAAAAAAAGTTTAAATGGAACTTTCAAAAAAAAGGAGGAAGTGTAAAAGGAGGTCCCTTTTTTTTCTTTTTCAAAGGACTAAATAAAATTGATTAAGGAATGAAACAATAAGTTTGTGTAGGCCCTCGAATCTATGTGAATTATATGTATATTTCACATAGAAAATACAAGTTACCCAAAAAATTTTCAATTTCCTTAAAAAATGTTAAAAAAAAAACCCTCAAAAACTTGCATCTCTATTTACTTTTTTTCTTAGTTTGCATCGATATTTATTAGTAGACATAGTTGCACAAACTCGTTAATTAAAAAAGATTGAAATTCACTTTCTCTCCCTCTTTTTTTTTTTTTCCTATAGTAGTTTGTTTTTTTTTTTGGATTCTTTTTTTAAAAAATACTATCGCAAAAGACTAGGTGCCATATAAGAAATAACTCTTTTAGAATTTTCTTAGAATACTCTTCCAAAAATCAATATTTTTTGAAACTAGCCTGTTGAACTTGTATTGTTAGTATATAAAGATATAAATTTGGTGCAAAAATATTTAAGAAATTATAGATAGTGTTAAGGGAATGTAAATACTTTTTTTTAAAATGGAATTTAAATACTTTTTAGTGCTATTTCAAAAATTAATATGGTGTTTGGCATGGTAATAGAAACTATTGGTTAGAACTGTTTTTATTATATCATGTAAGAACTTTATACTGTAACAAATTTTTTTTTTTACTGTAATATGTAAAAATTTTACACTGTTTATAATTGAGATGATGATTATAATTGTCCTTCGCTAAACAACACATAAAAAATCTAAAAAAAAAGTTAACTCGTCCATGTTTGCCCCTTTTAGCATGGTTGTCCTTCGCATGTGCGTTCGGTGCTAAGGCCCTGACCAATCAGTTCAACAATCTCTCAAAACCTTTTTATTCAACAAAAAAAAACTAAAAAAAATAATTTCATATTTTCAAAACAAAAACAAAATTATTTTTCCTGGCAGTAAATAAAAAATCTTTAATTTTCATAAAAACTCCCATTCCCCCGACCCTAAAAAACCCAAGAAATAAAAACGGAAACAAAAACAAAAAAAAGGGACAATAATCCCATTTTCTTTTGTTTTATTTATTTGTCACATTTCCCTAAAAGCAAAAAACCAAAAAAGAAAATAATCCCATTTCATTTTGATTTATATTTTTAATTAATTATTTATTTATTTATTTTCATTTAGGCATCTCTATCAAAGCTTCTGGCTTTTTAGGGTTCGAAAATTAGATTCGATCGTATCGCAAAGTCCTCTCGGTTTTCTCACCCAAACACCTTTTATATATATACATATATAATTTCTCCTCTCTTTAATTTTGTTTCCTCTACTTAATTTATATATAAAATTCGACTTCTGTTCGTTTAGGGTTTTCAATTTCAATTTCTGCAACTGGCATTTTTCTCTCCATTCCCAAATTCTTTCCAGAAAACTCAAAGTTTAGGGTTTGTCCGTACGGCTCCAGCTGGTCTGGTGTGAGTGAGTAAGTAGTCTCCACTCTTTCGATTGATTAGTTACGGTTTAATCGAATTTTTGTGTTTTTTTGTTCCATTTCCGTCTCTTTTTCTTCTCATTTTTTTGCTTGATTCGTTGGGAGATGAAAAAAGTTTGGTGATTGGTGTTTTGAGGGAATTTGAGTTTTTTTCCCGTGAAATTGTGATCGAATTTGGATGAACTGGTCGGTCAAAGGTGATGAAATAATAACAGCGTGGATGTTGAGGACTCTTTGACGATTGTGAGTTCTCGGGAAAGTTTGGGGATTTTTTGTTTTTTTGGAGCCAAATGTTTGCGGCGAACATGGATTCCGGGCGGGAAATTGTTGGGGTTCCGACCACAGTGCTGTTTCCAATGCTGTTCGTGTGGCCTTACGGGGGTAGAAGTGTTTTTGTCAGTGGTTCCTTCACGCGGTGAGAAGAAATTTTCTGTTCACAAATTTGTTCCCACAAATCAGTTTTTCTTTGTTTGAATATAATGCAGTTATTTACTTTCAGTTTTTTGATCGTTAAAGCTGAAAACTTTAATCATAGATGGGTGTTTTTATTTATATTTTGTTTTGTTTTGGGGGGTGAAGGTGGTCTGAGCTTGTTCCTATGACACTGGTTGAAGGTAGCTCCACTATTTTCCAGGCTGTTTGCAGCGTAGCGCCGGGACACCACCAGGTTAGTTGATGATGCTTGTGTAGTAGAGAGCATCAGGAAAGAGTGCATCTTTAATGTTGCAAATGTACATGGATTTACAGAAAATAGTATTATTGGCCATATAGTTGGTGATGACGTGCGCTTGCTTGCGACAGCTTTTACGTACACATTTACGTAGTAAAATAAGAGAAGTAAAAGCGCGGGTTTTTTAAATTCCTGTTTGAAAATATTCCAAAAGGGCTTTTGGTTCATTGATAAAGTGAAGAAATGGAAACAAACAGCATTTATTGAAACTCCGAAAATAACTCCTTGAGTTTTTATGAATTTTATTACAAAAGCATCCATGTGGCCGAGAGATGTTACGATAGCAAAAGCCGTTTTAGTATTTTATTCAAGCGCCTTTTAAAGATACTTGTAGGCCCGGATTGCCAAAATATGGCTTGCTAAAAGCCATACCAAACTGGCTGTTATTCTACTTGTGGCAAATTCCATATTGAAATACATTAGATAAGTTATACTAGACCATAAGGACCTGCTGTGTTGAAAACCGCCTGGAAGTTATTGAAGGGGAATGGCTATCAATGTAATAAGAATCAATGTGGGATGTTTAAGGGAGTTGGAATGCTAACCATGTGGGTGGGCTAAAAGTGTTTTTTAATCATTAATTAAACTTAACCTCAAATATCAAGTTGTAACATTTAAATGTATATTCTTTACCGTATGCCACGTGGAAAATGTAATTTATTTCTGATTCTTTAATTAAGAGAGATACATAGCTGTAAATTTTACTTAAAAGGGAAGATTTCTTTGAAGGGGTATCTTTGCTAGCTACTATCGCTGCTATTTATTTCAGTCCCATGATGCATATGAATATTTCATTGCCGTATCTTTACTTTCATTTGGATTCGTATTGGTAGGATGGGTCTGTTACATTTATGCATTAAATTCTTGGGTTTGTCTATTGGAGGCTTGTGTTCATTTGTGTGACATATCCATTGTGCAGTTTAAGTTTTTTGTCGATGGAGAATGGCGACATGACGAGTGCCAGCCTTATATGAATAGCGAGTTTGGAATAGTGAACACACTTTACTTTGCTACAGAACCTAATTATAATGTTGGTCATGTGGTACCTGGCCCTAACACCCCTGGACCTAACATGGATGTGGATAATCAGGCCTTCCAGAATATGGTAAGATTTGTCTTTTCGTCATTAGATAATATCATGGGTTGCCCATTGCTTCTCTAATTGGCTTTTAACTTAGTGTTCCCTGGATAATTGGTGGAAATACAATATATAGATGTATTGCCTTTCTGTTCATTTATATCCAGGTTTAATTCTAATTTTTAAGACCTAGGATAGTCATTAGGATTTCTGAACCTCTGTGTCCTCTGAAGCTTGTATTCTTATGTGTTCTTTTCTTTCGGTAGAGATGTTACATTTCCATCCCTAGTCGTGTCTAGACACAGGCCATGTTTTGTTTTCTGCTGTACTCTACTTAACGTGACATGCCTTTGGTGTTTTGTTATCTCTATCACTAGAGGCATTCCTCTGGGCTATTATTATTGTTGAGAAGGCAAGAACTGATTTTGCACTTTGGCCTTTTCCCTCCCTCCTTGTAGGTCCGCATTGATGGTCGGCCCTTGACTGAAGTATTAAGGATATCAGAGGCTGACTTGCAGGGCTCCTGTCATCGTGTTTCCATGTTTCTGTCCACACATACAGTATATGAGCTACTCCCCGAGTCAGGCAAGGTTTGGATGCTTTTCCATAAATCCTTTTCTTTTTTCTTTTTCTTTTTCTTCTGCAATCTGTTTCTGCTTTCCTCGTTGAAGTTAATTCTTTATGGATGAGTTTTACTGTTTTAAAGTCTGATGGCATCAAACTTACAGGTTGTCGCATTGGATGTTAATTTGCCTGTAAAGCAAGCATTTCATATATTGCATGAACAGGTACTCGAGTTTTTTTTTTTACTGGTTAAATTGTAGGTATTTTGGGATTTCTTTTCTTGCTTCCTTTCTGGAATGTTGGGGTTTCTGCTCGGTTGGTAATTTACATATACTTTTCACAACACTTGCTGATATCTAGTGTAGTCTAGGTTAAAAGAGAACAACACTCCAAGGGTTTTTGTTTTGTTTTACTCTAATTTTTGCAGCGAATGTATGATATTGATGAAACTATTGTAACTTTTAATTTCGGTTATTCTATTGGAATTTAAGTGGATAATCTCTTACTACTTAAATCTATTGGGAGGGAGGGAGAGGTGGATGTCACAATTCCCGGAAAGGAAGTACAAGTTAATGGTTGATTTCTATGATTCCCTCTGTATTTAACTGCAACAGCTGTGAACTGTAGTAGAAACTTGGCTAGCCTTTGTGTAGCTCTTGGATATAAGTCTTACTGAGTTAAGTTGTTCCCAGGGAATCCCTCTGGCGCCTCTGTTGGACTCTGCTAGGGGGCAGTTTGTTGGTGTTCTTAGTGCGTTGGATTTTATACTGATTCTGAGAGAGGTATGTCTTCATCTAGAACTACGATCTTTTCCCATTGACAAGTTCTCTTAGTCGCATATTTTTCATTTGCATCTTATGAGTATTAGTATTTTCCATATTTTTCACTCTTAGACACACATTTTTCAATGTTGGATGTGTTTGATTTTTGCAGTGTTTAGTCAGACAAAACACACATATACATGTCTACGTGTAATCTTTTAAGGGTCTGTTTGTTTCAGGGGTTCGAATCATGGTGGTTTGAACTTTTGGATTTGAGATAAAAAGTTTTGAAAAATGTGGTTTAAACTGAAATCCGAATTGACGTTTGGATGTACAATTGATTTTAAGGTTGAAAAGGGAATAAAATCTGAAATTGTGTTTGGATATGAATTTGGGAAATATATAAGTAGTTTGCTGAGTTCGAATTTTTTGAAATCAGGGGTGGGCTAATTTTGAGTTTGGGTCATTTTGGGTTTAAGTTTGGTTTCAGAATTGTCCAACCAAACACCTGTTCAATTCAAAATTCGGGTTCAAACTCAGTGAAACCCCCCAAAGAAACAGGCCCTAAATTTTATTATACTTTTAAGATTATACTAACTCACCTATTATCTTCAGCTCGGGAACCATGGTTCTAATCTAACAGAAGAAGAGCTTGAAACGCATACCATATCTGCTTGGAAAGAGGGAAAAGCATATTTGAATGGACAAATTGATGGTCATGGGAGCGCTCTAACAAGACGTCTTATCCAGGTAAGAATTTTGAGATTAAATGTACTTTTTATGTGTGTATGCTTTTACGAGTAGAAGCTGATTAGCTGCTCGTATTATCCATGGTTCTTTTGAACCTGTACAATATACAGTGGATAAAGGTTTGTGTCCAAATTTATAACCTACATCTCTCTCTCTCTCTCTCTCTATATATATATATATATATATATATATATATTTTTTTGTTCTCAGGCTGGACCATATGATAATTTGAAAGATCTTGCTTTAAAAATTTTACAAAATGAGGTGGCTACCGTTCCAATTGTTCATTCATCCTCTGAAGACGGTTCTTTCCCGCAGCTCCTACATCTTGCTTCACTATCTGGGATACTTAAATGTAAGCTGTTTAGAGTGCCTTTTAAACTTACCGAATAATGGTTCATTGTTGCTGACCAGTGGTGTTAGTTTTTCAGGTATTTGCAGGTATTTTAAGCATTGTTCTGGCTCATTGCCCATACTCCAGCTGCCTATTGGAGCAATTCCTGTAGGCACATGGGTTCCAAAAATTGGGGAGCCAAATCTACGGCCTCTAGCAATGTTGAGACCAAGTGCTTCTCTTAGTTCAGCACTAAATTTGTTAGTTCAAGGTTTGTGTTTCTTTTTTTGAAAATTTGATGCTCAAGATACTCAACAAATAGATGATGTGGTGGCAATGCACTTTAAAATTTCAGAAGAAGCATTGCATTTTGCTATAGATTTGATACTATTTTCCGTTGCTTTTGCAGCTCAAGTAAGTTCGATACCTATAGTTGATGACAACGACTCTTTGCTAGATATATATTGTCGGAGGTAAGTTGTTATAACTATGTGAAACGTTTCTATATATTTCTTGTTGCTCACTGATTACATTTCTTGTTCTTTGAATTTCATTTGTAAAGTCTATGGAGGGTTGCTTATTTTTATGTTGTTTTTATGTTTCCCCTACAGCGATATTACAGCATTGGCTAAAGATAGAGCCTATACACGCATTAATCTTAATGAGATGACTATTCATCAGGTAACTAAATAGTGACTTGTTAGATTGATGCGGTTGATGATTTTGTTCTGGACCCAAGTTTAGTTTGTTTTTTCTGTGTTTGCTATATATATATATATTTGGTCATATTATTTTTGTTGCATTGGACATGCTATTTTTATTGGTAAGAAAAGTGGGTTTGAGATTTGTGGTATAAAAGATGATGTTTGTTGAGGTGTTGAGATCCCCGGCCGGAGCCTGGCGGGCACCTCTAACGTATTGCCGGGGAGGCTGCCCGGCTCGACCCCGAGTGTCCCAGCCGAGTCATATCCCAGCTGAGTTCCCAGGGAGGTCGGGAGCCCCCACGCGGATTTGCCTCACGCGGGGGGAGCGTGTCCCCTAAGAGTTGAATCCATGACCTCTTGTATAAGAGGCCTTAAGGTGTCCCCTGGGTACCAATCCCTCCAATTGGGTGGATTGGTACACAGGGGACACCCTAAGGCCTTCTTATCCAAGAGGTCACGGGTTCAACTCCTGGGGGACGCGCTCCCTTGGATAAAACTAAGGGTGGCAAAACCCAAAGGCCTCCCGCGGGATACAAACTGTTAAGGAGGGAGCCACCGCCCTTGGGAACTCGGCTGGGATAACCTGGGCGATGAGCTCGAGTCTCTCTCTAAAACACGCGTTTTAATTGGATGGATTGGTACTTGGGGGTTACCTTAAGGCTTCTTATACAAGAGGTCACAGGTTCACCCGCGTGGGGGCTTCCAACCTCCCTGGGAACTCAGCTGGGATATGACTCGGCTAGGACACTCAGGGTCGAGCCGGGCAGCCTCCCCGGCAATACGTTAGAGGTGCCCGCCAGGCTCCGGCCGGGGATCTCAACAATGTTGATGTTTTTTTTTTTTGGGAGCAAAATACGTTTCAAGGTGACTTTGAAATAACAACCGGATAATATATTTGCCTTTTCACACTGTGTAGGCACTGCAAATGGGACAAGATTCATACTCTCCTTATGAACCTAAGAGTCAGAGATGTCAGATGTGCTTGCGCACTGATTCGCTGCATAAAGTGATGGAGCGATTGGCAAATCCAGGTAACCTTAACTTTCCTTTTCTCCTACCTGTTTCCATAAACCCGTCATCTTTTTGGAGCCCTGGGATGTTTCATTGGTACCATAGTTTTATTTGTATCAGAATTCCATTTCTCCAGGTGCTGATGTCTAAAGATTCCCCTAGTGGTTCTTCAGTACATCCCAAGTACTGGTTTTTTTAATCCACTCATCTCCTTGTGACTCAATGTTTGGTGGTTCTTATAGCATGAGCATTTAATACTCAAGTCATTTTCCCGCCCTGAGTCATTGTTTTCATTTTAGCCTTAAAAATCATCCATGCAAGGTTATCAGTTTTCGAGGCCAAGTTTAAGATAATGCAATGTGTCAAAAACCGTGTGTGGATGTCCTTGCTTTGCGTGTGTAGCTTGATGAATGTTTGTTGGTAATGTTTCTCTTATTGTTAATTTCACACGTTGCAGGTGTTAGACGGCTTGTCATTGTGGAGGCTGGAAGTAAGCGGGTTGAGGGCATTGTTTCGTTGAGCGACATTTTTAAGTTCTTGCTTGGTTAGATCAAAGCATTGGCTGGAAATGAGAGAGGAGGAGTTTTATGCAAGTGGTTTTCCGACTCCGAACCTGGTTTCCGTAAATCATGACCTACACAAACTGTTCATTAGAGAAAATCCCGTACTTCATCGGTGACTTTGATCCCAATTTCATTGGAAATATACAATTGGATTGGTCTCTTTGCTTCATTGCCTGGTTTTTTAGGATATTAGGCTAAAGAAAGAAAAAGAGGCCTGTAAATTGAGAGGGTATGATTTCCTCCGAAATTTGTTGGTCTTTCACCCCCCCTTTTTTCCCCTTATTTTTATTTTTATTGACCTCATTGTGCTGCTGATGTGTAGATGGAATTACTGGGTAGCAGGAACTTTTGTATTAGTTCTTTGTCACCATGAAGAATGATGTGCCAAAATTGTGGGGGTGGAAGAACTTTTAACCATTAAAATTTTTCTGTGTTATGCTTACTTTTTAACCTGTAATTGGTTTTTTTTTTTAGTTATGTTTCTCTTATTTTCTTCTTGCATTATAGTCCTTTTGAAGACGATGTAGTTCAACTTAAAAACAACATTCACAAATAAGCAAAACTATGAATGTAGATTAGTGCTTAAAGATTGTCAGAAAGGAGGGATTATGTACTTATTGGATTATTTTGTAAATTCCCTTAAAACCATGTATCGTAATTCATTTTGTATTCTGATTGTGTAAAACCTATCAAAATGTCCCTGATGTATAGAAAACCATTCAAAATGCTCGTTCCGTCTACTTCTGTTCATAAATCTAACAGCTGGATGACGTGGACTCATTAAAAGTTAATGAAAGGCATTAATTTTTAATTAAAACTATAAGAATAAAAAAATAAATTATTAAATATTACAAAACAATAGAGAAAATTCCTAGAACAATCTTAGCCATAGTTCTAATTTTGTTGTGATCTTAACCATTCATTTAAAACCCTAAGATATCAAACACCAGTCCCCCAAAAAGCGTCATCGACCCGGCCCACTGTTGCGAGCAATTGTTAGTTTGACGGATAATAAAACTGCCCGGTTTTAGTTCACAGCTTCAGCATTTTTTCTTCGTAACAAATTGTGAAAGAAAAAAAATAATAATGCGGATGAAACAAAAAGATTCAAAATTTTCCCATCAAGTTGTTTTCTTTTAGACATTTTGTAAAGCAACGAAACAGAATGAAAAAATAAAACAAATTTATTATTTAACTATAAAAAAGTGAATGACATAGCCTCGTTTCGGACGTCAATTAAAACTTAAGTTTTTAAGTCGAAACCTACCATTGGTTCATCATCAATTACAACTAGTGTTAAGTCTGATCAGTTAAAACTAATAGTTTTAGTTCTAACTAATATTTTTAATTCAAATATACTAAATATTAATTCAAATTCAAATATACTAAATATTAGTTCAAATTAATAAATAATTCAAACTCATATTTTAATTCAAACTCCAATTAATATTTTCAACTAATTTTAGTTCAAATCAACCTTTTTACATACTTACCAAACAATTATTACAGCTACAAATTACGGTTCTGAAAAAGCGTCAGAGAGGATCAATTTACTTATTTTTATTTATTTATTTATTTTCATTCATTTTTTGTTTCTGGAGAAATAAAATACATGAAGAAAGCAATAGAAGCCTATATTGACTGACAATGGAACTTTCCAGTGTAGTTGACGACTTCGAACATTTTGCATTCATTTTTCGATTGCCGATGGTGGGACTGCTTAGTTTGAAAGGCAGTGGCCGCCGAAAGCAGGGCTGTACGGCTTGTCCCTCGTCGACGAGCGTCTTGGAGATGCCGACGGTGACGTAGTGGTTCGGGTCGAAGATCGAAGCAACGTCGTTTTGGGAAGTGGAGGGGCTTGCAGCGGTGGCGCGTGTAGGAGAAGTCGTCACGGATCTTGTTGAAGTCGTGCTCCGGTGTGCCGAACTTGCCTACGTGGTGTACCCAAAAAATAAAAATCCCCCTTTTCCCTCAATTCTCCCACATGGAAAGTACAGAAGAACATAAGAGGCAAGGAAGGACAGGGGGAATGGAAATATAAAAAAAAAAAAAGACATAAAAAGTGATTATTATTATTTAAATATTTAATTATTATCATACATTTAATTAAAATTTTATATCTTGTTAATCACATGTCACATCAACATTATTGTTAAAATTATAAACCACTTAGACCGTAGGGGTAATTGGATTTGTTTTCTATAAATCATAGGATATTTTGATCGGTTTTATAAAATTAAGGGGTAAAATGAATTAAAATACAGGGAGGATTTATAAAAATAATTAATACTTATTTAATCCCAAATAAGAGAAGATGAGTTCTAGGCAGGGCTTGTTAAATAGGTAAATATTGACAAATCTTTTTCATGATGATCAAATATAATCTCTTGTCAAAATCAAGGTGATAAACACAAAGTTTCTTCTTTAAATTGCCTGTTAAGGTCGAGTGAAGCCCAAATAAAACTACCATGAACAAAACACGAATGCATTGTTAGTTGTTCGTGCCAAAGCATTTAACTGGAATCACACAAAAAAAAAAAATATTAATATTAATAATAAAATAATAAAAAATAATAATAAATAAAAATGATTTGTTAATTCTAATCATGCACGGAAAGACAACCCCACTGGAAAATCAAAGAGAAAAAATTTCTTATACAATCTCCTATTATCATGCCTCCTTTTAGTCCTTTGTAACCGTTTGTGCCCCACAATCTCTTATTACCCTGTCAACTTTCTTCAACTTTTTTAATTGTTTAAACTTTGGGATTTAATTGATTCAAATCTTTGTTTAATTAAAACTTTCCGTATTTATTGCTTTTTAAAATAAATTCATTTTTAATATATATATATATATTTTGACATTTGGCTTGCTACAACGTATCATTGTCTCTCTCTTCCTTTTTTTTTTTTTTTTCTTTCGTTGTTGCTTTTTTTTTTTTTTTTTTCCCCTCAAAATACTACCTTATGATCATTCTGATTCTTTTATTGGTACAATATTCTCATTTTGTGATCGTAGACGCTTTCCTTTCGGTTTTGTACTTTTTTCAATGTATATTTGCATCCTTTTTGTCTTGCTTTGTTAGTGTTGTATTAACGTCTACATATATGATTTTCATGTTTAATTTTATTTTATGAAGAATTATATTGTTTTAAAATACGTACTAAGATATACTAATATATTGCTTGCCTAATAAAATTCTATTTATGAAAATGTGTTGGAAGTTTTTCTTTGTTTTTATATTATGTTAGTTTATAAGTTTTGTCTTTAGTTGTGTCCCCATTGTATTTAAAGTTTGGCTCTGTCCCAGATTGTAATAGCCAGATGATATCAAATCGTATTAGCCTAAAGTTAAATTTATACTAGACTCTCCTGAGACGCCTAAAGTTCAAATCTTCACCTCTAAAATTTAAAGGGGAAAAAATAATTCGTGGTTCGATCAAATTTAATTCACATTTAAAAATAAATATATGACGGTAGAATAAAACTTGATAAAAAAATTGATTATAGTATTTTATGTAATAAAGTCTAAAAGGAGTCTACCACCGGCGTATAGTTATAAATTTTCATTATAAAATTATAAGGTAGGAGCTTTCCTTTTTTACTATCGATAGGTACAAATATTTAAGCTATTATTTTATTTTTTTCAACTGTAAATTTAAAAATGAGTGTAATTTGATGTCATGTTTGGTTAATATTATACGTTAACATTTGTTAAAAAGACCATAAAGTATTAATCTAAGAGTGAAAACAATAGATCTTATTAGTGGTAAAGGAAAAATAGGTACCGCTTAAGCATGTAGTTGAAATGTTAATCAGAAGTAATTGATTTTAACTAACTGTAATAGTTACAATAAAAAATAAAAAAAATAAACATCAAAATATTGTTATAAAATAAAATTTTTATATATTAGCCTTCTTAAATTTAAACTTTTTTTCTAACGGCCCTTACATAAAAGTTTTAAAAAAAAAGGAGCCTTTAGCTTAA
This sequence comes from Artocarpus heterophyllus, assembly GCA_025403435.1. Taxonomy (NCBI): domain Eukaryota; kingdom Viridiplantae; phylum Streptophyta; class Magnoliopsida; order Rosales; family Moraceae; genus Artocarpus; species Artocarpus heterophyllus. Next base: position 3,895,721 of record CM046342.1, read on the forward strand.
AAAGATGGCAGTTAAAAGAACCATCTTAATTCTACAACTAAAGTAGGTAAAAGTGTTTGATAAAATTAATCAGAGCTACCTCTATTATTTTTTTTTTTTTTTTTTTGGGTCAAAACACTACAACATAGCAATTTTTTCTCATTTTATGCAAAGATGTTTTACAATATTTCTAAACACCCTTTAAAACCCCAACGGCCCAGAGAAAGAAAGAAAGAAAGAAAGAAAGAAGAAAAAGAAGAAGAAAATGAAAATGAAAATGAAGAAGGAAGAGCTGAGCGAAGAAGAGAAGAAAGCTCTCAGAGGAAGTAAATTCGCTCCTCTTCCTCCGTCTTTGCCTTCCTCTTCTCGTTCCCAACCCAGGTTTCCTCTCTTTCTCTTCATGTCCATTTTTAACTTCTAGGGTTTCATTATTTCTTCGCATTCAATTTTGCTTCATCCAGGAAAAACTTCGAATCACTAAGCTTCAGTTTCTGAATCAAAGAGTTCGACTTCTTTTTTTTTTTTTCATTTTCTTTCTTCCTTGATTGGCATTGAAATGATTGAAAGATTCATTAATCGATATATCTGACTTTAGCCCAATAATAATACCCTGTTTCGTTGCATTCGATTTTGCTTCATCAAGAAAAGTTTTGAATCACTAAGCTTCAGTTTCTGAATCAAAAAAATCAACTTTTTTCATTTTCTTTGTATTGATTTGAAATGACATGATTCAAAGATTCATCAATTGATATATCTGATTACCCACATTCATTCACATCCTGTAGACATTAATTCACATCCTGTAGGGTTTTAGTTCACCAAGAAATTTCTTATCAATGATAAGGATAATTTTTTTTATGGGTGCATTACATGAAATTAGGGTTTTTTTTTTGGAATAGTGTAATGAAAGTTGAAATTTAAAGAGAAAATATAGATTGGCTCATCCAGGGGGACCATTGACAACGAACAAGGCAGCGGCTCTAGCCAAGTTTCTTGAGAGAAAGCTTCAGGATCCCAATGGTTTGGCCTCCATAAACCCTAATCTTCTCGAACTCGCTGTGAAAAAAGCCAAAGACACCGTTCTTGCAAGTAATTTTTCAATAGCTTTTCCACTTTTAAATTTTAATGCTTTGTGTTTTTCCTTTACTTTCATTTTCGTTAAAATTTTGTTGACCTAAAATTCTCATAATATATTTGGCTATTTTTTCTTTTCGTTTCTTTTCAGTTATAAATTGTGATATCCAGAAACATTATATTAGGAATATAGATTTAGGTAGCTCTGAAGTTATAGTTATTGGTCTATTAGAAGTTTAGAGCTATTTATTTTCTGGATGGATCATGTAGTAAGCCAGTAATTCTTGAGTAGTAAGACGGGAAAAAAGTTATTATGAAAAGAATTTATTTTGAAGCTTTAAGTTGGAGCCAAAGATTTCTAAATTCTGGATAACTCGATGAGTAACTTTGTTTTTGGTTCAAAGACCAATGAGATAGTCTATAAGCCCGTCAAAGGGTTTGAGTGTCGGGTTCAGTGTCCTTTTAGTGGATTATTTTGTACCAGTGCTTCACTAGTATGGATTTTATGATTAACTTGTTTTTGAAAATTTTACCTTATTTGTATCCATGAAAGCACCAAATATTTGACAGCTTCGATTGCTTTTCATGTTCTAAGTTCATTTTTGTTATGTCCATGTGACTGATTGGGTTTATTACCCATATGCATATGTGCTTTTAGAATGTTTTAAAGGTAAACCAAATCATAGTAATTATGGTTGTTCGTTTCGTTTTTCCTATCAAAATCAGGTGGTACTTCAAGTTCTGGAAGAGGTATTAAACATGTAGACTCTTTTGAAGACGTCGAGGTGCTTTGCTTCATCTTGTCTTTTGGACTTCGAATATCTGTTAAGGCATTTCTGTGTGGCATTTTTCAAATGGTTACAAACATGCAGGACTCTTTTGAAAAAGAAAACGATGAAAGTTCTGAACTAAAGAAACGTAAGAAAAAGGAGAAGAAGAAGAAGAAAAAGAAGACAAACAAAAAACAGAAGGTGGTTGTTGTTGAACACCCTCCCCTTTTCTTTTGTGTTTCTGCACTTTCAGCGCTAACAAGTGTATTGTTCAGCAGGTGGAGGACCAAGGGTGTGCCATGATGAAAAAGCCTAAAAAAAAGTTGAAATTGTGATTGCCATACGATGTGGGTTTTTTTGGGTGAACCAATTTATGGCTTCAAAAGCTGGGAGCAAGTTTTGAGTTGTTTTTGCTTATGTAAAAAATAGTACTTGGCAGTACAGGCTTGAGAAAGCGTATCTCCTACTTTTTTTTAGTGTTGCAAGATTAGCTCTTTTTTTTTTTCTTTTTTTTTTCTTTTTTTTCTTTTTTTCCAGTTCTCAAGTTATTATGGGGAAATATCCTCACATTAGCCCTTTTGAGATGGAGTTATGATGCATGGAAAGAACTCTGCATCCCTGTCACTTAAGGATTTGATGTTAAAGCCTCCAACACAAAGGCTCAAGGACTTTGGCAATAACCCTCGCTATGCGTCTTTGTTAAGTTTCTCTGGGGGTTTAAGTATATGTTTCTCTTTAGTTATGTCTTGTTTGAGGACGCAGTTTAAACTATAAAATCGTACCAATTTAAACCAATCTTATTACAATATTTGCAATCATAAATTTTGAATTACGACCATAATTTTATAGTTCATCTCCGAACAGGCTATGGTATACGAAAATGCTGTTTGTCGCTTTGCCAGTATCATAATTATGTTATGCTGTTCGTAATTTTGGATTGAGAATACTGTTTTTAAAGAGCAACTTAACTGGGTCATCGTTGGACGATAGATAAAAAGTCAGCAGAAAACATGAGAGTAGCCTTTTCTTGTCTTTTCCAATTGTTATGGCTAATCAAGTACATGAGATAAGACTAAAATTTATGAGGTTGTAGGAATACATGGGACATATTCGACAATGCTCAGTAACTTGAACGGCTCTCCTCGCAAAATAGTCATTAAAACTAAACCAGCGTGCAAGATTAATGTTTCCTACACGAGGACAGAATTAACGCAATGCGGTACCAAGGGCTCATTTGGTGCAAATGTTCTAAAATACTTGTGCTTTAATATATATATATATACCTATACATGTATAACGATATAACTTGAGAGAAAAAGGGAAAAAAGAGGTTAGATTTGTCCACTGATATATAACTAGTTATGTATACTATACATCAAACATCACATGTTAAACATCAGGGATTAAAACCGCTTTACAAGTTGCAGGTCAAAAAATAAAAGTATATAGCGTGAAATTATATGGGTATAAGTGCCAATATCTGAGTCCTAATAATGCCCATAAATTTCTGAATCTCCTCATAAAGTGAAAGGTTCTGTGAACAAAGTGGCTGCAAGCTTGTAAGAGCAGAATCTAGCACCTGAGCGACTTCAGCCGGCGGAAATTGCCGTTCTGTACATTTCTGCATTTTGTTTTGCAAGTTCGATCAAAATCAGAAAGTTACATTAATTTATTTTCTCAAAAAAAAAAAAACATATTTCTTTGAATAACAACCATCAACACATTCTACTATTCTCGAAAACGGAGTTTATGCAACATTCTATATTTACCTGAATCATGAGCAAAGCAGCTACACAGTGTGCAATAAGTTCTGAAGGTATATCAGGTTCATTTTCGTTGGGTTTTGATATGGAATTCAACTTAGGGTCGGGTGTTGGACTAGTTGCCAACACCGTTGATGAACCCGTAGGCAACTGTTCTGAAGGAGCCACTACTGAATCTTTACGGGTGGAGTTTCTCACGGCTGGCATGCCAAAATCCTCTCCTAGAAGCCGATTATTTACAAAGTCTATAGCCTCCTCAATTTGCTCTGGTTTTTTTCCCATCTTTTCTAAAGATGAGATTGCCTGAGACAGTAGTAAAGAGTAAAAGAACTTAATCAATAGCGAAGAAACGTGAAAAGATATTTCATTAGTAACAAGACCAGTAATAGCTTAAACTACTAAGTATACTACCCAAATAATATGATTCCATCGGGACTGTGGGTATGTTCTATTGTGATGGTGTAAGGGCAAAATAATAGAAAGAAATAAAAGGAACTCGATCTAGTGCAAATATATTTGACCATGATAAAGGTATCCCATTGTCAGAACGTCTTATAGTTGCACGTCCGAAAATTTTGTAAAATCAATTTTTCTTTTTTTTTTTTTTTCCCTTTGCTTGAAACATTTGTAAAAGCAACTTAAGCCAGCACATATATATACGTACGTACGCATTGATCGTTTTTATTATTGCACTGCATGATTGCATGTTAAAAAAAAAAAAAAAAAGAATCACACTGCGAGCTTAGCAAACTGCATAAAGACACTCAACCAGAGTAGCACTAGCTAACCTCTTCATACCTGCAGAGCTGCACCAACTAGTTTTTGCGCTCTTATTCTTGAACTTTCCACAATTTCATCCACCTGAGATCCACATTCTAGGGTATTGAAATAAGAACCACCCAAAGAGCTTGCGCGACCATCAGGGTCATTTGGACTAACCACAGGCTTTAGCAGCAGAAGTGAAGATATTCCTTGATACGTGTTGCGTTCTCTCAAGCGCAAAAGAGCAGAAGAAACCTGCATATTGAAGGGGAAAAATAAGCTAATTGCTGCATGACAAAGGAAGAGGATTGAAATTGAGAACAAGTCGATGGTAATCCAAGCCTGTTCATTGACTTCATTCAATTGCAAAACTACAGCAGCATATGGCTTTTTGAAAGATTCAGAATCCTTAAGAGCGTTGTCTCCATCCTTTTGCTTTTCGAAGATCTCATCGTTCATTCTCTTCAACTCGAATACTACAGCCTCCTACATGTTTTACCAGGATTCATCAGCATAATTCTAGACCTCCAAAGTTGAAATACAACTTAGAAGTTCATTTCTTTTGTACTTTTAAGAGTACTCTACTCACATAAGCATCGAAATTGGTAGATTAATTAAGAATCAAGGAATAGAACCTTTTTGTCAAGAGCACGAGTTAGCTCAGCAACAGCTTGTACATCAGCTTCTTTTGCCCAGATCTGTGAAACGGTTGGAGGCTCAGAGGCTAATTTCTGTACATAGTAGTTTAACCAGAACCAAGTTTAGCTTACAGATTACAAAACAATAATTCACTGTGGAAAACTTCTAAGACAAAAATGTGATATCATTCTACATTTTAATTTTCTATGATGGAACCTAGCCACACCCACTGAAACAAGGGGTGATTGCTTCAGATGATCAGCAAAGACAGATGATAACACGAAGAATGAGGTCCAATATATGAAGGATGAAAATGACTACATAATGACTTACAGATATTTGTTTTGACTCTTTAAGAATTAAATATAACCCATATTTCCCTCGCGAAGAATGATAAGAGTATGATGCTATCTATCACTGTTTTACGAAAAACATGGTAATGTTAGGAGAGAGAAGTCTCTACTACTGTTTTAGCAGAAACATGGTAATGTTAGGAAAGAGAAGTCTTGAGCTCCAAAAAAAAAAAAAAGAAAGAAAAAAAAGAAACAAGAAAAAGATGACAGATGTAGTTTATGGTCACAAGTCACAGAAGAGGTCTCATGTCATTAGAATGGTGAAACTGAAGAATAACAGACAGGTGGAATGTCAAGAGATATGAAGCGCCTCAATATGGTATAACTAAGAATATGCATGAACATTAATTATCAAGGGGGGAAAAAAAGAGGAGGTTTTTAGCACTTTTGCAAAAGTTTGAAAACAGGATTCCACACAAGTGCGCGTGCGCGCTCACACACACACACCTGGCAAAATGGTTGCAACGCGCCCCATTTTACTGAAGACTGTTAAATTATAGAACAGAGAAACTAACTCATAGGACTTGGATGATTAGTTTAATTTGTTAGCTTAATTGTGTATGAGGGCAGGGATCATTGTAACAGATTAGTAGTTCTTGTCATAAACTGAAAACAGAAAAATTATGGAGAAGCTGAGAGAAGAAAACTATGAGGAAAACTGAAAACAGAAAAATTATGGAGAAGCTGAGAGAAGAAAACTATGAGGAAGAATTTTCTTTATTCACTTTTCTGCTTATTCACAATGAATTAGACACTATATATAGTGATCCTAGCAAAAGAAAAAAAAGAAAAAAACTACCTCTATATCAGATCCCATGATTTATGGGATATTCTTACAAACTAGGAACAATCAAATCAGCCTAATTACAGCTACCAAATCAGCCTAATTACAGTTAATTGTAACAATCAAATCATCCCACTAATCACTCCCACAAATCATACACATCCCACTAATCACTCCCACAAATCACACTAATCACACAAATTACGTTTTTTCCACACTCCCCCTCAAGCTGGTGAATAGGTATTTTCCATTCCCAGCTTGGAGACAAGACTTTGAAACATTGAACTACTTAACCCTTTAGTAAGTACGTCTGCAAGTTGGCCATGTGTAGACACGTACAGCGTACAGATTAACCCGCTTTCTAATTTCTCCTTGATGAAGTGTCTATCAATTTCGATGTGCTTCGTTCGATCATGTTGTACCGGGTTGTGAGCTATGCTAATTGCAGACTTGTTATCACAATAAAGTCTCATTGGGCCATCCCACTTAATCTTCAAGTCTTCTAGGATGATTTTCAACCAGAGTAATTCACACACTCCTTGAGCCATTGCTCGAAATTCTGCCTCTGCACTAGACCGTGCCACCACATTTTGTTTTTTACTTCTCCACGTCACGAGATTACCACCAAGAAAGGTGCAATATCCTGAGGTTGACCTCCTGTCATCTATTGACCCAGCATAATCAGCATCCGTGTATGCTTTGAGTACCAAACCACTGTTTCTCTTGAACAGAATTCCCTTTCCTGGTGTCCCTTTGAGATACTGTAACATTCGGTGGGCTGCATGCAGATGAACTTCCTTTGGGCTATGCATGAATTAACTTATTACACTCACTGCGTATGCTATGTCTGGTCGTGAATGAGACAGATAAATGAGTCTTCCTACTAGGCGTTGATACATTTCCCTATCAACTGCAGCATCTTCCTCTGCTTTTCCAAGTCTAAGATTCGAGTCTATTGGAGTACTTGCTAGTTTGCATGTTGTCTTGCCTGTTTCTTTGAGAAGATCCGTAACATACTTCTGTTGGGAGATAAAAATGCCCTGCCTAGAGTGAGCCACTTCAATCCCAAGAAAATATTTTAGTCTTCCTAATGCTTTGATCTCGAACTCCTTGGCTAAACACTGACTTAGATACTGTCTCTCCTTATCATCATTCCCGGTCAATATTATATCATCGACATATACCAAGAGTGCTGTGACTCCCCCTGAAGTTGAGTGTTTGATGAACAACGTGTGATCCCCTTGGCTTTGTTTATACCCCATGGTACTCATAGCTCTTGCAAATCTACCAAACCAAGCTCGTGGTGATTGTTTAAGTCCATACAAGGCTTTCTTTAACTTACACACTGTATGAGCAGCCAAATTATTTGCATAACCCGGTGGGACCTCCATATAAATTTCCTCTTCTAGTTCTCTATGCAAAAATGCATTCTTGACATCAAACTGTTGCAACTCCCAACCATAGTTAGCTGCTAATGACAACAGGATTCTAACAGTGTTCATCTTCGCAACTGGAGTAAAAGTTTCTAAGTAATTAATCCCATAGGTTTGAGTATAGCCCTTGGCTACCAACCTTGCCTTATATCTCTCTATCGATCCATCTGCTCTATTTTTTACTGTATAAACCTACTTACACCCCACGGGTTTCTTTCCTGTTGGTAACTTCACCAACTCCCAAGTTTTGTTTTTCTCTAATGCCTCCATCTCCACATTCATAGCTTGTTTCCATTTCTCACTGGACAAAGCCTCGGATAAGGTGGTAGGGATGGCAATATTGTTTAAGCTAACAAGGAAGGCTTTGTGAGATGGTGAAAAGTGTCTAAAGGACAAATAGTGTGCAAGCGAATATAAAGGTCGTTTTCTACTCTCTCTAGTTCCTTTCCTAAGAGCAATGGGAAGATCCTTGTCATTTTCACTCATATGAAATTCAGTTTCAACTTGCAATGAAGGATTAGAAATTGTTACCTCATTCTCAGAATTTGGGTTGGATTCTTGGACTTGCACAGATTCAGGGACAGCTGTCTTCTTTCTTGAAAACACCTTGCCTTTGCCAAATCTCACATCCTCAAGAGCAGAGTTGGGATTTTCTGGAATTTCAAGTACGGGTTTGGATATAGGATCTGGCATAGACTCGAATTTAGGATCAAACAGAGACCCAGGACTTGACACTATGGAAACGAGCATAGGAACTGGTTTAGACATAGGAAGTGATGGTAGATCAAGTAAGGAACCTTCGTCCTTAACCTCAATTATTGAATTCTCCCCCTCAAGATAAGGTGTGGTGAAGTAAGACTCTCGTTCGTTGAACGTAACAGCTATAGAGACATAAAACTTCTTTGATGGAGGGTGATAACACTTATATCCTTTCTGAGTTGAAGAATACCCTACAAAGACACATTTTAACGCTCTTGGATCCAACTTCCCCCTCTTTTGATTATGGATATGGACAAATGACACACACCCAAATATCCTAGGGACAAGATTATTTGTAGTGTGTAGGTTTGGATAGAATGTTAAGTGTTTCCATTGGACTCTTGAATCCCAAGACTCTGGTAGGCAGACGATTTATAAGATGAATGGCTGTAAGAACTGCTTCTCCCCAAAAAGATTTAGGCACATTTTTCTGGAACAAGAAGGCTCGGGTTGACTCAAGAAGGTGACCATTTTTTCTTTCTGCCACTCCATTTTGCTATGGTGTATTGACACAGGATGACTCATGTACTATCCCTTCCTTTTGAAAGTATGGAGTTAGGATTTGATTAAAATAATCCCTGGCATTATCTGTCCTAAACCTTTTGATATTAACCCCAAATTGGTTCTTAATCATGGAACAAAATTTTGGGAGAACGGTACTATAAGAAAATACGTTTATTTTTGGGAAATATTGTAATCCCTGATTTCAGGGAATTAGTTTGGATAGCCTAAGATTAGGGGATTTTTTTGATTTTATTTCTTTCCTTATTTTTACCACTCAGTTGTAAATATATATGTGTAAAACCATTCCTAATGATATACAATTCATACCTTTTTCATCATGGTATCAACGCTTTAGGTGCTTTCTCTGGGAAATTTGATTTCTTTTTTTCTGGTTCTCATTCCAGAATTTTTCTTCCTCTTTTTTCTTTTTCACCCCATTGTTTCTCTCCTTGGATTTGGTCTGCCATTTTCTGGTTCTCAATCCAGAATTTTTCTCTTCTTCTTCGCCCATCGTTTGTCTTCTATTTCTCCCAGTTCCTCTTAAGCCATGTCAAACACCACGGAAGTCAGCCACACCTCTCAATCACACTCCACCGAGAATCAAGCCATCGAGAACAACCACTCTGCTAATGGGGAATTACCCAACTTCCAGGCTGCCTATAGATTGAATGGAAAAAATTATTTAAAGTGGTCACAACTGGTGAGGACACACTTAAAGGGCAGAGGCAAATTAAGTCATTTGCTTGGAAATGGCCCTAAGAAAGGGGATCCAAAATTTGACGCATGGGATGAGGAAGACTCAATGGTGATGTCTTGGCTTTGGAATTCTATGTCTCTAGAAATCAGTGATACCTGTATGTTTCTCAATACTACCAAGGAAATTTGGGAAGCTATCAAACAAACATATTCAAAAGTTCATGATGCTGCGCAGACTTATGAGATTAAGACAAAGATTGCTGCTACTAAACAAGTCGGACTGTCACTGAATACTCCATTCTTCTACAAAGTCTCTGGCAAGAAATGGATCATTATCAATGCATCCAGATGAGGTGTAGTGAAGATGCAGCCACGTTGAAAAGGTTTGTTGAGAAAGAAAGAATTTATGATTTTTTGGCTGGGCTTAATATCGAGTTTGATGCAGTGCGGGTTCAAGTACTTGGCAAAGAGGATTTGCCATCTCTCAATGAAACCATTTCAATAATTCGTGCTGAAGAAGGAAGAAGAGGAGTTATGGTTGAGAATGTACCTGTGGAAGGCTCGGCATTAGTGTCAAAAACAAGTGGGAAAAGTACTGCAGTAGAGCAGTCAGTCATCGGAAAAAGCAAGCAGCTAGACCAGCCAAAGCCCTTTAATAGAGACGATTTGTGGTGTACCTACTGTAAAAAACCACGTCACACCAAAGAGAGGTGCTGGAAGCTTCACGGCAGGCCACAGTTCCCAAATAAGAATGAAACAGCAAGGGGAGGACAAGGGAGGGGACCGAATCAAGCTCATGTTGCAGGAGTGCAGCCAACGGATGATGACAGCAACCAAGGAGCATCTCCTGGATTCAATAGAGATGAGATTGAGAGATTGAAGAATTTCCTGAACTCACTGGAGAAGCTATCATCATCAACCAGTACTTCTAATTTAGCCTTCTCAGGTATATATATCCCTTCTCATATCACTAATGCTTTGGATAATGTCTCAAACACATGGATCATTGACTCAGGAGCCACAGACCGTATGACCTCTTCCTCCACAAAATTTATCTCATACACACCCTGTCCTAGTAATAAGAAAATCACCATAGCTGATGGTTCAGTTACTACAGTTGCTGGTCAAGGGGATATCTTTATTAGTGATGCACTTACACTAAAAAATGTTCTCCATGTCCCAAAACTGTTCACCAACCTCCTGTCAATCCATAAACTAACCAAAGAAGCCAATTGCGGTGTAATTTTTTATCCTTCTCATTGTGAATTCTAGGAACAGGGTACGAGGAAGATGATTGGACATGCTAGGGAAAGAGATGGCCTCTACTATCTTGAAGAACCAAGAGCACAACATAAAGTTGAGAATCGTTCCTCTTTGTCATTTCTTTCTGAGTCATCCAAATCCAATAAAGATAAGATTTGGCTTTATCACCTTCGCCTTGGTCATCCATCATTTCGTGTCCTTAAAATTTTATTTCCTTCATTATTCAGTAAAATTGCAGTTGAAAGTTTTCATTGTGATGTATGTGAACTCGCAAAGCATAAACGTGCTGTTTTTCCTATAAGCAATAAAAGAACATCTATTCCATTCACTGTTGTTCATAGTGACATTTGGGGGCCCTCTACTGTACCCAACATTTCTGGTGCTCGTTGGTTTGTTTCATTTATTGAGGACTGTACTCGTATGACATGGATCTTTCTCTTAAAAAACAAATCGGATGTGAGTCTTGTGTTTCAAAATTTTTTTAATATGATTCAAACACAATTTGGGGTTGGGATTAAACGGTTCCGATCTGATAATGCGAAAGATTATTTTAATCAAGTCCTTTCTCCATTCTTTCAACAACATGGCATCATTCATGAGTCATCCTGTATTAGCACTCCCCAACAAAATGGAGTAGCCAAACGAAAAAATGGCCATCTTTTAGCAGTTACCCGAGCCCTTCTCTTTCAAAAACATGTTCCAAATATTTTTTGGGGGGAAGCCGTGTTAACCGCAGCACACATCATAAATCGCCTTCCCACGAGGGTACTCAATTTTCAGAGTCCAACACAAGTATTTGCAAAATTCTACCCCCACTTCCAGGTTACCAGCAACCTTGTTCCAAAAATTTTTGGTTGTGTTGCCTTTGTTCATGTCCATTCACACCAAAGAGGCAAACTTGATCCAAGGGCTCTCAAATGTGTCTTTGTTGGTTACTCATCCACTCAAAAGGGCTATAAGTGCCATCATCCTCCCACACGAAAAGTTTGTGTCAGTTGATGTCACCTTTGTTGAAAATGATCAATACTTTCACCATTCTTACCTTCAGGGGGAGATGACATTCACGGAAGAGAAAGATAAAGATTTTTTTCTTCTTGATCTACCCGCGTCTAAGACATCTACTTCCATTCTTGTTTAGTCCAAGCTCCAATATGAGACTTTGCAATCCTAGCCGTCTTCTGTTACTGTTGTTCCCGTGTCAGGAGAAAGAGATTCTCCTTCTACACCTGTCGCACAAAAGATAAACCATGCTCGTCCGCTTCAGGTTTATTCAAGAAAGAAAAGGCCATCTTCTCAACCATTGCAAGTGCAATCATCTGATCTAAACCCAGTGACTAATAAAGCAAGCAAGTCAACCACTCCTAATTCTAATATACCAGATACCCAAACAGAAGATGATCTTGACATCCCTATAGCTTTGAGGAAGGGAACTAGGACCTGTACCCAACACCCTTTATATCTCTTCATGTCCTACAAAAACCTATCTCATAGTCATAGGGCCTTTCTCACTAGCCTTAATAACATTGCTATTCCCAAAACATTATCCGAGGCACTAGGAGATGAGAATTGGAGGAATGTCATGAAGGTAGAAATGGAAGCTCTAGAAAAGAACAAAACTTGGGATTTGGTGAAATTGCCAAGAGGAAAGAAACTGGTCGGGTGTAAATGGGTCTTTACCGTGAAATATAAGTCCGATGGTTCATTAGAAAGATATAAGGCGAGATTGGTTCCCAAAGGTTATACTCAGACCTATGGCATAGACTATCTTGAGACATTTGCTCCTGTTGCAAAAATGAAAACGGTGAGAGTGCTGCTATCATTAGCAGCTAACTTTGGATGGAAATTGCAACAATTTGATGTCAAAAATGCATTTTTACATGGTGATCTTGAAGAAGAAATCTATATGGAACTTCCTCTTGGATTCAGTTCTACAAGTGAGGAACAAATGGTATGTAGATTGAAGAAAGCATTGTACGGACTCAAAACAATCTCCGAGAGCTTGGTTTGGAAGGTTTACCAAAGTCATGCTAAACCTTGGGTTCATACAGAGCCAAGGTGATCATACATTGTTTGTGAGACATTCAGCTTCAAGGAAAGTTACAGCGTTGCTGGTTTATGTGGATGACATAATAGTTACGGGAGATGATGTGGAAGAAATTGAAAAGCTAAAGGGATGTTTGGTAAAAGAATTCGAGATCAAGGAACTCGGTAGACTGAAATATTTTCTTGGCATAGAAGTAGCTCACTCTCAGCAAGGGATCTTCATATCTCAGCAAAAATATGTGGTTGATCTTTTGAAGGATACAGGTAAACTGGGATGTAAGCCGGTAGACACACCTATAGAATCCAATCATAAACTGGGTGATGTCCAAGAAGATGTTACAGTTGACAAAGGTAATTATCAAAGGCTTGTTGGGAAATTGATTTATTTGTCACACACTAGACCAGATATAGCATATGCTGTGAGTGTGGTGAGCCAGTTCATGCATAACCCCAAAGAGACTAATCTTAGGGCTGTGAACAGGATCCTACATTATCTAAAGGGGTTGCCTGGTAAGGGAGTTTTGTTTAGACGAGAAGGATTGAGTCTTGAAGCCTATACAGATGCAGACTATGCAGGGTCAGTGGATGATAGAAGATCAACTTCAGGTTATTGTACATTCTTAGGTGGAAATCTTGTCACATGGAGAAGTAAGAAGCAAAACGTGGTTGCAAGATCAAGTGTAGAAGCAGAATTCAGATCAATGGCACTGGGGATTTGTGAGCTCTTATGGCTGAAGATAATTTTAGAAGATTTGAAGATCAAGTGGGAAGGTCCAATAAGATTGTACTGTGATAATAAGTCAGCTATTAACATTGCACATAATCCGGTCCAACATGATCGCACGAAGCATATAGAAGTTGACAGACATTTTATAAAGGAGAAACTTGATAGTGGGCTGATTTGCACTCCGTTTGTCCACACAAAGGATCAGTTGGCAGATATATTCACAAAAGGACTATCCGGTTCAGTTTTTCAGAATTTAGTTAACAAGCTTGGAATGGATAATATCCATTCATTAGCTTGAGGGGGAGTGTAAGAAAATACGTTTATTTTTGGGAAATATTGTAATCCTTGATTTCAGGGAATTAGTTTGGATAGCCTAAGATTAGGGGATTGGATAGCCTAAGATTAGGGGATTTTTCTGATTTTATTTCTTTCCTTATTTTTACCACTCAGTTGTAAATATGTGTAAAACCATTCCTAATGATATACAATTCATACCTTTTTCATCACTGACATCAGATTTTTGTTTAAGTAAAAAAAGCCACGTAACACGAGTACAATCATCAATGAATGACACAAACCATCTTGCCCCAGATACATTAGGAATAGTAGAAGGACCCCAAATATCACTGTGAATGAGATAAAAAGGAATAGAACTTCTTTTATTACTAACTGGAAAAGGTACACGTTTGTGTTTAGCAAGTTCGCACACATCACAATGAAAGCTCTCAACATCTAGACCTTGAAATAAGGAAGGAAACATAATTTTGATGACCCTAAATGATGGATGTCCAAGTCGGCGATGATGAAGCCAAACTTGTTCTTTATTGGATGAACAGAATTCTAAAATAAAAGAAAGAGGTAATTTGCCTTTGGTGATGCTTGATTGGCTTGGTGCTTCAAGATAGTAGAGTCCATCCCGTTCTCTAGCATGTCCAATCATCTTCCCCGAATCCTTGTCCTGAAATATACAATAATTACGATGAAAAACTACATTGCACTGTAGATCTTGAGTAAGCTTTTGAATAGAGACAAGGTTTGTGGATAATCTAGGGACATGAACATTTTTTAAGGTCAGTGATGGGCTTATTTTAACATCTCCTACACCTGCTACAGTGGTCAAAGAACCATCAGCTGTGGCTATTTTCCTACTGCTTGGACATGGGAAATATGTGAAAAAAACATTTGGTGAGTGGGTCATATGGTCGGTAGCTCCTGAATCCATGATCCAAGAGTTGGCAAAGGTTGTACCCAAGACATTTAATCCAATAGAGGGTGGAAACTCACCTGAATACACCAATGAGCAAGTACTTGAAGGTTTGTCAAGGTTGCCAATGAGAGATCTCACTCTTTCGACCTCTTCTTGGTTCAGACCACCTGACTCCTTTGATGTTGCTTCAGTTTGCTATGCCACAACATGAGCTTGACTATTGTTCCCTGGCTGCTCTCCTTTTTGTCCCCACTCACGGCTTGGAGGCTTTCCATGAAGCTTCCAACATCGCTCACGAGTATGGCGTGGCTTCTTACAATAAGTGCACCACAAGCTGTCCTTATAGTCACGATTCAGGACTTTTGGTTGTCCAGGTTTTCCCCCTTCAGAAATTGTTGCTTTTTCCATGCTTGTGACAGAATTATTTCCACCACTGGCGACCATAGCTGAGCTGTCCATATTTTGTGGTTCAAGCATCAGCCCTCTTCTACTTTCCTCACCTCGAATCAGTGCCACTACCTCATTAAAGCACGGAACCTCTTGTTTGCCAAGAATCTGAATCCTTACTTGATCAAATTCTGGATTAAGCCCAACAAGAAAATCATACTCTATCTTGCTCGATGAAATCCTTTTAAGATAGTAGCATCTTCAGGACATTTGGTTTTTATCACCCTGTAATGATCAAGTTCTTGCCACAAAGCTTTCAATTGATTTGCATATTCAGTAACTGTTCTACTTCCCTGTTTTGCAGCCATTGTCTTCACCTTGACTTCATATACTTGAGCAATGTCTCTAGCCTTTGAATATGTTTGTTGGATTGCATCCCAAATATCCTTAGCCGTAGCCAAGAACATACATGTGTCGCTAATCTCAGGAGTCATAGAATTCCATAACCATGCCATTATCATGGAATCCTCTTCATCCCACGCTTCAAAACGAGGGTCTCCTGGTTTTGGTCCTGTACCTGTGAGATGGCTGATCTTCCCTTTCCCTTTCAGCACGGTGCGAACAAGTTGGGACCATTTAAGGTAATTTTTTCCATCCAACCTATATGCAGCCTGAATATTCTGCAATTCCCAGGGCTGTTGAGGACGAACAATTTCCTCTGATTGTACTTGAGCAGTTGATTCTGCAACCTCTGACATCCTCCACAAAGAAACCTGACCTCTAGGCAATTAAGGCAGAAAAAGAAATCACCAGCAATGAAGGCTGGCAAGAGTGACAAAGCTACTGGTTTTTAACAAAAAATGGCGACAAAGACCCAAAGAGAAGGCGTGCAGTTTCAAGTTGCAGAGACAGGAAGACAGAGCATAATATTCAGCAATTAAGGCTGGAACAAACACGGCAGCAATGAAAAAAGAATTCCCAAGGAACCCTCTCTGATACCATGTCATAAACTGAAAACAGAAAAATTATGGAGCAGCTGAGAGAAGAAAACTATGAGGAAAACTGAAAATAGAAAAATTATGGAGAAGCTGAGAGAAGAAAACTATGAGGAAGAATTTTCTTTATTCACTTTTCTGCTTATTCACAATGAATTAGACACTATATATAGTGATCCTAGCAAAAGAAAAAAAGGAAAAAAACTACCTCTATATCAGATCCCATGATTTATGGGATATTCTTACAAACTAGGACCAATCAAATCAGCCTAATTACAGCTACCAAATCAACCTAATTACAGTTAATTGTAACAATCAAATCATCCCACTAATCACTCCCACAAATTATACACATCCCACTAATCACTCCCACAAATCACACTAATCACACAAATTACGTTTTTTCCACAGTTCTTACATTGTTAACTGCTGATAAGAGATAGTAACACTGGCTACAGAGGAATAGTACAAATAGGAAGAGAATAGTTGACTGAAAGGGGACTCAATCAGGGGGTTGGGTTAAGTCTTGAATCATCCAAGCAAGAAAAATCTAGCAGTGTCTCAAAGGACTGGACTTTTCTATGTTTTCTATAATTTCCTTAGACAAATTCCTATCAATAATGACAATCCATTCTTCAAATTCTAGTGTGATTGTGTGGATTTCTGGTGCATGTAATCAGGGTCCTATCATGAACAATCCCCTCACATGAAGACGAAAAAGCCCACCTCCAACAAAAAATACACAAAACACTCAAATCTCCAAATCAAACCCCAAATCCGACCAAAAGGTTAAAAATGGAGCACATTGCGATGATTTAGCAAGTTGGTGGGTAAAGTTTCAAAATTAAAAGTTGAGGAAATCCGAAAAGTTTGGGAGGCAAAAATGCAAAAATGCAAAAAAAAAAGGTTAGCATTTGATTGATCTGTTTTCTCTCGGGAGTTAGAATTCTGAAACTAATCACCAATCAGAATGCAGTCATACGCCCTTTCCACAATTCACCCCACCGTTTAAAAAAAAAAAAAAAAAAAACTGATATAATAAAATATTAAAAATAAATAAATTCCCGGATGTTTTTCTTTAGCCAAAATGGTTCTTAAACTGAAGAAACCACTAACCTCTTTGCACTTTAGAAATTCTTCAACTTCATCACTTGATGGGGAAATATAATGTGTATCATTGTTATTTTGGTTCTCACTCAAGGCAACCTTAATGGACTCATCATTCTTTCCTTCTTTTAACTGTTCGTTGATTTTGAGCTCCTTCAGATTCTCAAAAAAATTGTTGACAAAAGGATTACGCTTTCCAAAAGATGCCGGAAAGTTTTCCATTGGATTTAAAGGCATGCAATCAATGTCCTGCAATGAAAAACAGAATCTCTTGGTTTGCATTCTTTTTAACAGAACATAAAATAGGTGATCATCTTGAAAAATGATGCAACAATGAAAAAGAATTACCATGACATATTCAACTCCTAAATCGGGCTGGTCAAACTGAACATGGTACCTACTGTGATCAACAGTTAGTACAGTGCCATTATGCACCTCTCTTGTCCTTGGATGAATTGCAATAATACGTTGTCCGACTGATAGAGGCCTAGCTAAATCAGCTGGAAGTCCTTCCCTGGTACCAGCACGAAGTTCAGCATAATGTCTCCTAACAGACTCCCGGTATTGATTAAGCTTCTCTATTTCTTGCTTCAAATAGTGCTCAGAAAATCTCCGTGGTTTGCCAAGGGAACTGCATAAACAAGATATACAAATTAACCATTGTGTAGCCTAGTTACCATAATATGCCAGAAGCACAACAATATCAACCCAAAAAACAAAAGGTTGAATAGAGAATACCCTTTAACCACATTCCACTCAACACGAGACAATCTTGGAACATGACCTAATCCAGTGTGATCCAGGTACTCAACAAACTCACTTTTTGCAAACCACGGGTAATCAATTACACTATAAAACCACTCAAAAGCACACCATCTCCGTGCTTGATACCGAGATAAACTGTTAGAAAGGCTTTCCTGTAAGCATACGCAAACGTAGATATTAAAAAAAATAAAATTAAATAAAAATCCAAAGATTCAGGCACAGCATATAATGGCAAGGGCACGTGGGGGTGGTGATGGTGTTAACCTTAGGATTTAGTTCTCTTTTACGAAGAAAAGGAACAGCTATATGAGGTTGATCATCCAACACTTTTACGGGAGAGTGGGTATCTTTTGTAATAAACGTATTCCACATACTCCTGGATTTCGTAGGTAAGTTGAAATGGTCTCCAAAAGGAACTTCTGTCGTTAGTGAAGTAGAATCATTCACTTTCCTTTTAAAATTTGTATCTGACGATGTATGGTCTAAAGGTTTCACCAATTTCCCTTCTAGGTGTGCAGAAGTATGAGAAGAGCGTTTTCCTTTAAACTCAGACATCTTAGCCTCATCTGAAGCCTGAAATCAAGTGCAAAGTGCATTGCAACCCAATATCACAAGATGCCACAGAAATATAATACTCTGAAGAAAATAAAAGCTGTACATTCACAAAGAGCTAAAGAAAGAAAGAAAGCAAATTCCACTTTCTTCTCAGCAACAAATACAGTTTAAAAGGACCAAAAACCGTCTCATCCCCTTTCTGTGAGGCCTTTTATTTGCAAGAAAATAAAGATAAGATTATATGTAGACTCTTTCAAAATATGACTTTATAACAGTTACAACCTTCAAGGCCAGATCAAACACCTCAATCTTCTAATGTTACTTACATGAGAGTCAGCTTGGGCTTCATCATCATATTGATAACATCTAGGCAACTAATAAGCAATATTCATATTCTTAAGTCATTCCATAAACCAAAAGACAAGTCCAGAAATATTAAGGAAGATGTTCAGAGCCTAAAGGAGAACTGGGAAAATTCGTTTCAATGAACTTACTTTCCTAATTTTCTGCGGGAAAGACTTCTGTTTCCTTTTCTGTATTCCAGCATCGGACTCATGACTACCAACCTTGGTCTTTTCCTCCATGCCCTTTTCAGATGACTCTTCTTAAACCAAAAAAGAAAAAGAAAAAAAAAAGGTCTCTCAGTCAAATAAGCACTTGTAGATAAGAGAGCCACATTGCATAGAAGATTATTCCCCGTTAAATAAGGATAAGTAGATGACAGATAAGCTGTTAATAGCTATAGTCTATGACTCTATGACAGATAAGCTGTTAATAAGGATAAGTAAATGCCTTACCAGTGACAGATGTTGTTGATGGCATCATCAAAGAAAGATTTGCCAAAGTTTGAAGGGCATCAAAGGATGAGTCCTCATCTACGCAAAGAAAATAGTCCAAATGAACAATAAGAAAAATCAACACATGATTGAAAGAATAGGACGAAAACTAACGAGAGTAACTATTTGAAATCTTATTTTGGTTAAAATAGAAGCTAACAGAACATTATATCAAGAGCTGTTTCAAAAAATGAAAATATAATAGATACTACTTAAAAGATGGGGACAATTCAAAACATAAATTTACCTTTCACAAAAAGAGATTTTCTACTTCTCTTCCTCAAACCCTTTGAAAGGGACCTTGGACTTTCCACGTTCACAATTTCAGCTTGAGTTTTTCCCTTTTCAGAACTTAATTTTTGTTTTTCTGTCCCAGTACAGGCTTCTTTAAGGTTATCCAAATGATCATTTGCACCACCTTCAACTTCTAGCTTTTTGCAACAACCGTCCTGAAAATTTGTATATAAAGCTTTGTGCTGGTCATTTCTGGTTCAGTACTTAAAATGCCAAACAGATTATGATACATATGTACACACAAAAAGACACACATGTCATAAAATAAAGGTTCTGTGACAGTTTCATATTACCATTCTTCCACCATCCTGAAGTGGTGAAGCTATTGCAGCTTCTGAATTCCTATTTGCCATCCGAGGAAGATGGGGCGAACCATTTCTTTGAGAGGCCTCAGTCAGAACCATAGCTATCTCATGAGCAACATCATCATCACTAGCCTCCATACTGATTTTCAACTTCTGCTTAGCAGCAGGTGAGACATCTTTGTCAGGAGATGATATAGGGACACGAGGAGTTCTTTTCCGCACAACATGAGACACAATTCCTAGAAAGAAAATTTCTGTGAGAAAATACGTTTACTTTTGGGAAATGTTGTAATCCCTGATTTCAAGGAATCAGTTTGGATAGCCTAAGATTAGGGGATTTTTTTTATTTTATTTAAGATTTTTCTGGTTTTATTTTTTTCCTAGTTTTACCACTCAGTTGTAAATATATACGTGTAAAAACCATTCCTAATTGAATAGAATCGATACCTTTTTCATCATGGTATCAGCGCTCTAGGTGCTTTCTCTAGGGAATTCGATTTTTTTCTGGTTCTCATTCCAGAATTTTTTTCCTCTCTTTTCTTTTTCGCCCCATTGTTTCTCTGCTTGGATTTGGTTTGCCATTTTCTGGTTCTCAATCCAGAATTTTTTCTTCTTCTTCGCCCATCGTTTTACTTCTATTTCTCTCAGTTCCTCTTAAACCATGTCAAACTCTACCGAGAATCAAGCCATCGAGAGCAACCACTCTGCTAATGGGGAATTACCCAACTTCCAGGCTGCCTATAGATTGAATGGAAAAAATTATTTAAAGTGGTCACAACTGGTGAGGACGCACTTAAAAGGCAGAGGCAAATTAAGTCATTTGCTTGGAAATGGCCCTAAGAAAGGGGATCCAAAATTTGACGCATGGGATGAGGAAGACTCAATGGTGATGTCCTGGCTTTGGAATTCTATGTCTCCATAAATCAGTGATACCTGTATGTTTCTCAATACTGCCAAGGAAATTTGGGAAGCTATCAAACAAACATATTCAAAAGTTCATGATGGTGTACTTGAGATGCATTTCCTCTAGCTCCCGAAAAGGACATCATATGGACTGGATTAAAAGGATCAGTCATCCGAAAATTAGGATTCATTTCTTGTTGCAAATATTCACTTGTAGCATACCATATCTCAATAGATTGTCGTAATTTTTCTACCACGTGTGCATTTCCATAATGATAGTGTTTTTCCAAAACTAACCTTTGTTGTTCAGCATCTTGGACTAGCCATCCCTTAGAAGGTGCGCAGAGTTATGAGATTAAGACAAAGATTGCTACTACTAAACAAGGAAGTCGGACTGTCACTGAATACTTCAACCTTCTACAAAGTCTCTGGCAAGAAATGGATCATTATCAATGCATCCAGATGAGATGTAGTGAAGATGCAGCCACGTTGAAGAGGTTTGTTGAGAAAGAATAATTTTTGGCTGGGCTTAATATCGAGTTTGATGCAGTGCGGGTTCAAGTACTTGGCAAGGAGGATTTGCCATCTCTCAATGAAACAATTTCAATAATTCATGCTAAAGAAGGAAGAAGAGGAGTTATGGTTGAGAATGTACCTATGGAAAGCTCGGCATTAGTGTCAAAAACAAGTGGGAAAAGTACTGCAGTAGAGCAGTTAGCCACTGAAAGAAGCAAGCAGCCAGACCGGCCAAAGCCCTTTAATAGAGATGATTTGTGGTGCACCTATTGTAAAAAAACCACGTCACACCAAAGAGAGGTGCTGGAAGCTTCACGGCAGGCCACAGGTCCCAAATAAGAATGAAACAGGAAGGGGAGGACAAGGAAGGGGACAGAATCAAGCTCATGTTGCAAGAGTGCAGCCAACGGATGATGACAGCAACCAAGGAGCATCTCTTGGATTCAATAGAGATGAGATTGAGAGATTGAAGAATTTTCTGAACTCACTGGAGAAGCCATCATCATCAGCAAGTACTTCTAATTTAGCCTTCTCAGGTATATCTATCCCTTCTCATATCCCTAATGCTTTGGATAATGTCTCAAACACATGGGTCATTGACTCAGGAGCCACAGACCATATGACCTTTTCCTCCACAAAATTTATCTCATACACACCCTATCCTAGTAATAAGAAAATCACCATAGCTGATGGTTCAGTCACTAAAGTTGCTGGTCAAGGAGATATCTTTATTAGTGATGTACTTACACTAAAAAATGTTCTCCATGTCCCAAAACTGTTCACCAACCTCCTGTCAATCCATAAACTAACCAAAGAAGCTAATTGCAGTGTGACTTTTTATCCTTCTCATTGTGAATTCCAGGAACAAGGTATGAGGAAGATGATTGGACGTGCTAGGGAAAGAGATGGCCTCTACTATCTTGAAGAACCGAGTGCACAACATAAAGTTGAGAATCGTTCCTCTTTGTCATTCCTTTCTGAGTCATTCAAATCCAATAAAGACAAGATTTGGCTTTATCACCTTCATTTTTGTTATCCATCATTTCGTGTCCTTAAAATTTCATTTCCTTCATTATTCAGTAAAATTGCAGTTGAAAGTTTTCATTGTGATGTATGTGAACTTGCAAAGCATAAACGTGTTGTTTTTCCAATAAGCAATAGAACATCTATTCCATTCACTGTTGTTCATAGTGACATTTGGGGGCCCTTTACTGTACCCAACATCTCTGGTGCTTGTTGGTTTGTTTCATTTATATGAGGACTGTACTCGTATGACATGGATCTTTCTCTTAAAAAACAAATCAGATGTGAGTCTTGTGTTTCAAAGTTTTTTTAATATGATTCAAACACAATTTGGGGTTGGGGTTAAACGGTTCCGATCTGATAATGCGAAAGATTATTTTAATCAAGTCCTTTCTCCATTCTTTCAACAACATGGCATCATTCATGAGTCATCTTGTATTAGCACTCCCCAACAAAATGTAGCCGAACGAAAAAATGGCCATCTTTTAGCAGTTACCCGAGCCCTTCTTTTTCAAAAACATGTTCCAAAAATTTTTTGGGGGGAAGCCGTGTTAACCACAGCTCACATCATAAATTGCCTTCCCACGAGGGTACTCAATTTTCAAAGTCCAGCACAAGTATTTGCAAAATTCTACCCCCACTTC
Source organism: Artocarpus heterophyllus (assembly GCA_025403435.1). Taxonomy (NCBI): domain Eukaryota; kingdom Viridiplantae; phylum Streptophyta; class Magnoliopsida; order Rosales; family Moraceae; genus Artocarpus; species Artocarpus heterophyllus. The sequence goes on from CM046342.1 coordinate 3,918,807, forward strand.
CAGATTACCAACAACCTTGTTCCAAAAATTTTTGGTTGTGTTGCCTTTGTTCATGTCCATTCACACCAAAGAGGCAAACTTGATCCAAGGGCTCTCAAATGTGTCTTTGTTGGTTACTCGTCCACTCAAAAGGTCTATAAGTGCTATCATCCTCCCACACGAAAAATTTATGTGTCCGTTGATGTCACCTTTGTTGAAAATGATCAATACTTTCACCATTCTTACCCTCAAGGGGAGATGACATTCATGGAAGATAAAGATAAAGATTTTTTTCTTCTTGATCTACCCGTGTCTAAGACATCTACTTCCATTCCCGTTCAGTCCGAGCTCCAATCTGAGCCTTTGCAATCCTAGCCGTCCTCTGTTCTTGTTGTTCCTGTGTCAGGAGAAAGAGATTCTCCTTCTACACCTGTTGCACAAAAGATAAACCATGCTCGTCCGCTTCAGGTTTATTCAAGAAAGAAAAGGCCATCTTCTCAACCATTGCAAGTGCAATCATCTGATCCAAACCCAGTGGCTAATGAAGCAAGTAAGTCAACCACTCCTACTTCTAATATACCAGATACCCAAACAGAAGATGATCTTGACATACCTATAGCTTTGAGGAAGGGAACTAGGACCTGTACCCAACACCCTTTATATCTCTTCATGTCCTACAAAAACCTATCTCATAGTCATAGGGCCTTTCTCACTAGCCTTAATAACATTGCTATTCCCAAAACATTATTTGAGGCACTAGGAGATGAGAATTGGAGGAATGCCATGAAGGTAGAAATGGAAGCTCTAGAAAAGAACAAAACTTGGGATTTGGTGAAATTGCCAAGAGGAAAGAAACTGGTCGGGTGTAAATGGGTCTTTACAGTGAAATGTAAGTCCGATGGTTCATTTGAAAGATATAAGGCGAGATTGGTTGCCAAAGGTTATACTCAGACTTACGGCATAGACTATCTTGAGACATTTGCTCCTATTGCAAAAATGAATACGGTGAGAGTGCTGCTATCATTAGCAGCCAACTTTGGATGGAAATTGCAACAATTTGATATCAAGAATGCATTCTTACATGGTGATCTTGAAGAAGAAATTTATATGGAACTTCCTCCTGGATTTAGTTCTACAAATGAAGAACAAATGGTATGTAGATTGAAGAAGGCATTGTACGGACTCAAACAATCTCCGAGAGCTTGGTTTGGAAGGTTTACCAGAGTCATGCTAAACCTTGGATTCAAACAGAGCCAAGGTGATCATACATTGTTTGTGAGACATTCAGCTTCAAGGAAAGTTACAGCGTTGCTGGTTTATGTGGATGACATAATAGTTACGGGAGATGATGTGGAAGAAATTGAAAAGCTAAAGGGATGTCTGGTAAAAGAATTCGAGATCAAGGAACTCGGTAGACTGAAATATTTTCTTGGCATAGAAGTAGCTCACTCTCAGCAAGGGATCTTCATATCTCAGCAGAAATATGTGGTTGATCTTCTGAAGGATACAGGTAAACTGGGATGTAAGTCGGTAGACACACCTTTAGAATCCAATCATAAACTGGGTAATGTCCAAGAAGATGCTACAGTTGACAAAGGTAACTATCAAAGGCTTGTTGGGAAATTGATTTATTTATCACACACTAGACCAGACATAGCATATGCTGTGAGTGTGGTGAGCCAGTTCATGCATAATCCCAAAGAGACTCATCTTAGGGCTATGAACAGGATCCTACAGTAACTAAAGGGGTCGCCTGGTAAGGGAATTTTGTTTAGACGTGGAGAAGGATCGAGTCTTGAAGCCTATACAGATGCAAACTATGCAGGGTCAGTGGATGATAGAAGATCAACTTCAGGTTATTGTACATTCTTAAGTGGAAATCTTGTCACATGGAGAAGTAAGAAACAAAACGTGGTTGCAAGATCAAGTGCAGAAGCAGAATTCAAATCAATGGCATTAGGGATTTGTGAGCTCTTATGGCTGAAGATAATTTTAGAAGATTTGAAGATTAAGTGGGAAGGTCCAATGAGATTGTATTATGATAATAAGTCAGCTATCAACATTGCACATAATCCGGTCCAACATGATCGTACGAAGCATATAGAAGTTGACAGACATTTTATAAAGGAGAAACTTGATAGTGGGCTGATTTGCACTCCGTTTGTCCACACAAAGGATCAGTTGGCAGTATATTCACAAAAGGATTATCTGGTTCAGTTTTTCAGAATTTAGTTAACAAGCTTGGAATGGATAATATCCATTCATCAGCTTGAGGGGGAGTGTGAGAAAATACGTTTATTTTTGGGAAATGTTGTAATCCCTGATTTCAAGGAATCAGTTTGGATAGCCTAAGATTAGGGGATTTTTCTGATTTTATTTAAGATTTTTCTGGTTTTATTTTTTTCCTAGTTTTACCACTCAGTTGTAAATATATACATGTAAAAACCATTCCTGATTGAATAGAATCGAGACCTTTTTCATCAATTTCCAACAGACATCAATTAAGTTATGACTAAATAACAATTACGTAGTTCAAAAAATCAATACAAATGAACAAAGAATTTTCATCGTGGTGCATAATTGTTCTGCACTATTCTATTGGCATGGAAGCTCCATATATTTTATATAGGTATAATGGCTGAACAGATAGCACGAAGAGAAAAGAAAATAATTTTTTTTCCCACCTGTCCGCCTCTTCTGCAATAATGGCAGGCATCCATTGCTTGGTGAAACCGAGTGAGATCGTGAAATATCTAGAAATTGCTCCTCTGATTCTTTATAGGCACGAGTTTGGAACTTCCCCCGTGCATGCTTTTTAGGCTTTTGAGATTCTCCTTGCTCATAGCTTTCTGATTCAGTATCACTTCCTCCCTGATATGTCAAAATCCACTTATCTTAGTTCCACACAGGCCATTCTGGCAAATGTTAGCAAAACCAACCAAATGAGAACTAGCTTAGCAGACATTAGCGGTAGAAAGTCTTAAGTTTTAAAAGTTAATAATTGAGATCTTCACCCACCAGTACACAGTAATGATCAGTCATCATTGCTACTAGTCCAACCACAGAGGCAGTGCCCTCAGGAAGTGATAAGTAGGCCTGGAAATAAAGAAAAACCCTAAATCAACATGTTTTAAGCAGAGTCCAAAAGAACAGAAGCCTCCTACAAGTCATATTCAACATTGTCTGCATTAAAGCAGCGCAACAATGATCGATAAAATGGAAACATAACGCACATCTAGCATAATAATTTTAGGTGCAAGCAGCATAGACAAAGGTGTTCGCTAAGCAGACATACCTTATTCATAGAGTAAAGGGCCTCTACCATTTCTGAAGACCGACTACGAACTGCAATAGCCACCTGAAAAATGAGACCATCTTATTATTATCTAAAAAAAAATTAAGATAAAATTTGGCAAAGGGCAAAGAATAATTGTGAATAATTTTCCAACAATGCAATGACAGGAGAACACCCCCTCCCCCCAAAATATGTAGACAAGTGGCTGTTCATGTACATCTATATCTACATATTAAAACACACAAGCCATGGTATATACTTCATGGGAAATTTTCTAACCTTCTTCCAATCTTTCCCGTGTTTGCGGTATGCTTCATAAAAACGTTCAAGCTCTTGCTTGCTCCATTGAGGCCCTAACAAGTCAGACAACTTCCTCCTCTACACATGTTAGAACAAGACAAACCACAAAAAATCAAATTACAATCATCTTATAAAAGCAGAGAATAACATGAACAAAAGAATTCGATTAATTCTATTTCGTGTACATCAGTATTTGTAGATGTCTAGGAGACAAAAAAGGTAACTAATCTTCCTAATAAAAAGGAAAAAATAAAAACTGATTCCTAGGATTTCTATTCCAGCTCACAAATATCTGGACTAACTAAATATGACACAATCAAATATGGTACATAATTACAAATATTCTAGAAGATCTTTCAACACTCCCCCTCAAGCTAGCATGAAGATATCACTCATGGCAAGCTTGCTAACTAAATTCTCATATTGCACCTTAGGAAGCCCTTTGGTGAGTATATATGCCACCTAACTTGTGGTAGGTATGTAAGACATGCATATCATGCCGCTGTCTATCTTCTCCTTGATAAAATGCGTCCACTTCTACATGCTTTGTTCTATCGTGTAGAACTGGATTGTGAGCAATAGAGATTGCTGCTTTGTTGTCACAATAGACCTAAATAGGCATTGGAATAGGAACTGAACTTTTAACTCCTCTAGGATTCTCTTGATCCATAATACTTCACAAAAACCATGTGCAACATAGCTGAATTCTGCTTCAACACTACTCCTTGCCACAACACTCTGTTTTTTGCTTCTCCACGTGACTAAATTTCCCCCTACAAAGGTGCAGTAACCCAAGGTTGAGCTTCTATCACTCACGCTGCCTGCCCAATCCGCATCTGTGTAGGCTTCTACCTGGAGATGACCTCTATTTCTGAATAAAATTTCTTTCCCTAGAGACCCTTTGAGGTAACTCAAAATTCTAAACACAGCTTCAAAGTGAGTAGGTCCAGGTGAATGCATGAACTAACTTACTACATTTACTGTGAAAGCTATGTCAAGTCTTGTGTGTGCTAAATAGATTAGTCTCTCAACTAATCTTTGATAACATTCTTGATCTACCACTTCATTTTTTGCCGCTGCTTTCGACTTCACATTACGCTCAGTGGGAGTCTCTACTGCCTTACAACCTATCATTCTTGTCTCCTTGAGCAAGTCTAGAATGTATGTGCGTTGGTTGATAAAAATTCCTTCCTTAGGCCTTGCAAACTCCATTCGAAGAAAATACTTTAGTTTTCCCAGATCCTTGACATCAAATTCGACCTCAAGCTTACTGTTTAAGTTGTTGATTTCACAGGAATCATCCCCAGTCATAATTATGTCATCCACATACACTATTAGAATAGCCACTTTACCTTCGATGGAATGCTTGAAGAGCAAAGTATGATCAACTTGACTTTGTGAGAAACCTTGTCTCCTAACAACATCTCCAAACCGTTCAAACTAGGCTCTAGGAGACTGCTTTAATCCATGTAGAGCCTTTCTCAATTTGCACACTTTGCCTCTTCCAACACTTTCTTCATATCCGAGTGGTGAGTCCCAATATACCTCTTTCTGTAAATCTCCATTTAAAAAGGCATTTTTGACATCAAATGATGGAGTGGCCAGTTGAAGTTAACTGCAAGAGAAAGAAGTACTCTAGCAACAGAAGCAAAAGTCTCTTGGTAATCTACACCATGAGTTTGAGTAAATCCTTTTGCTACTAGTCTTGCTTTGTATCTTTCCGCACTTCCATTAGCTTTACACCCATTTGCACCCAACTGTCTTCTTATCTTTGGGTAGATCAGTGACACTCCACGTGTTATTTTTCCTGAGAGCATTCATTTCTTCCATCATAGCTAATCTCCAATTCGGATCACCGAATGCTTCCTGAACAGTTCTTGGAACAGATAGGTTAGAAATCCTAGATACAAATGCTCTGTGAGTGTTTGATAATTTTTCATATGACAAGTATTTTGCTATAGGGTGTTTAGTACATGCTCGGGTTTCTTTTCATGATGCAATTGGACGATTAAGGTCAAAAGAAAACAAATTTAGTAAATCAAGAGATAAAGACGGAATAGGAGTAGAAGGAAGATTACTCTGAGTTGTAGGACCATTACTCGGTAAATTGGATTGAACATTTGCTGGAAGAATAACTGGAGGTATAGCATGTTCATGAAACTTCTTCCTAACATAAACCTGAAGCACAGGTTGAGGATTGTGATCCGTTTGAAGTACTTCTCCCCCTGTCCCTGATGGAGTACCATTTGGCATATTTGGATTAAGGGTACTGTCACTAGTTTCCATACTTCCAAAAATTGTTTATTAGAATTAATCAAAGGAGTGAGATTAGACACCTCTAGGATAGGTAAAGTTTCCCAAAAATTTTCTTCCTCAATTATGTTCTCCCCTTGACGAGAATTTTTTTGAAAGGTTGGTCCTCAACAAAGCTTACATCCATACTCTCGAAAAAAAAATTTGTGACTGGGTTAAAACATTTGTATCCCTTTTATTTGATGCATAACCAATGAACACACATTTCTCAGCTTTTGGATCCAGTTTTTGACCGAAAAACATATGGTATATACACATAACAAGTGCAGCCAAACACTTTTAAAGGCAGATCTGTCATTATCCGAGATGTGGAAATTTTTTTTTTTTAATTTGTAAAGGTGTGTCAAATTTTAAAACTCGAGATGGCATTCTATTTATTAAGTAACAAGCAGTCAAAGTGCATTACCCCCGAGATATTTAGGCACATTCATTGAAAACATAATGGCTTGGGCAACTTCAAGTAAATGCTTGTTTTTTCTTTCGGCAATGCCATTTTGTTGTGGTGTGTCACGACAAGTTGATTGATGAATAATACCTTTTTCCACAAAAAATGTCCCCAAATATTTGTTAAAATATTCAATCCCATAATTTGTTCTTAGAATGCCAATTTTTGTTTGAAATTGATTTTCAATCATAAGGAAAAAAATATTTAAACCGTTGTTCGACTTCAGATTTTTTTTCCAACAAATAAACCCAGCACACTTGTATGTGTTGGATTGTAAAGTTGTATGTTGGGTTGTACAGTTGTCATAGGAAGCTTATTACTAACCGGCTATACAAACTGTATAGGATTAGTTTAGAAAGTTTTATTTTTGGGCTCCTTATATTATGGGATTGACAGCTTTAGATAGTTTTTCCTATTTTTGTAATCTAGAAGTCTATATATTGCTGTGTGCATCTTCTTTCAATCAATAAGAGAAATTAGAGAGAAAATTCATCCCTATTTTGTGCCATGGTATCGGAGCTTAGGCTCTTTCTGGGATTGAAGACTTTGGCCTTCATGGCCTTTCTTTTTGCTACTCTGTTTTACTCTGTTTTCTAAAGAGAAAACAGAGTATTTTTTTCAGCCCTTGCTCTTTTTTCAGAGAACAAAACAGAGTGTTTTTTGGGTTTTTATCAACTTGTGGCCTTCATTGCCACGATCAATCAATCACAGCCTTCATCGTTGTGAAAATCTCTTCTATAAATCCCAAGTTTTTCTCCTACTATTTTTTCTCGCTTTTCCACCATGTCTGAAAGCAATACGTCAAACACTTCCGGCCAAACAGAAGAAGTGAATTCAACCCAAATGACGAGTGATTTGCAGAACATCCGGGCAACCTATAGGCTGAACGAGAAAAATTATCTCAAATGGTCTCAATTTGTCCGAACATACCTAAAGGGCAAAGGAAGGTTGAGCCATATTCTCGGGACAGGACCCAAAAAGGGAGATTCAACGTTTGAAGCATGGGATAAAGCTGATTCAATGATTATGTCATGGCTGTGGGACTTGATGGATCCAACCATAAGTGATATTTGCATGTTCTTGACAACTGCAAAGGAAATTTGGGACTTTGTTCGCCGGACTTATTTGAAAGCTCGTGATGCAGCCTAAGTGTACGAGATTAAGGTGAAAACAAGTGCAACCAAGCAAGAAGGCAAAACGGTGACAGAATATGCCAATCAACTGATGAACTTGTGGCAGGAACTCGATTATTGAGTGTTTGAGATGAAATGCCCAGATGACGCTGCTATTTTGAAAAATTTTATTGAGACAGACCGGGTGTATGATTTTCTAGCTTGTCTCAACCCTGAATTTGATCAGGTTAGAGTGTAGATTCTCAACAAGGAGGAAAAACCCTCATTGGAGGAGACAATCTCTCTAATTCGGGCAGAAAAAAGTCGAAGGGGTATAATGCTTGAACCAAAAACTCTAGAAGGGTCAGCCTTGGTGTCAAAGGCTGATCAACTTCAAATACATGAAAGAGGAAAGGCGGACCTATCAAGATCCTCAAGGAGAGACACTCAAGAGGGTCAGTGGAGAGATAACAAGGACAATTTGTGGTGCACCTACTGCAAAAAGCCGAGGCACACCAGGGAGATTTGCTGGAAATTGAATGGAAAACCGTCAAGCAGAGAATGGGGCAACCGAGGAGGACAACATAAATCACAAGGAGGACAACAAAGATCTCAGGTTCTTTTTACTGAGCAAACCAATCAAAAAGAAGGGCAGGAGAAAAGGGGGCTCAACAGTGAGGAGATCGAGAGACTTAGACCTACTAGGATCTCTTGAGAAGAACACAGGTACATGTTCATTGGCACTTTCAGGTAAGACTCTTTTTTCCTTTGGTTTACATGCCTCAGATAAGTGTTTTACCAACTCTTGGATAGTTGACTCAGGAGCCACCGATCACATGACCCACACCTCACAATATTTCAAAACCTACACTCCATGCCCTAGTAATAGGAAAATTGTAGTAGCAAATGGTTCTCTAGCTACAATTGCGGGATTAAGAGACATTTATGTGACACCTTCTCTAATCCTTAAAGAGGTCCTCCATGTACCAAAACTATCAACAAATCTTCTTTCAATTCAAAAGCTCATAGAAGATTTAAAATGTTGTACAATATTTCATCCTTCCTGTTAGCAAGGCTAGTTCAGTCTTTTTATTATTATTTTAAGTTTCTAATAAGTTGGTTAGCCGGGTAGTTTCCTGATATCTAGGATAGTTAGTTAAGCTCTATTCCTAGCTGCCAAGGAAATAAATAAAAGGCAGAGGCTGTACCTTAAAACTTTAAGTTTTCCGATTTTAATAAAAGAAGTTGCACCATAGTTTTTGGCTCTCTCCTCTAGTCGGATTCTTCACTTCCTACTGTGTTTTTCAGGACCAGGGCTCAAGGAGGAAGATTGGACTTGCTAAGGAAAGGAATGGTCTCTATTATCTTGAAGCACCAAGTCCCTCAAAGAGAGTCATGAATAATCTGTCTTTGTCATTTCTTAGTTCTTCCAATAAAGATGTTATTTGGTTTTACCACCTTCGTCTTGGTCATCTATCTTTTCGAGTCTTAAATGTCATGTTTCCTTCTTTGTTTAAACGATTGAGTATTACAGATTTTCATTGTGACATTTGTGAACTTGCAAAACATACTCATGTACCCTTTCGTATTAGTAATAAAAGAAGTTCACATCCGTTTGATTTGATTCATAGAGACACTTGGGGGCCATCCACAATTCCAAATATTTCAAGGTCTCGTTGGTTTGTTTCCCTAATTGATGATTGTACAAGGGTTACATGGTTATTTTTACTCAAGCAAAAATCTAATGTTAGTGGTGTCATTCCAAACTTTCACTCCATGATTCAAAATCAATTCGAGGTAAAGATCAAAAGCTTTAGGTCTGACAAATCAAGAGACTATTTCAATCAAATTTTGTCCCCTTACTTCAAAAAAGAAGGTATCATCCATAAGTCATCTTGTAATAACACACCACAACAAAATGGGATTGCAGAGAGGAAAATGGCCATTTACTTAATACTACACGGGCATTGTTATTTCAAGGGAATGTTCCTAAATCCTATTGGGGAGAAGCTATTCTTATGCAACATACCTGATAAATAGACTACCCTCACGAACATTAGATTTCAAAACTCCCATGGAAGTCTTTGCCAAGTTTTATCCACATTTCAAAACGTCATATGGTCTCACACCTAGAGTCTTTGGTTGTACTTTTTTTGTTCATGTTCACAATCAACATAGAGGAAAATTAGACCCCGAGCAATCAAGTGTGTTTCTCGGCTATTCATCCACACAGAAAGGGTATAAGTGCTATCATCCTCCTAGGAAATTCTACACATCTGCAGATGTCACTTTTACTGAGAATAAACCATACTTCTCAGAGTCAACTTCAGGGGGAGATTTCACGCACAGAGGATAAAAACTTTGGTGATCTTGGTTCCTTTGGTTCCCTTGATATTTCTTCCTCAGTCCCATCTTCTTCTACTAATAAACAGACCGAGTCAGTGTCCACTCCAGCGTCTGTCTCAGAACCAGTATCCACTCCAAAGTTAGTTCCCGAATCTGTGTCTATTCCTACAAATGTTCGAATTTATGACTCTAATAGGTTTCCTCAGGTGTATTCGAGAAAACCAACTATTCCTGACCTGACAAAAGTCCAAAATTTCAATCCGAGTTCTGAAAATGAAAACATGGTAAGTTCTGATCCCTCCTTGCACATGCACTCTGCTGAAACACAAAAATGATTCAGATCTTCCTATTGCTGTTAGAAAAGGTACCCGAGAATGCACAGAGCGACCCTTGTACCCTTTGTCACACACTGTCTCACTTAAACATCTGTCACCACTTCAGAAAAAATTCATTGTAAGCTTAAACATTGTCTCTGTCCCAAACACTCTATCTGAGGCATTGTCAAAAACCGAATGGAGAAAAGCCATGACAAAAGAAATGGCTACCCTCGAGAAAAACAACACTTGGGAGATTGTTGACAAGCCCAAGGACAAGAATCTAGTTTGTTGCAAATGGGTTTTTACTCTGAAATACAAGGCTGATGGTTCTCTCGAAAGGTATAAAGCGAGATTGGTGGCTAAAGGCTATACTCAGACATATGGAGTCAATTATCAAGAGACGTTTGCTCCAGTGGCAAAGATGAACATTGTAAGAATCCTACTATCCCTAGCAGCACATTTTAATTGGCAAATTCAACAGTATGATGTGAAGAATGCCTTTTTGCATGGAGACCTGAAAGAAGAAATTTACATGAGCATCCCACCGGGCTTTGAAGGAAAAGAAACAACTAATAAAGTGTGTAGGTTGAGAAAAGCTCTATACAAGCTTAATCAATCGCCTAGAGCCTAGTTCGGAAGATTTGCCAGCGTAATGAAGGCAACAGGACACAGACAGAGCCAAGGAGACCATACTCTTTTCATCAAACATTCAGCAAAAGGGGGGATGACAACGCTTCTTGTATATGTTGATGATATCATTGTCACCGGGAATGATGAAGAGGAGAAACAAGCCTTAAAGCAGTGTTTGATTAGAGAATTTGAGATCAAAGGAGCTGGGAAGACTAAAATACTTCCTTGGAATCAAAGTTTCTTACTCGAGACAGGGAATATTCATCTCATAGCAGAAGTATGTGAAGGATCTTTTGAGGGAAACAAGAAAACTAGCTTGTAAACCGGCAACTACACCTATTGAACCAAATCAAAAACTTTGGGAGGCAAAAGAAGAACCAACCGTTGATAAGGAGATGTATTAGAGGTTAGTGGGAAAACTCATCTATCTTGCTCATACTCAACCAAACATAGCATATTCAGTAGGTGTGATTAGTCAGTTCATGCACGATCCAAGGGAATCCCATCCACAAGCCGCTTATCGGGTGTTACACTACTTAAAAGGTTGTTCGGGAAAAGGAGTTCTATTCAAAAGAAACAATAACCTCACATTGGAAGCTTATACAGATGCAGACTATGCAGGATCTACAGTAGTTAGGAGATCGACATCTGGCAATTGCACATTTCTTGGTGGCAATTTGGTAACTTGGAGAAGCAAAAACAGAATGTGGTGGCAAGGTCTAGTACAGAATCAGAGTTTAGGGCATTGGCTCAAGGATTGTGCGAATTGTTGTGGCTTAAGATCATTCTAGATGATTTGAGGATCAAGTGTGAAGCACCTATGAAACTATACTGCGACAATAAATCAGCAATTAACATTGCTCATAACCCCTTACAGCATGACAGGACAAAGCACATAGAGATCGACAGACACTTCATCAAGAAAAAACTAGAAGAGGGGTTAGTCAGAATGCTTTATGTCCCTTCAAGAGGTCAATTGGCAGATGTTTTAACAAAAGGGCTAAATAGTACGGCCTTTCATGAGATCATTTTCAAGCTGGGAATGGAAGACATCTATTCTCTAGCTTGAGGGGGAGTGTTGGATTGTACAGTTGTATGTTGGGTTGTACAGTTGTCATAGGAAGCTTATTACTAACCGGCTATACAGCCTGTATAGGATTAGTATAGAAAGTTTTATTTTTGGGCTCCTTATATTATGAGATTGACAGCTTTAGATAGTTTTTCCTATTTTTGTAATCTAGAAGTCTATATATTGCTGTGTACATCTTCTTTCAATCAATAAGAAATTAGAGAAAATTCATCCCTGTTTTGTGTCAGTATGATCATCAATAAAGGTCACAAACCATTTTTTGCCAAAAAGTGCGTGAACCTTACATGGACCCCAAACATCACTATGAAGCAAATAAAACGGTTTTGATGCAAAATAAGGTTATATTGGAAATGAAACATGATGAGCTTTGGCTAAATGACAAGCCTCACAATAAAGTTTTGAACAATCAATTCCTTTAAACAACATAGGAAATAAGTGTTTGATATATGAAAAGCTAGGATGTCCTAACCTCGTATGCCATAACATGACTCTATCATAGACAAAGTTTGAACTAGTGCTACTTAAACCCTAAGCTTTTTTATTGCCGAAAGGAGTTTCACCAAGTAGTACAACCCATTTATTTCTCTAGCAGTTCCAATCGTCTTCCCTGAGTTCTGGTCTTGAAAAATACAAACAGAAGGAGGGAAAAGAATGGAACAGTTAGAATCTTTGGATAATTTGCTGACAGAAAGAAGATTTCAAGCAAGTTTTGGAACATGTAAAACAGATTTTAGAGAAATTTTTTCTGAAATTTTAACGTTCCCTTTGCCTGCAATGGATGAATAACTACCATCAGCTATTCTCACTTTTTCAACACCAGAACACGGATAATATGAATTAAACAGTTGGGAGCAATTTGTCACACAATCGGAGGCCCCCGAATCTATGATCCAAGGACAAGTTTTTCCAAGAATTGAAAGTGCTAAAAGATTGCTACCTGTTTGCACCATAGAACCGATAGGAACATTAGGTGATGAATAAGATTTTAATAGTTTAAGAAGATGATCTAATTGCTCTTTACTAAACGGGGATGATTCAACCTCATTAGCCATAAGTGTGTTCTGTTCACCGGGTTTGTTTGCCCCGCCTTTAGGACGTCAACCATGCAACTTGTAGCAGTTCTCTCAGGTATGGCGTGTTTTCCCACAGTAGTCACAACGCAGGTTATTTTTGTCTCCTACTCGCTGATTTTGGGACACTTTGCGGCTAACTTGAGCTTCAGGAGTGGCTAAGGCTAACCCTTCCACAATTCCAGTCGTGCTTGCTGCCTTCTTTCCCAGCATTACTTGCCTGCGGCTTTCTTCTCTCCACACTTTTGCAAATACTTCCCTAATTGGAGGCAGAGGATTTCTTCCAATAATTCGGCCGCGGACTTCATCGAATTCTACGTTTAAGCCTGCAAGAAACTTGAAGAATCGACCAATATTCACCATCTTCTAATAGTGATTACATTCCTTGGATGATTTCCACTCGTAGTTGTTGAATAAGTCCAGGTCCTGCCAAATCCTCTTAAGAGAATTAAAATACGTCGCCACAGAATCCTCACCTTGGCGAATTTCCCCAGGTTTTAGAGTTAATTTGTTAACTTGGGATTGATTCCCCAAATCAAAGTACATTTGTGAAACATTGTCCCATAACTCCTTGGCTGTAGAGTAACAGAGATGACTCGCCCCTATCTGCTCGGTCATGGAATTAACCAACCATGTCATCACCATTGAGTTCACAACATCCCAAATGGCATAGGCTGGATCCTTCACGTCAGGCTTCTTTGTATCTGCTGTGAGATAGCCGATCTCGCCTCTCCCTCGCCTCTCCCCCTAATTTACATGCGAACGGATTGTGACCACCTGAGGAAGTCGCCATTTAGTCGGATTGTTGTTATCTGAATGGAGTGATTTTCAAAAAACTTCGGACGCTTGGAGGCTTAGATTGAGAAGGCTGACTTGTGACTTCAGACATTGTGGGAACAAGAAAGTAGAATAAAACCCTAGGACTTAATTTTCTGCTCCGATACCATAAAAGTAGAGAATAACATGAACAAAAGAATTCGATTAATTCGATTCTCGTGTACTTCAATATTTGTAGATGTCTAGGAGACAAAAAAGGTAACTAATCTTCCTAATACAAAGGAAAAAATAAAAACCGATTCCTAGGATTTCTATTCTAGCTCACAAATATATGGACTAACTAAATATGACATATAATCAAATATGGTACATAATCACAAATGTTCTAGAAGATCTTTCAACATCTTAAGTTTTACCCATTTAAAACATCAGGGAGGAAAAGAAAAGATCTTTTTTAGGTAATACATAGATGGAATAAAAAGAGAAATCCATCAAATAAGCACTGCAGATTCATATGTTGCAGCTTCTTATTCCCAGAACAGTGAAGATTTGAGAGAAATTGAAGAATATTTTTCTCTTATTCTTATTCAAACGTATGTGCAGCAATATATATAGGACTGGAAATCAAAAATTAGTCCACCAATCTAGTGATATAGCTAATATACAGATAACAAATTTCCTAAACATCTGAATCTTAGGAAATTAGATAATCAGCTACCCGAATCCCATATTTGCAGCCTATACAACTCAGCAAATCACAAGAGAAAATTATTCCCTAATTTTCGAGAATCAATCTCATAAATTATACACTCTCCCTCAAGCTGGGTGATAGATATTCATCATTCCCAACTTGCAATTCAATTCTTCAAAGGTGGTTCGAGCTAATGTCTTGGTGAGCACATTTGCAATTTGATGACAAGTTGGTGTATACAGGAGGTCCACAATTTTCCCATCTAACTTCTCTTTGATGAAATATCAATCAATTTCCACGTGTTTGGTTTGGTCATGATGAACTGGATTTCTGGCAATTCTTATAGCAGCTTGATTGTCGCAATACATGTTGATAGGTTCAGCGGTTGTGATGCCCAGTTCATTGAGTAGTCTTCTTAACCACATTCCTTCACAAATCCCATAGGCCATTGCTCTAAATTTAGCTTTTGCACTGCTTCGAGCAACTACTGATTGTTTATTACTTTGCCATGTTACGAGGTTCCCCCACACAAATGTCCAGTGTCCAACGGTAGACCTGCGATCAACTGTAGAGCCTGCCCAGTCAACATCTATAAAGACTTCAATTTTCTTGGTGGGATTCTTACTAAAGTACAGTCCTTTTCTTAGTGTCATCTTAAGATACTTGAGTATTCAGTAGACTGCCTCCATATGTTCTTCAGTGGGTTGGTTCATGAATTAACTTACGACACTCGCGGGGAAACCAATATCTAGTCTAGTGTGGGATAGGTAGAACGGTTTTCCTACCAATCTTTGATAGCGGCCTTTGTCCACAGGTGCACAGTCTTCTTTGATTCCAAGCTTCACTGTTGAGTCCATGAGAGTTTCAACTGGCTTACACCCCATCATTCCAATTTCCTTGAGAAGATCAAGTACATATTTCCTCTGAGAGAGAGATTCCTTTCCTTGTCCAAGCCACTTCCATTCCTAAGAAATATTTGAGATTCCTAGGTCTTTGATCTCAAATTCCCTGGCTAGGAGTTCCTTAAGTTTATTCATTTCTACTGTAGAATTGCCTGTCAAAACAATATCGTCTACGTACGCAATTAGAATAACCGTTTTTCCGGTGGGAAAATGCTTGATGAAGAGCGTGTGGTCTGTTTGGCATTGATTATACCCATCTCTTCAGGACTTTGGAAAACCTGTCGAACTAGGCACGTGAAGACTGTTTCAATCTACATAAGGACTTCTTTAAGTTTGCAAACTCTGTTGATTGTAGCAAGAGATTCAATCTCAGGAGGAATGTCCATATAGACTTCTTCAAGATCCCCGTTGAAGAATGCATTCTTGACATCTAATTGGTAAAGAGAGCAATCCAAGTTGGATACCAAGGAGAGGAGGACATGAACAGTGTTGAGCTTTGCTACAGGTCCAAACGTTTTCTGGTAGTCAATCCCGTATGCTTAAGTTAATCCTTTAGCCAAGAGGCGAGCCTTGAATCTTTCCGCATTTCCATTTGCTTTGTGTTTGACTATAAAGATCCATTTACACCCAACAACTCGTTTTCCTAGTGGCAATTCTGAGAGCTCTGTTTTTCTCTAATGCACTAATTTCTTCAAGAATGGCTGCCTTCCATTCAGGTACCTTAATGGCTTCATGAACGGAATTGGGAACCTGTATCTGATCAAGATTGCTGATAAAGGCCTTATAACTCAACGAGAAACTTTTATAGGAAACAAAGTTGTAGATGGTGGTTTGTACAAGATCTTACACCTTTTCTCAAAGCAATTGGCCAATTCAGATGTCAAAAACTGGCCCAGTAATACGTGGTTTAGAGATTTTACCTTGGGAACTGTCAGGATGGCCTGTACTCAGGTTGGACTCCTAGACTGGCTCAAGATATACTCGGTTCTCGGTTTCCTGTTCCGTCTTGAAGTCTTCTCCTTCTAGAAGAGACATGAAGATTACTGTTTGGGACAGGGGAATTGTTAGTATCTATTGGTAGAGTTGACGGTTCAATGGGATCATTAGCAACATTCTGAGGTTCAATTTGAGACACAGACTTACTCTCGGGAAATTGAGGGATATGGTCTGACATAGAATTTGTGGGAATTACTGAAGGTTCAGATGAAGTGAGTGATTGAGTGGGAATGCTATTCCAAAGCTAGTATTCATTGACTATGTTCTCCCCCTGAATGACAGGTTTAGGATAGTACGGATGTTGTTCAAGAAAGGTGACATCCATTGTATTGTACAAGCATCTTGTGATGGGAGAGAAACATTTGTATCCTTTTTGGTTTAGTGAATACCCTAAGAATATGCATTTGATGGCTCTGGGATCAAGCTTTCCTCTATGATGCACATGAACATAAGCGGAACATCTGAATACTTTAAGGAAATGGTAGACACAATTCTAGAATGTGGATATAACTCAAGGAGGGTACTTACAAGTGTTTTGAAATTTAGAACACAAGAAGGCATCCTATCAATAAGATAGGTAGCTATAAGTACAGCTTTTCCCCAGAATTGTTTAGGGACATGAGTTGTGAACATGAGAGATCTGGCTATCCCAAGAAGATGCCTATTTTTCCTTGTAGCCACCCCGTTTTGTTGAGGTGTGTCAACACAAGAGCTTAGGTGAACAATCCCAAAACTTGACAGATAATCACTAAGAATTGAAACAAAATATTACCTAGCATTGTCAGTTTCAACACTTGGATATTTGTTTGAAATTAGGTTTGGATCATGGCATTGAAATTTTTAAATATCTGGCTTGCTTCAAATTTTCTTTCAAGAGAAATAACCAAGTGATTCGAGTATGATCATCCACAAATGAAATGAACCAACGTGTTCCTGTTATGTTTTTGATTCAAGAAGGCCCCCAAATATCAAAGTGAATTAGCGAGAAAGGATGTGATTTTTTACATGGAAGTTTGGGATATGAATTTCTAACATGCTTTGAAAGTTGACACACTGCACATTGAAATTGCTTTGAATTTTATTTTTGAATAACGAAGGAAAAAACTTTTCCAAATACAAGAAATTAGGATTACCTAGGCGATAGTGATTTCACATGATGCCACCATCGTTATTGGAACCAAGGCTTGACAAAGCTTTACTTTGACACTTAATCTCTAACATAACTTGGAGGACTTGTCTTTCTTGTGGGCCTTCACTTTTGAGGAGATAAAGTCCCGAGCACTCTCTAGCACTGCCAATCGTCTTCCTTGAATCCAAGTCCTAAAATTCACAAAGGTTATGAACAAATTAAGCCACACAATTTTCATCACAGGTGAGTTTAGTGACTGATAAGAGATTACAATCAAGAGTTGGAACAAGAAGGACAGAGTTGAGAATAAGAGAGTCTGAAATTTTGGCTGAACGGATCCCTATTACTTTGGATGCAGATCCATCAACAATTCTAACAGTGTCTTTCTTGGCAGGTTTTAAGGTTCATAAGAAGATAGGCATCACCCATCATGTGGTCTGAGGCACCTGAATCGACAATCCATAGTTTCTTAATTTGCTTCACATTAGGAGCTTTGAGAACGTTACCTGATTGAGCCAATGTTGCAAACGATGCTGGAGTTGGCAAGAACTGTCTGAACATCTTCTGAAGAAGTTCAATTTGCTCTTTGCCAAATAAGATGTTTCGGTTGTGGTTGTGCCGTCAGTTGTGGAGGCAACATTTCCATGACTCTCTTTGTTGTTTTGTCGTGGTTTCCAGGTCGCCGGCTTGCCATGGATCTTCCAACAGTTGTCTCTAGTGTGTCCGGGTTTACGTCAATGATCACACCAAGGTCTTCCCTTTCGGGGCCGATTGCCATCAATTTGAGATTGTTGGGAGTCCTTGAACAGCAAGTGCAGACCCTTCTCCGGTTACTGGAGTGGTAGATGGTGAACCCAACATGATTTTCTTATGGCTCTCCTCTCAACAGACTTCAAAGAAGGCTTCGTAGATGCTTGGTAGGGTTTTGTCCCCAAAATTCTGCCTCGCACTTTGTCGAGTTCTTTGTTGAGTCCTAACAAAAATTTGTACACCCGGTCTTTTCGACGATCTGTCTGTACAAGGCTTCATCTCTAGTACACTTCCACTCAAAGGTTTCAAAAGATCTAACTGCTACCAATATCGTGTGAGAGAATTAAAGTATTAAGTAACTGAGGATTCACCTTGTCAAAGGTCATGAAGGATGCTCTCGGCCTCAAACAGTTCGAATGTATTTTCAAAGCTGGAATAGGTTTCTTTGGCAGTGTCCCATATCTCCTTGGCAGTTCTGTAGGGAAAAAAGTTTTGTCCAATCTCCTTCACTATGGAATTTACCAGCCAAGACATCACCATTTTATTTTCAGACTTCCATGCTCTGAATTTAGGATCATCTTTGTTTAGGGCTGCAACTACACCGGTAAGGTAATCATCATTTCCTTTTTCACATACGAACATCATAACGGATTGTGACCACTGAAGGTAATTATGCCCATTTAATTTGTGACCAGTAATGGGCAGATTGCTACTCTCGGTTTCTCCATTTGAGCCTGTCATGGCTGTTTTAGAATTGGAGGTGACTTCCGACAAAAAGCTGGTGGCCATACCGTATTTTGTCATGATAGGAGGTTGGTCTTAGAATAGCTCTGGTACCATAAAGATTTGAGAAATTGAAGAATATTTTTTTCTTATTCTTATTCAAACATATGTATAACAGTATATATAGGACTGGAAATCAGAAAATTAGTTCACTAATCTAGTGATACAACTAAGATACAGCTAACAGATTTCCTACAAATCTGAACCTTAGGAATCAGATAATCAGCTACCTGAATCCCATATTTGCACGTATACAACTCAACAAATCACAAGAGAAAATTATTCCCTAATCTCCAAGAATCAAATCTCATAAATTCTACAAACAGCAATACATAGACACTTCATACGGACTAAATTCAAAATTTTAGGCTCCAGTATATATGATACACCCAAAAAATTACACTTTAAACTAGTTCTTGAAAGCTAAAGGAGAGAACAAAAACAACGGTACCAAGAGTTAAGGAAATAGAGAGAGTATCATCTTCTGAGTTCTTTCTCGCAGGAATTTTTCAGCACCAGAGGCAGAGAAGAGCATTCAAAATGTTTTGGCTCCAAAGAGAACAAGCATATAAAAAATGGTTTTGTCCTAACTTATTTGTTGAAAAGGAATCATCAAAGATATTCTCAGTAAGACTATAATATGGCCAAAAAACCAAATCATTATAAAAGAAAAAGAAAAAAAAGGCATAAATGTTTATATGATCAAATTTCAAGGCATTACCATGTAACATGAATGTTTATATGATCAAATTTCAAAGCATTACCATGTAATAAGCATGAGACTAATGACTCAGGGAACACCATTACTTACTTTTTGCCTTCTTTTTTTAGCATTCTCTGCATGTTTGTTAGGAGAAATTTCACTAATATAAGAAAACCGCTTAGTCCCACCACCCTTTGATTTTTTTGATGGGGCCATGATGAACTTCCTTAGCTTTCTGAAACAAAACAAGTGATATTTAAAAAAGCAATATCAGATTACAGAAGACAAACAAATCCAGCCATAACACAACAAGTTTCCAATCTTCACTCTTCTTTATCTTTTGATTTATTTATTCCTCTTCTCCATTTGTTAACTTTCCCGCCAAGTCTATAAAACAGACTAATGAAGAATTCACTGTTCTAGCCTTTAAAGCACAGCGTTAATTCTCCAGCCAACCAGATGACCTAGCAGTGATTTTGTCTGCTCAAAAAAAGAAAACAAAAAAAAAAGTAAAAAAAAAAAAAAATCCACACTCGTATCCAACAATTCTCACGATCCAAGGCGTCATAACTCCAATTATCAAAAATCAAAACCGAAATTAAACACGAGAAAAGCACTAAAGACCTAAGCGCCAAACCAAACTACCGATTCATACTTCGACAACAAGAAACGACCGAGAAAAAAGAGCGAAAATCCTCAAAATTCGCAACTATTTCCCGGACCCAAGTTTTCTCAGCAACCAAACGGAAAGTATAAAACCCCTAAAAAAACCAAAAAAACAAACGAGAAATCCTCGACATTACACGAATTTGGAGCTCCGAATTCGGAGAATTTTTCGGAAAGCAAAGATGAAAACGGAATCGGAGAAATTGAGAACGCCGTGCTCACCAATCAAGCCGGAGAAGCGGTTGGGGACGGAGACACCGATCGGAGCAGAGAAAATCCGAGCGATTGAGCAGAGAACCAGAGGAAACGAGCTGTGGAAGAAGGAAAAGAAAGAGAAGAAGATCGTGAAGAAGAAGAAGACGACGAAACAGTGATGTTATTGGAGAGGAAGAAAGGAAAGAAAGGGAAAAGAAGAAGAATGAGGGAAATTTGAGGGCATAACCGCGAAACTTCAAAATAAATACCGAAGAATTTTTTTTTCATAAATTTTGCCTCGTTTTTGAAATTCTAAATTTTATAAGTTGGTGGCTTATCGGTCGTTGTGTGAGGCGCACAAAATGAGAACAAACGACGTCGTTTGCCAGATTAAGCCAGTTTGGAACCTTATTTATACGCCAGCACGTGCTACTATTCTGTTGCGTGGACCGTGGGTTTGATGGGTTCGCTTCAGTACCTGAAAATGGGCCTAGTTGTGGTCTACAATCTGTTCAAAGGTTTTTCCGAACGACATGTTGCAAAGCCACTTTTTGTTTTTTTGAAATGTCAAAACAACATTTGAGTGTTCGGCAACGTTGTTACGAAAAATATCATTTCAACTACTATTATATAAAGCCTTTATATACTAAAATATGAAGTAAAAATAAAATATAATGTAAAATTTTTATATATTATAATAAAATATTTTTAATTTTTTATACTAACTGTGTTACCAAATGCACTTATTAATATTATATTGTTATAATTTAGACGAATAAAGAAAATGTCAAATTTTTAAAATAAATATTAGGTTTTGAAAATATTTATGTAAATAAAAAATATTTATATTGTAAACAAATGATAAATACATTTTTTGCATCAAAATTCATGTGTAAATAAAAAAAATTTATAATGTAAACAAATGAGTAAATAAATTATGTACACTATATATTTAAAATTTATTAAAAATATTTTAAAACTTGTTATTTACTACAATTGGTGTTGGAATTTCTTCTAATTTTTGTTTAGATTTTACTAGTTTAGTTAGTCTATATTGTTTAGAATCTTTAGCACCCTTAATTGCTTTTTCAATCCCCACTTAAAGCAATATGTTCTCTTAGAGGGGAAAAAAATGAGAATGACATATTATCATTCAAGAAAAAAAAAAGGAAAATAAATGGAGAAAAGAAAAAATGATGAGAATTTCACCCAAAAAAAAAAGACGTAAGGAAAAGAAATACGGAAAAATTTTGAGTGATGGAAACAAAAAAGGGAAAAGAAAGATAATCTCGTAGGCAGTTTAATAAGGTATTTGGGAGAGTACTTTAAACAATTAGTTTAGGTTTGTGAACTATAGTATGTGAAAGTTTTACACTATAACATTTTTTACTGTAGCAGAGTGTGTTTAGAAACATAGTTGTAATTGTGAGTTGAAAGCAAAACACTGTAGCACACGAGAGGTTTATACTGTAGCATACTTTTACTTTACATTTGTAACATAAGAGAGCTTTATATTGTAACAATTGAAACTAATGTGTTAAAACTGACTTTGCTAAACAAATTGTAAAAAAGAAAAACGAAAAACGAAAATTAACCCTTATAAATTATACGATTTGTCGTTTTATATGAACAACTAACTTATTTTGTTTGATTTGTCGTTCCCATTCACATACTGCCTACCTGCGAGAGTCAGTCAAACTCTGAGCTTTAGGGTTTTTCTTTCACTTCCTATTCGAAACTCAAGCTATTTTCAATTTCCTTAAAAATTAGTTATCCACAATTTGTAAAGTTTTTTAAATTTCAAAACCCATGCTTAAATTTCTCTGCAAACCATTCTAGTTTGGAAAGTCGTATTATAAGACCTTCACCACCAACCAGTAACCTAGCTTTTCTTCTCAGATGGATCTCAAGTAGCTCAAATGAAGAATCTTTTACATTTTCACACCTTAGAAACTCACTCAGGTTCTCTTCAAAAAACGCTTTACTTGCTTCTAGATGTGTTAATCTTGAGACTTGTTATACCACACCCACCAGAACGACTCGAATGACCGAATCAAACACACACAAATTAGAAGGAAAAAAAAAAGGAAGAGAACAAGACAAATCGACACAAAGAGCTTTTTACCGAGATTCGGACAAATTTGTCCTACATCCCTGTTGAGCTATTCCACAAGATTACTCGATCTACTATCAGAAGTTTATTACACTTTCTCAACTTACAGAGATCACTCAAACCCTAACTCACTAAATGCAGAACAATCACCAAAGAGATTTTAGCGTGTTACCAATAAGAAAGTACCCAGAGGATCGAGAAAAAACCCTAATGCTTCCCTGATTTTCTCAAAACCCAATCAACTTTTTCTCTATCTACAATTTGTTCTCTCGAGTTAGTCCCTCTCTCTCTCGACCAGAAGAATTGATGAAGATCTATAGGGTGTTGGTCATCATAGTCAGAACCATTGGTTAGAACTATAAACACTGTAGCATGTGAGAGCTTTATACTGTAGCAACTTTTTTGCTTTTACCGTAGCATGTGAGAGATTTACAGTGTTCTTAACTGAAAAGTTGGTTAAAACCAACTAATGTTACAACAAATATATACTCAGGGTTAAAACCCTATCTAAGATAGTAGCCGTTGATGTAGTCCACGTGTCACTCATTAGTTCTTCTTTCCATAGCAAAACCATCGCGCTTGAAATGTTTCCCAAACTTGACTCCAAACAACACCGCACTTCACTCAAGGTTGTAATAACCTTCTGCTCATGTCATTTATAGGACTTACCCTCAAAAACCCCACCTTAAGTCCAACAAGTGATGGGTAAATCATGAGTTCCTTTGTAGGGGTCATTGTTCATTTCTTCGGACACTACACTTTGCCTATGCTTAGCAAGTCCAGACATTTCAACCTTCGTCGCCATGTCTAAAGGTTTGTTTTCAGTGTTGATCTTCTCAAGCTCTATGACACGACCTTCAACTTGATCTCTGATGAAATGGTGTCTTACATCAATGTGCTTCATTTTCTCATGGTAGACAGGATTCTTGCACAGATGGATGCAAAATGATCGTCAGAGTAGATCACTAGTGTTCCTTGTAATAGCTGAAGCATTTTCAACAAGCCTTGCAGCCACATAATCTCTTTAAAACCTTCAACACCTGTAATGTATTTTGCCTCTGTGCTTGACAATGCTACAACTGACTGAAGCTGTGCCTTCCAACTTACATAGTTTCCACCCAAAGTCACCAAATATGTTGATGTTGACCCTCTTTTATCCTTGTCCCCTGCAAAGTCAGAATCCACAAAACCTTCTAAAAACAAGCAATTAGAATTTTGTTTATAGACTACACCGTAAGAAACTATTCCGAGAACATATTTTAACTTCATAGCATACCAATGTTTTTGTTTAGGATTGGACATATACTTACTCAAAACACATTGCATGGGCCAAATCAGGTCGCATGCATATCATTGCATACATCAATGAACCTACAGCACTTGAAGAAGGGATTTTGGCCCTTTCTACCCTTTCTTCTTGAGTTTGAGGGGATTGGTCCGCGTTAAGATTAAAATGTCCTGCCAATGGTACTTGTAGAGACTTTGCTTTTTCCATAGAGAACTTCTACAGCACCTTCTTGAGATATTCCTGCTGAGACAAACACAACACCTTCTTTTTCTCATCTCTTATGATATCTATCCCAAGGATCCTCTTTGTAGTTCCAAGATCCTTTATATCAAATTCAACACTAAGGGTCTTTCTCACTTTGTTAATAACAATAATATCCTTGCTAGTAATCAACATATAGTCTACATACAATAATAGATAAACATCATTGTCAGACCCAGTGTTTTTAAAATATAAACAAGAATCATAATGTTTCTATGAAAACCTTCTTTAATCACATAACCATTAAATTTCTTACCATTGCCTTGGGCACTGTTCAAGCCATATAGGGATTTTTTAAGCAAACACACTTTATCCTATAAGACCTTTTTCATAAAACCAGAAGGTTGATTCATATAAATAGTTTCTTAAAGGTCACCATATAAAAAGCAGTTTTTACATCCATTTGTGCTAATTCCCAGTCATTTAAAGCAACTAGTGCAAGTATAGTTCTTGTAGTCTTATATTTTACTACAGGTGAAAATATTTCAGTATAATCAATTCCCTCAACCTGAGTAAACCCTTTAACAACTAACCTTGTTTTGTACTTAACAGGTTCTTTAACAGACGACCCTCATTTATGTTGAAAATCCACTTACAGTCCACATGTTTTTTATTCTTAGGTCTATCCACTAGTATCTAGGTTTTATTCTTAATTAAAGAATTAATTTCCTCAATCATAGTGGATTTCCATTTATCTGCCATGGGACCTAAAACAGCCTCTTCATAGCTACTAGGTTATGTTCTAAAAAGATCAACAGCAGTGTTTAAAGCATAAGCAACTAAATTGCCTCCACCATACCTTAGTGGAGGTCTTACTTCCCTTCTGTTTTTGTCTCTGGACAGAAGATAGTCATCGAAAGTCTCCTGTGTTGATTCTCGTTGTTGACTTGCTGATGGCTAAGGTTGTTCCTCTGCTTGTTGGGGTTCAAGTTGTACTCATCTTCAGTTGGTTCATGGTCTAGCTGGGCAGTTTGCTCATCAGGATGAATTTGAACTTGTGTTTCCTGTTTGTTGTTGCTTTGATTCTCCACCTCAAACTCGAATTAATCCCCTGAGTTTGAATCTGTCCCTGCAGTAACAATAGAGGGAGTAGTACCTTTTTCTTGCTTATAATAAGGCATATTTAATTCATTGAATATTACATCTCCACTGATCAAAATTTTAAACCTAGGACCATCTTTAAAACACAGCTATAACCCTTAGTGCCCTCAGGATAGCCTAAAAAAATGCACTTGGTGGATCTATAGTCTAGTTTTCCTTCTCTTTGATGTGTATAAGCTGCACAAACAAATACCCTAAGATTACTTAAATTAGGTGGTTTACCTGCCTATAGTTCTTCTGGTGTTTTTAAACCTATTGGTTTACATGGACATCTATCGATTAAATAGCAGGCAGTGGTAACTGCCTCTCCCCAAAACTGTTTTCCTTGCACCAAAAAGCATACACCTAACCCTCTCCGTTAAAGTTCTATTCATTCTCTCGGCTATCCCATTCTGTTGAGATGTTTTCCTAATAGTCATGTGTCTTACAATCCCTTTATCTAAGAAAAACTGAGTGAAAATCTCATGACAGAATTCCATTCCATTAGCTGTTCTACGGGCTTTCAGTTTTTTATTTGTTTGATTTTTCACAAGTATTTTCCTTTGTTTAAATTTTTCAAAACATGAGTCTCTAGTTTTAAGAAGATAGACCCATAGTTTTCTTGAGAAGTCGTCTACAATGGAGAGAAAATACCTGTGTCCACCATGAGTTTCCACTCTTTCTGGTCCCCATAAGTCTACATGAACATATTCCAGAGGTCCTTTGGCTCGATAATTTGAAAGGTTGAATTTCAACCTATGCTGCTTGCCCAAAGTGTATTCCTCACAAAAATCCAGCTGATCAATACGATCTTTACCAAGAAGCCCCTGCTTGTTTAGCTCTTGCAGACCATGTTCACTTACATGCTCAAGCCTTTTGTGCCATATTGTGGCACAAGTCTTGTCCTTCTCAACAGTAGCAGTTGTCCCAGTCATAGCATGTCCCTGAAGAACATATAGACCGTTATGCTTGATCCCTTTCATGATTACCATAGACCCCTTTAATACTTTAAGTGCTCCACCTTCAGCCTTGTAGGTATAGCCGGAATCATCTAGAGCTCCTAAAGAAATTAAGTTTCTTCTCAATTTTGGTATATGCCTTACATCCCTCAAGATGTGAGAGGCCCCATTCTTCAATTTGAAAGTCACAAATCCAATACCAACTAGAGAACATGACTGATCATCACCCATCAAAACCCTTCCACCATTGAGTGCTTTATAGTTAGAAAACTAGGATTTCTTAGGACACATATGGAATGTGCAACCAGAGTCTAGCACCCACTTAACTTCTTGTTGTTTGTACCTAACGGCCAGCATTTTTGAACCTTCATACCCATCAATCTGATTTGCAATAGCAACTTCTTCATCACTATTCTTCTGTTCAGCTATCTTCTTTTTCCATTCCTTACGTAAATCTTAATATGCCCAGCCTTATTGCAGAAAAAACATTTCCTCTGACCAGACCTCAATTTAGACCTTGAATTTTGCCGATTCTTGGACTTGTTCCCCTCTCTTTTTGGAGTTCTCCCTCCAGAGAAGAACCCCTCATTTGTATCCTTCATTAAAGCCATCTCATTCTTTAATTCCAATTCTCTTGATCTTAAAGCAGATAAAACATCATCTAGGGTAAGACCATCCCTACCATATTCTATTGCATTCTTCACATCTTTAAACGTGTTCGACAGAGAAATCAACAAAATTGCACCTTGATTTTCTTCCTCAACCTTAGTAGCATCCATCTTAAAGCTAAATAAACTCTCCTTCAAATATATTTTATATGTTAGAGACTTTGTCAAATATAGTTGTTCAAGTTTCAGCCATACCTTCATTGCAATGTCTTCCTCATTTACCTGTCTCAGAACGTTGTCAGCCAACTAGAGGGTGATAGTTGAGTAGGCTATCTCCTTCATCTCTTCTTTCTCTTCTTCTGAACCTTTTATATTTATTTACCTCATCAATATCTTGCTTGAGTATATCTGGATACTTTTTGACAGCTTGAATGACCTTCTCATCAGACTGTTAGAAAATTCCTAAGGAACTCATACGATGGCATGATCTGTTTAGCCAAGCTCCTTCCTAAAACAGAAGGGAATAAACATAGTCTTTGGAAAATGGAGGCCATGAAACACCTTTTATATCAAAAAATAGTGTTCTCCTTTGAGAAGACCTGATATTTGGGTCTCAGTGAAACCATACTTTTTTTTTTGCTCTAAAAAAAGTATGGTTTCACTCAGACCCAATCATCAAGTCTTAAATAAGTTTTTGACTTTGTCTGATTTCTCAGAACTCTGAAAATTAACATACTTAACAACTGATAAAGTGGCTTGTGAAAACCACCCAAGTTCATTTATGAGGTAAGACGCTGTAAAAGATTATGGATTTAGACCACTTGAGAATAATCTGAGACTAAAATCACTTAGGTTTCCAACAAAACCTAGATTACTCATTGGTGCTATAATTCTTACACTAAAGAAGCCAACAAGAATGGTTTTGAGAAGAAAGCTAAACATGAGTTTTGAAGTTCGAGAAGTTTGGAAATGAACTTACAAATTGTTGAGAGCCAATTTGTCTTCGCCACTTTACAAATCTCAAACCTTTGCAGAGGAAATGTAAAGAACCGAGACTAAACGTGGACGTTTTTTTTATCTTTTTTTTTCCTCTAAGTTTTAAATGACATGTCGTTTGGAGGTAGATAAATGACAATATGTTGTTCCTTCAAGAGAGAATAAACGACGAATCGCTTATACTGTTTGCATCATTGAACGATCGAAGGACGTGTCGTTTACAATGTATCTCGCTTTTGACATCAATGAACAACAAGGATGTATTGTTTGTTGTGCTGTGTTCCTTGATTTAGGTAAGAAGCGATATGTCGTTCTTTTGATATAGGTGGAGAATTCAAAGTTGGATAGACAGTGATCATCAGAATCATGGCAATGCCGATCAATTCATACCATCTATTTATTTATTTTTGTCCACAACATAGCTAAAGGATCTCTCATTCCTCGTATTGAAGCCTTGGCAATGCGGATGACTTCATATATCATGTCTAATATAAATATCAATGCTATATTTATCACTAAAAATGTGAAAAAAAACATATTTGATATATTATTTTAATTATATGCTCAAATAAATAATATTATTTCAAATATCATATTTAACTTTTATCATAATTATTAAGCCTTGAAATTTACAAAAATGAACTTTTAATATTAAAATAATTTGTTCCTCAAAAAACGTATTATAATAATTTGAAATTAATGATTAAGTGAAAATGTCAATGTATCAACCAATTTGTATCAAATATTAAATTTGTTATATGTATACTCATGGATGTAAATATCGGTGAAATTTTGAAAATTTTGATGGAAATTTCAAAAATTTCGAGGTATCATAATATCTTTCCACTATAATATCAATTTCAGAGAAATATCAAAAATATGGGTGAAAATATTGATATCGAGAAAACTGCAGTGTATTTTGTACGAAATTTCAGTACATATTTGTTAGACATGTATGCCCTAAGGAGTAAAAATGTAATATATTTTTGAAGACATTTTTATCAATAAATAATTTATTTATTATTTATATACCAAATCTTGTCCTTTTTACGGTCATATTTGTTGAATGTATGTTAAGCAAACAATAGTCTGAGACTGTCGGTCTAAACTTTTAAGAATTAGGCATATGATGGACTGATTATGCGGACGACACGATTCTTAAGGTGACGGTCTAAATTATAAGATCCGCAATCGAGGGAATAAAGTTGGGCGCTTTATTCATGTAAAGATTGTTATGTTGTTTATATCCCTATTGGGAGATGGTTTGTCTTGATCATCGGAGGTGGACTCCGGGAATAGAAATATTGGCACGTTGTCATAGGTGACGATGTGTTGGATCGAGACATAAAGTGAATTGATTTGGATTCATAATTCTATCTCGACAAATTGATTCACTTTGGACAATCATTTGTGTTGTATCTTAATCCTGAGATGGATAGTGGGCTCGTTGTCTTGACTTGTGTCTTTTGATGTACCAAATGGTGACACCCATATCTTAATAGTGGTATGCATGTCGGTACGTTGGAGGCATGACTCTTGATAGCCTAGACTTGTTATTCATAGATATGAAATCCATAGCTCCTCTTTAGGAGTAATGATATCCTCTTATATGCGTTATCATGTAATTAGAAAACTGGAGCGCTCAACCATTTAGATATATAGGTACAATCGAATGGTATATTGTCATTGGATGGTAAGTTTTTCGATGGTGAGATAATAGAACGTAAGATAAAAATAATCGGGAAGGTAAGACAGAACTTGTCCTTAAGCCGATTATGGATAATCAGATAGGAATACGATATATTATAATATGTCATGGAGACTTAGCTATACGGGCTTCGTAATTCTATGCAGTTCAAGAGTGCAGCTCTATGCTTTTAGTAGAATAACATTGGAGTTGATAATTATGAAATGTATATCTGGGATATTGGGTTTCATAATTATCAGGAGCTTGAACTATATAGGTCCATTTGGTCCCCTTTACTAGCTCACAACATCCTATAACGATACGGCATGCTTTTTCAATAATTGGTAACTTATGTCGGATTTATTAGATTGGTTGAAATTTGGAAGAAATAAATAATTCATGTCTATTTATTGGTTGAATTAATTTTGTGATAAAAATTAATTCAAGATAAACTTGTTGAATTGTAAAGATCAGATAATTCTTGTCTGTTTATCGGTTGATTTAATTTTGAATAATTAGATCAAGATAAACTTATAGAATTATTAGGAATTCATTTATTTTTCTAGAGATTATCTAGATAAAGTTGTTTGAATTAGACAACTTTACTATTGGGTTATTTGAATTAAAACTAAGACTTTATCCTATAGAATCTCGGGTGGAAATTAAAAGATTCGCTAAGATTTTTTTTCGGTAGTTCGGCATGCCAATCCTCAAGTTCGGCCTACCGATGGGGCAAGTTCGGCCTGCCTATTAGACAGATGGCCTGCCTATGCGCAGAAAAAAAAATCACGCATTTTTAGCGTATTTCATCAGATATTGATCCGAATTTGATTCTGATGCGAATTTTTCAGACCTTATCTGATAAGGACTGACCCTAGACTCAACCTCTATAAATAGAGAGTAAGTCACATGAGTTATTTAGATCAATTGAGAGATTAAGAGTGATACTCTACTGGTGAGAATCTAAAAACTCCCTGAGAGCTTTTGTTCACAAATCACGAACACTTACTTTGGGTTCTCTCGATTGGTTGGAAGGAGAGTCACTTGGTGGAAGAGCTATATGTGTGAGCCCACACTTACTCCAGTCGTTGATAGAGAATAACAAAGAAGACCAGTTGGTTGAGGCTCTTCTGGAACGTTACTTCTTTTCACGTTTTGCAAGAGTTCTTCGGCATACAAAGGTTAGTAAGATCTGGTTAATTTATGCATATAGCATGTCAAACTTGTGTTTTAGAAAATACTATGATGTAAAAATTTAAAATTCTACTGCGCAACTCTTTTCCAACAATTGGTATCGGAGCCATAGTTTTTATGTAAATTTATGAGTTTGTGATCGTATTATATGTATAAATTTTGTGATATTGATCTCTTCTATGCTTGAATTTAATTTTATAGAGAGTTGTCACTCTAGGTTTTTATATATTTTGTATTTTGTCATGGATTATGTAGTGAATGTTTATTAATTAATTATGGTTGATTAAATTCTTATTTAATTATTAATTAATTAATTAATTAATTTATACTGGTTATGGTCCTTAGAGGTTAGAATATGTATCTAGGTTTTTCATGTAATTAGATGGCAGACTATCATCTCCGTCTAGGAATTATTATTTACTTTTAAATTTGTAAGATTTTTGTAATTAAATAATTATTTGGAGAAGACGGATCTAGAAGATGGATTTAGAAGTCGGATCTAGAAGAATGATGATAGGCGCTCCAATGTATTTATTGGGTCTCTAAATTTATGTTTTTGAATTGTAAAAAATAAAATTGATGAATTGTATTAAAAATTGTATTTTCTGAAATGGGAGATTTCTGCTCGGTTGGCATGCCAAACTCACCTGTTCGGTAGGCCGATGGTGGCAGATCGATAGAACAGACTTGTGGTTCGGTAGGCCGTTAGCGGAGCAGCAAATCAGAGGCTTTGGCAGCAGGCCAATCACCCAGATCAGCCTGCAGACCGAGAGCTGAAAATTTTCCAAAGGTGCAGTTTTAATTTTATTTTTGAGATAATTCTAATAAACATTAAATTTAGATATGACCGAAAATATGAAGTATTCGATTCATACGGGATTAAAGACTTGAAGATAGGAATTACATGAAGAAGGATACAGCTTGAGGATTCAATGATGAAGAATCGATAATATGTTTCGATTATTCTCTTGTAATCTTAGTTTTCTATTCTCTAGGGTGGAACCATAATGTTGCGGATATTATTATTTTTCTTGTAGTTTTGCTTGATTGCTTTGCTTGTCTGCATTATAATATAATTTGCCATATATATTGATAACATGTCATATAGAATAAGGAGTGCCGCTCATATTAAAATTGTTTATGCATGTTCTTAAAATAAAATCTTGATTTCAAAAGATTGAGTGGGAGAAGGTTTTCGAAGAGAGAACCTAAGGCCTCCATTGTTGGTCTATAGGTAGAACATGGTGGTCCTTACCCCTAGGAAGGAATTTTTATTATGTACCAGATTGGATCTTTGAGAGGATAAGGTATTTTAGCGTGATTTATGGTTGCACCCCTAGGTGGTGATTATAAATCATGGATAAAATATTGAAACGATGGTTATACACTCAAGTTAATTTTATTATTAACCTCCTCTAGGAGCTCTGTTAATAAAATTAATGGCCAAAGAAATGATTATTAATATATACTAGATCATACGGGTCCTAGATGGCATATATTAGTCAAGAGGAGATCCGTGTTCCTGATTAAATTTGGCATGACTCTCCTAGGAGCTCGTTGAATTCTGAGTTGGGAATTATCGTTGTAAGGTTATGATATTTTCAAAGTTTTGACACATAAACATATTTGTATGATTTTTACATGATTGTGTTATCTTACTAAATTGTTATTATATGTTTGCTTATGTTTGGTATATGATTCTTTATTGTAGATTAAAAATGTTTAAAAATGCTTTATCTTCGATACTTGATAAGAACCTTTTAACTGGTGAGAACTATAATGATTAGAAACAGAACCTAGATATCGTCCTTTCCTTTGAGAAACTGAAATATATGCTGACAATTCCTTGTCCTCCTTAGCCTATGGGAGACTCAACTAATGAGCAATTCAAAGTGTACAATCGTTGAAAAGATGCTAATGATCAGGCCCGCTGCTATGTTATGGCCAGCATGAATAATGTGTTGCGGGCTCAACATCAGGATTATGAGACTGCAAAGCAGATCTTGGATAATCTTGAGGATATGTTTGGAGACCAGGCCATAACAAAGCGACAAGGGGCGCTTCGGAAACTCTTAAACTATAGACAGAGGCCGGGGACATCTGTAAAGGAGCACATGATATTGGTCATGGGTTACCTCGCTGAGGCTCAAACCAATGAAGCCGACATCAATGCTGAAACTCAGATGATTGTGGTCTTTAAGACTCTATCTAAGGAATTTATTCTATTTAGAGCTACATTTAATTTGAGTAATAGACGAGATATGACCTTAACAGAACTGATGAAACAGTTACAGGAGTTCGAACTGCTGATCAGGGAGTCTCCTATTGGTGGTGAGGCCAACTTGGTAGCTGCTTCTAGTTCCAATTCCAACTTAGGAAATGGAAAGAAGCAACGGGCCAAGAACGAAAAGTCTTCTATTTCTGCTGGCACCAAGAGCAAGATGAGAAGAAGAATAACCCAAAGAAGCTTAAGTGCTTATTCTGTAGGAAGGTCGGGCATATTCAGAAGCATTGCAAGGACTTCCTTTCTAAAGGAGGTAGGTGTGAGCTTCTGTATTTAGAAACTTGTTTGGTTGAGGAATCCAGTGACATTTAGGTCATAGATTCTGATGCAACTAATAATGTTTGTGTTTCTTTACAGGGTTTCAAATAAACGAGAAGTCTACTGCATGAGGACTTCATGCTTCAGATGGGCGATGGATCCTTGGTCTCAGCGGAAGCAGTGGGAGACATCCATCTTTATTTTGATAATGATAGGAATTTAATTTTACGAGATTGTTTTTATGTTCCTAAATTTAAAAGGAATTTAATTTATGTATCTTGTTTATTTAAAGACTCCTACTTGATAACTTTTAATAATTAAGTGGTGATTCGTAAAAACAAATCTTTTATCTGTTCTAGATGGATGCAAAATAATTTATATTTTATCAAACCTAAGATGGACTTATTGCTTAATGCTGAGATGAATGATAATAACTCTAAAATACTTAATCTTCTCACTCTAATAAGACTTATCTTTGGCATTTGCGCCTTGGTCATATTAACTTGAATAAGATTCAAAGGTTGGTAAGGGATAGGCCTTTAAGTCACTTAAAGGTGGAATCTATACCTCAATGTCATCTTGTTTGGTGGGTAAAATGACCAAAAGACCATTTGGGTCTAAGGGCAATAGGGCCGAAAGGGTTCTAGAACTTGTGCATAGTGATGTTTGCGGACCGATAAACATCTGGGCACGAGGAGGGTATGAGTACTTCGTCACTTTTATTGACGATTACTCAAGATATGGGTATGTGTACCTAATGCACCACAAAAGTGAAACTTTTGACAAGTTCAGGGAGTTTCAGGTTGAAGTGAAAAAGCAATTGGGTAGACCCATAAAGTCACTTCGATCCGATCGAGGTGAGGAATACATTTCTGATGAGTTCTTAAGACACTTATTAGAGAATGAGAGTTTATCCCATTTGACTGCGTCGGGCACTCCGCAGCAGAATGGCATAGCGGAGAAAAAAAAAGGACTTTATTGGACATGATTAGGTCCATAATGAGTTATTCATCATTGCCTTTATCCTTTTGGGGATATGCACTACAAACCACATATTATCTTTTGAACAATGTGCCTTCAAAATCGGTCCCTAAAACTCCTCACGAGTTGTGGACGGGTAGGAAGACATCCTTAAACCATATTCGCATATGGGGATGTCTGGCTCATGTCCTGTTTAAGGATCCGAATAAGTTAGAAGCACGTTTGAAAGTTTGTGTGTTTGTAGGATATCCAAAAGGGACTAAAGGGGGTTATTTTTAAAACCCAAAGGAAAATAAAGTCGTGGTTTCAACGAATGCAACTTTCCTTGAGGAGAGTTACATGGACAACTTTAAACCTCGAAGCAAAGTGGTGCATGAGGAGTTAAGGAGTGATCTGATCACTCCAAAGGTTCTGAATGAAACCATTCTGCTCAGTGTAGAAAAACCAAACGAACCTGAATAACAACCTAAGGGGCTTCGGCGTAGTGGGAGGATCGGGCATCAACCTGAGAGGTATATGTTCAATGGGGAGGTTTTTATGGCTGAACCGGATGAACATGACAGGGATCCTTATACTTACGTGGAAGCTATGGAGGATGTTGATTAAAAACTCTAGACAGAGGCCATGGACATTGAGATGAAGTCTATAAAGACTAATCAGGTCTGGGAGCTTGTGGATCTTCCCGAAGGGGTAAAACCCATAGGGTATAAGTGGATCTACAAAAGGAAAAGAGAAGTGGATGAAAAGGTCAAAACCTTTAAGGCTAGACTAGTAGCTAAGGATTATACGTAAAAGGAAGGAATCGAGTATAAAGAAACCTTTTCGCCTGTAGCCATGCTTAAGTCCATCTGAATTCTCTTGTCCATAGCTGCCGCTCTCGACTACGAGATTTGGCAGATGGATGTCAAGACAGATTTTTTAAATGGCTATCTTGATGAGTCTATTTATATGAAACAACCAGACGGGTTCAAGATCACGGGTCAAAAGGGTAAGGTTTGTAGTCTGCTAAAGTCAATTTATGGACTTAAGCAGGCTTCTCGTTCTTGGAACATAAGATTTGATCAGGTAATCGAGACTTATGGGTTCTCACAAAATGTGGATGAACCATATGTTTACAAACATATTAAGGATGAGAAGGTAGTTTTTCTACTGCTCTATGTAGATGACATACTGCTAATTGGCAATGACGTTGGGCGTTGTCATCGGTCAAATTATGGTTGACCAAGCAGTTTGACATGAAGAACTTGGGTGAGGATAATTTTATTCTCGGTATCCAGATCTTTCAGGATAAGAAGAACAAAATGATAGCTTTGTCCCAGGCCAGCTACATAGATAAAATTCTCAGAAGGTTTGCAATGCAAGATTCCAAGAAAGGTGGGCAACCATCTAGGTCTGGAATTACTCTTTCTAAGAAAGACTCTCCAAAGTCTTATAAAGAAAGAGAATATATGAAGAATGTGCCTTATGCTTCGGTAGTGGGTAGTCTCATGTATGTCATGCTTTGCACAAGACCAGATATTAGTTATGCGATCGGGATTGTAAGTCAATTTCAGGCAAATCCAGGACCCAACCATTAGGTTGCGGTAAAGCATATTTTCAAGTACTTGAGAAGGACTCGAGGGTATCTGCTTGTATATTCAGGTGAGGACTTGACTCCCCTAGGATATATTGACTCGGATTTTCAATTCTGTTTGGATTCTAGGAAATCAACTTCGGGTTTTGTGTTTACTTTAGGAGACGGTGCCATTAGTTGGAGAAGTGCAAAGCAAGATTGCACTTCGGATCCAACGATGGAGGCTGAGTATTTGGCAGCTAGTGATGCTACGAAAGAAGTAGTGTGGCTCCATAAGTTCCTTAGGGATCTTGAGGTAGTTCATGGTATAAATAAGGCGGTATTACTGTACTGTGATAACAGTGCGGTGGTAGCTAATGCTAAGGAACCAAGATTTCACAAGAAGAGTAAGCATATTGATCGAAAGTATCATGTAATAAAGGACTTCGTAGAAGGCAGGCATGTCACAATGTGTAAGATTGCGTCAGAGGATAATTTAGCTGATCCATTTACGAAGACACTTACTGGGAGAGTTTTGGAGAGACATGTGAAAGCTATGGGCATGCGAGATTTGCTATATTTACTCACTTAGTGCAAGTGGGAGATTGCTAGACATGTATGCCCTAAGGACTAAAAATGTAATATGTTTTTGGAGAAATTTTTATCAATAAATGATTTATTCATTATTTATATACCAAATCTTGTCCTCTTTACGTTCATATTTGTTGAATGTATGTTAAGCAAACAATAGTCTGAGACTGTCGGTCTAAACCTTTAAGAATTGGGCATATGATGGACTGATTATGTGGAAGACACGATTCTTAAGGTGACGGTCTAAATTATAAGATCCGCAATCGAGGGAATAAAGTTGGGCGCTTTATTCATGTAAAGATTGTTATGCTGTCTATATCCTTATTGGGAGATGGTTTGTCTTGACCATCGGAGGTGGACTCCGTGAATAGAAACATTGACACATTGTCATATGTGACGATGTGTTGGATCGGGACATAAAGTGAATTAATTTGGATTAATAATTATGTCTCAACAAATCGATTCACTTTGGACAATTATTTGTGTTGTATCTTAATCCTGAGATGGATAGTGGGCTCATTGTCTTGACTTGTGTCTTTTGATGTACCAAATGGTGACACCCACATCTTAATAGTGGTATGCATGCCGGTACGTTGGAGGCATGACTCTTGATAGCGTAGACTTGTTATTCATAAATCTGGAATCCATAGCTCCTCTTTAGGAGTATTGATATCCTCTTATATGCGTTATCCTGTAATTAGAAAACTGAAGCGCTCAACCATTTGGATACATAGGTGTAACCGAATGGTATACTGTCCTTAGATGGTAAGTTTTTTGATGGTGAGATAATGGAACATAAGATAAAAATAATCAGGAAGGTAAGACAGGAACTTGTCCTCAAGCCGATTATGGATAATCATATGGGGATACGATAAATTATGATATGTTATGGAGACTTAGCTATACGGACTTCGTAATTCTATGTAGTTCAAGAGTGCAGCTCCAAGCTTTTAGTGGAATAACGTTGGAGTTGATAATTATGAAATGTATATCTGGGATATTGAGTTTCATAATTATGGGGAGCTTGAACTATATAGGTCCATTGGTCCCCTTTGCTAGCTCACAACATCCTGTAACGATACGGCGTGCTTTTTCAATAATTGGTAACTGATGTCGGATTTATTAGAATGGTTGAAATTTGAAAGAATCAAATAATTTATGTCTGTTTATCGGTAGAATTAATTTTGTTATAAAAATTCAAGATAAACTTGTTGAATTATAAAGATCAGATAATTCTTGTCTGTTTATCGGTTGATTTAATTTTGAATAATTAGATCAAGATAAACTTGTAGAACTATTAGGAATTCATTTATTTTCCTAGAGATTATCTAGATAAAGTTGTTTTAATTAGATAACTTCACTATTGGGTTATTTGAATTAAAACTGAGACTTTATCTATAGAATATCGAGTGAAAAATAAAAAATTCGCTGACATTTTTTTTCGGCAATTCGGCATGCCGATCCTCAAGTTCAACCTGTCGATGGGGCAAGTTCTGCCTACTTATTAGATAGATCGGCCTGCCTATGCGTAGGAAAAAAAATCTCGCATTTTTGCACTGATTTCATCAGATATTGATCCGAATTTGATTCTGATTCGAATTTTTGAGACCTTATCTGATAAGGACTGACCCTAGACCCAACCTCTATAAATAGAGAGTAAGTCACATGAGTTATTTAGATCAATTGAAAGATTAAGAGTGATGCTCTACTAGTAAGAATTTGAAAACTCCCTGAGAGCTTTTGTTCACAAAACACGAACACTTGCTTTGGGTTCTCTCGATTGGTTGGAAGGAGAGTCACTTGGTGGAAGAGTTGTACATGTGAGCCCACACTCACTCCAGTCGTTGATAGAGAATAGCAAAGAAGACCAGTTGGTTGAGGCTCTTCTGGAACGTTACTTCTCTTCACGTTTTACAAGAGTTCTTCGGCATACAAAGGTTAGTAGGATCTGGTTAATTTATGCATATAGCATGTCAAACTTGTGTTTTGAAAAATACTCTGATGTAAAATTTTAAAATTTCGTTGTGCAACTCTTTTCCAACAATATCGTGGAAATTTCGACCAAATTTTGGTAATGTCAAAGATTACAAAATTTAATGGATTTTTTTCCTTTAAATAATCTATCAATATTTTATACTTTTAATGTATGAATATTTATTCTATACACATTAAGAATGCTAACATCAGATAAGGATAATATGTTATGAGTTTACAATCAATAAATTTGGAATCCAATTGTAGCAGCCCTCCAATGAGGCTCATTATGCTTATTTTTCATACAATCAAGACTTTAAAAACTATAATGGTTATGGACTTTTTAATTATGCTCATCCAAACATACCACCACTATCTCAAGTAAATAATTAAGAGAATTCATAGTTTCTCATTTGTAACATCCCGGTATTTTCAATACATTAAAAATGCATTAAGTTAAGGATTATATTAAGACGAAAAGTACAGTTTAAGAAAAAATACTGTATAATAATATGAAAAATTATACATCATTAGAATAATACAGTGTAAGAATTTGACTGTTTAAGATCATGTAGTATAGAAATTGGACCGTTTAAGTTAAAGCAGTATAGAAAGAATACTACTAAGTAAAAATGCGGATATAGGAAAGGTTATGTTTGGCATCCAAAAATAAATTAGAGGCAAGTAAAATATTTATACAGTCTAGAAATATGTTTTTACACTGATTTTACCACGGCAGTATAAGAAAAATACTGTGTGGTGAAAAATTACACAGTATAAATTTTTGGGCCCTACAAAGTGGACACCCACTTGAATTCTAGTGGGCCACCAAGACATGAAAGGTGGCCCAATCACCTTGTACCACATGGGTAACCCAAAGGATTATCATGAGTCACCTAAAAGATAAACATGCATTTAATGCAACAATTTGCCAAAAAATCTCTCTTTCTTCTCCAAGACCCACGGCAACCATGGATGAGCTTCCTCAAAAATTTTCAACTTCCCATCTTAGCAAAAATAACCCCATTTAAGTGCAAGAGGGAAAGTTCAAAGGATTTTATCAAGTTTTAAGGTAAACCCTTAACTTTTTTTTAAGGTTTTTCATGGTTTTTCTTGGGTTAAGGAAGGAAAGTTAATTTAAAGCATTTTTGTGTGAGAAATGCTTAGGAAAAAGGCTTTAAAGGAGCTCTTGGAGGGTTAGAAACCAAAAGTGCTATTTGGGGTAAGTTTTAAATTTTAAAGTTTTGAAAAAATTGTGATTTTTGTTTTGGTTTTTATTCCTTTAAAGGTATATGGGTTCTTGAGCAAGTTTTCATTGAAACCCATAGAGAAGTGAATTTGGGCATGTTGATATTGTGAAATTAAGGGTTGGATGTTGAAAAATGTTAGTTTTTGCAAAAAGTATTATTTTTGTAATTTTAGTACTAATTTTGCAAAAATGATGAGTGGGCATGAAAATGATTCAAACAAGGGTTGGACCTCCCTATACAGGGGTAGATTTATTGTTTAAAAATAGATTTTTACAAAAATGCCCCAAGGACTAAATTGAAAGAAAAAGTTCTTTCTCGGCAGAATTAAAAATTACCCAAAAACACCCATGTACAGTGGGAATTTCAAAAAAGTTACAACATGAAAGTTGTAGAAATCGTCAAAATTGTTAGGAAAACACAGACAATTTCTTAAAATTCTACTCGGTTTAAGAGTTGTGAATTTTACAATAATTTGTTAAAATAAAAGAAAATAAAGGGCAAAAATGTCATTTTTTCAAAAGATTTTAAATATGGTACTTTGAGTAAAAATGTTCCTCGTGAAAATGGAGACTAATGGCTTAAAAAGATTATTTTTGGTTATGGGGGCGAAAATATAATATTTTTGTATTTCAGGTCAAAACTGTAAAAATTATGCAAAAATTGGGTTTTCACTCGAAAACGTTGGTTTCCTACACTGCTATAGACAGTAAGTACCATAGATGTTAAGTTTTAAGGAAATTAAAGTTTAATTAAGGAAATAATGGAGGAAAAAGAGTTAAAGGCAAAATGGTCATTTTGTAAAAATTGTCAAAACGGACCCGACACGCTCGATGTTGGGAAACGTTTCTTAATAGCAATTTTTTTGTAATATGTAAGAAATAAAATGTTAAAGTAACACAACGGGTTTTATAGAATTACGTAGTTGACGAAAAACCCAAAAAGGGTAAAAAATGTCATTTTTACGAAAACGGCTAAAACGAAGTTGAACACTCCGAATTAGCATAACGTTCTTAGACGAAAAATGTTCCGTAATACGTTAAGTAACGTAACCGTCACATGTTGAAACGCCCCTTAAATCAGACGTCACAGATGTCGTTACATACTTACATTTGAACAAGCATAAACTATATACTATTAAATAATATCAAGCTTAATCGTTACAATTGATTTTACAA
The DNA here is from genome assembly GCA_025403435.1 of Artocarpus heterophyllus. Classification (NCBI taxonomy): domain Eukaryota; kingdom Viridiplantae; phylum Streptophyta; class Magnoliopsida; order Rosales; family Moraceae; genus Artocarpus; species Artocarpus heterophyllus. The sequence goes on from CM046342.1 coordinate 3,959,547, forward strand.
GTATTTAAAACTTACATTACCAGGATCCATTCATACGTTTTTTTTTTTTAAAAAAAAAAAAAAACTTATCGTTGTTTCGAAAATAATCATTTAATTTATTTCATAACATATTTTATTCAATTATACTTAATTTATCATAAACTTATAGGTTTGTCAAGTTGTATAAATCAAAACTTATAAATATATTCCATAAAAACTCTTGATCAACACATCATTTGAAATTCATTTGTTCCCACAGTTCGGCAGGCCGAACTTGGGACTTCGGCAGGCCGGTGTTTTCTCTGCCGGCTTGCAAAATGGATTGAAAATTCATCCATGTTCGGCAGACCGAAAAATCCAGTCGGCCGGCCGAACTTTGAGACTTCGGCAGGCCGGCCACAGAGTTCGGCAGGTCGTCCGAGACCCCATTTCCTTGAAAAAAAAAACTAACTTAAAACATTCCAACTTTACTTAAAATATAGCGGAAGTTCATAATTCATCAAAAATGATAAAACAACTTATAAAACATAATATAAGTATTCTTAAAAAAAACCTTAACATAAAATATGTTCAAAATATATAATTGATTAAATCATAAAATCATAAAAATCACTTCTTCTTGGCATGCTTCCGGTTACAATTCATCGTTCATGTTGCTCACACGCCGTCCCATGTCCTCCACCTATTCCACGACTCTCTTACCCTTATCTGCAACATGACATATAAAACATGATTAAGCTAACGCTTAATAAGTACATATAATTCTCACAATTTATAAAGCATTTCATAAACATCGTCATCTTCATGATCATCATATCATAAAGTGCCTTAAGCACAATTTCATAGAACATATCTTTCATAACGTTAACCATGTTAAAACTTAATCCATTTTATCTTAAGGGCCCAAGTGTTGCACCATAAACATCATCATAGGCGCGCCGTCATGAGAGGAGAATGGTAGCTAATCCCAAACCAAACATGACATCATAACATAACATTTCATAACATTGGATGTGCAACACTTATTAGGTGATATATATATATATATACATACTTTTCAGTCTTTGAAACATGTCATCATCATACATGCATATCTTTAAAATCAAGAAAATCTTTCATAAGAAATCCTTTAAGGAAAAATTATCATAAAATCATCATGAATATCCTTGCAAATCATATCATCAATCCTTGTAAAAAAAAGTGTCATGTTGCAGGTGAGATTGTACTTACCTTATCGTTAGCTTACTTAACCTTAAAATTACACTTGGTGACGACGCCGCGGTTTCGTTGTGCTCACTTCCTTGAGTGTCCATGCCATTTATCCATTTAAAGATGCAATAAAATCAATACTTATCATAAAATATCCATACACTCATCTCATATTTTAAACATTATTCATAACCATAAAAAGAAAATCGTCATCACATATACATGTAATTATGATTTTCTTAAATCATAAAAATTACTTAAGCATATAAAACAAACCATGCATCTAAACATAATTATCTTTTAAATAAAACATTTCGTACAATTAATATATATATATATATCAATTTAAAACCTCATACAATCATCATATCATCATGCATAAAATCATTTTATTATCATAGAATCATGTAAATACATTAAAACGTTTAATAAAACAAAATCCCAAAAACAACATTATCAAAACAGATTTTTCTTATAATAATTTCATAAAATTTCATAATCATGGAAATAAAATACATTCGTCATTCATATACATATTCTTAACAACTTTTCATGAAAACATCATATTTACCCCTTGACTGAACATTACGTTTTTCATACTTAAAAATTAAACAGTAACATTACTGTGAAGGGTAGAAGACAGAAATATTCATTTTTCATTAAAAACATTTATATGACATAAAACGTGAAGAAACATCACACATAATACCCATGAGCATCATAATAAAAACACAAAACAAAACACAATACCTAGAGAGGATATTGTAGGCGAAGTGAGGAGAAGAATTTATTTTCAAAAAATACCAGAAAAGCCGAATTCTTACCTTGGAGTTTCTTCTCAAAATTCTTGAATTCACCAACGAAACAAAACTTTTTCTCAAAAATTTTCACGGGAGAGAGAAAAATTTCATGAAGAAGAAAAGAAGAGGAAGATTAGAAAGTCAGAAAATGTCTCAGACTTTTTAGAGAGAGAGAAAATAATAAAAAGAAGAAACGTTAATTAATTTTCTTTTAACGTAATAAACATAATGAGCATTCATGGCCTTCATTAAGTCAGAAAATTCTGACTGTTGAAAGCGTGACATGAGGCGTGGGAAGAGGAAGAGAAAATAATGAGAGAACGTCTCAGAACCGAGAGAAATTATCTGAGGAAAGAGCGTTAAAAATTTCTTAATGTAATATGTATAATAAAGAATCATTACTCTTCGTTAAGTCAGAAATTTCTGACTGTTAAGAGAGTGATTGGCGTGGGAAAGGAGGAAAAAGAAAAGGAAGGTCAAACATTATAACTCTTACCTTAAATTTACCTTCTAAAAATAGGAAACCTCTTTAAATAATACAAATCAAATCCTTTAATTTTCCTTAACTGATAAAAACATTCCATTATTATGCCAATTAATCACATTAATTCACCCAATTAATGTAATTAACTCAGCCAAAATTTTGGAGGAATTTTCTGTTGACTGCTTGTCAGCCATGTTCGGCCTGCCGATTCCAGCAAGTTCGGCCTGCCGTTCTCGGGCAAGACGTTCGGCCTGCCGAGCTTAAAAGTTCGGCCTGCCGATCTATCATTAAATGTCATAACATAAAACATTCATACATCATTGCATCATAAATAATCATATATTGTATCATAAATTAATATATGCTTAGAATTTCACATGAACACTAGAGTACAACGATCCCATGCGGTCGTCACCTGTCACAAAACTTGACATAAAAAGTTAGTAACATGCACATCACATATCATATCATATAACGTTATTTATTAATAACATTTCTCAATAACGTTACTAACTTAACGTGGTCCGTTACATAAAATAGGCGGGTGTTACACATGTGACGAGAGATTTAATAAGAGATGTTTAAGTAAACGAAAGGTAACCCGGTGGGTTACAAAATTAAGTAAAGGAAAAGGGTAAACCGATAGTGTACAAGTCAAGTTAAAAGGAAAGAATGGTTAATGTTTACGTTTTGTTATCAATTGAGTGGATTGATAAAAAGAAAGTTAAATAATGAGTTGGTTGTCATATGATCAGGACACAGAAACTGACCAATGGAAGAAAAAGGAACAAGAAAAGAACGGAATAGAGAACGCTGGGACATAGTCTGGGTAAGTTCAGACCTCACATACAGCATGAAGTAAATGATTTTTAAATGCTTATTTATATGATTTGCAAATGTGTTTACAATTGTTATGCAAGTTGTTTTTAAAGTATATTTGTATTTGTTATGCAAAAAAGTTCTAAAGTACAAAATAAGATTTGCAATGAATTTGCAACCGTTATGTTTAAAGTCTATTTGCATATTGATATGCATAATATTTTTAAAAGTTCAAGTTATGATATTTAAAGTATTTAAAGTATGTTTTGCATTATGACTATGCATAATATTTTATAATTTAAGTTATAAGTTTTATGATGCATTTGTTATGCAATAAGTTACAATTGTTGTGCAATAAGTTTCAGAATAAAAGTTATGATTTACAAAATGTAATTGTATTATATGATGCATTTGTTACGCCATACGTTGCATTTGTTATGTAATAAGTATTAGAGTACAAGTTATGAATTGCAAAATATGTTTACGTTTTATGTAGCATTTATTATGCAATAAGTTGCATTTGTTATACCATAATTTTACAGTACAAACTATGAATTGCAAGTGTGTTTGCATATGATGCGATTGCGTTTGTTACGCTTACTAAAGTTAATAACAAGGTAATGTAAAGAAAAAGAGAAAGTGTCGTACCAGCCTCCTTGTTGTGAGGTAATAACAGTAAAGTTAAAGTTGGACCTCCTAGATGTGAGGTACATGACCTCGAAGTTCGATGGTCTTAAGTCTTTCACAAGGGAAGCATCACATTTATGATCTCATGATTGAAGATGTTGGTACGAACACTAAAGATTAAAGTAAGATAAGGAAAGATAAGGAACAAGATAGAAAGTTAAAGTAAGATAAGGAAATATAAGGAACAAGGATAGAAAGTTAAAGTAAGATAAGGAAAGTTAAGAAACGAAGGTAGAAAGTTAAAGTAAGAAAAGAATGTTCATAAAATGCTCATAATTGAAGTTAATAATTGAGCATAAATGGAAGCATACATTTTGATTTTATTGGTTTTCCTTGTTATGAAACATTTATATGCTATGGAAAACATTCTGAGGAATGTTTTGTATTAAGTGTTTATGAAAAAAGCATAAATGACGTTTATGAAGAGCAATTTGATGATTGATTTATGTTAAATATTTTATGAAAAGCATTTGTGAAAAACGTTACAGAAATGCTTTATGAAAACGTTTATGAGAAATGTTTCGGAAATGTTTTATGAAAAATGTTTTAAGAAAAAAGGTTTCCCTGAGAAAAGTTTCTAAAGCATGTTTTAAATGAATTGTGAGAATATGTTTGAATTTACTGAGCGAAAGCTCATAAAAAAAGTTTCTTCATGCTGTAGGTAGTATGTGGGCGACCAGTAGGACCCGTTAGAAGAGCTAGGTGTTGCAGAGGACGGATGCGAGGATTAGGGTATAAATACCACCACAGTTTGCTTTTACTACACAAAGGAAAGATTTTCCACTATTTAATGTAATATTTTTAAAATATTGAAAAAATCACAGTTTTAAGGAATGTATTTAAAGTTTTACGATATATTTACGAAATGTTTTATTTTCTTATAAAGTTGAGTTGTGATCAATGATTCAGTAAATGTTTCTCATTAAGTTTTAAGAAACGATTTGAAATGGTTTTAAAGACAAGTGTTGAGCGAGGTCTCAACTTGAAATGTGACAAAGGTCACATCAGTTCTAAAGAAAGTTTTAAAGGATGTTAAAGAAAAAAAAATTATTCAGTATTTTTCTTACTAAGTAAGTAAGATTACTGTTTAAGAACGATGTTTTAAGTAAGTTAAGTGACTGTCCGAAAAGGTGAGTCGTCACATCATTCATGGAAATACAATAATAGAAGAAGTCAATAAATCTGCATGTGACATATTCATAACTATATTTAGCACTATTCATAGAACATGTCACGGCGCTAATCTTGTTTAAATCAAGATGAAATTTCAACCATGTTTGAGCCTCACAAACCTTCCTTTTAGTATTGAAAATCTAATATGCATGAAGTTTATTATGCAAGTCGTGTTTATTTATATTTCTTTTTAATGTTTATTATATTTAAAGCATTAGAGATATATTTAATATAAAATTTTTGTAATTTCTTATAAAATTTATACCATTATCGATATTTTTCTTGAAATTTAAGTAAAATTAAAGTATCGATATTTTCACCGACACCGATACTTGACGGCAAATTTAGCCTAAGAATGTGATACAGCTTCCATATCTTTTTGAGCAAATTGTACGATTGTTGGGTCCTCATCCGCTTCGCGGCTTTAACATTATGTTGTTTTGCTAATGTTTCCATACAATTGTTCATTCAACGTATCTTTTGTTCCATAAAATTTGTCTTTAATACACCCCCCACCCCACACTATTTTTTCAGAAAACTACCGTTTTGCTTTGAAAAGAAGAGTCCAGCCTTGAACCTCAAAGTCAAGGAAGTGCAAAGCTGAAAAGTTTATCCAACAAGATTTAATAAAACTAGATTGCTAAAGGACCTGTAGTGAAGCCATAACTTTGGCTCTTTGGGGAATTGCGGTATCCCTAAGTTAAACATCAATTACACATTCCCTTTCCCAAAAACAAGGAAAAAGAAAAAGAAAAAAAAGAAAAGAAAAAGAAGGGGGGCTGAAACGCATTTGAAAGCATTACAAGCATCAAATGCTTCCTTGTACAACTTCAAATTCTTCAATAGCTTTGAAGCTTGCTCCTAATAAGGCGTGACAAACTTCTGCAAGAACTACTTTTCTGGAGATTCCCATGATGCAGGTAAGCTAATCTCCTTGCAAAAACTTTTGAGAGCAAGCTTGAAAAGGCAAGCACCTTCAGATTACTCTCTTCTTCAGGCTCAGTTAAAAAAAGGAGCATCGGGCGCTTAGCAATAAGGCAAGGCCTCCAAACCAGTTGGTTGGTAAAGAAATCCATACACGGCTACACGCCATTATGCAACAAGGGATACCTTTCAAAACCACTTCTTCAGAAAAATATTTGAGACAATCAAAATCGGTGGTTGAGCATATATATTTTTTTAGTAAATTTTGCAGAAACAGTGTTCACCATTGAAGATACATGCATCATCTCATACAAACAATAATCAAATCCACTACTTTCTTTCCTACCACAAGTATAGCAGATTTTTGGTATCAGTGAAGCAAACAATCATGAAGTAATAGTGACCATGCATAGAATAACATATATTGAGGAATTTTGAAGCCTCCATATAGTCTGAATTAGTTGTCATTTTTCACAAATCAACATTTCAAACTATAACTCAAAAAAATTTATCAAAAAATTGTAACTTCAAAGATGAAAAATATAGATAATAAAAACACACTCAGTTTAAAAATTTTCATTTTGAAGAGGGGCCCATGATGAAGAAAACAATCTCAATAAGTGGAGATACAGATCTTCCGCACAAAACTGCTAAGCTTTTGACAATTACTCCTATTAACCAATTTGGTAATTGGGAGGCTGTATGCTTGTTGCAATGCTTTTTTAAAATGAATGTGAGATGTGATTAAACTAGTCTAACAAGGCATCATGCAGATAAAAGCAGCCTTGGACTTGAACTCGAAAAGAGTTCAAAACTGAAATGTATTTGAATAGATCCAGTAAAATAATGGCTGAACAGCATCTGCAATAAAGCTTAAGTAATGGACATGTAAAAAGTTGCTTTCCCTTACATACTTCTCAAATCATCACACCTTACCATCAGACACCACTCTTCTCTTCACTTGAAAGATCCACTTTTTCCTTGTACAACTTCAACAGCTCAGGAGCTTTCTTCTGATACGGCGCAATGAACTTCTGCAAAAACTTCTCCTCTGAATATTTCAATAACGCAGGAACGACGACCTCCTTCTCCACGAAACCTTTTGAGAACAAAAATTCTAAAACCGAACACCTCGGGACAACTCTCTTCTTCAAGCTCAGTTTAAGGATTCCAGGGCGTTTAGCCATAAGGCTGGGCCTCCAACCCATTTGGTTGGTGAATAAACCCATAGATTTGTTAAGCTTACCTTTAGATACCATCATACACAAAGGATCGCCTTTAAAGGCTTTCAAAACTTCATCTTCGGACCAACCCCACTTCGTGTATGCGTTAATCTTGCTTTCCCATGTTGACTTGCTCAAACGAAGAAGTACGACAACAGCTTGAACAAAATTTATCCTCTTTGGATTGAACCCCATTTCCACCACTTCCTCAACAAATTCTTGAAACCGATCTGGACTTGACATGAATGCTCGAGGCTGTGTCGGAATCAGTTTAGCTATATTGGAGTCCGGAACACCGTGTTTTCGCAGAATATCGATGTTACGGCCCAAGATTTTCTGAGTATCTTGACTGAGTATATCCGGATACTTTTCGACAGCACCAATGCCCTTCTCATCAGACTGCAGATAATTCCTAAGGAACTCATACGATGGCAAAAGATTTTTATCTAAGCTCCTTGCTAAAACAGAAGGGAACCGAGAAAGATTTTTAGCAAATCGAGGCCATGAAACACCTTTGGCATCAAAAAATTCCAACTTGGGCGACATAGTTTTCTCCGCATCCGCGACAAGTAGTTGAGTCTTTATCCTGAAAATGCTCGAGATTTGGGTCCGAGTAAAACCATAAATCTTAAACAAGTTTATGACGTTGTCTGGTTTCTCAGAACTCTCAAAATTAACACGCTTGGTAGCTGATAAAGCAGCTTCTGGAGAGAACCCATGTTCGTTTACGAGGTAAGAGACAGTAAAAGATTGTTGATTTGAACTGCTTGAGAACAATCTGAGACTGAAAAAAACATTTGGGTTTCCAAGAAAACCTAAATTACTCGTTGGTAGTGAAATTCTTACACTACAGCAGCCAAAAAGAATGGTTCTGCGGATAGCATTAGACATGGGTTTTGAAATATGAGAGGTATGAAAATGACTGGCAAGTTGTTGAGAGCCAATTTGTCTCCGTCGCTGAACAAATCTCAATCTTCGGAGAGGAAATGTGAAAGAACTCAAAATGAAAACCCTAAATTTAGGGTCTAAAAAAAAAAAAAAAAAAGGAAGAATTTGAAGAAAGGGAGAAAAAAAATTTAAATTGACTAAATGGTTTTTTTTAACTAAAAAATATGTTTTTTATATAGATAAATTGTTTTAGTTTTTTAAAAAAAAAATAAGAAAAATGATTTTAGTATGATAAAAAATCTCAATAGGATAAAAAAAATTGAAACTATTTTAATGTTTAAATTTTTTTTTTTTTTACGTAAAAAATTGTCTAAAAAAAGATCATTGACAAAAAAAACTTTTTCCAAAAAATCTTTTTTAAAAATCCCCCCTAAAAAAACTGACTTGTACGAGACAACGCAATTTATAACAAATCTTCAGATACACCCTAAATGTCCATGTTTTTTCTTTTCTTTTCCATTTCCAAGTTTAAATGACATGTCGTTTCAGGATTTTAGGAAATAGAGACGATGGAAGAAAATAAACGACAATAGTTGTTCATTGTAGAGAAAGTAAACGACGAGTAGCTTTTACTGTTTGCATCATTGAACGACTGAAGGACGTGTCGTTTATTATATATTTTGCTTTTGACGTGTCGAATGAACGACAGGGATGTATCATTTATCGTGTTGCGTGGGCAAGAAACAACAATTGGTTGCTCTTTATTAAGGAAACAACGACAAGTCGCTTTACTGTTTGCCTCGTTGAACAACTGAAGGACGTGTCGCTTATTATATATCTTGCTTTTTGACATCGAATTGAACGACGAGGACGTATTGTTTGTTGTGGTGTGTCTCCCTTATTTTGGGCAAGAAACGATATATTGTTCTTTTGATGTAGGCGAAGAATTCAAAGAGTTGGAGATGCAAAAGTGAACAACAAAACATTAACAGGACTATTAATTTGAGTTTTTTTTTTGCCATAAATAGCTAAAAGATCTTTCGTAACTCATTGGAACCGTGGTACTGCCAACGCTAAACGCTTCTCATATTAAATCACAAATCAGTCTCTGATTTTTACAAAGCGTCTTATTAGAATTTTTATTCGAACCACCGTGCTGCTATAATGTAACACTCTCACATGTTACAGTTTTTGAGCCAATTTTTTCGGTTTAAATCAGTTTGCAAAACAACCTATTAGACTCCTAAATCCTTTCACTTTCTCAACTCGGGTGCTTGAGTATACGTTATATGTTTGGCAAGTGCTTCAACAGGCCTGTATTTCAAAGCAAGATCATGCAGTAGTAAACACCACAGATTGATTTACACATAAAAATTGCAAACAAAAATTCCAATCTTGGATAGGGACACAAGGAAGGTGAAGAGTAAAAAGGTTCTCAATTGGACCAACTAACTTGACAAGGGGAAGTCTTCTTAGAAAGATCTAATTTACCTTGCACAGCTCCAGCAACTCTGGAACTACCTTCTTGTAAGGACGTGACAAACCCCCGCAAGAAATTATTTTCTGAATCCTTCAGTAATGAATTTAAGCTAACCTCTTCCTCCACCAAACATTTTGACAATAAAACTTGAAAAACTGAACATCTAGGGAACACTCTCTTCTTCAAGCTCAGCGAAAGAATTTCCGGGCTTTCGGCAATAAGGCAAGGCCTCCAACACATTTGGTTGACGAAGAAATGCATAAATGCCAATATCTTCTTTTCGGATCGCTTCATGCACCAAGGACACTTTTTAAAGGCTTTCAAAACATCTTCATCAGACCAACCCCACTTCTTATACGCATCAACCTTACTATCCCATGCCGATTTGCTAATTGACCGAAATACAAGCACTCTTATAACAAAGTTTACCTTCAAAACATCAAATCCCATGCCCTCAACCTTCTCCACAACATTTTGAAACTCATTAAGGAGTCACCATGAGAGACCTGGGCCAGTAAAGCATCTATTTTGTTATGTGAGAGTCGGGCATTCCATGTTCTCTCAAGATGGCAATGTTAGGAGCCACATATTTCTCAATTTTGTGTACGAGGATATCAGGAAATCATTTAATTGCTGTAATGGCCTTCTCATCAGATTGAAACAAATTCCTATAGAAATTGTACGAAGGCATAATCCGATTAGCTAAGCTACATTCCAAGATATTAGGGAGTACAGATAACTTTTTAGCAATTTCAAGGCCTGAAAGGCCTTTGGATTTCAAAATATCCAACTTGGGCAAACCGTTTTTCTCAGGATTCGATACAAGTACTCCGGAGGCGTATTCTAACAAGGGATGAGATTCGGGTCAGAGTGCAACCATAATCCTTTAAAACCTTAATCACTTTGTCTGGTTTATCAGGAGTATTAAAATTAACATGCTTAGAAACTGATAAAGCAGCTTGTGAAGAAAACCCAACTGAACTTACAAGGTAAGAGACCGTAAAAGATTGTTGATTTGCACTGCTTGAGATCCATCTGAGAAGAATAACATTTGGGTTTCCCATAAAACGCAGATTGCTGGTCGGTGGTGAAGTTCTACTGTACGACAGCCGTAAAGAATCGTTTTGATGAGAAATTGAGACATGGGAATTGCAGAGAGTGAAATTCTTTCTCTAGTTTAATAAATCTTGAGTTTTGGAGGGGAAGAACGAATGATACGAAGTAAAACCCCAAAAGCTAGGGTTTAGCAAGTGTCCCTCCGTCTCTTACGACATATCCAATGCCAGTTATCCGACTTGCCTCTTGCCAACAAGAGACATGTCGTTTGTGGACGATGCCTATACGACATGCCGTATCTCTTGGGGCAAACGATCTTTCGTTTCTATGATGTTAATTTTTCATTTTTTTTAATCTTATGATGACAAAGGCATTTTTTTAACCCTTAAAATTTTTCTTTCCAAACTATAAGAATCAACAACAAAATTATTATTATCATTTTTTTTCTTTTTTCTCTTTTTGCCGATAAGGTTTTTTTTTCTTATTTTCCTGCTGATTTGAGGAGATCACTCTCGTCCAACCCAAGTATAAAAAGGGGTCAATTTCAGTATGTATTGTTTTTTAATTTTAACTTCTGTAAAAAAAAAAGTGGAATCATACTATTTCTAAGAAATATAAATACATAATTGATTCTAAGTATGTTGAAAAAAGGTTACACAAACATGTGTTATTTAAGGGTATTTTGGTCATTTTGATTAAAAAAAGTTGTGTGAAGCAAATGAAGAAAAAATAATAAAATACAATGGTAGCAATAAAGAAGTGATATGCACCTAATTTAGTCTATACGAAGAGAGAAGATATTCAGCTCAATTTGAAAAATACTAATTTTGTAATATTATTTTCAAATTTTATTACTTTTGTGAGAAAGTTTGATACTTATAATTTACAATGAATAGAAAGATAATATTATTCTCAAGTATTTTGTGTTAAACTTAACAAATATGTGTTATTTAAATATATTTTGACATTTTTAGTTAAGAGAAATTGTATGAAAAAAGGATTTAAAAGGAGAAAAGAAAGTGGTAGAACAGAATAATGATGATAAAATCTAATTTACTCAAGATATTAAGGTCAACAAAAATAGAAAACTTACTCGCATAATCAATCGTAACATATCCAAATAAAAATTGCATTCCACAGGAAATAGTGCGGAGAAATTACAGTAAAAAAATTAATGATTTATTATTGATATATTTGATTATGAAAACCATAATTACCAAATATGTAATGCAAACAAGAGAATAAATGGTTTAGTTATTTTCATAAATTGTTTGTATTATGGTTGGCCGTTTACTTAAACCAATAAACGATTTTTCTTAATATCTATCCTGAAAAAGATTATTTTTGATAATTAATTAATAAAATCACAAAAGAAAGATTTACAAGGCCCTAAGAAAAAGGAAACTGATCCTAAAAATATTTACACTCACCCCAATTGCATGTTTCACTTTCCTTACCATTAATTAATCCCGATTCACTTGTATCCAAAAGCCTAGAGCTTTATAGATTAAATCAATCACATTTATAAACTCCTAGTCAAACTCGGATTTAGTAGAGACACATTGCCCGTATTATGCACCAGTCTTTGACCACAACTCGTTTTATGTCACTCTCTTTCTCTCTCCAGCCTTGCTCTTTTATTTCTCTCTCTTCAAACCCGTTGACAAATATGGCTAAGGAGGAGGGGAACAAGGTCGTTTGCGCAGAGATTACAACATTTTTATGGGCTGATGATCAAGGTATTCTATCTTTAATGTTTTACTCAGTTGATCTGATCATGTGTTTCCATTGAAAATATTTATATTATACAAGTAATTGATCATGTGTTTCTTTTTTTAAAAAAAAGAATTGATCATGTGTTTCTAGCAAAATATGAAGTAATTGATCAAGTGCTTCTGTTTATATTTTGGGGTGTTTGGCATGGTGATTAGAATTATTGATTAAAACTGTAAATATTGTAGCATGTGAGAACTTTATACTCTAGCAATTTTTTTTTTTTTAAAATTAAACTAAAAAGTGGGTTAGAACCAACTTTGCCAAACAAGTTATAAATAAGCGACGGCTATACGAAAATAGGTAATGTAACATACTAACATCTCAAACAAATAATAACTTTAATTACAAGTTCTACCCAATGCCATGTTTAAAAAAATATAAAATAAAAAACAACAACACTAATATCATCCTTGTTGCTTTTTGCTTTTTGTGCAGGAGCCCATAAGCCTAACAGTGGTGAAGATTGTGTTTTCGCGCAAGAAGATGATGATCTTCATAAGCAACTAAAATCTGAGGGAAAAAAAGATCATGATGATCAGTCTGATGTTGAAGAGGATAAGATGGATCATAAGATGGTAATTTTTCATGAAGCTGCAATTGGGAAAGGATTGTCAGGTGCACAAAGGTTGCTCCAAGAGAGAGGAATGATTGAAAAATCTACCGATCATAGGAATGGACAAATTAATAATATTGACAAGAGAAAAAAGAGCCAAGTCGTTGCCGTCAAACGTCGTAATGATCATCATGAAACAAGTACACGGTTGAAGGACGCTCGTCTACGCAGAGTCTACGAGAACAAGGAGATCCACATCTACAGATTGGATGAATTTGGGCGTGAGGTTAGAACATATCTATTCATCTTATCTCTTATCTCATAATTTTTTGTCTTGCTTTTAATTCACACTCAACTCAAGAGAAAAGTATTGTGTCTGCTTCGTTAATAATTTGTTAACTGCAATGTTTATTTATGTTCTGAACTTTTGTTATTTATACATGTAAAGTAATTAGTGACAATTACTACGCAGATAGTTCTTATAATTTCTTCATTATTTCTGCAGATGTCTCTTAAAGAAGCTTTTAGACAATTCAGCTACAAGTTTCATGGAAAACGACCCGGAAAAAAGCGGCAAGAGAAGCGCTTGAGGCAATATCGCGAAGAGTCGAAGACGAAGCAGGTTTTTCCTTAGACATTTTCCTCTATAAATAACATTTTCTTTTTGGTTCTTCATGATTTAGATGTGAACATATAAGATTGTAAGGAACTATTGAACTACAAGGGCTTGATCCCTTTCTAGGGTATGCAGGCAGGTCGTCGCTCTTATAACTGAGTCCAGCCCCTTGTTATCATAAAAACCATCTTTTTTAATAAGAACAATACATCACTTTAAGGTTCGTTACCTTGTTAAGCAGTTCTAAGAGGCTCTAATCTTGGACCTCAACGCATGTAAGTTCAAAACTACAGCAGGGAACAATGACATCCAACTTTGACATATTTTTACATGCTTCTTAGATTGATTGTATTTATTTGTATCTCTACGCTTGAAGATACATATGTTAAACATATTTAAGCTCAACTCAAATTATAAGTTAAATTAGCACATTTATGAATATAGAAACAATTACAACAAATAATTCCTTGGGTTAATTTTTAAATTTGCCCCAAAGAATAAGAGTTATCTTACTTTAGTACAAAAGTGCCTCAAGGTTATCACATGTTGTATGTTTGATATTTCCATCAATAAAACTAATTTTGAACGGTTGTTATCACGTGTAACCGTGTAGATCGCATGCCTAGTTGGTAATACAAAATATAAGAGGGCAATAGCAACGCGGGGGTTGCAAGCAAAAAATGAGACAAGACTTAACGTTAGAGCAAGGAAAAATTTACAAAAGCTAGTTTCTATTTTATCGAAATTTACTATATTGCACCTTGTCAAGCAATCAATGACTCACGCATGATCAACAGCGTGAAAAAAATTGATTGTCTCAATGATGAGAATACCAATATTACAACTTACCATAAGTTCAGGTAGAATTTTGTGCTATTTTGACTTCAAGAAGCCAAAAAAATCAAACAATAATAATAATAATAATAATAACAACAATAAAGAGAAGCAAAAATACTTTAAAACTGATCCAGCATTGGCAATTTTGGTCATGAAAAATGCTAAGTTTTTGGGATATAACCATACCGCATCAGATATAACTTGGTTAATCTGGAATACATAAACTCTGATGGCTTTTTCATCCTAGATAAGCCATCACTATTTAGGCCAATAATTTGGAAACAGTAGAAGGAGATGGGAAAATTCTGTCACTCTCTGAACCTGTTTAAATGTTAAAACTTCAAAAATCCAAGCCCCAGTAAAATGGGCAAAGAAACTTTAAAAACTAAGCAACATCAGTTTAGCTCTGCTCATAGGATCCATAGAGTTTACCTTACAAACGGCACTCCGGAAGGAACTCGTCCCGCATATGCATCATACCGAGCGCCGAAAAACTGCCTCAAGAAGCACTCTTCATATGGTATTCGTTGATGAAAAAAGCGCCACACAACAATTGCAAACCCAACAGTCGACAATGGATTACAAAGCATGATCTGGGTGCCAACTGACCATATGAAAAAACCAGAGTATCCCGGATGACGTATATATCTATATATTCCGTCCGTAACCAGTTCATGATGCCCATCACGACGAGTCCTAATCATGTGAGTGAAGGCAGTACCGGCAGTAATGATCGCCATCTTACGAATGATTTCTCCGATTACAACCATCACAAGCCCAAAGTAGCTAATCCACCAGTGTTCCTTTAGTTGAGGAAACAAACGGACTTCAATCAAATACTCCACCAATGAAAAGATCATCGCGATAAGATAATTTTTGCTGATGAGAAGAGATCCTAGAGTAACATTTGATCGCCCATGAAAGGCAATGGCTAGCAGGTACTCGGAACTATGGAAAAAGACCACCGCCAAAAACATCTCAGACAATTGTATGCAAGCAGTGGGAGTGAGAACTTCCATCATTTTCGACAATAAGCGTAAAGGCCAATCAAATTGTCTCCAATGTAGCACTTGGGTCAAACCTACATTACTCAACTATCTCAGTAAAGGACTAGTTTGTCACTATTTTTATGAAACCTACATTACACAGGTCAACTAGAAAAATAGTTAAGGGCATACCATCACTATTAATAGGTAGGCCCCATCTATAGGTCCCATGCTGCGGATCATCTTCTATTAGTGAATAGTACTTAACACAGTACACCCCATCTATAGATCCATACTGCAAGATCCATCTTCTATTTATAAATAAAATAATGCTCAACACCACCAATACTTTACAGCAATTCTCACTATGCTAATATAGCTTGGTTTTCTATATTGAGTAACGTAAAAAGCAAGTTTAAACATCAATCAAATGATATAAACAAATTTTGACAGTCAGAGGAGATAAAATTCATAATTCGAAGTAAAACCCAGAATTCAAGGAAATGAACTTACAAATTGCTGATCTTTGGTGAACAAATTCTCGATCTTCAATAAAATGTGAAGAACTCGAAGTAAAACCCAGAATTCAGGATCCAAATGGAGAGACCACCGCACGAATTAGTTCTCGGCAAGGTGTAATTTGGAAACGAAATAAGGAATTTGAAAGTGAAAGCCAGACTCAGATTCGATCCCCCATTTCTGTTGCTTCCATCTTGAAACCCTAATTAATGGCTCAAAGTTTCAGTCGATGGGCGGAGTTATCATAAATTAGACGCATTTATAAATCCCCCAAAACGACAACTTTCAAAGCAGGACAAGTGTCACCGTTGGCCTACCGCCGTTTGTTTTATTGTGTTATTTTATTTATTTTGTTATTCTGATTATTTATCTGTAAATAAACGATTTTTGTGACTATCATTCTCTCTCTACAATTACGTGCCCTTCTTCTCCATGCTTTCGATGTTCACACGATTACACGTTTTATATTTTCTCAAATTTTGCAAGAAATTATTTATTTATTTATTTGGCTGAATTAAAGTGAAAATGGAAACAGAACAACGTGTCATTTTGAAAACAAAACGACACCATTTTCATCGTTTGACGACTTTTTTTTCATTTCCAAACAGACACTAAACTTTTTTAACGCGAGTTGAAATTTTTTTAAAAATTTTAAATATCTTTTCTTGATTTATTATTCTTTAAAGAGTTTAAGAAATTTTCATAAATACCATTTTTTAAGACTCATTTTTTTTATAAATGTCACCAATTATTGTTTTTATAAATGTCACTAATGTTTTAGTGTAGTATAACTTAAATAAATAATATGAATAGTATTGTGACACAACTTTTTTAAGTGTAGCATAAATAAAAACTATGTTTAAAAGTGTAACTTAACATATAATTTTTAACTAAGGGGAAAAATAAGATTAAACATAAGATTTTTCTCTCAATAAAAAAGAAATTTTAACAATATGCCATCAAATTTTTAACATGTAACATTCCTCTTCATTTATAAAATAACAATAAAAAAGAAATTTTATCTGAAACAAAACCACACATTCTTTTTTATAAAAAAAAAAAAAAAACAAAACAAAACAACACACCGTTTTCACCATTGAACGACTGGTGGGGTTGGTGATAGTTTATCACCATTTGTACGTCCTGTATGTCTTGATTTATTTATTTATTTATTTTTTAATTAGGGGCGGTAAGAGGATTTAAATTTGAACTTTCGTCACATTATTTATAACATCATTCTAATGGTTTGACAGTTATAAGCACTTGTAAATAATATTGACTAAGAACTTAAAAATTATTATCCAGATTAACAAAGATCATATAGTAATTTTTTTAACGATATTCGTGTTTATACATAATTACTAATTGCTACTCGTTAAGTAACCTAAACTTTTTGCCATATTTCACGACTCGGGAAATTTTGCTTATGTAAAAAAAAAATAATAAAAACCATAATTTTTTGGTATTTTGTTTAATAAAATAATTTGTCAGGCTTTTTATTTATTTTGGCCTTGAAAATATTATCTATTTGTTGGCTTAACCTAACTTTTTTCCCTTATCTTCTGTGTGTATGTACATTTGTCATCAGCAACCAGAAGTGAAAATTGAAGATGATTATAATGATCAATCTAGTACTAATACCAAAGAGGACAGGGAGCAACAATTGGTAAAGGATTATCAGGTACGTTAAAGTTGCTTAGCGAGGGAGGAATGCTTGAAACAACCACTGACCATGGGACTGACAGAATTCATTGTTTTGAACAAAAGAAGAGCAAAGGTGTTGGCATCAAAAGCGGTCGGGTCGTGATTATCATCGTGAAACAAGTGCAAAATAGTTGGAATTGGCCCAGTTGAAGGACGCTCACCTACATAGAGTCTACAAGAACAAGAAGATCCGCATCAACAAATTGGATGAATTTGGATGCCATATGACTCCCAAAGAAGCTTTTAGGGAATTTAGCTACAAGTTTCATGGAAAACGGCCAAGTAAGAAGCGACCAGAAAGGCGCTTGAAGCACTATCTTCAAGAGTTGGAGATAAAGAAGAAGATGATGAACCCCGGAGGACTACAATCTTCTGTGGAGCGGATGAAGAAAATACTAGATGGGAGACCTTATTTAATCCTCAAGCGTGGTAAATAAATTGTTGAATAACAAATAACCCGGATTGTTTTTTTTCATGTTTTAGATGTGAACTTATAGGATTGTAAAGAAGTATTGAACTACAGGGGCTTGATCCCTTTCTAGGGTATGTAGGCAGCTCATCATTTATAAATGAGTCCAGCCTCTTCTTCATAAAAAAAACTAATTTTTTTAACAAAAACATTGCTTTGACTTTTATTACCTTAAGCAATCCATACACACCATAGACCATCCTTGTATAATGAAGAAACGCGAAAGCAAAAGAATAAGCTTCTGTTCACTTAAAGGAGACAGAAAAGATGTTGACAAAAGTTTGTCCTGAGATTATTGGCACAAAAGCAGAACATTAAAGTTTTGTCATTTTACAGGCCAAAGAAGCACTTCTCTCCCTCCCTCCCTCTCTGTTGTTGTTGCTGTTTTTTCGTTACTTCTGCTCCCATGACCCTGCAGAACTCACTACCATTTCTTATTTAGGTTGGAAGATTGTGGATATTCCAGCGCGCAGCCACATTCCTTGCCTCGTCGACATCAATTCAAGAAAACAACCTTGGGGTACTTCCAAAGGACCACACCGTGTTGAAGTGAAGTAGAGGATTGCAAGTCTCGATGTTGACCATGTCTAAATAACCACTCATTCTTTATCATACTTTAAACCGAGAATTCAATGAACATAACCAGTTTTATGGATAGATGATGTTGACAACAACAACAATTAAGGGAGAATTTAATAAAGGGTTAAAAAAATACAACCTTGTCAACTTGAGTGCTTTCGATGAAATTCTCAAAAGACAAGATACAATGTTTAGCTTCTGGTTACCCAACAAAAATGCATTAGTCTCAATTCGCAATTCAACCGAGAGTACAGCCTGTTTAAATGTAATATAAACAAATAAATCATTGCAATTGGTCATTCAATTTGATTTGCACATAAATTGCAAGGGAACTGCTCAACAAAGGAAGTGCAGACCTGAGAAGTTTATTGCAGATGAACTACAATGCAGCTGATGATACTTCTCAGCATACTCTATCATCAAATCTCTGGTTTCTTTGAAAGATCTAATTTTTCCTTGTACAACTTCAAGAGCTCTGGAGCTTCCTTCTGATGACACAAGACAAACTTCTGCAGGAATTTATTTTCAGGAACCATAAATAACTGATGTATACGTAATCCAGCCTCCTGCTTCACCAAATCCTTCGAGACTAAAGCTTGAAAAACTGAAAACCTCGGAATTACTCTCTGCTTCAAACTCAAAGAAAGGATTACCGGCTGCTTAGCAATAAAGCAAGGCCTTAAACCCATTTCATTGATAAAAAAAGTCATACCCGCCCTTATCTTATCTTCAGATAGCAACATACTCATAGGATGCCTTTCAAAGGCTTTCAAAACAACATCTTCAGACCAACCCCACTTCTTATATGCATTTATCTTACTTTCCCAGGTTGATTTCCTCAAACCACAAAGTACAAGAATTGCTCTAATAAATTTTGACCTCTTTGGATTAAGCCCCATTTTCACAGCTTCCTCAACTGTCTTTTGAAACCGATCTGAACGTGGTGTCAAAGTTCGAGGGTGGCTCACAATCAGTTGAGCTATATTGGAGTGAGGAACTCCATGTTCTTGAAGAACATCAATGTTCGCTGCCACGTATTTCTCAATATTTAGGATGAGCATATCCGGATACTTTGCAACAGCAGCAATGGCTTTTTCATCAGACTGAAGAAAATTCCTAAGGAACTCATACGATGGCACAATCTTCTTATCTAAGCTACATCCCAAAACAGTAGGGTACACAGATAGGCTTTTAGAAAACTGAGCCCAAGAAACACCTTTGTCTCCAAAAAATTCCAACTTGGGCAAAAGAATTTTCTCCGTATCCATTAAAATCACTTGAGGATTTCTTCTGACAATGGTTGCGATTTGGGTCGGAGTGAAAGTATATTTCTTAAACAAGTTTATGACTTTATCTGGTTTCTCAGAACTCTCAAAATTAACACGCTTGGAAACTGATAAAGCGGCTTGTGAAGACAACCCAAGTTCGTTTATGAGATAAGAAACAGTAAAAGATTGTTGATTTGAACCACTTGAAAACAATCTGAGGCTAAAAATTTCTGGGTTTGGAAGAAAACCGAGATTGCTAGTTCCTGGTGAAGTTCTTACATAAGAAATTCCAAATAGAATGGTTTTTCGGAGCAATTTAGCCATGGGTTTTGAAATTTGAGAGGAAAGAAACGAACTTACAAATTGGTGAGAGCCAAATTTCTCTGTCGCCTAACAAATCTTGAGCTTTCCGAGTAAAATCCAAAATTGAAAATGAGACGACTTCAGATGTAAATGCAAAGGGATATAAATATTGGGTTCGATATTCGAATCAGACTCGTCCCCTTTGTAATTGCTACTTGTTTCGTACTAAAACCCTAAACCCAGTTTCGTTGAGGTTTAATGCGGGTAACGAAAAGAAGGAAGATTTTGACGAAAGGGCAAAAAAAAAATTTTTCAAAACGTTATTTTTAAAAATCCCCCCGAAAAGAATAACTGATAACGGCATGTTAGCGAATGTCGTTTTGGGAAACAGAATCTTGTCGTTCTTTTCTAGTCTTAGTTAAAAATGATAGGACTTCCTTTTCTTCGGGAAACGACATGCTCTTAATTTTATTAACGTCCTGTCGTGTTGTGTAATTAACTTAAACGAAGTATCGTTTGTTCAATTAATAAGTTTTTTTTTCTTTTTTTTTTTTGTCTTTTGACGGTTTTTTAAAAGTTCAAACTATCGCTTTGGGGAGGAGGAACTTGTCGTTTTTATCTAGTTAAATAAACGATATGACTTCCTTTTCTTAAGAAACGACATGCTCTTGATTTATGAGATTTTTCATAACAAAATATAATTTTTTTAGTGTAGATGAGTTTTTTTTTTTTTTCAATTCGTCTTTAAACTCTCTTTGTGTTTGTGTTTCGGCACCACATACAGTGAGACTGATAACTCTAGTTAGCAAATATTGCTATGTTCTTGAGAAAAATTACATGAAACACCCATTTTTCATAAAGGTTTACCTTTAATGATGCAGGTTGAAGAAAAAAAAAGAAAAAGGAAAGAAAATGGAGCATGAGCACAAGAAAATGAAAAAAATTACAGATCAGGCAAAATTGGAGGAGGCCTTTTGGCAGAATAGAGGCGATTTGGGTTGCTCAACCAAGCTTTGACAGAGAGCCAACGCTGCGGTGTTGGAATTGGAGCGTCGCGGTGTTACGACGAAAAAAAATGACAGCACTGCGGCGCTAGAAAAGAGCATCGTGGCGCCAACTGTGATTCTAATGCATGATTTTTGGACATGAAAAAAGGACTTAATTAACTTAAGACTAGTATAAATAGGCAACGATATAATTATCAAAGGACATCTAAGGTTTTCATTTTTCAGAACATTGTTGACTTTTCTTAGGAGCTTTCAAGCAATCCGGAGTAAGGAATAAGAAAATGGTGACAGAATTTATTGTTCTCTTAACTCTTGATGTTGGATTTAATTAAACTTTTAGTTTTTGTTTCTCTTTCAATTATGTTCTAATTTTCTTAGTTAAGGCTACGGTGTAGCCTAATCACAATTATGTAAATTTCTTATTTATTTATGCATCTTAATTGATTTTATTCACGTGAGTTATATGTTATTGCTCGTAATGCGTTTGAATGATTAGCTACCATTTAAATGATCTGATGTGCATGTTTGAAACTGAGAAGAGAAAATATGTAAATTTCTTAATTGATTTTATTGCTCGTAAATTTCTTATTTATTTATTTATTTATGCATCTTAATTGATTTTATTACTCGTAAATTTCTTATTTATTTATGCATCTTAATTGATTTTATTCACGTGAGTTATATGTTATTGCTCGTAATGCGTTTGAATGATTAGCTACCATTTAAATGATTTGATGTGCATGTTTGAAACTGAGAAGAGAAAATATGCAGATGCTTCATATAACATATAACCATAAATTAAATATAGATAGAGATATATCATGTTATTTATTATATCATGTTATTTTTGTAGCTTTCGGTGATAAGATGACCTAAGATATTCATTGTAAACCTAGAATATTCATGGATCTTAATGCACTTAGGTTTATTTAAATTCACATATAGATATAGTGGATTAATAAACTGAGTAGGCTTATTATACCTAGAGACATGATAGTGAATAAAGTGAAAACTTCTGCCATCACATGTTTATTATCAATCAGGGTACATAATTATATGAAATTCATATTTAGCGATTATAGTGAAATCGGATGCCTTAACGCTCAATTCTCATTGGATTTAGTTCCTTTAATTCAATTATCTTCTTTTCTAAAATTAGTTTCAGTTTTAGTATTATACCTAGTTTCATTTCACTTTTAATCGATTTGCTAGATAAATTTGAGGGTTAATCTAATTTTAGTATTTAATTAGGTTATTATACAACAGTCTCTGTGAGACGATACCCGTACTCAATACTTTACTACTTGATCGATAACATGCATTGCATTTGTGAATTTTACCGAACAAGTTTTTGGCGCCGTTGTCGGGGACTACTTGTTTAATACTAATTAATATTAATACCGGATAATTCTTAATTTAATATAGTTTCTTTTTTTATTATTATTAGGGAGTGCGTTGGTGTATGAGAAGAACTAAACAAGGTGAACTTGTTAAGTTTGATCCAGAAATCAAACGTACTTTTAGAAGACTATTAAGGGAAGAGAGAAATCGCACTAAGAAAATGGCGGGTGCAGGTGAAGCTGAAAATCCTCGTCGACTTTTGAGAGATTATGCAGTAGCAATTGTTCAAGGCACCACTTCGAGCATCAGGAGGCCGGTCATTCAAGCAAACAATTTTGAGATCAAGCCATCTTTCATCCAAATGATGCAACAATTGGTGCAATTTAATGGACTACCAAGTGATGATCCAAATGGCCACATTGATGCCTTCCTCGAAATCTGTGACGCTATTAAATTTAATGGTGTGTCAGATAATGCAATTAGATTGAGATTGCTCCTATTCTCTTTGAGGGATAAAGCCAAGAATTGGCTTACATCTCTTTTTGCAAGATCAATTACGTCTTGGGATACTATGGCTTAAAAATTCCTTGGTAAGTTTTTCCCTCAAGCAGAATATGCAAAAATGCATAACGATATTACTAATTTCTTGCAGATGGACAATGAGTTGCTATATGAGGCGTGGGAAAGATTCAAGGAGCTGCTAAAGAGGTGCCCTCATCATGGATTGCTAGTCTGGATGCAGGTATAAACTTTTTATAATGGGTCTAACGCAAGTCTCTAGGCTACCATTGATGCAGCTGTAGGCGAGACATTAAATAATAAAACACCTTAGGAGGCTTTTGATCTAATAGAGGAAATGACTTTAAATAACTATTAGTGGCCTACTAAAAGGCTACAAACTAGGCGAACTGCGGGAGTTCATGAAATGGATGCACTGTCTGCACTCACAGCTCAGTTTGAAGCACTTAATAGAAAGATATGAGTGCTTCAGCTATGAGAATTCAAAATGCGACTTACGACTTGTGTGGAGGAGGACATGCTAGCACTGAATGCCAAGTATGTAATACTTTTGCTCAGCTTGCTGAAAATGCTAACTTTGTTGGAAATTTTAACAGGCCGCAAAATAATCCCTACTCCAACACTTACAATCCGGGGTGGCGAAATCATCCTAACTTCTCATGGGGTAATCAGAATGCAATAAGACCACCACCAAGCTTCAAGCAACAGGAAGAGAAAAAGCCTAATCTGGAAGACATTGTTGCTAAACTGGCTTCGTCCAATCAAGATTTTATGAAGAGTACGGATGCACGGCTTCAGAATCAAGAGGCATCCATCAGAAATCTAGAAATGCAGATAAGACAAATGGCCAACATGATTTTAGGTAGGCCACAAGGTTCATTGCCAAGCAACACAGAAAAAAATCCCATTTAGAATGTGAAGGCAATAACCAGAGAGGACAAGGAGCTGCAATTGGTAAAGCATTATCAAGTACGTTAAAGTTGCTTAGCGGAGAGGAATGCTTGAAACAACCATTGATCATTGGACTGACAAAATTCATTGTTTTGAACATAAGAAGATTAAAGGTGTTGGCATCAAAAGCAGTCGTGATTATCATCGTGAAACAAGTGTAAAATTGTTGGAATTGGCCCAGTTGAAGGACGCTCACCTACGTAGAGTCTACAAGAACAAGAAGATCCGCATCAACAAATTGGATGAATTTGGATGCCATATGACTCCTAAAGAAGCTTTTAGGGAATTTAGCTACAAGTTTCATGGAAAACGACCAGGTAAGAAAAGCGACGAGAAAGGCGCTTGAAGCAATATCTTGAAGAGTTGGAGATGAAGAAGAAGATGATGAACCCCGGAGGACTACAATCTTCTATGGAGCGGATGAAGAAAATACTAGATGGGAGACCTTATTTAATCCTCAAGCGTGGTAAATAACTTGTTGAATAACAAATAACCCGGATTGTTTTTTTTTCTTCATGTTTTAGATGTGAACATATAGGATTGTAAAGAAGTATTGAACTACAAGGGCTTGATCCCTTTCTAGGGTATGTAGGCAGCTCATCATTTATAAATGAGTCCAGCCTCTTCTTAATAAAAAAACTATTTTTCTAATAAAAACATTGCTTTGACTTTTATTACCTTAAGCAATCCATATACACCATAGACCATCCTTGTATAATGAAGAAACGCGAAAGCAAAAGAATAAGCTTCTGTTCACTTAAAGGAGACAGAAAAGATGTTGACAAAAGTTTGTCCTAAGATTATTAGCACAAAAGCAGAACATTAAAGTTTTGTCATTTTACAAGCCAAAGAAGCAATTCTCTCCCTCCCTCCCTCCCTCCCTCCCTGTTGTTGTTGTTGTTGTTGTTTTGTTACTTCTGCTCCCGTCACCTTGAAGAACTCACTACCATTTCTTATTTAGGTTGGAAGATTGTGGATATTCCAGCGCGTAGCCACATTCCTTGCCTTGTCGGCATCAATTCAAGAAAACAACCTTGGGGTAGTTCCAAAAGACCGCACCGTGTTGCAGTGAAGTAGAGGATTGCAAGTCTAGATGTTGACCAATGCTTGTTAGTCCTTTTATTGTCTAAATAACCACTCATTCTTTATCATACTTTAAACCGAGAATTCAATAAACATAACCAGTTTTATGGATAGATGATGTTGACAACAACAGCAATAAAGCGAGAATTTAATAAAGGGATACAAAAATACAATTTCGATGAAATTCTCAAAAGACATGATACAATGTTTAGCTTCTGGTTACCAAACAAAAATGCATTAGTCTCAATTCGCAACTCAACCGCGAGTACAGCCTGTTTAAAAGTAATATAAACAAATAAATCATTGCAATTGGTCATTCAATTTGATTTGCACATAAATTGCAAGGGAACTGCTCAACAAAGGAAGTGCAGACCTGAGAAGTTTATTGCAGATGAACAATGCAGCTGATGATACTTCTCAGCATACTCTATCATCAAATCTCTGGTTTCTTTGAAAGATCTAATTTTTCCTTGTACAACTTCAAGAGCTCTGGAGCTTCCTTCTGATGACACAAGACAAACTTCTGCAGGAATTTATTTTCAGCAACCATAAATAACTGATTTATACGTAATCCAGCCTCCTGCCTCACCAAACCCTTCGAGACTAAAGCTTGAAAAACTGAAAACCTTGGAATTACTCTCTGCTTCAAACTCAAAGAAAGGATTACCGGCTGCTTAGCAATAAAGCAAGGCCTTAAACCCATTTCATTGATAAAAAAAGTCATACCCGCCCTTATCTTATCTTCAGATAGCAACATACTCATAGGATGCCTTTCAAAGGCTTTCAAAACAACATCTTCAGACCAACCCCACTTCTTATATGCGTTTATCTTACTTTCCCAGGTTGATTTCCTCAAACGACAAAGTACATGAATTGCTCTAATAAATTTTGACCTCTTTGGATTGAGCCCCATTTTCACAGCTTCCTCGACCGTCTTTTGAAACCGATCTGAACTTCGTGCGAAAGCTCGAGGTTGGATCACAATCAGTTTAGCTATATTGGAGTGAGGAATTCCATGTTCTTGAAGAACATCAATGTTCGCTGCCACGTATTTCTCGATATTAAGGATGAGCATATCCGGATACTTTGCAACAGCAGCAATGGCTTTTTCATCAGACTGAAGAAAATTCCTAAGGAACTCATACGATGGCACAATCTTCTTATCTAAGCTACATCCCAAAACAGTAGGGTACACAGATAGGCTTTTAGAAAACTGATCCCAAGAAACACCTTTATCTCCAAAAAATTCCAACTTGGGCAAAAGAATTTTCTCCGTATTCATTAAAATCACTTGAGGATTTCTTCTGACAATGGTTGCGATTTGGGTCGGAGTGAAAGCATATTTCTTAAACAAGTTTATGACTTTATCTGGTTTCTCAGAACTCTCAAAATTAACACGCTTGGAAACTGATAAAGCGGCTTGTGAAGACAACCCAAGTTCGTTTATGAGATAAGAAACAGTAAAAGATTGTTGATTTGAACCACTTGAAAACAATCTGAGGCTAAAAATTTCTGGGTTTGGAAGAAAACCGAGATTGCTAGTTCCTGGTGAAGTTCTTACATAAGAAATTCCAAATAGAATGGTTTTTCGGAGAAATTTAGCCATGGGTTTTGAAATTTGAGAGGAAAGAAACGAACTTACAAATTGGTGAGAGCCAAATTTCTCTGTCGCCGAACAAATCTTGACCTTTCCGAGTAAAATCCAAATTTGAAAATGAGACGACTTCAGGTGGAAATCCAAAGGGATATAAACAATAAGGGCATTTTAAAAAATGTCCTTAAAAAAAGTCATTTTTGAACAAATAATTTTTTTAATAATTTTTAACGTAAAAAGCATACATTTTAAGTATTAAAACAATAATATTTTTTTTACTTTATTAATATTTCTTTTCTTGTTATAATTATTTTTTTCTTTTTTAAAAAAAATTAAAATAATTTATTTGTCTAAAAAATATATTTTTTTATATAAAAAAAATCATTTCTTTAATTAAGAATTTTTTTTTTGCCCTTTCTTTAAATTCTCCCCAAATATTGGGTTCGATATTCGAATCAGACTCGTCCCCTTTGTAATTGCTACTTGTTTCGTACTAAAACCCTAAACCCAGTTTCGTTGAGGTTTAATGTGGGTAACGAAAAGAATAACTGATAACGGCATGTTAGCGAACGTCGTTTTGGGAAACAAAAACTTGTCGTTCTTTTCTAGTCTAGTTAAAAACGACAGGACTTTCTTTTCTTCGGGAAACGACATGCTCTTAATTTTATTAACATCCTGTCGTGTTGTGTAATTAACTTAAACGAGTATCATTTGTTCAATTAATAAGTTTTTTTCCTTTTTTTTGTCTTTTTGACGATTTTTTAAAAGTTCAAACTATCGTTTTGGTGAAGAGAAACTTGTTGTTTTTATCTAGTTAAATAGACTATATGACTTCCTTTTCTTAAGAAACAACATGCTCTTGATTTATGAGATTTTTCATAACAAAATATAATTTTTTAGTGTAGATGAGTTTTTTTTTCGTATTTTTTATGAGTTTTTTTTTTTTCAATTCGTCTTTAAACTCTCTTTGTGTTTGTGTTTGGGCACCACATACAATGGGACTAATAACTCTAGTTTAGAGAGTTATTTGGCCGCTTTTAATTAACGAATATTGCTATTTTTTTGAGAAAAATTACATAAAACACCCATTTTTCATAAAGGTTTGCCTTTAATGATGCAGGTTGAAGAAAAAAAAAAGAAAGAGGAAAGAAAAGGGAGCATGAGCACAAGAAAATGAAAAAAAAATTACAAATCAGGCAAAATTGGAGGAGGCCTTTTGGCAAAACAGAGGCGATTTAGGTTGTTCAGCCAAGCTTTGGTAGATAGCCAGCGTCGCGGCGCTGGAATTGGAGCGCCGCGTCGTTACGATGAAAAAAAATGACAGCGCTATGGCGTTAAAAAAGAGAGCCGCGACGCCAACTGTGATTCTAATGCGTGATTTCTGGACGTGAAAAAAAGGGCTTAGTTAACTTAAGAGTAGTATTCGTAGACAACGATGTAATTTTCAAGGGACATCTAGGGTTTTCATTTTTCAGAGCGTTGTTGACTTTTCTTAGGAGCTTTCAAGCAATCCAGAGTAAGGAGTGAAAAAATGGTGATAGAATTTCTTGTTATCTTAACTCTTGATGTTGGATTTAATTAATTTTTTAGTTTTTGTTTCTCTTTCAATTATGTTCTAATTTTCTTAGTTAAGGCTACTGTGTAGCCTAATCACAATTATGTAAATTTCTTATTTATTTATGCATCTTAATTGATTTTATTCATGTGAGTTATATGTTATTGCTCGTAATGCGTTTGAATGATTAGCTACCATTTAAATGATCTGATGTGCATGTTTGAAACTGAGAAGAGAAAATATGCAGATGCTTCATATAACATACAACCATAAATTAAATATGGATAGAGATATACCATGTTATTTGTGTGGCTTTCGATGATAAGATGACCTAAGATATTCATTGTAAACCTAGAATATTTATGGATCTTAATGCACTTAGGTTTATTTAAATTCACATATAGATATAGTGGATTAATAAACTGAGTAGGCTTACTATACCTAGAGACATAATAGTGAATAAATTGGAAATTTCTGCCATCACATGTTTATTATCAATCAGGGTGCATAATTATATGAAATTCATATCTAGCGATTATGGTGAAATCGGATGCCTTACTTAACGCTCAATTCTCATTGGATTTAGTTCCTTTAATTCAATTATCTTCTTTTCTAAAATTAGTTTCAGTTTTAGTATTATACCTAGTTTCATTTCACTTTCAATCGATTTGCTAGATAAATTTTAGGGTTAATCTAATTTTAGTATTTAATTAGGTTATTATACAACAGTCTCTGTGAGACGATACCCGTACTCAGTACTCTACTACTTGATCGATAACGTGCACTTGCGTTTGTGAATTTTACCGAACAAGTTTTTGACGCCGTTGTCGGGGACTACTTGTTTAATACTAATTAATATTAATACCGGATAATTCTTAATTTAATCTAGTTTCCTTTTTTTTTTAACTTTTAGGGAGTGCATTGATGTATGAGAAGAACTAAACAAGGTGAACTTGTTAAGTTTGATCTAGAAATCGAACGTACTTTTCAGAAGACTGTTAAGGGAAGAGAGAAATCGCACTAAGAAAATGGCGGATGCAGGTGAAGCTGAAAATCCTCGTCTACTTTTGAGAGATTATGCAGCATCAACTGTTCAAGGCACCACTTCGAGCATCAAGAGGCCGGTCATTCAAGCAAACAATTTGAGATCAAGCCATCTCTCATCCAAATGATGCAACAATCGGTGCAATTTAATGGACTATCAAGTGATGATCAAAACGCCCACATTGATGCCTTACTCGAAATCTGTGACACTATTAAATTTAATGTTGTGTCAGATGATGCAATTAGATTGAGATTATTCCCATTCTCTCTAAGGGATAAAGCCAAGAATTGGCGTACATCTCTTCCTACAGGATCAATTATGACTTGGGATACTATGGCACAAAAATTCCTTGTTAAGTTTTTCCCTCTAGCAAAATCTGCAAAAATGCGTAACGATATTACTAATTTCTTGCAGATGGACAATGAGTCGCTATATGAGGAGTGGGAAAGATTCAAGGAGCTGCTAAGGAGGTGTCCTCATCATGGATTGCCAGTCTGGATGCAGGTACAAACTTTTTATAATAAGTCCAGCGCAAGTCTCTAGGCTATCATTGATGCAGCTGCAGGCAAGACATTAAATAATAAAACACCTTACGAGGCTTTCGATCTAATAGAGGAAATGACATCAAATAACTATCAGTGGCCTACTGAAAGGCTACAAACTAGGCGAACTGCAGGAGTTCGACTAGTGGATGCATTGTCTGCACTCATAGCTTAGTTTGAAGCACTTAATAGAAAGATAGATCGTATGAGTGTTTCAGCTATGAGAATTCAGAATGCGACTTGCGACTTGTGTGGAGGAGGACATGCTAGCACTGAATGCCAAGTTGGTAATGCTTTTGCTCAGCCTACTGAAAATGCTAACTTTGTTGGAAATTTTAACAGGCCGCAAAATAATCCCTACTCCAACACTTACAATCCGGGGCGGCGAAGTCATCCTAACTTCTCATGGGGTAATCAGAATGTAATGAGACCACCACCAGGCTTCAAGCAACAGGAAGAGAAAAAGCCTAATCTGGAAGACATTGTTGCTAAACTGGCTTCGTCCACTCAAGATTTTATGAAAGAGTATGGATGCACAGCTTCAGAATCAAGAGGCATCCATCAGAAATCTAGAAATGCAGATAGGACAAATAGCCAACATGATTTCAGGTAGGCCACAAGGTTCATTGCCAAGCAACACAGAAAAGAATCCCATTTAGAATGTGAAGGCAATAACCAGAGAGGACAAGGAGCTGCAATTGGTAAAGCATTATCAGGTACGTTAAAGTTGCTTAGCGAGTGGGGAATGCTTGAAACAACCACTGATCATTGGACTGACAGAATTCATTATTTTGAACAGAAGAAGATTAAAGGTGTTGGCATCAAAAGCGGTCGTGATTATCATCGTGAAACAAGTGCAAAATTGTTGGAATTGGCCCAGTCGAAGGACGCTCACCTACGTAGAGTCTACAAGAACAAGAAGATCCGCATCGACAAATTGGATGAATTTGGATGCCATATGACTCCTAAAGAAGCTTTTAGGGAATTCAGCTACAAGTTTCATAGAAAACGACCAGGTAAGAAAAGCGACGAGAAAGGCGCTTGAAGCAATATCTTCAAGAGTTGGAGATAAAGAAGAAGATGATGAACCCTGGAGGACTACAATCTTCTGTGGAGCGGATGAAGAAAATACTAGATGGGAGACCTTATTTAATCCTCAAGCGTGGTAAATAACTTGTTGAATAACAAATAACCCGGATTGTTTTTTTTTTCATGTTTTAGATGTGAACATATAGGATTATAAAGAAGTATTGAACTACAAGGGCTTGATCCCTTTCTAGGGTATGTAGGCAGCTCATCATTTATAAATGAGTCCAGCCTCTTCTTAATAAAAAAAAACTATTTTTTAATAAAAACATTGCTTTGACTTTTATTACCTTAAGCAATCCATATACACCGTAGACCATCCTTGTGTAGTGAAGAAACACGAACGCAAAAGAATAAGCTTCTGTTCACTTAAAGGAGACAGAAAAGTTGTTGACAAAAGTTTGTCCTGAGATTATTGGCACAAAAGCAGAACATTAAAGTTTTGTCATTTTACAGGCCAAAGAAGCACTTCTCCCTCCCTCCCTCTCTGTTGTTGTTGCTGTTTTTTCGTTACTTCTGCTCCCATGACCCTGCAGAACTCACTACCATTTCTTATTTAGGTTGGAAGATTGTGGATATTCCAGCGTGTAGCCACATTCCTTGCCTCGTCGGCATCAATTCAAGAAAACAACTTTGGGGTACTTACAAAAGACCGCACCGTGTTGCAGTGAAGTAGAGGGTTGCAAGTCTAGATGTTGACCAATGC
This sequence comes from Artocarpus heterophyllus, assembly GCA_025403435.1. NCBI lineage: Eukaryota > Viridiplantae > Streptophyta > Magnoliopsida > Rosales > Moraceae > Artocarpus > Artocarpus heterophyllus. The sequence continues at coordinate 3,991,308 of CM046342.1, forward strand.
TTGTTAGTCCTTTTATTGTCTAAATAACCACTCATTCTTTATCATACGTTAAACCGAGAATTCAATAAACATAACCAGTTTTATGGATAGATGATGTTGACAACAACAACAATAAAGCCAGAATTTAATAAAGGGATACAAAAATACAACCTCGTCAACTTGAGTGCTTTCGATGAAATTCTCAAAGACAAAGATACAATGTTTAGCTTCTGGTTACCAAACAAAAATGCATTAGTCTCAATTTGCAATTCAATCGAGAGTACAGCCTGTTTAAAAGTAATATAAACTAACAAATCATTGCAATTGGACATTCAATTTGATTTGCACATAAATTGCAAGGGAACTGCTCAACAAAGGAAGTGCAGACCTGAGAAGTTTATTGCAGATGAACTACAATGCAGCTGATGATACTTCTCAGCATACTCTATCATCAAATCTCTGGTTTCTTTGAAAGATCTAATTTTTCCTTGTACAACTTCAAGAGCTCTGGAGCTTCCTTCTGATGACACAAGACAAACTTCTGCAGGAATTTATTTTCAGCAACCATAAATAACTGATTTATACGTAATCCAGCCTCCTGCCTCACCAAACCCTTCGAGACTAAAGCTTGAAAAACTGAAAACCTTGGAATTACTCTCTGCTTCAAACTCAAAGAAAGGATTACGGGCTGCTTAGCAATAAAGCAAGGCCTTAAACCCATTTCATTGATAAAAAAAGTCATACCCGCCCTTATCTTATCTTCAGATAGCAACATACTCATAGGATGCCTTTCAAAGGCTTTCAAAACAACATCTTCAGACCAACCCCACTTCTTATATACGTTTATCTTACTTTCCCAGGTTGATTTCCTCAAACCACAAAGTACATGAATTGCTCTAATAAATTTTGACCTCTTTGGATTGAGCCCCATTTTCACAGCTTCCTCAACTGTCTTTTGAAACCGATCTGAACCTGGTGTCAAAGTTTGAGGGTGGCTCACAATCAGTTGAGCTATATTGGAGTAAGGAACTCCATGTTCTCGAAGAACATCAATGTTCGCTGCCACGTATTTCTCGATATTTAGGATGAGCATATTGGGATACTTTGCAACAGCAGCAATGGCTTTTTCATCAGACTGAAGAAAATTCCTAAGGAACTCATACGATGGCACAATCTTCTTGTCTAAGCTACATCCCAAAACAGTAGGGTACACAGATAGGCTTTTAGAAAACTGATCCCACGAAACACCTTTATCTCCAAAAAATTGCAACTTGGGCAAAAGAATTTTCTCCGTATCCATTAAAATCACTTGAGGATTTCTTCTGACAATGGTTGCGATTTGGGTCGGAGTGAAAGCATATTTCTTAAACAAGTTTATGACTTTGTCTGGTTTCTTAGAACTCTCAAAATTAACACGCTTGGAAACTGATAAAGCGGCTTGTGAAGACAACCCAAGTTCGTTTATGAGATAAGAAACAGTAAAAGGTTGTTGATTTAAACCACTTGTAAACAATCTGAGGCTAAAAATTTCTGGGTTTGGAAGAAAACCGAGATTGCTAGTTCCTGGTGAAGTTCTTACATAAGAAATTCCAAATAGAATGGTTTTTCGGAGAAATTTAGCCATGGGTTTTGAAATTTGAGAGGAAAGAAGCGAACTTACAAATTGGTCAGAGCCAAATTTCTCTGTCGCCGAACAAATCTTGAGCTTTCCGAGTAAAATCCAAAATTGAAAATGAGCCGACTTCAGATGTAAATGCAAAGGAATATAAATATTGGGTTCGATATTCGAATCAGACTCGTCTCCTTTCTAATTGCTACTTGTTTCGTACTTAAAAAAAAGAAAGACTTTTACTCGATTCAAATTTTTTTGTTCCCCTTTCGTCAAATTCTTTCGCCCTTTCTAAACCTATTTTCATTTTGGAAGATTTTGATGAAAGTAAAAAAAAAAAAAATGAGTAAAAGTTTTTTTTTTTTAAAACAAAAAATATACTTATTTATACAGGTAAATTATTCTAGTTTTTTTTAACAAAATAAAAAAATAATTTTTTTTAACAAAATAAAAAAATAACTGTATCAGAGTAAAGAACCTCAACATGATGAAAAAAAAACTAAAACCGTTTTGATATCCAAAAAATGTTTTTTGGTGTCAAAAACTGTCAAAAAAAAAATGATCTATTTACCAAAAATAATTTTGACTGGAGGAGGCCCTTACTCAAAATCCTCCTTTCATTGAGGTTTAATGCAGGCAACGAAAAGTATAATTGATAACGGCATGTTTGCAATTGTCGTTTTGGATAAAAGAAACCTATCATTCTTTTCTAGCCTAGTTAAAAACGACATGACTTCCTTTTCTTCGGAAAACGACATGCTAGACATGACTTTCTTTTCTTCGGGAAACCACATGCTCCTAATTTTATTAACATCTTGTCGTGTTGTGTAATTAACTTAAATGAAGTATCGTTTGTTCAATTAATAAGTTTTTTTTCTTTTTTTTTTGTCTTTTTGACGATTTTTTAAATGTTCAAACTATCGTCTTGGGGAAGAGAAACTTGTCGTTTTTATCTAGTTAAATAAACGATATGACTTCCTTTTCTTAAGAAACGACATGCTCTTGATTTATGAGATTTTTCATAACAAAATATAATTTATTAGCGTAGATGAGTTTTTTTTTCCTTCTTTTTTATGATTTTTACTTTTATTGTTATTTTTATTTTTCAATTCGTCGTTAAACTCTCTGTGTTTGTGTTTGGGCACCACACACACAGTGGGACTCACCCAAGTGTTGTTTTTAAAATTATTTATTTTATTTTTATTAAATACTTTAATTATTTAATAAATATAAATTAATTCATAATTAATTTATTTTGAGTTATGTTGTAATGACTGAAAAAATTCATTAATAAAATCTAATATTTAAATTAAGTTTAATTAATAAATTTATCCTTGAAAATTGTAATTTTTGTAAAAATTGTGATAATGTATAAATAAGCAATATTAATTAGAAATTTCACTGCGAATATGATGCAATGTTGGATATTGTTAATACAGATTTTATGAATTTAATTACTTAAAAATTTGTATATAATATCCGTAAAATAAATTTTATATTACAATTAATTATAAAATTATGATACAAACGAATGGGCAATTAGAATACAAATAAGACATAGAGTCCATAACGACCTAACCTAGTGTGAAAAGGAAGTCAATGCAGTATAAGTATACTGCTAAGTGAAAACGCAGATATGAAAAATATTGTGTTTGGCCTCCAAAAGTGAACAAAAGGTAAGTAAAATATTTTACACAGTCTAGGAATTTGAGGCTGCATTGATTTGACCATGACAGTATAAAAAAATACTGTGTGGTGAAAAATTACATAATGTAAATTTTGAGGCCCCACAAAGTGGACACCCATTGAATTTCTATTGGGTCACCATGCCATGAAAGGTGGCCCAATCCCATGGAGCCATATAGTAACCCAATGGGTTACTTGATAAGTCATCTAAGAGGATAAGGATGTATTTAATGCAAGCTTAGCCAAAAAATCTCATTTCTTCTTCCTTTCCAAAACCGGCAGCCATTGTTGGAGCTTCTCAAAATTTTTCTCAACCCAAATCTTTACAAAATTAACCCCAAGCAAGTTTAAGGGGCAAAATTCAAGAAAGTTCAACAAGTTTTAAAGTAAAATCTAAACTTTTTTTCAAGTTTTCAATGGATTTTTCATGGGTTAAGGGAGAAGTTAACTCAAGGTGTTTTTGCATGAAAATGATGTCTAGAAAAGAATTTCAAAGGAGCCTTGGAAGGCTAGAAATCACAAAGTGTTATTTGGGTAAGTTTTGATTTTTAAAGTTTTGAAATTTTGTGATTTTTATTTTGATTTTTATTTTCTTAAAAGTATATGGTTTCTTGAGCAAGTTTTTGATTTAATTCCATAGAAATATGAATTATGGTATGATGATGTTGTGAAAATTGAGGTTTAAATGTTGAAAATGGTGGTGTATATAAAAAGGTGTTATTGTTGTAATTTGAGTACTAGTTTTTCAAAAATAATGGTTAGGCATGGAAAATGGTTCAAACAAGGGTTGGAACTGCTCTTCCAAGGGTAGATCTACTGTTTAAAAACAAATTTTTACAAAAATACCCTAAGGACTAAATTGCAAGAAAGAGTTTCTTCTCAGAAGAATTGAAAAATGCCCAAAAGCACCATTGTACAGTGAGAATTTCAAAAAAGTTAAAACACAAAAGTTGTAGGTCTCGACGAAACTATTTGGCATGGCGAGCAGTTCATCAAAAATCTCAACCGTTTGTGAGATTTTAATTTTTCAAGAATTTGTTAAAATTAAAAAAATTTTAAAAAGGACAAAAACATCATTTTGTAAAATGATTTAGGGTATGGTGCTTTGAGTAAAAATACTCCTTTTGAAAAATAAAAAATTTTGGTGTAAAGAGATAAATTTTAGCCCTGGGGTAAAATTGTCAAAATTTTCAGTTCATGAGCTAAATTGTAAAGTTTTACTAAAATGGGGCATAGAGGTGAAATAAGAAGATCCAACCCACTAGGTCTTTATTTTGAAATTAATACATGACTATTTTCATTAGAATAGCGAAATCGAGCTCAAGAGAGTTAGTAGGCCCACTGACGGCAAAATCGTCATTTATCCCAAATAAATCGAATTATCCTAAAACGTCCCGAAACAGGAAAAAAGAATTATTAGAAAGATTTTCGCCCTTCGTTAGAGACGATAGGGTAGAGTTAGATAGAAATGAGAAAACTAATGGTTTTCGGAGTTGTATACAGTTATGCAACCTAATTTATTAATCGACGAATGTTTTGTATTGAAACATAGTGAATGTGGCTAATGACTTTGAAATTGGCCAACAGGATCCTAGAAATCTAGGACAGAGGAAAACCGAGATTGATTTGCGCAATACTCGAATTAAGTAAGTACCCATCCCACCTACAGTATGGAATTGTAGGTATAAAGTGTGATATGCGTATATGTATACCTGTGTGTATATTAATGTGTACACTTGTGTGTATGCTATGACATGAGTACCTATACGTATGTTGGTGTATATATGTGATTATACTAAATGAATACCTGTGTGTATATTATATTATATACTAGTGTGTATATTAATATATACTTGTGAGTATAAAAGTATGTACCTGTGTGTACTAGATAGTACAAGAGTATTTATGTTTTGTGTATAATATGTGTTTATCACTTCATGCATGGTATGATAACATAATAAATGGACTGGTAACTATATCACCAGAAGTAAGGAAGAGTGTCGCACCAACTCTTAACTCAAGAGGAGTTTAAAAATACAGTATGGTCACGGTGTTACGTAGACCTAAGTGCGCAATGGTACGAACACTTGGGCCCTAGTTAAAGATAAGAAATGATAATGATAAAGAAGGTTTATAAAAAAGCATTATGAGATTATGCATTTTTATTGAATGTGCATGTGGGTTATATAGGACTTAACTGGGCGTAAGCTCATTAAGTATTTTATGCTGTAGGTATTTCGATAAGAAGATCAGAATAATTCTATTGATGAGTTGGCGGAGGGATGATTAATATGCAAATTGGGTATGGAATCCGCCGTTGTTATGTTTCTGCTGTAACATATTTTATGTTATTTTAAAATGTAAAGTTTAGAAAACAGTATTGTATAAGAAAAGTTGTTATGTGAGCACAAGTATATATCTGTGTTTTTAAAGTTGCTAAAACCAGTATTGTACAAATAAATGTTTTAAGTAAATATATGTATATAATTGTATTCCAAAAGAAGTTAATATCTGTATGTGAAAAAAAAAATTTCTCAATTTTTGCCTATATGTAAGTAAGAAAAAAGTTAATTACAGCCTGAAGAAGGCGGGTTATGACATATGTTTACTTTAGAATTCAATAATTCTAAATTAATTATTTAAACCAATAATTACACTTGTTCAAATAATGCTTACAAGGACGGCAGGGGACTCATCGATTTATAATTTGAAGCTCCAATAAAACCAATATATTAATTAAACTCTTTAATTAATATATTATTATTTTTATTAATTTTAACGTGACTCCACTAAATACTTAGAATTATGCTTTTGAAATTATAAACATTTAATTACTTATTTCTTAGAGTCGTTTATTTGATATAGTCATTACATATAAGTCGATCCTCTATAAATAATTCATGATTAGAGCTAGGTAAAATCTATTAACCTCTCTAATTACTTCTTTATCTTTGAGTGCATTGATTCTCTATTGAATAATAAATTTATAAACTTAATCATGAATTGAGCGCTCTTATTATTCAAGCCCCAAATCAATATTCAAAAGAATTATTTATAACAGATTTTATCTTGTAATATTAACATTTTCGACTACTTACTTCATCATGTCTCCAAGATACGAGAAAATAAGATTTGATCTTTAAATCCATATTGAGTAAGTCAAAAGATATAAATCTATAAATAGGAGTTTGTTGATAACTCAAGATTAAGACTATTTTATATATGACCATCAAATAATATGATTAGAACTTGTTATGTTTAATAAAAATTATTAGGTGTTCATATCCCACCATGTCCCAGTCCTATATTATTTCATTATGTACAATGCACTCATTTAATGACTCACTATATTAACGGTTCGGATAAGACCGTTTCATTCTTAATGGAAATAACTTACACTAGTAACGATCAATTAAAAACTCTGTACTTTAATCGAATAATTAATTATATGTTACCGACCATTTTAATTATTATCTTTAAATATTATTCTCTTGTATATAACGCTTACATACAATATTTAAAGTCACATAGATAATTATAGAATTTGCATGATATTCTCAAAGTATTCAAAATATATACACGCAAATGTAATGAATAAATTTCCTTTATTTATTTATAAATATGTCTATTACAAAATATCATATGTTTTATAGGCATATAGCTTACAGACCAAGATGGTAACAACAATCAAGTTCAAATATTGTTTGGACTTTATTAAAATCCTATAAGTTTGAACATCTTTGAGTAAATGGTACTTGTATGCACACTTAGAGGCACTTTTGAATATAATTTTGTTGGTTTGGGATGTTAAATGGGACCAAGAAACTCGCCGTGGTTAGGATTTATTGAAATCAATCATGTTTGTATTTGTTTAGGAGTCCCACATCAATCAAGAATAGATAATAATAGGACTATGCTCTATTGTAGATATGTCTCGCTCTCGTTATTTGTGCATATTAAAAATCTCTCTTTGTAGTTTTTATTTCAATAGAGTGTTAAGTTTTTTTTTTCTTTTATTATTTTCCTTTTCAAAAGCAGGATTTATTTGAGAGAAACTGCTTCTTTAAAATTTTAAGGATTTGTATAAAAATTCTACTTTTATAAAACAAAAAAATACCTGATTATTATAATACGTTGTAGTTGCAATAAATGACGTTTATTAGCTAAATATATATAGATGATTTGTCGTTTGAAATCTGTTTTCTCAATAAGAATACCACGATTTTAGTTCTTGGACAATAAAGCCCAGAAAAATTTGTTCTTAAGAACTCAAGTTATGCTTTCTTATTTGATGATCAAAATAAAGTCATTGCATGCAGTACATAGATTTGGATTAGCATTATTGCCCACAAGATATTTGAATTATTGTCAGGTCACGGATTGAATACAAGAACAGTTGTAATCCGATGTGAAATGTGGACTAAACTTTCAGCTCTGTTTTTTTGAATTTTTTAAAAAAGTATCCGAGGGTTGGGCTAGTAGACAAAAAGGCCGATAGCAAAGATCGGTGAAAGTGCTAATTAGTGGGAGACAGACAAAACAGGTCACCTAAAAGGCCAGTTGACGATTAATTTCAAAAAGCTTGCTTTCATTGCCCTTTATGTGACTAATATAAGCTTAATTCATGCTCATTTGGTGTGTGTCTTGGAAAATTAAAAAAAATAATAACAATAATAATAATTTCTATTTTTTTTGTAAACGATAAGAATAATAATTCAGGTCTTGTAGACGTGCCTCAAAACAATGTTGCCCTCACGTGACATTTAATTTGGGGAGCACGATGAGTTTAATAAGTCACAAGAAGAACCGTTGTGACCGCCAATATTACAGACCTCTTAAATGCATTTCCATTATAGAACATAGGGAAATATATATATATATATATTTTAAAATACAACTTGATTTACATACTCACCTGAGTACAAAATTTTTGTAGAATTGGAGGAATTTCTGGAGGATAGTGCACTAACTAGATACATTATATATTTCTAGCAACAAGAGATAAAAGGGGAAATGAAGAGTACTACACATCTAATAGACTATAAAAAGTAGGAAATGAACAAACACAAAAGAAGTGGGAAATAGGACCAACAACAATATAATTGAGTCTTTTTATCCCACAAATAAACTCACATCCTTATGGAGCTGCACACATGAATATATATGCTACTAAACTAGCAAAAGCAGCCAAATACGAAGACTGATGAAGTGAGCTTCTAGTCGGTGCTTCGGAAACCGCCTGCATTGATCCGAATGGCGAAAATGCGGGCCCCAACGAGGCCAAGTCGTCGGGGTTCGGAGGGCTTGGTTCAGAGGGAATGGTGGAGACCGAGGAAGAAGTTGGGGTTGGCACAACTCCACCGGGCGAGGGCAAAAGAGGGGTGATATCAGGGGACAGTTCTTGGAAAGAAGAAGGAGGTGGGTTTGTGAAGAATATTGGAGGGGAAGAAGGGAGAGTTGTGGCTTTAGAGTTGAGCTTAGAGGAAGAAGAAAGGGAAAGCAAATGGAAGGCTGAGAAGGCCATGATTAGTACTAAATGGAACCAAAAAGAGGCCATTACAATGATGAAGGTATCAATATGTGGCTTAGTGGAGAGTGCCTTCTAATATATTGTGTTTTTTTTTTTTTTTTTTTGGGTGTTGTGAGAATTTTCCTAGAAAAGCTGAAGAGGGATTATGGCGTGCGTGTGAGGGAGAGTATGTGTGTGGGCTTTTTGGTGGAAGGTATGATTTGGGGCTTTTTAAAGGTATGACTAGAGGCCCTAGGTGGGGTCAAGTCCCACGTGGCAGGTGTGAACTGGTGGATGATGAGAGTACAGGTTGGCATGTTTGGGGAAGGGACAAAGACGGGTAGAATTCTTTTTTTCTTTTTTTTTTTATTATTATTTTTTTCCAAATGATTTGTTTGAGTAAGAGAGGATGTTTCTCTTTTTTGTTCTTTATTTATTTATTTGGCCCATGGATCTTGGCGTCTTTAGCTAATCCGGAATTTAAGGAAGTAGATTGAGTTTTAAATTTACATGACTCGAATGTCAAAATCACTCTTTACTGTCAGTTTGATGAGTGGGTAATTTGGAAATCATTCAAAAAGTCGGGAGGAACTTTTGTGCAAGGGGCTCACAAGCGTAATAAGAAAAGTATCTCTCCTTGCCAAACTCATCGGTTCAATCATTTATTACCGTTTAATAAACTTTAAAAAAATAAATACATTTAAAAATTTGATTAAGACAAAAATACCAATGCAATCAGCCTCGTTAATTTGGTACAAACAAATTAGCCAACTTGGATAACAATGATTCTAAAGTTAGTGAAACTAGCTGGTCCTCCAAGGACGTTTGGCAACTCAATTAGTACGAGTTTAAAATATAAATCTTTCATGTGTTACAATATAAAATAAAAAAATGTTAGTGTAAAGCGCTCTTATAGTACAATATTTGAGTGTTTGATAACATTGTTATAACCAAAACAGTATAGCATGTGAAAGCTTTACACTATAACATATGAGAACTTTAAAACTGTAGCATTTGAATTGCGTTTTCAAACGCCCTATCCCAAGCCAAAATCCTGACGTAAACTTCAATCCGTGTTTTTCTTTTTTCTTTTATCTTTTTGCCAATGTATCCTGTGACTTCTGATTGGAAAGTGAAGGAAAATTGCACAAGGTAATTAAATAGAACATCACAAGCTGAAACATGTGTAAGAGAATGATTAGCACGTTCACACCCCATGTAAGGTAGGATGATGAATCCATTTTTAATTTTAAAGTCAACTGAGCAATCGATTTCATTCTTGTATTCTAGCTACAAAATCAAGAGGGAGAGATTGGATGTTAGCTAAGATGGATAAATGGCGAATAGAGTACAGGATTTTTAATCGAAATTGTTGATAGAAAGGACAATTAACGAATTGTTCAAAAGCAAGATCTAAATTAAAAAAAAAAATCATCCATGAGAATGGAGATACAAGTATACAGAGATAAACTACAGCCCAAGATGGGCTTAAGTAATTGTAAATACCAGGCAGAGAAGGACTTGGTTGACTCACCAAAACGAGTCATTGACCTTTTCCCCATGCCTTTCTTTCACGATTTTCCAAAAAAGTCAAATACTCCATGTGCAGTATGCATGAAAATGAGAAAGGCGTTAATGAAGATTAGCAACTAGAATTCCAAGAAACATAAAATTAGGGCAAAGAAAAATCCGTACAACCACTACTATTTTAAATGCAGCGAGGCAGGCGCTGTAACTCTACGGCAACAAGTGAAGCGGCATTGGCTAAACCGGGAATTCCAGAGCTTTTGAGCTCAGAAAGAATGGCTTCAATCTTTGAAACTTCAGGTATAGATATGGACAATATCATTGCTTGTGACAGATATTGCTTACAAGCATAGCCAAGAGCGTGTAGCATTCGCTGCACCACTAAGTGAGATACGCCTCTAATCCATGACTCAAGAATAGTGCTGACCTTCGGAAGATTGGTTAGCAGACCAGCAGTGGCTTCCCTTGGAGCGGCCTTGAGCAGCAACACCACGCATTCGGAAGCTATATCTGCCATATTTGCTCCATGAAGCCCACACAACTCAAGCAAAAGCGAAACATTGCTTCCAAAGTCTCCAATATCTCTTATTCCATGCTGCTGATCTGCTACTGCACCAAATGCCTCAGGAGAACAATCACCTAAAAGAGCAGGTTCCTTTGCATCGATGAAGTCTTTCCTACCACTGACTGCTCGGAGCAGAAAAGCCTTGCAGAGGCCAAGTGTTGGTTCTAGAAAGTCTTCCATATCCTTTGCATAGACAAACTCCAAAAGATTTGCAATCCTCCTAACAACCTTTAAGTCGGAGAGTAACTTGGATTCCATTTCTGGAGCAGATGCCAGAGCCAGACAAAGCTTGACATTACTAACATTTGCATTTGAGAGATCACCAAGCAAGAACTCAAAGCACTGTGAAATTGTCTTAATATGTAGAATGTCAGAAATTTTAATGTGGTTGAACTCGATGAGCATCACAAGAAGCTTTTGTGCATACATAGGAATGGGGTCTTCGTCTTCAATCAAGGCGGGATAGAGAGGAAGAAAATGCTTATTGGAGATGGTCTCCAAATCCTTCAACCTATTATCATCTTCATATCTTTCGTTTAAGAGAATTACCATAACATCAAACAAAATTTTGAGACACAAAAACCTGGCGTCACCATCCTTGTTGCCCTTATACAGAATAGACAAACTTGGGAGAATTTCACGAATAAAAATATCAGGGCTTTCAACAATCACGGGTGATTCCTCCGAGACAGATTCAAGTATTCTGAGAAGGGTTATTTGGAAGTCATCCCTACCCTGGAAGTCAACGGAAAGATAGGTAAGTCAGATCAAGGTTAACGACATCCAATTTATATTGATCATCTTTTTAGCTGAGACTTGCTCTCTTTTCAGGCTCTTTAAATATAACAAATTTACCAACTATTAACCACTGGCTCACAGAACACCCAGACCAATATCAGATGTCTGTTTCAAACAGTCTGATTCCTTGTTTTCAAGAATAAGTAAAAAAACTTGAAATTTAGTTTCAATTTTAACTATTTTAAAAATCCAAATGTGCTCTATTGCTTCTGTATCCAGTTAAAATCTAAAAACAACTCATCAGTAAAAATTTTGCTTAAAATGAGTTTGAAGCGATTGAAAATGCTTAATCTGCTCAGTTGAAGCTACCTACCTGAAAAGGAGTCTCGGCAAGTTTGATCAGCTTTGCCAACTGCTGCAGCACCTGAGCATTAACCACCTTGTGCTTGAAAGAGGAACTTCCGAGAAAATGAAGAACCACTGGAAGTAATTGAATATTACTCTTCGGAGCAGCTCGACTAGTAAGGGCAGATAAACCATGGCGCCTTCCTCCCATCAATTGCTGAACTTCTCCTGTTATGATATCCAATAAACCGCAAATAGAAGAGGCAGCAACATTTACAAATGCATCCAAGCACTGCTGCAAAAATCGATCCTTCTCTTTGGCCAGTCTGTCCACGACAGAGAGAAATCTTACATTGCAAAAAAATTGTGGTAGCCACCTCCTACCATTCTTGCAAAGGAGGGCAACAAAAACAAGCGCCTTTCCTTTCAAAACTTCACTTCCATGCTCAATAAGAGACAAAATACCTGGGACGAGATGCTTATCCTCTGCTAATGGTAAAAGATACTTGCCAATGTTTGTGAACATATGACTTCCAATCATGGCCGTATTCAAAAGGTTTAAGCTGATTTGCTGCTCCCGTGGGCTACCCTTGACAAGGGCCGATGCCATATCCTTGAATGAGAGTTTTTCTATGACTGATTGAATGCTGTGAGGATTGAAACAAACTAAGCGAACCAAACACGATCCTGCTGTAAGCCTCATGCTCTCCTGTTTCCCAACAGCCCTATAAATATAAGATAAGTTTTTTATCAAATCCTGGCTGGTGAAACGAGCCACCCAATGCGCTCCTTGACTAAAAATGTTTTCAACGGTCCTCAAAGCATAAAGCTGAGTTATATCATCCTCTCCTTTGCGCAGAACAGATGAGACCAATGAGATCAGTGAATTTGGAACCTGCCATAAAGAAAACATGCCATGAAGTAAAATGAAGCAAAAAATCAAGAAAATATTGTGTAAAGGAAACAAGCCATCCAACAGGAAAAAAATGCCCCAAAATATTGTTCACGATATTCAAATCATGTGTAGAAAAACAATATAAACTCTAGCTAAAAAAAAAATCATAGTAGGGTTTTGACTTGAAAATAGAAATATATGATTAACATAAAAGTGCGATCTAATTCGACATGATCGAGGGCGTAAGAATGAGTTTATTAAAAAAAGCTGGAACCTAACCTGCCACCCAGCTGAAAACCGGCTATCCTTAGATGGAGATTCTAATGGACTCTTGTCTTTGGTATGCTCATTTTGGGTTGATATATAGAATAGCAGCTCACCTAATGCAGCCATAGAAAATCTCCTCACTTTTTCCTGTTTATCTCTTAGTCCATCGGTAAGTGAACCTAAAATTCCAGAATTTGCCAAACTGTCCTCAATAAAAGTAGAATGTCGAATCAATAAACCAATCAATGAAGCAAGTTGAATTCGCAAAGCCGAAGTCTTGGATTGTCGGAGCATTTTTACAAGCATGAGCATTATCGGTCCATTGGTCAAGATGTTGGCTGCATCAGCATTAGTGCCTAACATTTCAAGGTATCTGATTGCATTCTGTTTCTCTGTAATGCTACTGTTTCCATGCAATATGGCTATTATCTTATTATAGAGTGCATCAAAATGCCCCTTAGACATTTTTACAAACTCAGATGCTTGCAATGCCTCAAAGGGGAGTGAAGGAATAGTATCTAACACTTTGTCAGACTTTCTACTAGGCATTACAGGTCTTACTGAGAGATCTGATGAATGCCAAAGAACCTGTATAAGATTATCAGATGATTTTGTAGAATCAGACTCAAGAACAGATCCCACGCCTTCTTTGATTCTCTGATTTTTAGTTTGTGGATTAGCAGTTGGTGGGGTTGCAGCCACTTCAATGTGTTCTTGAGATGATTCCTGCCCAAATGTTCTTGATTCATCTGAGGTATCTGATTGCTGAACGATTTCCATGTCTTCAACTTTTCCATTATGCTGATCTTGGCTAGACAACTTATCTTCAAGTGTACAAGCTTGGTTGTCAGATGCATCAGCTTCGTCGTGTCCATCATCTTCGGTGTTCTCGTTAAAATCGAGTTCCATATCAGTGTTCTCAATTTTGACTTCAGAATCATTTTCCGAATTTGTAGACATGGGCCTTCGGTAGTTTTCCTTCTCATTTTCTCTCTGCAAATTTGATTTTGCTATTCTTGAGAGCCTTAAGAGGTTCACACCCCTGGTAGCACCAGAATTATTTCTTTGCTTTTCTTCAAGAACTCTGCCAGAAACCTTTGGTTGAGTTCTGCGACTGCCCGGAGTACTTTTAACAGGTGTCTCACTAGCTTTTGATGCTAAATTATCGTCTTGCTTGGGAGCTCCTTTTACATCTTTTTCACGAGATTTAGGAGGGGTTCTATTGTGGGAAGGTATATCACCGTTGCGCTCTGAGAGACATGGCTTATCACACACTCCTATCATATTAGCAAATGCAGGCTGAGGTGGTAATGACACCGGGCTTAACTTGCTTCTCCAAAAAGCATGTCCACAAAGCTCCACCCACTGTATTCTTTCAGCTGGATCTTTGACCAGTAAAGAATTTATTAGATTTACAAAAGGGCGGCTAGGAGAACCTGGTAAAGGTGGAGTTGGATCTGAGAGGATGGATTTTACTAGCTGAGTAAATTCTCTTCCAATAAAAGGAGGTCTCCCTGTGTAGCATTCATAAAGTACACAGCCAAGTGCCCAGAAATCAGATGCATATGAATGGACTCCTCCATCTTCAAACAACTCAGGGGCCATATAACATGGTGTTCCTCGTTTTGCTCGTGGTAACTGGATACATGCATAAAGATGGCTCGATTAATTTTATACATTTTGTAAAAACAAAAATTACATGAATTTTGAAGCCAAATCCCTAGAGAAGTTCTTTATCAAATGCCAAAATAGCAATAGTAAATAGAAGATAAAATAACCTACCGAGGAAGAAGGGACCTTTGATATTTCATTCAGTCTTCTAGCTAAGCCAAAATCACACAGCTGTTGTAAAAAGATGGTAGAATTCGGTTTATAAGTTGAGGAACAACGTTAAATGAACAAATAAATTGACTAGCTGCCAAAAATTCCATGAAAGTAGTACCTTTGTCCTCCCATTCTCATCCAATAGGATGTTTGAAGGCTTCAAATCACAGTATATAATTCCTTTTGAATGTAAAAACCTGATAGTGTCCGTGTTTAGAAGACAGCTCAAAATAATCAAACATGTCAATTAAAAAGCTGCACAATAATGAAGTTTGCAAATATTTCTTACTGCAAAGCTTTTAAAAGGTCATGAGCCAAGTCGTGGATCGAATCTTCCGGCAGCTGACCATCCTGCACCCATTCATAAAAACATTTAGCGAAACAACACTGAAAAGCTTCATCTGTTTTTCACCAGCACCCCAGACCAATGGCTCAATATCAGGATATGAAAAAAAAAAAAAAGGCTTCAGACCGAATCAATAATTTGCCAAATATGCACAAATTATGAAATTGGCAACCCATTATTCACTCAAGTCTTCAAAACAGGGTCCTAAAAAAAGACTAAACATTCATATTGTTGACATGTCTTTGCAAATTATTGTTTCCTGAAACAAGATCACCATTATGTCACATATTAAAACTTTAAAATTCAAACCCTTGACCTTAATCAACAACACCACACTTCACCTCAATAATGATACACCATTTATCTTTCGACTAACGAGAAATTTTATTATGCGGCATTTGAATTGTTGCTATATAAGCTAAGCCTTCATATATATATATATATATACTGATAGAATCAATTAATTGAATATATTTCAATTAACAAAAACTCCACATCAAAATCAAACAGAAATTAAATTATTATTACCTGCTGTAACAAGGTTCTGAGATCTCCTCCAACACAATACTCCAAGACTAACCACAAGTGAGCTGAAGTTTCGTACCTGATTCACAAATTAAACGAGAATGCGACAAAAAAAGCACTCAATTTAAATAATTTTGAGTATATACCCAATTATATATACAAAATACACAATTATCAATTACATAAACAAACATATATATACACACAAAATGCTATATTTGGAGCAAAACTAACCAGCAATAGAATTTCAAAACGTTTGGGTGGTCAAGAGAATGGAGAATCCTAACCTGTAAACAGCATAAAGAAACAGAAATGACTTGAAACAATAAAAAGACAAAAGGAAACTTCAATTATGCAAAAGCTGCACAATAGCGAAATGAAGCAAGAATGAAAATCGAGGAAACAAAATACGAGCAAAAATGATTAAAAAAATGGAGTAAAAGCTCACTTCTTGAAGAATCTTGTTCTTGTGCGACTTATCGACACTCTTAATGGCGCAATACTCGATGGTCTTCTTCTTCCTTCCTTTATACACAGTCTATACCAAATTCCCAAAAAAAAAAAAAACGAAAAACAAAAAGAGCAAAAAAAAAAACAAAAATTCGAATCGAATTAGAATCTACAATCTACAAAATCGTAGAACAAACAAACTAAGGATTGAAAATTCTGAAAAATCTGAAAGCGGAGAAGTTGTTATACCGAGTATTTGCCTCGTCCAATGGCTCCATAAACGTGATATTGATCCATTATAGCTCGGTTTTTTTGCTCAGATTTTGAGGAAGAAACTGAGAAACGAGAGAGAAGCTGTGAAGAAAAGAAGAAGAAATATGATCAGATTTGAAATGGACTTCAGCGAGAAAGCTTTTTGGATTAGTAGTCGGAAGAGGTAGAGAGAGAAGAGGAGAGAGAAAGGGAGAAGCGGGAAGAGAAAAAAATGAAAATTTGATTTTCAATCAAATTTGGAAATGTAACCTCTGGCACAAACTCAGTTATAAATAATGTAAAGCTCTCACATGTTATAGTAACAATTTAAAAAATTACTACAATGTAAAGCTTTCACATGCTACAATAAAAATAGTTTCCACCATCGGTTTCTACCACCTTCCAAACACCACCTAAAAATTAAACCCTCGTGTAGTTTAAGCTTTGTGGTGTCTCTAAATAGGGTCGTTTTTGTCTACTTTTGAAAAGTGGGGACAGGGAGTATGCGAAGACGAAGGGTATGTTTAGTTCGCGTATTTGAGTTGAGTATTTAAATTTTTATTACACGTGGCATCGGATCTGATGCGCTTTTGTTGCTTTTGTGTTAGCTGTGCCCACCCGCGTCTTGGAGAAACCCGCTGCCATTAATGTGGAGCCCACCGTGGACTTCTTCTCCTTGAAAATGTCCGTTGTGTTTCAAACGTTGTTGTTTTTTTTTTTTTTTTGGCTCATTTTCGAACGTTATTTTTTCCTTGCCAATGTTATTCTGATCTTTCTTAATAAATATTATTTATCAAGGAGAAGCCATAATAAAACTCTCTATTTGTTCTCGCCAATAGGAACAATTTTGTCTCCATCATATCTAAATCCAACGGTTAAAAATAAATTAGCTCACCTCACCTAAAATAAATTTATATACAAAATTTATTTATTTTGATACTTAAATCACGATTTAAATTATTTTATTATAATATTTTCTCTTATAAAATTTTAAATTTTTATTTAAATATTTTATTTAAATATTTAAAACAAACATGCGCTTAATTCATTAATTCATTAATGAACCCAAAAATTAAAAAAAAGGGCAGAAAAAGGCTGCTTCTCCTCTGTGGCCGGCCGCGGAGGCGACCCATCCTACTGTCGCGACGTCGTCACCACCATTGCTAGGTCGTCATGGGCCCTCACGACTTCGCCTCGCCATCGGCTGCCATTGGAGGTCGCGACTCACCTTCCTGGCTACTTGACTTCCCTGTTGTCATCCAAATCCTTTCTGAAACCCATTTTCTTGTGCAGATTGCTTCACCAGATCTAAGAATATCTTCTCATTGAAACCCATTTTCCCATTCAGACTGCTCTAAAATTAGTCCCAAAGATGATGAAGATGCAGACAAAACTCCTAGACTCAATTGCTTTTTTGGGTTTTTGAATGGCTTTGGACTTGGAGGAGGTACGTCTTTCACCTTGCTTCTTCTCTCTCTTATTTGCCTCTCCAAAAGAACGCCATAGATCTAGCAAAACCCACAACAATACCAGTTGGAGATGAATCTCGAAGATGCTTTGGATTCCTTTCAGAGAACGCTCCCAAGTCCCATAGATCTCCTCTTTTGCAGCTTGCTTCACAATCTCCATTGCCGCCACACGCCTCCGTCACATCAGAATCTCCGTCGCTTCCCATGGCGGAGCTTGACTCTGTCTCCGCCACCCCCTTCACCGGAAGACCTTCTCCTGCCGATGACGAACCCCACCTCAACGAACAATTGTTTTTCTTGATATTTTTGGTTTTTTTATTTTTATTTTTTATTTGTTGTGTTGAAAATGATAGAATGATTTGAGTTTGGTTTTGTTTTTGTGAGCTCTAGATTTAGAACCACTAAATGTCAATCTAGGGTCAAAAAATAAAAATAATAGTAGGTCTTATTGATAAGATCATATGGGTCTTATTATAGCATTCTTTTGTTTATTATGGTATAGTTTATATTTAATGTTTGGCATGTAATTGGAACATAAGTTAAAACTAAAATTTATGGTGTGTGACAAAAAACACAAGAGAATTAGTTAAAACTACAAATTTGTAGTTATAGACTCGTTGAGATCTTGCTTAAGGGAAATTTGACTCCTTACCATCCAATTCTATAGGTTGTTGGTACCTTTTTTAATAATTGATCAATTTTGATAGCAAAAATTACCTAAATAACCTGAAAATGAACTAGAAAAAAAATAAATTTTAAAAATTAAATCTCCTCACTTTCTTAAATATGAGGTGTTTGACAATATGAGGTACAATTGAAACTTTTGATTGCTATAGTGTAAAGCTCTTATATACTATATTGTCAAGAAAAAGCGTGTTCCAATGTAAATCTCTTCTAAATAGCCTAATAAAGTCCAACCAAATGTAAATAGCAGAACTATGAATAAAATATAATTAGCTAAAAGATTAAATACTAAAAAAAATGGATAATTTTTGTCACAAAACTCGCACGTTAGTTTTTTTTAAGATAGAGCTCGTTATTTTAAGAAAAAAATAAAGTTCAACACTTGAAAAAAAAGTACTTAATCAAAGTTAAAAGTAACTATTGAATCTCATTTGACAATGATTTTTAAGTTAATGATACATTATGTTAAAATTAAAAATTCACGATACATTATGCAAAAAGTAAATATTTAAGGATGTAACGATGCGATTTACTGCTTGAGTTATGTTAATAACATCTGTTTTACTGATCTAACTCTAATGGCCACAGCGTGGGCGGTGAGATTGATGATGTGTGTATGCATATAAAGTCGAGTGAGGCAATACTCTTTTGGACGGATTGATGATGTGCGTACGCGGGCGCACATAGGCGGTGAGGTTGTACAGACACTTTTAACGCTTTTTAGACGCATGTAGCATGAAAATATAATAAGAAAACAACTTGCAATGATAATTCCGTAAGCAATCTCAACCGAGAGGAGTAAATAACGCTTTTAAAAAAAAGCATCATGTGTGTTTCAAGTTTTCATTTCATATTTTCAACACCAACAACTATGTCCCTTCATCTCTTATCCCCACTCTAATAATCCTTTGCATAAGTGTCAATTCCTCATTCACCATCCCCGTGTACTAAAAGGCTCCACCTTGATTGCTTGGGCTTGTTTTTTGGGTTCCCATAAGTGCCCACCACATTGTGCATGAGAAAATCCGCTAGTACTTAACCAATTCCTTCCACTTTAACGCTCAAGGCGTTATTTCTCTCTCAAAATTCATGCGAAGGGGTTTGCAGCAGTGGCAAGGTGGGACAAGGTGGACGTGGGCTCAAGTGAGCGCAATATTGGAGGCCGGCTCGTGAAGGGAAGAAGGTAGAGGTCAACACTAGCTCAAAACATGCGAAAATGATGATAGACTAGGCACATGAGCTCGCTGGAAAATGACGAGTCTTGTGGTAGCAGAGGCAAAAAAACAAATAAAGGGTTATTTACACAATTGGAACCTAAGAATATGAAATTAAGCTATCAATTTTTCAAATAAAAATGTAGCATGAATGATATGAGAGTTATAAAAGTGATAAAAATGGCTTAAAAAACAAGCACGTAAAAAAAAAAACACTATTTTTTATTGAAAAAAAAAGAGGAAATCGAGTCTTGATTAGATGATACTCCCTAATTTTTTATTACTTCAGATGTATATATATATATATATATATATTTAAATACTTGCACTTTTTTTTTATCTCCCTTACAACCTATATGGACTTTTTTGTATTGCGTTTTATTGAAAATAGACAATTTACTAATCAAAGGGGACAAAACTGTATATTTAAAAAGTCTCGTGGTAGCTAAACGTTCAAAACTAAAAGGGTACTTGACATTATCCGTTTTAATTAAAACTTTTGGTCGCTATAATATAAAGCTCTTATATGCTACATTGTTGAGAAAAAATGAATGTAAGGCTCTTACGTGCTGTAATACTTTAACTAAAATTGGTTTAAACCATTACTTTAAACTAATTATCCTAAACACTATAAGCATCATGTGATAAATTGAGACAAATACATACATTTGAAGACCAATATTGTAAATAACTCTTGAATAAACAAGGGAAAACAATAATATGATGTTTGGTTCATCGATTCGAATGCTTATAGTTTGAACTTATGGTTGAACTGGTAATCCAAATATCACATAAATACAAGAGATTATACCAAATTCAGTCTAAATATGAAATAAGAAATAGAAAAAAATAGAGTACGGTTAGCTTATGCCTCGTTTTGATTTTTTTTTAACTCATTTCTTGACTTTAAAAAGTGTATTTTTTTTGTTAACATGTTTGATAAAATTGATTTTGTTTTATGTTATTGTAGATCAAGAAAAAAAAAAAAAAGCTTAAGTTCGAGATCAATGTAGGAGGTGAGAATATAGGTCGGGACAAATCAGTATTTAGCAAAGAGGCTGAGACTGAGTTGGTTGGGCCAAACATCATGATTTTACTTAATCTTGATTCCGATATTGAACACGAATTCTAACCCAAATCCCACATAAATCTTTATTATAGTAAATGAGTTATAACTACATGAATTTAAAAACGCATATGGTCTAAGAAACTGGTTTTGGGTAAGTTTAAACATCATGTCATGTTTAAAACTACAATAATTAAGTGTTCAAGAATCAAGTTTAAATATCAAAGTTTTAACTGTTAAAGTGTAAAACTTTTATATGCTATATTATAAAACAAAAATATATTACAATATAAAACTATCACATGTTAAGTTTTAACTTCAAGTTGTAATATGGTTTTTAAATATGACAAAAATGTACATCCAACTTTGAATTATGTTTATGAGTTTAAATCCACGTGAATCTAACGATGTCAAAACCTTTTGGTTCAAACATAAAAATGTTAGATTATTTAGATGTGTTTAAAAAATCAGTTGAAATTTAAAGTTAGAATTTAAATATTACAGCATGTAACAACTATACATAGTAATAAACTACTATAATATGTAAGAGCATATATAACCTTTACAGTGTAACAAGTTAAAACTTTAGATTGAAACTTGTTTTTCAAATAAAGTATTATACTTTTTTTAGGTGATTAGTATTTAAAATTGTTTTTTTTTTTAAGGTTAAAAAATTATTTTTAGTGAAAGAAATATATATATATATATATAATTTTTTTTTTGGGAAGAAAGGAGGGGAAAAAAATGGTAGAGTGGGGTGAACAAAGAAATGGACCCCTTGCGGCATTACTTTATTGTTAAGCCAGGGAGAAAAACGGCGTCGTTTCTTTGAAATGGCAATCGCTTTGCCCATCATATCCCATGCCCTTTAGCTCCCGAAAAGCCCTAAGACGACCAAACCCTCTTCTCCGATCGAACTCCATCGTCTCTGGATCAGTCGATCGATCGGAGATCACATTGGAACTCTCTAAGATCGAAGACATATGGAAGCTTTTGGCTAATTATAGTCCATTTTTTCAGTAATTTGGCTTAATTTATAAGGTGAGCTTTCATTTCCGAAGAAACTAAACCCAATAACACTGTAAGATCATAATCATACACGTTCTTTTATTTTTTCTAACTTTCTCGGCAACTGAACAAAATCTACTGAGATTTTGATGGAAAATTGTGGTTCACGAAGTCTTTTACCCAGTGTTTGATTGATTTATTAGCTAGGTTTTTAGGTGCTTTGATAGCATTTTAGGTTTTACTTGAGCTACACAATTGCTCATTTGTACAAAATTAGCAACAATTAGGGCTGGGAAATAGCATTATTGTGTGCATTTTGTAGCTTACGATGGATTATAATTGACAAATTTTTGGAAATGGGAAAATTGTTCGTCATTTGTTGGGAGTGGAATATAAGATTTCGTTGTTAGGTTTGAAAAATTTTTAGTTGATGCAGTAGATATTTTGTTCCTGATTTTGCGAAAACTTTTCTGCGAAGAATTGTCAGAGCTTGAGTTGATACGCGAGGACTTTCTTTTTTTGTTTTATGTTTTTTATTTATTCATTTTTTAATTTTTAGTTCAAAGGAGATGGCTGCGCCTTTGCCTTCGCATAATGTCGAATTGGAGGCGGCAAAGTTTCTGCACAAACTCATCCAAGATTCCACAGATGAGCCATCTAAATTGGCTACTAAACTTTATGTGGTTAGTGTAGTTAAATTTCAATAATTGTTTTCTCTTTCTATGGTTCAGTTGTTTTTGGTCACTCTTCTAATTTTGGTATGTCAAATATCAGATATTGCAACATATGAAGTCAAGCGGGAAGGAACACTCCATGCCATATTTAGTAATATCGAGGTGAAGATCTTTTGGCTGGTTCGAATTATTTCGGTCATGTTTTGTTCTATTTAAGGAAATTATTTTACAGGCTGATTTAATATTGTAAAATAAAATTTGGTTAATTATTCTATACGTGCTTAAAAAATCTGTGGTTTTTGGTTGTACAGAGAATATGACTGTGTTGCTGTTTTCAGTTTGCATGTACAGAACATAAAATATAGTGTTCAATGTTTTTTGAGCTTGGAAGGATTTAGTTGTCTCCATAAAATCTATTTATCTCAAAAATGAAAAGATGTGTCTGCTTATTTGGCATCGATTGTCATGTTGTACTTTTTTTTGTTTTTGTTTTTGTTTTGGGTTTTTAACACTTAATTAGTTTGTCATTTGAATTTTTCATTTGCATTCTTTTGGGCCTAATTGTTTGCATTTATCTTTCTTTAAGGGCTATGGAGACTGTCATCAATCAACATGGTCTTGATATTGAAGCTTTGAAGTCATCACGCCTTCCTGCCGCTAGTGGAACTCAAGCAGCTGATTCTGCAACCATGCAATTTGGAGGTAATAAAATGATCTGAACAAAACGTCCATTGGCTCTCCTAGATCGCTGTTAAAAACTGCTCTTGTTAATCTCTTCTTTTTAGTCAACACACACAGATGTATATTTATTGTGTGTGTGTGAGAACTTTTTCGAGTATGTTTTGGATCTATATTTAGTAGCCAGAAAGTATATGTGCAGGGTCTTCCCAAACTGTAGGGTCTGCAAAAGATTCCAAAATGGGATTGCCGGAAAGTGAGGTGTCCAAAATGGACCCCTTTGCTTCAAGCAGACCACCTGTTGGTCGAAGCAGCGCAGGACATGAGTATTTTCAAGGACCTGGAACTCATCGGAGTAATCAATCTTTTGACCATGAAAGTCCATCTAGCTTGGACTCTAGGTCAGCTAATTCTCAGTCACAGGAAAGGCAAGGAAATCAAAAGGATGGCAAGAAGACCACCACTAAGAGAAAGAGGGGAGATACATCAGTACCTGCAGAGCCACAAAATGATAACGCTCACCAACTTGATGCTCGCAACTCTGCAGTTAATACAAGGAAGGGGAAGATGAGCAAGGTTGAATCTCCTTCTGGTTTTGCTATCAAAGGCGGTGAACGTGCTAATTTTAATATTCATCCAGGTAGCAGCCCTATGGAGCAATTCACATCAGTATCTGGTGGTGTGAGACCTTTGATTAGGCCTAAGCAAGAGGGTCAAACTTTGACGGAAAAACAGTTAGATCCAGCAAACATTAACAATTCAATAACTAGGCCTCCCAATTCAAAAGTACCTGAAGAAACTGAAGTTTCCTCTGGTCATGATCCCCTGTCACAGCAGCAAGTACCTTCTTTGGGTCATGACACTATGGGTTTATGGAATCAAAATAAAACTGGATCTCAGGTTCCTCGATTTTCATCTAACATTGTTCCGGGAAATGCAGAAATTCCACTGCAGTCAGCCGCTTCATCTCTTGGAACAGGTAAGGAGTATCATTTGTTATCTATTTTGTATAACGTGAAAACTTTGGAGATGGTAGAAATAAACCAGGAACAGAGGTTGGGCATTGAGATTTAGTCTCATAAACTATGTGTATATCATAAAAAAAGAAAAAAAAATCTTGTTTTTGCTTTCCCGCAAGTATACTACACCGGATATATTGAATTTAAGCATGGAAAAGAATCTAAATTTTAAGTCGTAATATGTTTTGACTTGCTTTTCCTCTAGTAATTGATAGCAATAGAAAACTGTTCTCAGTTTGAGTGTCTTATGAGTTGGTAAGCATTTATCTGACATGATGATATGTATGGAAATTATTAAAAAAATATAGGTTCTTTTGGAAAGGTTCATGGAGGGGTCCCTGTAGCTGCTGGTTCATTTCCAACAGTAGAACCAGGATTCTCAAGTCCAATGCATTTTGGTGGCCCAAGCCTTACCACTGGAAAGGCTTTGGAGCATGATGGAGGAAGTTCAAATAAGTTAGTTGATACAAGGAAACTTGCTCAGGTACTAAATTTGAGTCACTGTTCTCTGAGGAGATGGTGCCTAATATTCCTTTGTCTTTATATTGGATTTCTCTAGTCTTACAAGATAGAGTTGGCTTTTGATAGACTATAGGGTCTGTAAGATATCGTTTAAGTTTTGCAAATCTGTTTTGATTTCTACGGCCAAAGCTTCTTCTGTGATAATTTCTGATGCAGGGTGATCAGATTAATATGGACTTCCCTTTCCACCTTATCCCCCTTTCCCCCTATTTTATGGAGGTTGCCTTAATAAACTTATTCTTGGAACTGGCCTTTGTTTTAGTTAGGTCTTACATGAACAGTTTCTGGATATTATTCTATGTAAAATCACCAAATTGGACATTGATATGGCTGAACTGTAGCCATGTCTATGGTTGCACAATGTAAAAGGAGCTTAGCTTTTATTTATTTATTTAATATATATTTATTATCAATACTCACGAATAATTATTCAGCAAAATATATGTTCTGTTTATTGAATAGCTTTTTGATTACACGCTGTGAAAAATATCATATTATGAGCTACCACTTCATATTGTTTCCCAAAAATTTTCTTTTGAACGTTTAATGGTTGCCAACATATATTTATAATTTATAAATGATTGTAGCTAAACAGTCTCTGGAAATCAATATTTCGCTCTCTGTTTTAACTTTTGCCACAGAAACAGAAAGTAAACTTTCTAAGTTTTTGTGGTGCTATTCCATAGCACAAGCTTAATTCATTCTGCACAGCTATTATGTGTAATTTCCTCTCTCAGTTTCTGTCATAGAATTTGTGTTTTTTTATGTACATGTATTGTGTTGTGTTCTTTTTCTTAACAGATATGTAGATCCTATCCAAACTTTGTGCAGCGTGTGGCATCATTGGCGGAACTGTTATTTGCCGCAATGTATTAAGTTGCTTCTGTTAAATGATGGTTTTGTAGGCTGGCAGACAAAACAGTGTCTCTGAAATGAACATGCTTAGAAGTGCAACACCTAGAGATGCAGCAAAGTCTCCTGTTCTCCAGTCTCCTGCATCTGCTGGGATGCCTTTCAAGGAACAACAATTGAAGCAGCTGAGAGCCCAGTGCCTTGTCTTCTTAGCTTTCAGGTCGATACGCCTTAAGTTAGCATATTATGCGGTAGCCTTTTAGGGGAGATCACTATTGTGCTAATGAACTTTCTTTAGTAGAATTGTGCTTAGTTGGGTTTTTTCTATGTGTAGAAACGGTTTGATGCCAAAGAAGCTGCATCTTGACATTGCACTTGGAAACATTTTTCCGAAAGACGGTAAGTAATTTCTGATTATGTGTGAATTATTTCTTAATTTGTCAGTGAAGACTATTTTTTTTAACTCTTCAAATTTCAGGCTGTAGTGCTGATGGATCTCGTAAGGAGTTGGTTGACCATAAAGGAAAAGTGCAATCCTCTAACGAGCCCAATAATGTGCCCGAGATGACGATGCCATTTGGAAAGATGAACAATGCACATGAAAATGATAAAATCCTTTCAGGCATCTCGTCTATTAGAAGATTCCAAGATGCTGAGTCCTTGTCTAAAGAAGCTGGGAACCAAAAAATGGAGGAGGCTAGTGGGCCGCCCTCAGACCATTCTGTTTTTTCTAAAGAAAGAAAACATCTCCAGACTTCAAGAAAATCAGATTCTGAAATGCAGACTCAGGAATCTATAGCTTCACAAGCTGGTATAACAATGGCATCACAGCATGATTCTTCTGGTGCAAGGGCTGGTCTAGTTGTTAGTGTCTCTGGGGACAAAATGGAAAATGGCCATCTTCAAGTTGGAAGGGCTAACCAATCCGTCTCCATAATGGCTGTGAATAAGCAGATGAACTCTGAAACAGTTGGCTGGACCACAGCTGGTAATCATGATGAGGTTTCTAGGGGAGTTCTTCCAGCATCGTCTGTTCAGCATGATTTGGTGCCTGAAAGAAACAATGCACCTAGTCAGGTTCAAAAACTTGGCAACACTGCTAGTTCAGGGAATATATGTGTTGATAACAATTTATCTTCTCTTTCCTTGAGAGACCGCTGGAAACCAGTTTCTGGAATTGACAATAATCATCATGCAATACATATGTTGAAGGATGCTAATATGATTCCAAAACATGTATCACAAGGTAAGAACCAAACTGCTAAGTAATTTTATATTATTAAGTCTCCTTTTGTTTCACCCTTCTTAGCGATCATACTACGTGTGAATTGTGATAGCCCTACTGCATAGTTTTTAAAGATTTATTAGTTTGATTCAGAGGCTTTCAGACAGGAAAGGGGCAGTTTCTGTTACTGACACTAAAAGAGTATTGCTTTATTGCAGAACAATTAGAGGATGGTAGCTTTGTACCTGCTGATATGCCACGTTCTCCAAAGTACACACTGTCGGAGAAATGGATTATGGATCACCAGAAAAGGAAACTCTTGCATGAGCAAAAATGGGTTCTGAAACAACAAAAGACAAAGCACAGAATTGTGACACGTTTTCACAAGCTAAAGGTTTGTGCTTGAGACAGCCTATATCTTATACCAAAATATCATTTTGGATGTTCACTCTGGATATTTCATTTGCTCCATGAGGCTTATGTTAGAGTAGCCTAACTTAGATATGTTGACTAAGTTAGTATCGAAAGGCAATGTCTGATGTTGTTTGAGTCTCAACATTTTATGCTGAACACTAGGTCTTTTGAAAGAATGCCATGTGACCTTGTCTTCATCTCTCAACTATTGAGTAACAAATTCTTTTTGCCCAACTATTCACATTTAATCTTTTTATTTATTATACTTTAATATTTTGTAGCCTTTTCCATTCTTTACCAGTGGTAGTACTGTGCATGTCCATCCATGTACGTATTTATATGTACAAAAATTTTATTCCAACTTGAAAGTATATCAAGGCAAATGTATGGACAAGCGTTGCCATTCTCGTCTTGTGCTTGACATTGTGTTTTATTGCGTATTGTAGGAGAATGTGAGCTCATCTGAAGACATATCTGCAAAAACAAAGAGTGTCATAGAACTCAAAAAGCTGCAGCTGTTAGAGCTTCAACGCCGACTTCGGAGGTTATTTTGATTTTTCTTTCATGCAACTATTGGTTACGTATCAGATTTTTTTTTTTGGGATAAATTGTCTGTTCTCACATAAGTGATTCAAGTATCACATAAATGATTCAAGTAGTTACCTTTCATTCCCTTCAAGTCTTAAATAAATTGTCTGTCTTTTAAGATTAGAACTCTCTTTTTTTTGGGAATGGCAGATTGGAACTCTTTTGAATGAATACATCAATGCTTTCCCACCAACTTCTTATGAAATTTATTTGGTAGTCATGAAAAATTAAAACCTCTATTTTTATTTTTACGGATGTTAGAAAAACTCATGGTGTCATTTAAAATGAACAATTTGAGGTGTTCTTTAGGGGGGAGAGAGTATTTGGTCATTGGGGTTTCCATATAACATTTGATTTCATGTCTTGGTATAATTGGGGTTTCTCCTTTCAGTTTGTCTTTCAGATATAATGTATTTTGTGCTTCTATACCTTGTCGGTTAATTTCTCTTGTCGGTTATTTTCTCAGAAAGCTCACCTCTAAATGCTGAGTAATTAGGGATCAAACTTTGTTAGTGAAGAATGTAAAGGTAAATAAGAGGAAAGAAACAATATACTGCTGGGCTGAGCTTTTTTCTTCTTATTAACAAAAACGTAAACTGTGTACATAGCATATATATATTTATAGACTAGCTTCTAACTTAAGAGCCCTTAGTGACTGCCTTAAAAATAGGAAACTAACTCAACTAAATGATACACTGATATCTTCTCCATATTCGACTTGATCCTGAAATCTAGGACACACTAGCAAACTTGGATTTCCTACACTACCCCTCAAGCTGGATTGTACAAGTTAAACATTCCCAGCTTGCACACGAACTTTTGGAATATCGGTTTAGCTAGACCATTTGTAAGAACGTCTGCAATTTGCTCTGTTGTTGGGATATACGCGATGTCCAGTACTCCTCCTCCTATCTTTTCTTTAAGAAAATGTCTATCTACATCCATGTGTTTAGTTTTGTCATGATGAACCGGATTATGAGACATACTTATAGCTGCCCTATTATCACAATGAACTCTTAGTGGCATGTCCATGGTAACCTTTAGTTCTTCAATTAGCATCTTTAGCCAGAGGATCTCGCAAACCATGTGAGCCATAGATCTCAACTCTGCCTCATCACTACTCCTTGCCACCACCGGTTGTTTTTTACTTCTCCATGTCACTAGTTTTCCCCACACAAAAGTACAGTAGCTTGAAATAGATCGCCTGTCATCTCTAGATCCGGCCCAATCTGCATCTGTGAACACTTCAACCTTTCTTTCGTTAGACTTCTTGAAAAATAACCCGAGACCAGGACTGCCCTTGAGGTACCTCAAAATTCTTTTGAGGTACCTCAAAATTCTATACACAATGCTATGTCCGGCCTAGTGTGGGACAGGTAGATAAGTCGCCCAACCAGTCGTTGATACCTCCCTTTGTCCACGAGTTCACCAGTTAGATTCTCCCCTATTTTAAAGTTTGAATCTAGTGGTGTTTCTACCGGTTTGCACCCTAGCATCCCAGTTTCATGAAGCAAATCCAACACATATTTCCTTTGTGACACAGATATCGCTTGTTTACTTCTTGCAATCTCTATTCCTAAGAAATACCATAAACTCCCCATGTCCTTTATCTCAAATTCTATTGCCAATACTTGTTTAAATGCTTCATCTCCTCTAAATCATCCGCTGTCAAAATTATGTCGTCCACATAACAATAAGGATTGTGACCTTACCATTCTTGTGTCGATAAAACATGGTGTGATCTGAGTGAGCCTGTTTATAGTCTTATTGTTTGAGGGCCTTTGCAAACTTGTCGAACCAAGCTCTAGGGGACTGCTTCATCCCATATAGAGATTTCTGTAATCTGCATACTTTACCATAATCCTCATCATGCTTAAAGCCTGGTGGTAATTCCATATATACTTCTTCCTCCAAATCGCCATTTAAAAAGGCATTTTTTACATCTAATTGTTGTAGTGGCCAATCTAGGTTGGCAGCTAATGACAGTGAGACTCTTAATTGAATTAATTTTGGCAATAGGAGCAAAGGTCTCCTGGTAATCAATCCCGTACGTTTGAGTGTAACTTTTAGTGACCAATCTTGCTGTATAACGCTCAATTGCACCATCTGCTTTATATTTTATAGTAAATACCCATTTACAGCCTACTGGCTTCTTATCCTTGGGTCTCTACACAATTTTCTAGGTTTTATTCTTCATGAGGGCCTCCATTTCTACCATGATAGCTTTCTTCCATTCAAGAATAAGTCAACAATTTTGGTTGTGTTTGCAATACTTCCCTTGAATCAAGTAGTTTTAATTTGTTGGGACACATCTTGGTTTTGAGGAGCAACCGAATCTAATTTTTGAAAGTCACGGGAGAATCCTACAGTGGGGTCCGAATCTTTGTTTTTGAGTATTTGGCAAATTTTCTAGATTTGAAAGATTTGGAGAATCTATATCTGGCTGATTCGATACAACCTCTTGATTCGGCTGATCTGGCAGATTTGAGGAAGGATTTGTTGGCTGATTTGGTAGATTTGAGGAAGGATTTGAAATTGGAAGAATAGGAGAATACGTTTTGGGCAGGTTTCGCAAATCCAGGGAATCTGGAGGAGAATCCCAGAAGTATTCCCATAAATCTGCTCTATCCCCAACTAAATCTAGGTTCCTATCCTTGACCAAATTTAGCTCTTTATCTGGTTCCAAAAAATTAACTTCATCCATGCTCTCCCCCTAAAGGGAATTTTTTGAAAAGTAAGGTTGATCTTCAAAAAAACTAACATCCATAGATGTGAAAAATCTATTTTTTTTGGGAAATAACAACGAAACCCTTTTTGAGTGGTAGAGTAACCAACAAATACACACTTAAGTGCTCTAGGATCTAACTTACTCCTATTTTGATCATGATTGTGAACAAAGGCTGTACATCCAAAGACTTTAAAGTCCAAAAATGGAAATAACCATGACTTAGGGTATGACTCAAATAGTTTTTTTACGGGTGTTTGAAAGTTTAAAACCCTTGTTGGTAACCGATTTATCAAATAACATGCAGTAAGAATAGCCTCCCCCCAAAAAATTTTTGGGGCGTTAGAGGTGAATTACAGAGCCCGAGCTACTTCTAAAAGATGGCGGTTTTTTCTTTCTGAAATCCCGTTTTGTTGTGGCGTATTTACATAGGAACTTTGATGGATTATTCCATTTTGAGTTGTAAATTTTAACAAATGAGAGTTAAAATATTCAGTACCATTGTCAGTACGAAATATTTTTATACTCATTGTATTGATTTTTTATCATAGAATGAAAATTTTGAAAAATTTGTGGAGTTTCAGATTTGTCCCTTAATAGATACACCCAACAAACTCTTGTATGATCATTAATAAAAGTTATAAACCACCTTTTATTAGTCAAGCTCCGGATTCTAGAGGGACCCTAGATATCGCTATGAATTAACATGAAAGGAGAAGAGGCACGGTAAGACAAGGAAGGATAAGGAACACGTTTGTGTTTTGCTAACTGACAAATTTCACATTGAAAAGAATCTTGAGTTTGAAACAACGATGGAAACAAATGTTTTAAATATGCGAAACTTGGATGACCTAGCCTACGATGTAACAACATTATTTTGTCTAATCTAGACGTGGTAGCATTGCATACTGCCGTGTAAAGTTGATCATCCTCGTTGAAATCATTCTCAAAGTAGTATAACCCTTCGAATTCTTTAGCACTGCTAATCATTTTCCCCGAGGTCTGATCCTAAAAAACACAATTTGATTGTGAGAGGTCTATCACACAATCCAAATCTTTAGTAATCTTACTAACAGATAGCAAATTGCATGATAATTTTGGAACATGGAGGACAGATTTGAGGGTAATTTGTGGACTCAATTTAACACTTCCAGTTCCTGCTACAGTTGTAAGGGATCCATCAGTTATCTTTACTTTGTGAGTTCCAGGGCTAGGTGTATAGGATGTGAAAAAACTCCTACTTCCAGTCATGTGATCCGTGGCTCCTGAGTCTACTATCCAAGGCTCGCTTTTAACTGTTAATCCACCAAAAATTGTAAAACTCGTACCTTTTTGAACCAAACAAGAGGTACCTGAAGGTTGTGAACTTGTGCATTGAGTGGTTGTTAGGAGTCTTCGCAACTGCTCCAACTGTTCCTTAGTGAACGCTGCTCCTAAATTGTTGTCCACCCTTTTTTCTGCCTTACCTTAAGACCATGAGTTGTTTGAAGTCCCTTAGCCTCTCGATTTCGTTGCTTGTTTGGTACCCAATTTTTTGGTTTCCCGTTCAACTGCCAACAGGTCTCCTTGGTATGGTGTGGTTGTTGACAATGGTCACACCACAATTGTGCCTTGTTGTTCCCTCGTCCTTGGGATCCTCGAACCACCATGGTTGAAGTCTTTGTTTCTGAGGTAGTGGTCTCCTTGAGCATTACTTTCTTCCGCCATTCTTCCCTATGAACCTCCACAAGGATCTCCTCAATAGTGGGCAGTGGTCGCATCCCAAGCAGCTGTCCTCTAACTTCGCCTAGTTCTAGGAAATCATAGATGCTGTCTTTATCCACCATTTGCTGATAAAGCACTGCATCTTCACAGTCTCTCCAGTTGCAACTTTTGAATAGGTCGAGTACTTGCCACAGCTTCGTAAGGCTATTGAAATATTGAGTCACGTCACTCTCCCCCTCCCTCAAATTCCTAGCCTTGTTCCTTGGCTCAAACATTTGAGATGAATTTTCCAAGTCTAAATAGGCAAGGGAGACTGCCTCCCAGATCTTCTTAGCCATAGGAAAAAATAGATAGGTCTCTCCTATCTTTTCCTCCATGGAATGGATCAACCATGCCATTACCATGGAATTTTGGGCATCCCAACTTGAGAAGGATGGATCATCAATGCTAAGCATGGCAATAGTGCCATCTAAATATCCTATCTTTCGTTTTCCCCTAATAACCATTTGGATGGAACGGGACCACTGGAGGTCATTTTTGCCATTTAGTTTGTGTGTGGTAATTTGTAAAGAAGAACTTTCAGAGGCAGGAGCAATTTTACGAATTGGCTGAGTGGGAACCGAAGTTGCCTCAGAGTCCTCATTCCTGCTTGCTTTTGCCATGTTTCTCTCAACTCTATGCTGCCTTTAAAAAAGCTCTGATACCATAAAGGTAAATAAGAGGAAAGAAACAATATACTGCTGGGCTAAACTTTTTTCTTCTTATTAACAAAAACGTAAACTGTGTACTTATATTTATAGACTAGCTTCGAACTTAAGAGCCCTTAGTGACTGGCTTAAAAAAAGGAAACTAACTCAACTAAATGATACACTGATATCTTCTCCATATTCGAGTTGATCCTGAAATCTAGGACACACTAGCAAATTGGATTTCCTACATAATGGGTCAAGATGCTACCTCAAGGCACGGAAATGCTAACTTAGTCAAGGGGGGAGATATTAAGAGTAATGCCCTGTTAAGCTTTCAATCACTTTATTGTAACTTAACTCTATTACATCAATCACAGTTAATTAATAAAGACAATTTTCATCCACACAAAAACTTGATTGCAGTCTCACCTGCATTCCAGACATATGATAGAAATATGCCATTATTCAAATTCAGATGTGCTGATACCTCTTACCTAGTATAAAGGGTTGTGGTCCAAAAGAAATCATCTTTCAATAATCTTGTCATTTCTAATGGTACTTTTGTTTTATTTGGGCAGTGATTTTCTGAGTGATTTTTTTCGACCAATCACTCCTGAAATTGAACGCTTGAAATCTATGAAGAAACATAAACATGGTAGGAGAATAAAACAACTGGAAAAGTTTGAGCAGAAAATGAAGGAAGAGCGACAAAAGAGAATTCGAGAGAGACAGAAGGAGTTCTTTGGGGAGATAGAAGTTCACAAGTATGTAGATTTTCTTTTAGCACTATTATTCTCATCCTTTTTTAGGAAGTAGTTGGGTTTTGAGGATGATGTCTGTTGAATTATTGCCGAAAAATATAGGGAAAGACTGGACGATGTATTTAAGTTCAAGCGAGAACACTGGAAGGTTTTCAATAGATATGTGAAGGAGTTCCATAAGAGGAAGGAACGCATCCATCGAGAGAAGATTGATAGAATCCAGCGTGAAAAAATTAATTTATTAAAGATCAATGATGTGGAGGGATATTTGCGGATGGTGCAGGTTTGTCACACTGTTTCTCCATTGAGATGAGATTGCCATATTATTTTTGTTCTCTTGTCCTGACACTTTTTTATACGTTATAGGATGCCAAATCTGATCGTGTGAAGCAACTTCTCAAAGAGACAGAGACATATCTTCAAAAGCTAGGATCCAAGCTGCAGGAGGCAAAGTCTATGTCAGTGCAGTTTGAAAATGATATGGGCGATACAGGAAGTGGAAGCATTCTTGAGAATAGTGAAACTGCTGTTGAAAATGAAGATGAAAGTGATCAGGCAAAGGCAAGTTCTCTGTTTTATGTGTCTTACCTTAAATTTTTATTAAAAGTATTACTCCATTAGTACTTATTATGTTATTTTGTAATCTTCTTTGCAGCATTATTTGGAAAGCAATGAAAAGTACTATATGATGGCTCATAGGTATTAAGACTTTATTGTCTTCATGGTGTTTCTTGTCTCATTCTTGGTTGCTGTTTCTTGGCTGGCTATCTTTTGTTCACATTGTAATAATTTGTACTACTGGCTGAATCAGCCTGATACCTTGATTTATTTAATTGTTTTATTTTCTTTCTTAAAATGGAATTTGTTGGTTATTTAGTTATTTTTTTGTTTGACAAAATGAAAATCCTTTGCTCCTCCCCTTTCTTTATTATTATTATTATTATTATTAATTTTTTTGCTGCACAAAATGAATAAAATTATGTGTTTCCCCTAAAAGAAATAATCTCACTTCATTATTTAGAAAGGCTGCCTCAAGGTTGCTAGATATGATCTTTTCTTTTTTGTCTCTAGCAGAAATTGAATTACATAACCTTCTTCAGTATCTTACGATCTTTATGGTTTTTGTAGTGTAAAAGAGAGCATTGCAGAGCAGCCATCTTGTCTTCAGGGTGGAAAATTGAGAGAGTGAGTAGATACGGAGCTTCCTGTTCATACTGGTTTAGCAATAATGTTACTTAATATATATATATATATATATATTTATTTATTTATTTATTTATTTTTAACTTTTTGGGATTCCTTGTAATTCTGCCTTCTGGCCCTCAGGTATCAAATGAGTGGACTGAGGTGGTTGGTGTCGCTATACAACAACCATTTGAATGGTATTCTGGCTGATGAAATGGGCCTTGGTAAAACTGTTCAGGTATTAGTTGATTACAAAACCATGAACCGTCTTTTTTTGAGTGCATTCTACTTCCAGTTTGCAGGTTTGGAATCTGACAATATTTGCTTGCAGGTTATTTCCTTAATTTGTTACCTGATGGAAACCAAAAACGATAGAGGACCTTTTCTAGTAGTTGTGCCATCTTCAGTTTTACCTGGATGGGAGTCAGAAATAAGCTTCTGGGCGCCCACTGTGCATAAGATTGTCTATTCTGGGCCTCCAGAGGATAGACGTAGATTATTTAAGTAATAACTGAAACACCAGAGAGCTACTACGTCTTCTTTGTTTCCTTTATATTTATCAACTTTGCTTTTCCTCTATATTACAGGGAAAGAATTGTGCATCAGAAATTTAATGTCCTTCTGACCACATATGAATATCTGATGAACAAGCATGACAGACCAAAGTTAAGCAAGATTAACTGGCATTATATAATAATTGATGAGGGCCATCGTATCAAGAATGCTTCTTGCAAGCTAAATTCTGACTTGAAGCATTATCAGAGTTCTCACAGATTGTTGCTAACTGGAACTCCACTCCAGGTCAGAGGCTTCCTTTCATGTTCTTCTCTTTTTGGTATTCTCACATATTCCCATAATGTCCTTATTGCTAAAATTGCTGTTAACTGGCCGTATGAGAGAGAGAGAGAGAGAGAAGGAAAAAAATAATCGTCATTATAAGTAACAAACTTGTTCTTGTCTTCCCAACGAGAAGAAACAAGCGAGTTTGCTGAGAGGGTAAATTTACAGGCAGATTGCTCTTTTTGATGTGGACTTGTTGATCCGATATTTCTATATTTACTTTCGTTTTTTTTATGCAGAACAATCTTGACGAGTTATGGGCGCTATTAAACTTTTTGTTGCCTAACATTTTTAATTCATCTGAAGATTTTTCTCAGTGGTTCAACAAACCATTTGAGAGTAATGGTGATAACTCAGCGGATGAAGTAAGTGATGTTTTAAGAAACTGATGTTCTTTATACTTTTTTTTTTGTGTGTGTAACTTGGTTATACTTTATTCTTTCTTCTAATTATTCTTTATTCATTGGCTGATAATTACAATAAAGGCCTTACTTTCTGAGGAGGAGAATCTTTTGATCATAAATCGTCTTCACCAAGTGCTTCGACCGTTTGTACTGCGGAGGCTAAAACACAAGGTACTAAATTGTTACCTTTCCTTTAGTCGTATTGCTTTCCATTTGACATTGTTTCTCGTTTAAATTTGGCGATTCATTTTCTCTTGCTTTATGGTAATCTGCAAAGCAATGTCTTTATGTGTTTTAGATTCTTACTATGTGATTGTACATCAAGAAAAATTACTTGGTACCAATCAGTAATTCTTACCAAGAATCAAAGTTATCAGGTTTCGAAAATCAATTCTCCTATCTGATGTTTTTGAGTCAATTCTTTTTGGTAGGTGGAAAATCAACTACCTGAGAAGATTGAGAGACTTATAAGATGTGAGGCTTCTGCTTATCAGAAGCTTTTGATGAAGAGGGTAGAAGAAAATCTTGGGTCCATTGGGAATTCAAAGGTATTTATCCCTTGATGTTTCCTCTTTTAAAAACTAAGGTATTCAGACTTCGCCATCTATTGGATACCACTATTCTGTTATCTGACCTTAAAGACACATTCCTCAGGTTCGGTCGGTTCACAACTCTGTTATGGAGCTTCGTAACATATGCAATCATCCCTATCTCAGCCAGCTTCATGCAGAAGAGGCATGTTCTTTTTTTACCCTTTAATTTAACCGCTGTTTGGTCCAAAAACTTGATGAAGGTTATGGAGAAAAAAAGCATTTCTTGATGCCTTTGACGTTCATTCATTACCAAACCTTGAATTGTTTTGTGAGATGTCTTCTGCCTTTTTTATGTTGCTTTTCCTCTAAATACTATTGTTATCTAATTGTTTGTTTTTAGGTTGATACATTAATACCGAGGCACTATCTTCCACCTATTATTAGACTTTGTGGAAAGCTTGAGATGTTAGATCGACTACTGCCAAAGCTAAAAGCAACGGATCACAGGGTATGTGAACCCCCCCACCCCCCCAGTTCAAATGCCTTTCCATGTTTTTATGCAATTGTTTGTTTTGAAACTATTAGTTTTGGATTTGGTATCGGCCTTGAATGACTAGTAACTTGTTTCTTAGGTTCTTTTCTTTTCCACAATGACTCGGCTACTTGATGTTATGGAGGAATATCTCAACTGGAAACAGTATCGGTATCTTCGGTTGGATGGTCATACCTCTGGCAGTGATCGTGGTGCCCTTATTGACAAGTTCAACCAGCCTGATTCGCCATTTTTTATTTTTCTTCTGAGGTGATTATGATGTTCTCCGTGCTGGGTAGTAAAGTGACTGGGCCTGTGGGACATGGTGTTTGCCATTTGGGGAAGTGGTATGTTGGAGGGAGGGCTACAGAGGCATGTTATGCATTCATGTAGGGGGGGGCAGGAGCTCACATTTAGTGTATAGGCTTTTGGTCTGAATTACATAGATGCCAGTTACTCAAGCTCCTACAATCATGCTGCTTACATTCTTTTTCTCTGCATTTTTGCTACTTTTCAGTTCACTTTCCTTAAGCCACCATTTAGTCTTGTTAATTTATGTGCTCATAAACCTGTTTCGAAGGTTTTAGGGTTTTAACATTTTTTTTGCTGTTACAGTATTCGGGCTGGTGGTGTTGGGGTAAATCTTCAAGCTGCGGATACAGTGATCATATTTGACACTGACTGGAATCCACAGGCAATAATAATTTAGTGTTCTTTGACTCTTTCAATTTAAAGCCATAGGCTCTTCTATGGGAGGTGGTTTAGTTTTCTTATGGCGTGAATTCACTTTTCAGGTAGACTTGCAAGCACAGGCAAGGGCTCATAGGATTGGCCAAAAGAGGGAAGTGCTTGTTCTGCGATTTGAGACAGTAAGATATGATGCTCTATGCTTTTTGGTTTGGACATTGAGCGTACTGATTTTTAAACCTTCCATGCAATTTAGGACAGTGGAATTCTCTCATTTTTGGCATTCAAAGTTCTATGCTCATGTCATGTTTAACATAACTTTCTTTTTCTATGTTAAATTTGTCTCATTGATCTCCTGTGTTCTTTTAGCATAAAAAGAAATAAACTTCTTGCATGGTTTGATGGTTTTTCCTTTACTGTTTTCCAATAATTCTGATCTTTACTAATAATGAGCCTGAAAATATACGCAAAGCTGCACGTTTCTTTTCAACTTGTTGTTTTATTCTAATGTTCTTTTTGTGTTTCATTTATGACTTATTGAAGCTTTATTATTGAGCCACAATAGATTCAATTTCCATTTGATTGTTGGGTTGGGTAGACATATAGACGTGAAACTAAATAAATCAGCTGAAAATGACCTAAAGTTTGCTGTAACAACACACTGGATGTGCTCGCCTCTAAAATTTGTGATATATGGATCCTCCTTGCATTTGGTTCCGTTCAGAATTGTAAAACCGAACCTGTGGTTTATAGATTATAATTTGCCTTTTCTGTTGCACTAAGGTCCAAACTGTTGAAGAACAAGTCAGAGCTTCAGCTGAACATAAACTTGGTGTTGCTAACCAGAGCATTACTGCTGGTTTTTTTGATAACAATACAAGGTAAAAGAAATTTGTCATCTTAGCTGAACTACATTTTGCTCCATAGTTTAGAGCAGGTCCTAATGGTTTTTGATGATTGATTTATAACAGTGCTGAAGATCGGAGGGAATATCTGGAGGCCTTACTGCGAGAGTGTAAGAAAGAGGAGGCTGCACCTGTATTAGATGATGATGCTCTGAATGATATCTTAGCTCGCAGGTAGATTCAATTGAATCATTGTTTTTGTTAGCAATTAGCATTTATTTCAGACGTGCAATGGTTCATTGATGTTGCGTATAACTGTTTGGTACATTCACATTTCTTTTATGTAATCTTATTGAACTATAAATTCAGTTGTTTTCATTTGGTACATGTTCTGTTTCGGTCTCAACTTAAGCAACCATAAATTCGCTGTTCCATTCAGTTGGTAAAAGATATGCAGGACGTAAGCTTCTTGTAAATTTTCACAACTGGAAGATATTTTTAATGGAGTCAAATCTCTCTCTCCCTTTTTTTAAGGATAGACTCTGGATAGCTTTTTTGGTTGTTGTAGCGCTATTTTGCCATAATTTCTACCTAATGTGCTCTGGCCTGAGTGTGTTTTTGTCATTAGTCTTGAAGCACTTTTGCTTTGAATTTGCTTGACATGATACTTCTCTAGCACCCTTCCTAAACAAATATGAATTTTTTCTTTTTGAATTTTATTTGATTAATTTCATCGGCACTGTGCAGTGAGTCAGAGATTGATGTATTTGAATCAGTTGACAAACAAAGGCGGGAAGCAGAGATGGTATGCATTTAAGCTCTTGTATCCAGGCTGTGTTTGGTCCTGTACAGGGTGATTGTGCTTTTATTCGATTGGTTCTTGTCTAATGTTGGCGACTAAAAACTCAATCATGCAGGCAACGTGGGGAAAGCTGGTATGTGAACAGGGGACTGATAATACTGAAACTTTACCTACCCTGCCTTCACGTCTTGTTACAGAAGATGACCTGAAGGAATTATATGAAGCCATGAAGATCTATGAAGTACGAAAAGCTGCTGCAGTGTCAAATGCTGGGGTCAAGCGGAAGGGTCAGCATCTTGGGGGTCTTGATACTCAACAATATGGAAGGGGCAAAAGGTCAAGAGAGGTGTGTATATGTATGAGTCCTGTAGCCTGAACATTTACTTACTGCAGTGCCTGCCCTGTTTTTATGCTCATTACTGTAACATCCTGTCTTGCAGATTATGTTCTTTCATTATTATTGTTGCTTTTTTTTCAAATATTTTATTTCTATGCCTGAACATGTGCTCACTGCTGTCGCATGCTCTATTTTTGTAGCACAGCCTTTATAAGATCCCGCCTTATAAATTACGCTCTTTTCTTATTATTATTTTTAAATGTTTCTAGGTTCGTTCCTATGAAGAACAGTGGACAGAAGAAGAGTTTGAAAAAATGTGTCAAGTTGACTCCCCTGAATCTCCTCCCAAACCAAAGGAAGAATTTACAGATGCGAATTTGCTAAAGGATGCCAGTCAGGCTGTAGTGGCGGTTGTCAAGACAGAACTTCCACCTTCACCTGTTGTGCTCCCACCACCCCCGCCCCCAATCCCCACTGTACAGCAACCAAACTTGCAGCAGAGCAAACACGTAACTCCACCAGCCAAGCGAGGTCGTGGCAGACCAAAAAGGGTAACAATAGATCAATCACCAATTGCAGTGGCTCAAACACCTTCAGGACCTGGCAAGGTGGATCCAGGTTTACTGAGAGGAACAGTATCTTCCTCTGAAACAAATTCTCGTCCAGAATCTTTGCCAGGAGGCGTCAGTGGGACCACAAATCCTGTTAGTTCAGGGATGGCACTTGGCCCTCAACCGGTTACCCCCTCTGTTATTCCTGGTTCTCAACCAACCGCTGCTAGCTCTTCAGTGCCCATTCAAGTACGGGGACCAGGTCGGAGAACCCAAAGTGGAACAGAAGCACCTAGACGACGGGGAAAAAAACAGGTGCCAGTATCACCTATTGTTACCAGTGCTTTAGTTGTTCCAGATCCAAAACCAAATGAGTCTATGCGGAACAAACCTGCAAATTTGTTGGGAAATAATGCTGTTGTCACGACTGGAACTGTGGCTAGTGTGCCTACAACCCAATGTCCTGATTCTTTATCTGATTCTACTCCTGTACAAGGGACTGGTGGAACCGATCCACGTCCTGCTGTAGGTGTTGTCTTAAATTTTCCGCCTGCCGCTCAACAAATTGTAGCCCCTGGTTCTCTATCCTCTTCTCCATGCCCTTCTATTCCTGTGCAAACGAAAGGGCGAAGCCGGAAGACTCAGAGTGGTGGCTCTGGACCTCGGCGTAGGGGAAAGAAACAAGCACTAATGTCACCCCCTGCTCCTGTCGTGTCAGCTGGTGAGGATTTAAAACCTACTTTGGAGCTGCAGAATAAGTCAGAGGATTCATCACAATGCAACACCATGAAGAGTAAGCAAGTCAATGCGCAGGAACCAACAAAGATAAGCCAGGGGCAAGTGGTTCATGTACCTGAAGGTGTGGCGTGTCTAGTTAAAAAATCAACTGAACAATCAGTAGATGAAGCTTCAGGAAACCAGACAGATAGCTCATCAACTATGCGTGATAGCGCAAGCGCGTCCTTTGGTGAGTACTGTCGACATTTAAATGTCAGTTATTTTCTGAAATTAAAATCAAGGAATAAAATCGTTAAATTGGAAGGATGTTATGGGGAGCTATTTTCTTTTTGCTGCTATATTAGCTTTGCTTCTGTTTCTTTCTGTTCCCTTTTGTTAGTATTTTTGCTTTTGAGAATTCCTTATCCTCTTTCCTTTATATTTGATTCTTTTCGCAACGAAAGGAAGTTTTCTTATTCAAAAAAAAATTTGTGCAGACCCTGCCTTGGGAGAAAGTCAAAGTGCTTGTTTGTCTATTGCTGCTTCTGTGGTAAAGGATACTTTGCCTGAAAATTGCCCATCTAAACCTGAAACCGGTAAACTTCCAAGAAATGAAGTTCTGGTTGCTCCAGCTGTGAATTTAATGGGTAATACCGTCCCTGAGGTCATTAAGAATCAACAATTAGAGGATAAGGCTCTTCCAGCTGCATCTACTTTGAATAGTGTTGCTTCAGCTGCTTCTTTGCCCAGTTCTGCTGCTGCAGAAAGTTTCACTAAGCATCTTGTTTCCACAAACATTGCTATCAGCCCTCAGTCTACTGCTACTTACCCTTCTGTTCCTCAAGCCTTGCAACCTATACCTCCTTGCACTTCTGAACCCGTGCCAGCTAAAAGACCAGGTCGAAGGGCTCCAAGCAGAGCAGAAGCACCGCGTCGCAGAGGAAG
Source organism: Artocarpus heterophyllus (assembly GCA_025403435.1). Classification (NCBI taxonomy): domain Eukaryota; kingdom Viridiplantae; phylum Streptophyta; class Magnoliopsida; order Rosales; family Moraceae; genus Artocarpus; species Artocarpus heterophyllus. Next base: position 4,033,495 of record CM046342.1, read on the forward strand.
GAAGCAGGCTGCAGCATTATCTGCCGTACCTGATGGTTCAGCTGGTCAGGATTCGAAATTAAGTTCTCAACCCCAGAATAGCACTGCTGATATTTTGGGTGGTAAATCTGCTGTCGTGAGAGATAAGCAGGGTACTGAAGCACAGGAACTAGCAAATGTTATGCAGGCTCAAACAAGTGAAGTACATTCAACTGCTGCTGGTTATGATTCAAAAAGAAAGGATCAGAGCCAAAGTCCCCAAATGAAGCAGCTGCTAAACCATCCAGCAATAGTTGATACTGCAGCTGGATCCTCTGATAAAAATTCTGCTCTTGGCCGGATACAGACAGCTGATGTAAATGATGTTGCTCGAGTGATGAAGGAGGTATTTTCAGGAACTCGTTTGTCGAGGACTAAAACTACCGAGTCTTCTTGGAAAGAAAGCAGGGTTGCTCCTAATGTTCCTTCAAGTAAGACTGTTTCAGAAGTGGCCAAAACTAAAACTTTGAAGGATAAAGTTTATTCTGATGCTGCAACTTTGGAGGTGGCAGCTCCCGTATCTGACCTTCCAGGGAAGAATGCCAAACAATCTGGAACTGGACCTGATAAAAATGCAGAAGAAATAAGTACTTCTGTTACAAATGAGACCTCTGGTCACATGACTGATGTGGGAAAGCCTGAAATCAAGACCACTACGGTCTTTTCTGAAAAAGTGGCAGATTCAGGTCAACCTGCTCAAGAAGATGGCATTAGGTTCGGTAGTGCAAAAACCTCTGGTTCTGCTTCTCTTGCTACGGAAGAAAAGAGTGAAATAATTTCTCAGGGACAGACTTCTGCTGCTGATCCATTCATGTCTATGACAACTGGCAATGAGTTGAATTCTTCTTTGGTATCTGCAACTGCTATGGAGCTTGTGGTGACACCAAATGTTTCTGAAAATAAAACTGAACCTTTGTCAAAAGAGTCTCCAAAATCTTCTTGCCTTGATGTTAGTGGTAACGAAGTACAGCCTTCATCAAAAGAGTCTCCTAAACCTTCTCTTGATCCTAGAATCCTCGAGAATCCCACATCTACTGTGTCTCCAGATCATTCTGGTACTGATAAATTGAAGGAGGGCTGCTTTAACAAGGTTGATTTGCCATCCACGGTAGCTGAAGCGGTTAGCACTGGTGAGACCACTACTGCAGGTGCAGGATGTTCATTAAAAATTGATGGTCTTGGATCTGGTGATACTGCCTCCAACAATTCCAATTTGCATGATACTTCTTCTAATGACAGAAAGTTAGAGGCTGCATGTGTTGAAATCAGAAACAAAGGGGAAACCGCCTCAGAATTTCTGAACTCGGTCACAGCTGAAGAATCTGGTCATACCGAGCTTATCTTAAAAGATCATGTTGAAATGCCACTCTCAGAGGATGGTCAAGGCATTGGTGATGGGGTGGCTGAAGTTTGCGGCATGCAAGGGGACCCTTCCGAGAGTGATAAGCTTGGTGCAATATCTGAAAAATTTTTTGAAGATGATTCTAATGTTGGCAGCACTTCACCCGATAAAATTCCAAATGGCAGCTCTGGATCCCTTGAGGAACGAAATGGTTCGCTTGTTGAATGTAGTGATCAACTGGATGTTTCCGACAGCGGTGGTTTTTTGTCAAAAAGTGGATCAGATCACTTGCCTCCATCTTCTTCAGTGGAAGGGGAAGAAAAGGTTGAGAGTTCATATGAGAAGGGCCCAATTTGCAGTTCCTCGCCTCTAGAGGCACCAAAAGGCTCTGAAGCAGAGAATGACAATTCATCTACAGGTGGGAAGATTTCTAGTGAAACACCAGAAACTTCTTTGTTAGTGCTAGGAGAGAAGAATGAAAATCCATCCGAGAAGGATTCAGGTTATACTACAGTACCTGCTGAGGAACTGAAAGATTCTGAAGCACAGATTGATATTCTGTTGGACTCCTCTTCAGGAGGGGAGATTTTGCTAGAACATACTGCACAGCTTCCATCTTCTCTAGAGTTGGAAGGAGAAAAGATTGACCGTCCATTTAAGAAGAGTCCAGTTTGCAGCTCAGTTCCTGCAGAGGAGCGGAAAGATTCAGAAGCTAAAATGGATGCCCGGTCACATTCATGTGAGGATGAAGGGGTTTTGCCTGAAAATATTTTAGAGCCTTCAGCTTCTTTGGAGGCAGAAGGAGAAAAGAATCAATGTCCATCTGAGATGGATCCAGTTTACAGCTCTGTTTCTCTGGAGGAACAAAAAGATTCTGGAGCTGAAAAGGATGTTCAGTTGGATCCATACAATGATGGTGGGGCTGTGCCTGAAAAGGGTTCTGAGCCTTCATCCTCTTTAGAGACAGGAGAAAATATTGGCTGTCGATCTAAGAGGGATACAGCTTGCAGCTCAGTTCCTCTAGAAGAACCAAAAGTTTTGGAAGGTGAAATGGTTGGTCAACTAGATTTGCATACTGATGGTGGGTGTTTTCTGGAAAAGATTGTGCCAGGGCCTTCACCTCTTGTAGGGTTGGGTGATCAAAAGATTGAAGGTTCACCCGAGCAGGATCTACCTTGCAGCAAGGTACCTGTTGAAGAGAAGACCGAGTGCTCAACTGTGCAGGATTTACTTTGCAGCACAGAGCCTGTGGAGGAAACAAAGGATTCTGAAGTTGAAATGGGTGCTCAACCTCTGAAGGATCATGAAGATTCTGATGGAAAGATGGTTCAAGCTGATTCGTCTCGGGATGACAGGATATTGCTAGAAAATGTTGTGCCAGATGATACATGTCCTCCAGCCTCTCCTTCAGTGATAGAGGAAGAAAATATAGAGGGCTCAAGTGAGAAGGAACGTGAAGAGTCAAAAGAAGTCGAAAATGAGACGGGAAGTAAAATGGAAAAATTGCAGGTTGTTGGTGATATTCCAGAAAAAATGGATTCAGGAACTCTGGGTCTACCTTCATCTTCTTTGGCGTCGGAGGAAGTAAAGGCTGAAGTCTCCACTGAGAAACGAAAGTTCAATGAATCACGAGATTCTGAAGTTGAGCCCCTTGGTGATGTGGATCCATCCCCGACTGGTGGAGTTCCTGGAAAAAATTCACAACTCGTGAATAGGCCTTCATCTCCCTTGGCAATAAAGGAAGGAGACATTGGCTCACCTTCAATGCATGCAATTGGGAGTTCGGTAGAAATGAAAGTATTAGAAGGTTCTAAATACGAAGTTGCTGATCAAATGGACATAGATGAAGTTGCTAATCAAATGGACATAGATGAAGTTGCTAATCAAATGGACATAGATGCAGTTGCTGATCAAATAAATGCTTCTAAGATTGGTTGTGTGGACAAAGAAAATACATCAGAAACTGTGGTACCGTCGTCTACCTTACAAGAAGTTGAAAAGATCATGGAATCATCTGAGGAGACTCCAGTCGGCAGCTCAGCCCCACTGAATGAATCAAATACTAAACATGCTGAAATGACTTATCAGAGGGACGAGCCTGAGGTCTCTGGCTCTTGCATGCTGGGAGAAGGTACTGTATCAGAAAAAGTTGAACAGACTTTATCTACGAAGAAAAATGAAGAGATCGAGGGCTCATCTGAAAAGAACCAAGGTAGCAGCCCTGTATTAGAAAAACTGGACCAGCCTTCATCTATGCCAGAAAATGAAGAGATTGCAGGCTCGTCTAAGAAGAACCAGGCTAGCAGCCCTGTATCAGAAAAAGTCGACCAGCAGATCGAGGGCCCATCCGAGAAGAACCAAGCTAGCAGCCCTGTATCAGAAAAGACAGACCAGCCTTCGTCTACTTGGAAAAATGAAGAGATCGAGGGTCCATCCGAGAAGAGCCAAGCTAGCAGCCCTGTATCAGAAAACGTTGACCAGCCTTCGTCTACACAGAAAAATGAGCAGATCAAGGGCCCATCTGAGAAGAACCAAGCTAGCAGCACTGTAGTGGCGATGGAATTGGAGGGTTCTGAAGCTGGGGTCGATGATCAAATGGATGCATCCCAGGTTGGTGGGATTCTTCCAGAAATAAAATCGATGTTTACTAGGGCCTTTAAGGCTTTCCAAACGATGCATTCCAGTGGGGTTGTCAAAAAAAACTAAGGAACTGATTACTTGAAATAAATTTAAGTTGGTCCTTGATTGTATGAGATGTCATATTCGTGGAAGCTAGAGTATCCAAAGATTAAAAGAACTTGCCTTGCCATAGTCTTACTCTCCTTTTCTTGACAACTGGTAAAGTATACAATTAAAAAGGAAAAAACCCTCCTAAACTAAACTCATTCTAAGACTGTATTATAAGATGTACGTATTACATGTGTCGGAGACATATAGATTTGTATTTTATACACATATATATCTATCTATATATATACGTAATTACTGTGCTTAAAGTAGTACATAACTTGAATTTACTTTCTTGTTCTTGTTACTTCTATTTGATATTGTTTTCAAACTCAGGCTAGCACGGTGTTGCCAGAAAATGATATGCCAAGTAATATTGACCTGCCCTCGTCCTTTGTTGGGGTGGAGATGAAGGACAAGTTGTCCAAGGGAAAGGAGGACGTATTGAGCAGCTCATCAGTATTAGAGGCATCACAAGGAACTACAACTGAGCAGGCGAATCCCATCGATGATTCTCGGGGTTCTGGGACGGCATCAGATATTTCACCTGAAAACATGGATCAGCCTCAACAGTCTTGAGCTATAGATAGCAATAATGACATGACAGGACCGCCTGAATCAGAATTAGAATTTAAAGCAGGAGTTGCTTGTCCTAGTTGTGATATGGTGCCAGAATCCAAAATGAAAGATTTGCCTCCATGCTCCTCCGAACAGGAGGGTGAAAATGTGGAGGATCAGCAGAGGGGGTTCCTCTTGGTGGCCCTGAAAGAGTGGAAGAAACCCGACTTGATTGGTTGAATGTGTTAGTTTGTTGTGCAGCTACAGTAGGAATATATTTTTGGAGCGAGCGGTTCTTTCATTACCCAATTGCACAATGCATTAAATTAAGAATTGTTGCCCTGTAAAAAATTCATAGTAATATTATTATCCTTTCCAGTTATATAATGATAGATTATTTGTAGCAACACGCTTTGATCAATGAACTCAAATTCAAGTAGAAAAGGAGAATTTTTTTTTTTTTTTTTTTTTGGTTCCATGGCAGGGTTTTTACTTTTGGTTGCAGCATCATACCATGGTTCCATGGCATCTAAAGAGTAATTTATGTCCGCCGCTTTTAGAGCAATTTGATACTTAGGCGGGCTCGATCTAGTTAAGATTAGAGTCGATGTTCGATCTAGTTAAGATTAGAGTCGATGTTTTTTGCAATATTTTTAGTAAAAATATTACATATGTGCGTGTTCGCAAGTGAAAATGGTATTGTTATCTGTCGTTGCAGGTTTGGTAATCCATCATCATGTGATTGGCTTATATGCGCCGTACAATAGGGTGACATTGTCAAACATTGATACAAGTGTCGTGTGGAAATCACAAGATCATTGGATGAACATGTCATAATCAAGTAAAACTCACATCCCCGGGGGTGAATATAGTGCGGGTTGGGCATTTATTGCCTAAAAAAAAAAATTAACCGAACCACGAGTGTGGTTAAAGGAGTTTTTTTAATCACGTTAAAAGAATTAATTACGTAACCGCGCTAAACCACACTAGCATTATGCAGTGTGGGGCAAACTTAGCACGTATGTGAAATTAATATATTTTTAATATCTATACATAAAATAAAATATTCAACATATGATGATAATAAAACATAATAATAAAAGCATTTATCAATTTTTTTTTATTTCTTAATAAGATTTATATGTGTTGCGTTTATGTTGTAAGGGGAAAAGATGTTGAAGATAGTGTTAAATAATCATGAAAAGTAAACATATTTAAAGCCATGGAAGAAATTTTTATAAGAAGAACATTAATGAAAATATGCAGTGCAACTCGGTTAATTGTGTTTTTAAAATTTCAAACCGCAAACCAAACTACACTTACTCTTAAGAACTAATTAAACACCAAATCAATCTAAAAAGGACAGAAAACCATACCATACCATGGTATGGTGTGGTTTGGACTAGAGATGTCGAATGGGCCAGGCCCCGCAATAGTGTAAGGCATGGTCTAGCCCTACACTGTAGCGAGTGGGCTGTCACAGCACGCTTGATGGACTAGGGCTGGACCTGACCCCTCAAGCCTTGGCATGTGAAGGGCCTAGGCCGACTTAGGCATGCGACAGGCCTGTCCCATCCCAGAAACATCAAAGGTCCTTCAAGTTTGGCTCTTTGGGTGTTTAAGACCTTGAGATTTTAATCTCAAACCTTTAAAAGAAATAAGAGTATACCAACCAATCAACTAGACAATTATTTGTGTGATTTTTTATATCCAACTGTATTTATTATGTCTATAAAATATATCACAAATTTAAATGTAAACTTTTTTAAATCACACATTGAAAAAAAAATAAGAATTTCTATTCTTAACTCTATATAATATTTAGAAATATTATTTCGATTGTGCCTGGGCCCTGGCTAGGCCTGAGACTTTCCCCTCAAGCACGGCCTAGGCATGGCACAAGCCCACCACGGGCCTAGGGTCTCGGCCCTTTTGACAACTCTAGTTTGGACAATTGTCATGCAATCATTTTAAGCACCCTATCACCTTTATGTTTATGAATCCTATTCAAAATATCCCTTGAAGCCAATTAATTTATTAAAACTATCATGACTACCCATCCCAATCCATGCCATATATCATTTTAAATATGACTTAACTAAAAACTTATATAATTTTTGTTAAAAAGATTTTCAAATAAATACTTTTTTTAAAGCAAATATTCCAATTATTTTGAGAGTTTTGATTTTTTAAGATTGATTTTATTAATATTTTACTTTATTTGCTATTTTAAATTTTAGTTACTTCAGGGAGGATTCTGAGTATGATTTCATAAACATATAGAATGCTTTAGGCATTTAGACAATGACAGGGGTAAAAGTAGTGTTTGGCAAAATACATAAGGTGTATTGGGTATTTTTCCTAAAAGTAAGGTAAAAATTCATTATAAATTCAAGCCAAAATCAAAGGTTCCATAAATAAACTAGATTCTAAACATATGCAAACCAAATCTTAGTGATGCATCAAATGGCATAATTTAATGAGATAGTTACATAAATATACTTTATAGTTTTAATTATTTCTCAATTTGTCCCTTTGTTTTAAGAAACTATAAAGGTGTCATTTGAATTTAAAAAATCTATCAATTTTATCCCTATGAATAAAAAAACTGAGCAAAACAATATAACTACTCTTAAATAGTTATGAAACTATTTTATAGATTTGAAAACATAAAAAATCCTGAAACTAAACATCAGATTTCAAAAAAAAAAAAAAAAGATCCAAGTTTTATGGATTTTTAAATATTAAAATATTTTGAAACGAATTTCTCAATATGAAAAATATATTTTAAAAACAAATTCAGTATAATTAAGGATATCTTTGTCTTATCTTTTGCAAGAGATATAATTAAAACCAGTTTTTCAAATTCAATCAATGCCTTTATCATTTTTAAAAATAGTGAAATAAATTGAGAAATAATTAAAGCTATAAGGTATATTATGTAATTAATTCTAATATAATAAGTAAATAATATAAGAAATCAAGGAATAACACTAGCCAACTTAGATTCCTAATTAGTAATTGCTCTCTTTTTAGTAAAAGGAATGGCAAGTAGTAGTAACTTTTGTTTTTGGGTAAAAAGAAATAATTACGTTTAAAAATCAATATTATACATGTAAGCAGAGGCGGAGAATGCTTCCCTGTCCCCACCTCGCTACGACTCAAAAGGATAAGATTTTGTCCCTCTCCATACCTCTATCTCTGATTATCATCTCAATCCTCACCTCATTTGAGGTCATCGGGAACATTGTTCTTCATCATTCTATGGATGATTTCACTGCTTGCATTACATGTTGAAATCGTCGGACTTTTGACAAAACACAAGGAAGCCTATTCTCCACATCAGGTTGGAAATAAAGGAGAATGGGTTTGAAATCTTTTTATCGATAAATCAATGGAAGATCATTAACAGGTACTGGTTGTTTGTTGATAGACATTAGGTTTACAACTACGAAATTTTATTGAAAATCATATATATTGCCAAAGGTTGATATTTTTTGAACAATTTTGACAACCTGAGAAGCATATATTACTAAATGTTGATATCTTTTGAACAGTTTTGACAACCTGTCCAAAGAAAAGAAAAAACATTACCGAATGTTCATATACTTTGAACAATTTTGACAACCTTAGAGAAGTCAGCGTTGGTTTTAATATTTGAAATTTGAAGTGTGGATTTGTTATGTGACAATTTAAATTCAGATATTAATATCTATTTTGTTTAAGAGCAAATATTATCCATTTTTTTTTAAATAAGAGTTGTTAAAAAAGAAATCCTGTAAAATTAATCTCTTCTAGGCACGTTTTGTAGAATTAACGAAATACATACTTCTAATTGTATAATGTGACTTGATACGATTAAACAAATATACTAAACTCTACACTATGATTTTACAAATTATAGTAAATATTACTTTTTTAAAACTAATTGTAGTATATTAGGTTTCAAAAATAATGTAGAAATAATATATTTATAGCGTAAATAATTTATTTATCCTTTTATGTATATATAGTGTAATTACTTCTTATTTATAAAGTAAATAGATTTAATGTGTAAATAATCGATACCTCATTATCTACAATGTAAATTTACACAGTAGATAAACTATTCACATCATAATTTGTTATTTATTGTAAATATTTTCAAAATCTGCTAATTACTTCAAAAAATTTCAAAATTCTACCATCTTCCTATCTCTTGTATAATTTTAACTTCAAATATTTCAAATATAATAAACACCCTATTAGACTTCTTAATCTTACTTTGTCAACTGGAGTGCTCGAGTATTGTTCACCGACGTAAATGCTCCGGTTAACAAATAGTTAGTTAGTATGGTTTGCTCCGGTTAACTAACAGTGTATTTGAACAATCTAGAGTTACATTTGAGAGGGTGAAAACTAACTTTTCTATAGAACCGTTCATTCAGTAGGCTTTGACACAAACTTCAAATGGAAACTCCAGACTTGGATCTCAAACAGTCAACATAAGGAAGTTGAAACTGAAAATGGTTCCAATTGGTAAAACCATTTGACTTCTTCATGCATGCTCTACTTGGCTTGGGGTTATGGCTCAGTTGGTAGAGCTCCGCTCTTGCAATTGGGTTGTTGCGATTACGGGTTGGGTGTCTCATTGTCCAGGCGGTAATGATAATATCTTGTAACTAAACCGGTAGCTCACTTTTTTTAAGTAATGAGAAAGATGACCGAAACATGCAACTGAAAAATTCTACTGAGACAAAGATGGGCTATCAAGAACGTAAAGGAGGTAGGATGGATAATTGGTCAGATCTAGTATGGATCGTACATGGACGGTAATTAGAGTCAGCAGCTCTCCTAGGATTCCCTCATCTGGGATCCCTAGGAAGAGGATCAAGTTGGCCCTCATTTGCAAATAAGCTGCAATGCAGGTCATAATATGAGCACCTCAAATGAGAGTGCAGTCCATTTAAAGATGTTGTAAATTACATTAAATGGATAAATTGTTCATTCAACTTTTCTAAATCGCCATTGCATACATTCTTTTTTCTCTTTTTTTTTTCTTAAGACCTCGAGATTTACTTGCACATAAATTGCAAATCAAAAGATCTGGCATTGGACCTCAACACAAGGAAGGAAGTTCAAAGCTGAAAGCTCTCAACTAGACCAAATAAAACTATATTAGCACTTGAATTGCAATGCAGCTCATAATATGAAAATCCCAAAAATTATCTTAAAATTGTCTTATCTCTTACTATTTGCAACATACTCCTTTTACCTTAAAAACAACCGGTCCATTTGAAAGATCCAATTTTTCCTTGTACAACTTCAACAGCTCCGGAGCTTTCTTCTCATACGGCACGACGAACTTCTGTAGAAACTTCTCTTCCGAACCACCAAACCTTTCGACAACAAAACTTGATAAACCGAACACCTTGGAACCACTCTCTTCTTCAAGCTCATTCCAATGATTGTCGGGTATTTAGCCGTAAAGCAGGGCCTCCACCCCATTTGGTTGGTGAAGAAATCCATGGCTGCCATAATTTTATCTTCAGATAGCCTCATTGAAAAAGGATTGCTTTGAAAAGCTTTCAAAACCTCCTCTTCAGACCAACCCCACTTCTTGTATGCATGAATGTTACTTCCCAATGTTGATTTGCTCAAACAAAGATGTGAAAGCACTGCTTGCACAAAATTTATCCTCTTTGGACTGAACCCCATTTTCACCACTTCCTCAACGATCTTTTGTTCATAAGAAAGAGCAAGAGATTGTGGATTTGGACCACTCGAGAACAATCTGAGACTAAAAACATTTGGGGTTCCAACAAACCTAGATTACTCGTTGGTGGTAAAATTCTTACACTACAGAACCCAATAAGAATCGTTTTGCGGAGAAAGCTTAACATGGGTTTTGAAATTTGAGAATGTCTGAAAATGAACTTAAAAATTGTTGAGAGCCAATTTGTCTTCGTAGCTTTACAAATCGAGCAAATCCAAGTTAAAAAAAAAAACCCAGAAATGCAGAGCTGAAATGAAGCAACTGAGAAGAATTCAGGTGTCAATTTGGGAAGGAAGAAAGGGATTTCAAACTCTCGAGCATTTAACGTGCAAGTTTCTTTAAAAAAGTGACATGTCGTTTTTTTTCTTTTTTTCTTTTTTTTGTTGGAAATAGAAACTGTCGTTCTTTACCAGAGCATGTACACATCCTTTGTTGTGCGCGTGTGTGTATATATTTTTTTTCTTTAGCCTTTGACAGCAAATAAATCTGTCCCTTAAACTTGATGCTTTAAATTATTTTTTGAGCTTCTAATTTATATAAATTACTAAATTATGAGTAAATTGTGTTTGAACTGGAAATTCATGTTCAAACAAAATAGCCAAATCGACTATAATTGATAGGGTATGTTTGGCACACAATATTAGATTGTATTGTATTGTTGTTATACCATATATTGTTTGTTTTTACATTGAATTAACGTGTTTAACAACATTATACAATGTTTGTTTTTCTTTGAATTGTATCATTTAAATATTTAAACTTCTAAACATAGTAAATTTTGGTCATGGTTCTCGAACTAGATTAAGATCAAGATCGGGTTTTGTGACCAGATTAGGATTCAAGGCTAGAGTCAGGGTCAAGTTCCAGGATTGGGTTAAGGTCTAATTTCAGAATTAGGATCAAAATCAAGGTCTTGATTTCGATCTTGGTGCCAAAACTTGACTTCGGAACCCAACCCCAACACTAATCCCAAAACCAAACCTGGTTCCTGAAATCCAATCATGACCTCGACCTTGACCAAGACATTTGATCCAGACCCCAACCCTGACACCTGGTCCCGGTCCCAAACCCCAAACCTGACCCCAAGCCTAAAACCTAACCCTGACTCCGACCCCGACCTCGATCCTCATTTCGAAACATGATTTGAAACCTGACTTTGAGTCCAATCTCGACCCTAAAACCTGAACCTGACTTGAATCTCAAAATTCAACCCTAATCTTAGTGCAAAAACCCCAAAACGACCTTGACCTCACTCCTGAAATTTGACCTTGATTTCGTTCTCAAAACCCGATCACGATCCTGATTTTGAATTCCAATCCTAACCTTTGCCTTGAACATTGCCCCTGATCTTGAGCCCAAAACCCGCTCGACCCTTGTACCAAAACTAAACTGGACCTTGATCCTAAAACCTAATTCCAACCCCAACTTCAAGTCTCGACCCTCCAATCCCAGACCCACTCTTAAACTTTATCTCTGGTATCAATTTTTATTCTATTTGAAATATATAATAAGTTTCTCAACATGGTCTTTTTGTTTAAACTATACAATACGGTCTAATATGTATGCTTGTATCGTATTTGATATTATGGTCTCTATTGTATTAAAAATAATTGAGTACTAAATAATACGATATCACCAAGCAATATATTATTTTTAAATAAATAATATAATATGGTAATGCTTATACGCCAAACAAGCAAGGGCAATACACATACGAATGGATGATATCGGATACCACAAGTTATAAATATCAGTTATTTCTCTAAGGAGGAGAGAAAGAAATAAATATACGTCCATTGCAATGCGAGTATTTTAAACTCGCAAGTGTCAACTTTTAACCTAGTGCTTGAGTCTGATAAAAAGGTGAAGAATTCAAAGATTGGAAAGATAAAATTGATAAACAGACGTTAACAAGATGATTATTAGAAACAAATATAGACTAAATGATCTCAAGTGGTTTCTCTCTTTTCAATCAGGGCAAAATGCCAATGACTTCATATGACATTATAACCATTTATGCATTATAAATAACGCAATTTATAATGTGTGTATATATTTGAAAGCAAAATTTTGAATGTAAGGAAAGAAGCAAATTTATGAGAGCTAGTAGATGCATGCTTATAATTGAAGAAAAATGCTTTATCTTCATGATTTTTATCTTTGGAATACATCATGCACTAAGGATGCCCTTCAAAGGCTTTTAAAACTTCCGGCAAATATTTGAGACAATCATATTTAGGGGTTTGAGCACATTTATTTATTAGTAAATTTGTGAACCAATATTCACTAATGAAGATTTATGGATAATCTCATCTCATGCAAACAACAATCAAAACCATAAGCTTGTTCACAAATAACCATTTCAAAATATACCTGAACAAATAAAAACAAAAAGAATGTGCAATATAGGACCATTAGTTTAAAAGGAGAGAGCACCGTAATTTCATTTTGAAAGAGACTGGGGGGGCACGATGAAGAAGGCATAACGCTGATTACTCGTTAGTGGTAAAATTCTTAAAACAAATACGTTTTCGGAGGAAATTAGACATTTGCGTTTGTGAAATTTGAGAAAAAATGAACTTACAAATTGTTGAGAGCCAATTTGTGTCCGTTGGCTGAACTAACCGAACAAAATCCAAGCAGGAACTCAGGTGTTAATTTCGATGTCAGGCTCAGATTCATCCACGTATTGATCTTGAAACCAAACTCTACACCTCGAGATTAAACCACGTGTCGTCTGCCTTTTTTTTTTAAATAATAGAAAGTATAAATTGAACTTTAAAATCATTTACAATTAAAATCTAATAGCTAACAAGAGTTAAAAATAATAAACATTTTTTGATCATGAAATTCATATGTGAGTTTTATTGAGAATAAACCTCATTATTTTTTTTAAAATAAAGCATAATACATTAAAAAAGTACTTAATGAAAGTTAAAAGTAATTATTAAACCTCAATTTTTAATAATTTCAAAGCTAATATATAAAAAATAAATAGTTGAAAGGCAACAATACAATTAACCCATAGAAAATATGTTGCTCGTTTCCAGAGCACCTAAACGACAGTCGCTTTCTTGACATCGTTCGCGATGCGTCAATGAACGAATGGAATGATGTGTCGTTTGTTGCATAACTTGGGCAATAAATAAACATGTATTTTTTTTTTGAAGGGAATAAACACGTGGCTCTCAAGCAAAAGAATCTCTCTCTCTCTCTCTTTTTGGTGAAAAGCAAAAGGAATGAATATTGAACGATAAAAGTGTATTGTTCAGTGTGAGCCTGGTTTTTGACAACAGATTATACATCGTTTCATTTAATGGCATGTTATGGTTTATTTATTTAGGGATTTAACACTATTCTCTTTAACTTTGTCCAATATTTGCAATTTGCTTCTTAAGTTTTAATTTTAGCGAGTTGCTTGTTAAACTTAAAAATTATTACAAATCACTTCTAATGAATAGTAAATTTATGTTTTTGACTAAAATTGATATGTGATTTATATACATGCATAGTTAATTAAGAGTATAAAATAGTTTTTCCATATAAATGTTAACTCAAAATTATATGCAAAGCAAAGTTAATTCTAAATTTTTTATTTTGATACAAACTTAATGAAATATATTAACCATAATAAATCTGAGTCATTTATGTTAATAATCAACTATTTATATGTAAATTACGTATCAATTTTGATTAAAAAACTAAAGTCGCTGCTGATAGGGTGATTTATTATAGATTTGTAAGTTTAAAAAACAACTTGTCAAAATTTAAAGTTTACGAGACAAATTGTAAATGTGTGATAAGTTCAGGGGATAACAATGTCAAATAACTATTTATTTTTAATGAAAAGATAGCTAAATGCAATGTATTTAACTACAAAGTCAACTTGACTCTTTTTACTATCCAAATATCAAAAATACCCCTTGTGTTTTTTATAAAATTACTCCCAAAACATTCATTGATTAGTTTTTTCAAATTCCCAAACTATTCATGATGATTTGTTCTAAATAACTATGAGTCTAAAAAAGAAAATTAAAAAAGGCCAAGGAATATCAGATCAGGGATGGATGGCTTGGGGAGATCAACCGCACGATGCTTGAGATGGCTTGAAATGACAAAATTGTCATCGTAAAGGTCGGATAAAGAGTGAGTGAAAAAGAAGATCACATGCATCGTCGGGGTAATTGGGACCAGATTTGTCATAAGGCATGGGTGAGACAAGATTATCATTGCATGGAGCAATGAAGGACACGCTCGAAGTAGTAGACGGTGGGCGAGTTCAAACGAGAGCAGGAAAGGTGAGCTCATCGATGTTGGGGCACGGAAGGCTGGGTGCATTGTTGCCAGAACAAATAAAACTTGGTTTAAACTCGTTTCTTTATAATGTTTTTCTACACATATTTTTAAGTTGTTATAGCACAAACTCATTTTTTTTTTTGTTTAAACTCATTTTCTAAACGACTTATTTATAAAATACGAGCCATAGGCCTGACACCATTAAATAAAAAGAAAGAAAAACTTTGTAGGTCAATTTCACTTAAAATTTCAAATTTTATATTCAAATATCTAATTCTTGTAAACATGGACATTTTCATTCTTAATATATTATGGGTATATATAAGCAAGATATAAAAAAAGAGTGATTTCTTAGGGTTAAAATAGTCATTGCACAAATTAAGGGCAAATTAGTCTTTGCATGAAGTAGGGGCAAAATGGTCTTTTAATGTAGACCAAAGGACGAAATAACCCGTTAACTTTCATGGAATTACGCCCGGAGGAGTACAAGAGAAGATCAATCGGTTCAGAATTCACAGTATGTTCCTCTGCAATCATCAGAATCCCTAATTCCTGCTTTGAAAGCTTCTCCCTCAAACCCGTTCTCTGATTTCTTATGCTTAATAGCTAGTAAGTTCTTTATGTTTTCCTTAATTGCTTAGTCGTAGTCAACATTTCATGGGTTTTTAGTTACTTATTTCATTATTTTCCTTTAACTTTTCCCTAATTGCAAATCTCTTCCCCGAAGAACCTTTTAATATCCGGCGTTTACGTGGCTTTATTATTCTTGTAACACAAGAAATTCGTTATTTTTAAATTTTTTTTTTTAAATTGAGGTTTTTTTTTTGGTTAATGCGCGACCCTCTTTAATGGGTTTGGGTTAGTTTTGTAAGAGCAACAATGGTGTTGCATTTCTGGTGTACCAAGCGCTTAGTTGTTAAGACTAAAATTGTGCTTCAAGCTATTTTAGTGTTGCCCCTGAATTTGCTTCTTTTTGGGTGTTTGCAAAACATTGGGATTTTTCTCAAAAAAAAAAGAAACACATTTGGATTTGGCAGCTCTCTCTCTATGTGTGTGTGTGTAGTATATATGTACATAACTTTTGTATTTTGAAAATGTGAATTTAGGTTGATATATTGAACACTGTAGTGTTTTTTTTTTTTTTTTGGGTATTGAATTCTATGCTGTACAATTATTGATATCATCTTAAACTTGTCTTGTTATAAATCCGTGAATTTTAAGTTGGCATATAGAAGATAGGTTTTTGGCTTTTTAGTTCTTCTGGGTGATTTATTGGTAACATTCTATTTACCTAATGTAACTGTGAATTTAAGTTGATATGTAGAAAACAATAGAAGGTTCTCTTGTTATTTTATTTTATTTTATTTTATTTTGGTTTTGTATATTAGCAATTTCTCATGCAATTTGTTTTTGTTTTTGTTTTTGCTCTTTTTTTTTGGTCAATATTAAGTCTTTAATTGGTGCTAAATGGATAAATGATTTGCAGGGTCTGCTATTTGCTATATAGTGTTTGTGGGGATTTCTAGCATGATTTTGGAGGCTTCGGTTCTTAAGTTGCCCCTGTTACAAAAGAGGAAGCACATGGCGTTTTAAATGTAGTCTTTTGTTTGACTATTTATTGAAGCAAATTGACTTTGGTTCTCGTAATTAGTGAGTGATGGACTGCAATAAGGAAGAGGCCTTGAGGGCCAAGACGATTGCTGAGAAGAAGATGCAAATCAAGGACTTTGTCGGGGCTCGTAAAATAGCTTTGAAGGCCCAACAACTCTACTCTGATGTTGAGAATATTTCTCAGATGCTCATGGTCTGTGACGTCCATTGCTCCGCCGAGAAGAAACTATTAGGGGGTGAGATGGACTGGTACGGAATTCTTCAACTCGAGATGTCGGCGGACGAGGCAACAATTAAGAAACAGTATAGGAAGTTTGCACTCCAACTTCATCCTGATAAGAACAATTTTGCTGGTGCAGAAGGTGCTTTTAAGCTGATCGGAGAAGCACAGAGAATACTTTTGGACAAAGAAAAACGTAGGTTGCATGACCAGAGACGTGGGGGCGGCCACACATATGCGCAATATCATCCACAACCTAATGCCAATTGGAACACAAACATGGCTCGTAACACCAATAGAAGCAACCCATCAGGTCTGAATTCGCAAAATCAGCAGTCACAACAGCCAGCTCAGCCACGATACGCTGGTTCCCAACCGACTTTTTGGACTGCCTGCCCCTTTTGTTCGGTGAGGTACCAGTACTACAGAGAAATTATCAATAGATCTCTCCGTTGTCAAAATTGTAGCAGGCCCTTTGTAGCATATGACATGGAGGCACCGACAACAGCAGACTTTAGTAAACCAGTATTCCCCCAACAGACAAACAATGCTCCGAATTTCGAAGCACGATTCCAGCAAAATTTTGGAACTGGGAATATCCAAGCAGAACCGGTTCATAATGCAGGTAAGAATGTTGGCCGTTCTTCCACTGTTGGTACAGGAAAGGCAAATCAAAAGAGAGAAAAGAAGCGGGCTAGACATCAGAGTGACTCTGAAATCTCTGAAATAGAGACTAGCTCTGATTCTGAAGAAGAAATAGAGATCGATGAGACTGGAGATTCTGACGAAGACGTAGAGATTGATGAGAATGGTGATTTTCAGGGTGGACGGACATCTGGTTATTCGGGGGAGCAAAGTGTGCGCAGGTCTTCGCGCCACAAGCAAACAGTCTCTTATACAGAAAAGTTGAGTGATGATGATGACGGCCCTTTACAAAAGTCAAAAAGGAAGAGATCATCCTGTTCCACTGAAGAGGAGATTAGAGATGCATCTAAAGAAGAGTCAGCTAAGATGACAAATCAGTCTGATTTTGCAGCTAACATAAAAAAAGAGGAGAAAGAGGTTAAAAAGAAAGAAACTGATGGTGCATGTGTGCAAAATGGGGACAAGGATATAGATTCAAGCTTTGAGGGAGCTCCAGATTCATTATTCAGTTATCCTGATCCGGATTTCAGTGACTTTGAAAAGGATAGGAAAGCCGAGCATTTCGCAGCAGGGCAGATATGGGCTGCTTATGATGATGTAAATGCGATGCCCAGATTCTATGCTAGGATCAAGCAGGTTTTATCTCCTGGATTCAAGGTGGAGATAATCTGGTTGGAGCCAGACCCGGATGACCAAAACGGGATCAAATGGCAATCTGCAGAATTGCCTTTTTCTTGTGGTAAGTTCAGGTATGGGGATTCTCTTGAAACAGATAATCTTCCTATGTTCTCTCACCAAATTGCTTTGGAGAAAGGTAGGCAAAGAGATACTTTTTTGATACATCCAAGAGAAGGGCAGACCTGGGCTTTATTCAAGGACTGGGATATTAAATGGAGTAGTGATCCATCTGTGCATCGGAAGGACGAGTATGAATATGAATTCGTTGAAATCTTGTCCAATTATGTTGCGGGTGTCGGAATACATGTTGCTTTGTTGAGTAAGGTGAAAGGGTTTGTGAGTCTTTTTTGTCGGACGGAGGAGGTTGGTAAGAGGACATTTATAGTTCCCCCAGATGAGTTATTGAGGTTCTCTCACATGATTCCTTCCTCTAAAATGAAAGGTGACGAAAGAAAAGGAGTGCCTCCAAGATCTCTTGAACTTGATCCTGCTTCTTTGCCAATTAAGCTTCTTATGTCTTCGGTGTCCGACCGTGAAGTTAAACCCATGGTGGGGTGTGACGCTGACACGAAGAGCAGCCGTTCACAGCCTCAGCAGAACAGTTGTGACATACACTCAGCTTCCACCCCAGAACCAACGGAAATTCCGGAACCTATATTCTACAACTTTGATGCTGATAAATCCAAAGAAAAGTTTGAGGTTGGCCAGATCTGGGCATTGTACAGTGACGAGGATGGCTTGCCAAAATACTACGGTTGGATAAAGAAAATTGATACTTCCCCGGTTTTTAAATTGCACGTTTCATGGCTTACTTCTTGCCCCCCACCAGAGAACTTTATTAGATGGTCCAACGACGAGATGCCAATAGGTTGTGGTAGGTTTAAGCTTAAAAGGAGTGTGTCTCAGACATATGATTGCAACGGTTCCTTTTCACATCTGGTAAAAGCAGAGCCTGCGGTTAGAAAGGATGTTTACCATATCCTTCCTAGGACAGGTGAAGTTTGGGCGTTGTATAGGAATTGGAGTGCTGACATCAAACGTTCTGACTTGAAAAACTGTGAATATGACATAGTGGAGGTCCTTGCAGCGAATGATTTACAGACAGATGTGTTGGTTTTGTGTCGCGTGGACGGGTTTAACTCAGTTTATAAGCCTCAAGTTCAAGGAGGATCAACCATCGGCAAGAGCATTCCCCACGCCGAGGTTCTCAAGTTCTCTCACCAGATTCCCGCTTTTCGTTTGACGGAAGAGAGAGGTGGCAAGCTTCGAGGCTTCTGGGAACTCGACCCTGCTGCCATGCCAGTTCAGTATGTTTGCTCGACGACTTCATGACCCATAACTTATTTGATCCAAGTCTATAAAACTGGAGTGTAAAATGGGAATGATTTGGGAGAAAGACAGATCTTTTACCATTTCACTGCTTGACACTTGGACTTTGATGCCCCGGAACCCGCAGAAGGTGCATATCTTGAAAGAAAGTTTTCTGTAGTTTGCAGCTTCTTCTTCTTCTTTTGTGGACCATGTTGATATAAGTCTTTGTTCTCAGCCCTTCACTGTCCAAGATCCAATTGCAGTTTGGAGGGAACAAAAGGGGGGGACTTGCAGCTTCTGTATGGTAGTCAGAGTTTCTTATTTTGAAGCTTAATATATCTACATGCCATTGGTTAGTTTGTGTAGGAGTTGCAACCTACCAATTGGCAGGAATTTTGGCCAACCATGAGTGGGTGAAAAGTAATCATTATTTGAAAGCAAAACTATGGCTTTTTTTTTTTTTTTTAAAACCTGGATTCATATGTCTCACGTGAAGAAGACACTTTAGTCACCCTTAAAGACACTTGTTTTGTACTTTTGTTGGCACTATAGTAAATTAAGTAGACGATGTCAACTTTAGTCACCCTAGAATCTTTTTTTTGTTTTTGTTTCTGTTTCTGTTTTTTTTTAATATATATATATATATATCCTTTCAGCAAATTATCGTCAAATGCATTGCATGAACACTCTTCACCCCAATCCATTATTTGCAGGGATTGTCCTTTCTTTTATTCATTCATGCTTTTTCAATGACCACTAGGGGAATGCATGCAGCATGATGTTTCTGTTTTTACACTCTACTGTAATTATGTTTAATCACTTCTTTGGGCAATATTGTGGTCCTTTCTTTTTAATTAAAATTTTGAAACCATTTGCTGAAAAAATGAAAAGAGAAGGGGAAAAAAAAAAAAAAAAACTCAAGGCCTTGGTAGGAGAGCACTTGAAGCTAAATCCAGAAGTGGGCATGCAAACAAATCACCATATTTTACGGTTGCTCAAGAGCAATTTAATTATTCTTCTAGCATGTGGAAGACGCCAAAATGTTGTCCCACGAAATGAATGTGTGTGTACACAATAACATCCACCAACTGAAAAAAATAAATACCAAAAGAGAAGAAGAAAAGAAATCCACCCTCATTGAAACATATTGAAAATGAATATACGAAGTAAAAGTAAGACGTATTTTATTTTTTTGGCAGAAAAATGTCTATACTATAGTCTGCATTTTTTTATTAGTCTCAGTGCACAAAATATGGCAAACAGAAATTCCATTAAAGCGAAGAATTCGGGGGAAAAAAAAGATTTTCGATATGAAGAAGATTTATTCAGTTTAATTGTTGCCCGGGCATTTGGTCTAGGGGTATGATTCTCGCTTTGGGTGCGAGAGGTCCCGAGTTCGATTCTCGGAATGCCCCTTTTTTTGCACTTCACTATTTTCGGTAATTCCCAATTCAATTTTTTTTTTTTTTTAAAGTTATTTTTTCTTTCTCAAAAACCAGTTTAATTCTTATATCCCAAAAACCAGATTGACAAAAAAAACCGAATATGAGACTGATACAGTGATATACATATGTATCGATTTTCCCTCCAAAAAAATTTTGGCCCCTAACCCTACTGCTCCTGGTAGTTTCCTTTTCCCTTCCCTCCACCTTCTTCAAACCCTTCCCAGTCGGCTATTCTCTCTCATCCTTCTCTCATTTCCCTCTCTCTCATGTAATTCTTCACCTTCTGGATTTTGATTTTCTTTTTGTGCCACAAAATTCTTGCTTTATTGAGATATGGACTCTCTCGGCGACGACAATGGCGGTAACAATGAGCCGAACAAATCGAACTCGCCTTTCGATGCCTCCGATGGCGAGACTCAGTTCTTCGACAGCCAGAGTTGGAGCCCGGAATTTCTCGGTAATTAAAAAGTTGTTGATGTTTGTGTTAAAGTCTTGTTTTGAGCCTCAATTTTTCTGTAAAGAACCACTAAAGTAGTTGATTTTGTGTTGAACTCTTGTTTTTGAGCCTCAATTTTACTGTAAAGAACCAATGAAGTTGTTGATTTTGTATTTAAGTTTTGTTTTATAGCCTCGATTTTACTGTTAAGAACCAATTAGTTTGGACTGAATTTTTGGGTCCAAACCATGGTTCCGAAATGGGCTCAAAATTGTTGGTTTTGTGTTAAAGTCTCGTTTCTTAGCCTCAACATACTGTAAAGAACCGATTTGTTGAGTTATTATGAGATGCCTCATATTGGCATGTTGTTTTGCATGATCATTTCGCACATTTTGCACTTGAAAATCGAGTTCATTAGGTAAAATTATTTTTAGTGGGTTGATCATATATGAGGTATGTTGAGGGTTTTTCCCCCGGCCAAGGTCCCGGGAACGTATTGTTGATTTGCCTCCCGCCGAAGCACGTCCCCCAGGATTTGAACCCATGACCTCTTGTGTATAAGAGGCCTTAAGGTAACTCCCAGGTACCCATCCGGCTCCTTAAGGCCTCTTATACAAGAGGTCATGGGTTCAACTCCTGGGGGACGCGCTCCCTTGGATTAAAACTAAGGGGGACAAATTCACAATTCGTTAAGTGTGCCCCAGCTCGGATCCGTCCAGCTCGGGAGCCCCGGGGCATGGTCCGACCACCCCGGAAGGCTGAGGCCAAGCCTCAACAAGGTAGTTTACGGTCTTTTTATTATAATTTTTTTTGAGCCTCTCGTTGATGAACTCATGTGCTTCTGTTTTAAAGTAAAAGAATAAAAACTTGTTATTTTTCGATTTGATTTTCTTTCCTTTGATTAGGAGGAATGGAGTGTGGGGATGGGGATGAGTTTTTGAAAAGTACTATGCTTTTCGATGACACTGTAATGGTTGAAGATGCTTTCGAAACCCAAGTGGTAGATCTTGCCGGTGAAACGCAAGTCATAGATTTCGGCGGAGAAACCCAAGTGGTGGATATATATGGCGAAACTCAAGTGTTGGACGATGCCAATTTCTTTGAGACTATGGAAACCCAGTTATTGGACGACTTTGGATTCGATGATGTAAGTGATAGTGATGGTGGAGAGAGCAATGGCACTGAAGTTTTGGGTGATAAAGATGACCCAATTGATGATCACTTTGTAAGAGAAGGTGATTATCAGTCTGTGGATAAGGAGAAGGCTCAATGTTTTCCGGTATGCAACGATGACAAGAAGTTGATCAAGCAACCTAATGCTTCAAGTGATCAGATTCAGCAGAACAATGCAGGTTAGTCTTTTATAAACCACATGAGAAGATTATAATTTAAGTATCTATTAATTGCAAAGATATCTTAACTTATTTTCTAAAGCTCAAGTTTTTTGTGATTTAAGAATTAATATTTTGAATTATCTAGTACAGCCAATACATGTAATGGCTAGTATAGTAAATAGTTTATGCTCTGATATATTGTTTTTATATGTATTTGTTTGGTCAGTAGGAATTGATAAATTCTGGCAAAAAGAAAAGGTAGGACTTTTGAAAGTGACATTACTTGTTAGCTTTGGCATATGTGTATCATTGTATATTGGTTTAGACTTAAGATGTAGAGTTACTATATATTCAACTCAGAGTTTTAATTTATCAGATATAATATTTGCATTGATAGAAAGCTACTAGTTTTAAATACATTCTGACTTTTTTCTCTTTCAGGGCTCAATGTTTCTACTGCAACACCCGTGCCTCAATCTTCTGTCACACCAAAATCTGGTGCGTGTTCCGCTTCCTAACTGGGGAATCCAATTTGTAATATCCTATTTTATAAATATTCCTGACATATGCAAATTGTGATTAGAAGCCCTTGGCAAGTGTGGTTAGGCATGATTTGCAATTTGGTTGGGCTCATTTTATTAATGTTCTGTTTACTTATGAGTCATATGCCTTCGTATGCCTGATTGCAATAGGAGTGTTTACGGTTAAATTGACATGCTAAATAAGCGTGTTTTTTTTTTTTTTTAATAATGACGCACTGTCGCAAAATTTAGTTTGGTATTGAAAAGAGAATCTTTCCAAGGGTTTAGTTGAGAGAGAGTTGCCAATGTAAAATCTCTTAATGTTAACTCTGATCATGCTGTATGATGATTCAGGTAAACCAAGCAGTGTCAACTTGTATGCTGATTTCCCTCTTCTAATTAGTACTTTCCTTCTTTTAACTAGAATTAAAGTTATTCTAGGTTTTTGCTTTCCCTTTATGTTATATATTGTAACGGTGAAGGCAAGATATATTACATCCCTAATTGTAGACTGTGAGGTTGAGAATTTAAGTTTGGTTAGCTTAATGGTTGCATTTCTTATTCAGAGTGTATTCTGAGAATTCATTTGTCTCCCTGTCATTTCAGGATCTGGGACAATGAGGTTTACCTCAGTTCGTGCAGCATCTTTGCGGGCTTCTGGTTTAGCAGCTCGCAATATGGCTTTGAAGGGAACCAAAAGTGCATCTTCATCTATTCCAACTAATAATATGTCCTCTGACAAAATCGATGTTACTGTTATTGATAAGGCAGTATCTGCAATGGAACTTGGGAAGGAAGGTGATCAAGAGGGAGATCTTGGGAGGTGCAATGGAAAAGTAAATAGCTCAAAGGATGACAACGAGGATTTAGACTGTGAAAAGGATGAACTTCCTCATGATACTAGTATAGATAGAGGTGAAGACTTGATAAAGATGTCTGCTGCTGATCTGGCAGGGTTAAGCTATGTTGATTCTCAAGAACCTGGAGAGCTAACACAAGCAAATGCATTTGACTTTGTTGATAGGTTTGTTAAAGAGAGTGTGGCTGAGTTTGATAAAGAAATTGAGCGTGGAAGTACTGGGGGAAAATCAAAATGTGTTTCAAGTATAAAAGGGCCACAAAAGATGGCAAAGAAGGCTAACGAGAAAAACATAGTTGGAGAACTAGGCATTTATGACTGGGATGATAGCCGTGAAGATGAAGGAGGGGGTGACATTTTTAACAGAAGAAAGGAAGAGTTCTTTGGTGGAAGCCTTGGAAGGAGACCCTCGAAGCCCAGGCTTAAGAAACCGCAAGAGCTGAAGGATTGTAAAAGACAGATAGATGGAACTGATGAGAGGATGGATATGTTAAATTCTGATACAAAATTGCTGCTGCACAATCGAAAAGCTGACCAAAAAGTATATGAACCTGAAAGGAATTTTAGAAGGAATCTCATTAATGAATTGGACAAACAGTCTGATATTGACTTTCAGGACAAACAGTTGGAAAAAAATACTACCAAGGCAGATGTGTCAGAAATGCTAGATGTGGGTTTTGATACTCAGATGGCTGCTGAAGCCATGGAAGCCTTGTTTTATGGTGAGGACGTTGCCAGTCGTGATGGTAATGGTGCTTGCCAAGGTGTCAAAAAGAGTCCAAAACAGCCATCATCAAGGAAAAGAGCACGCCTTAATGTTGCAGGGCATGCTTCAAGTCAGCCCATGAAAACTAGGAGGGTTGGTGCCACCTCAAATAACGTGCCTTCAGTCTCATCTGAGAAACAGTCTAAGAAAGTAAGAAAGCAGAAAAAGCAATGTAATATCAATGGACCCAAGGACTTCAAGAAAACGTTTCATGATAATACTGAGAAAAGAAAGGCAGGATCTTCAGAAAGGGGTCTTTCACTTGACAAGAAGCATACGCAAGAGAACGTTGGTAGTTTGGAACCCGTTGCCCATCGAACTAGACGTGTGGCACAGAATAAAAATAGAGGCGTTCAGGCTTCTATAAGGCTGGCTTCAAGAGAGGCTCAATTGAATAAAGCTGGAAATATCAAATCAAAATCAGAGGTATTTGAAAAGATGGAAGCTTTTACTAATAGGAACAAGAATGATGCATTTAGTTGTCCTAGAAGAAGAAGATCTAGTAGAAATTTGTCTCCTCAGTTTAACAAGTCTGACAACGTAGATGATTCATCCGAGCCATCTGCTCTGCCGGAAGTTGGACAGACTAGCAGGAAACAGAAAAGGTCATGCAGGGAAACACGGTCACCTGTAGTTTGTCAACCAGTTCTGTCTTCCGCAGGCCCAGATCTGGAAGGAAAATTGCCGCAGCAAAGATTAGACAGGTTAGGTTCTGGGAATGCCCAAAGTGTGCAGACAAGTGCGAGGTTGGATGAATCGCCAAGAGAGAAATCTAAACCATCTGATTTTTCATGTACTACTCCATTAAGCTATAAAGTACCAGTTAGTGAGATATCACCTGTATGTATGGGTGATGAATATTTCAATCAATCATGTCGGAGGAGTCTCTCAAAGAGTCTTTTGAGAGAAATCGAATTTAGTGCTAGAGGGCCTCCGTCTATAAGTCCATCAAAAGACTTCCGGAAGAGAAGAGAAATTACCGATGTTCGAATCCTGTACAGTAATCACTTGGATGATGATGTGATTAAGCAGCAAAAGAAGGTATTTTTGCCCTTTTTCAACTCCTTTTCGTGATGCACCAAAAAAAAAATCCTTTCAGCAATGCACAAACCGATTTTAACAATGTCTCTGCTATTTTTTTGTATTTCAGATTTTGGCTCGTCTTGGAGTTTCTGTAGCATCCTCTGTCAAAGATGCAACACACTTCGTAGCTGATCAGTTTGTGCGTACAAGGAATATGTTAGAAGCTATAGCTGCTGGCAAACCAGTGGTGACACATTCATGGATTGAGAGCTGTGGACAAGCTAACTGTTTCATTGATGAGAAAAATTACATACTGAGAGATTCCAAGAAGGAAAAGGAATGTGGCTTTAGCATGCCAACTTCATTGGCATGTGCATCCCAAAATCCACTATTACAGGTAAACACACACACACACACACACACATATATATATACATACATACGCACACTTACACATTAGTCAAATGCATAGGGAACTTGTCCTGCTATTTTGGTCACAATGATAGGATTTCTGCAGGGTTTCAAGGTCTTGGTCACCCAAAATACGAAGCCTGGAAAAGAAACAATAGCAAGTCTGGTTAAAGCAGTCCAGGGGCAGGTATGTAAAGCTTTCCTAGGTCAATATAACGTATGATCTGGTTCATGGTCGAGTAGTGTAACTTTAATCATTTGTGTTTAATTGCATTCTGACTGGAATATAGTGGGTTGGTTATCTTCCGTAATCCATTCATGCTCCAACTTTTATCTTACCCTTGACTTGTTGCCTCTACTTTCTAGAACTTGCCATTTGAATTTGTCTTTTGCTTAAAGTATTAATTTGATTTACGAGGTTTCGGTTTTATCCCCATCAGGCAGTTGAGAGGATTGGTAGATCTGTGCTGAATGATGGTGCATGGCCAGATGATCTGTTGATTCTATCTTGTGAAGAGGATTATGAAATTTGTGTGCCCTTCCTTGAAAAAGGTTAAAAATTGTATCTGATACCGTTTAATACCAAAATGCCTACCTAAGAAAGGGCAGGATTAGTATTTCATTGCTGCTTTATTATTGCAGGAGCAACAATTTACAGTTCCGAGCTGCTTTTGAACGGTATAGTTACTCAGAGGCTGGAGTATGAAAGGTTGGTTGTATTTTAATCACAGTTCATTGGAGAATAAAGCGGGAGGGCATTCTGAAAAGGGTTGCCTTTGATTAGAATTCAAGCATAGTTTTCTATCAGCTTTTATTATATATGCTAATGGATTAATGACTTCATGACAAACAATTTATATTTGTGTAATTCTGGTTTGAATTCAAAAATTGGAGAAAAAGGGTAGGGCTCTTATAGTATGACTTTTAGATTTTTTTTGACAAACTTGCATCTATTCCGTAACAGATACCGGTTATTCACAGATCATTTGAGAATAACCCGTTCTACAATAAGGCTGAAGAAAGATGGCTGCAAGTTCCTCCCAGTGACCAAAAACAAGAGAGGTTAATTTTATTTTATATATTCTATTTCATGTATTTCGTAGAAATAGTGCATTTCCGTTGTCAGTGTATATGTTGTGGTGCAGTGTTGTAATTCAATTTGTTCTTTCTTTTTAAAACAATATTTATGTTGTATCATTTTGTCTTTAAAAACTTGAGAAATCTTCTCAGTATTTTTCTCCGTGTTGCAACTCCTGTTGTATGCCCGACAAGGATGTCTGTCAGCAGTCAATGCAGGTTAAGTTTGATCTGAGTGCTTTGAATTTGTTTTCAAGAGTTTTGGAGGAATTCTCTAGATTGGTCTAATAGGAGAGGGGGCAATCAATGAGCTACTCATCTATTAAGATATATTCTAAATTCTTAGGTTCTTAGGTGACGAGGGACACAAATTGATGAGCTATCTTCTATCCATTAATTAGCATTAAAAAATTGCAGCCATATAAATCAATTAATTAATTCTAAGCCTCCATTTAGCATCTCAATTGGAACGTTAGTCTCAACTAATAAATAGTGTAAAGCTCTTATTAACTACAATAAAACGTAAAAAGTTGTTGCAGTTTAAAGGTTTTAATATAGTGTTTAAACTAATATTTTTAGTTCTAATGGATTTTCTACACCCCCTCTAAAAATTCTATAGTGATTAGGTGACGAGGGACAGAATTAACAGATTTTATGAGCCATCTTCTATCCATTAATTAGCATACAATTTTGTAGCCTTATAAATCAATAATTTTCCATTGGAAAGTACCATAATCTTTTGAAAGAATGTTCACTTATAATTATGTTGTCACGCCATATCCTGCAAGTTGATGCATAAAACTTGTAGGAAATTGCGGCAGCTTTGACAATTTTTGTCATCCTCCATAAAAATATTCTTTTCTTTTCATAAACAGTAGTAAACACTATTTTTTCAAAACTAATTGTAATAAATATTAAATCTTGAAAACATTTATAATAAATAGCAAATATATAGTTTATCCTTTATTTATAATGTAAATAATTCTTATTTTTATAGTAAACAAATTGAAGGTGCAATTAACTTATCTAATTCTTTGTTTATATCTAATTCTTTGTTTATAGTGTAAACAATTCTTATTTACATAATAAATAAATTAACTTACTTTATTGTACTGTTATTTATTATAAATATTTTCAAATCCTGCTATTTACTTTTAAAAAAAAGTTTTAAAACTCTATTATTTCCCTCGTTCTTTTTATCTTTTTTTCAGCCAAAGTGTAAAAGATAAAAAAACATGCAATGTAAAACAAGAAAAAAAACATGAACAATTTCATCTTATTGCTTGAGAGGTACATATTTTCAACGTATAATAAAAAGAAAACTTGCATCTCTATTTTACGTGAGTAGCGAGTATAACAGTACTCGTAGCCGATGTAAAATGCTACATCCAGTGTGCCAAGATTTCAATCAAACTGGATTAGTGTCTTCAGCAACCCGAACCCTCCAAACAAAATATCGAATGTAGAGTGTGTTGAGTGCCATTGCAGTCCCGAAACCCAGTACCGAAGCAAGTAATACCGCAAAAATAGCCATTAGATGAAGCTGCCACAAAACAAGAAAGTTGCTTTCAGTGAGAGGAAGACATTTGATCGAAGCCGCAAACTGGTTTTTTTTGCTGTTTCGTAGGCATGTGTCGGGGGATCTACTAACTATGTGGGACACAATCTTACAAGAATGTTTGCTGCAGGGGCTCTGAGCAAGATTACATATAATCCTTAAAGGGGGAAAAAAAGTTGTATATGAAATTATAAGTCCAGAGGGCCACTCACAACGGTGTAGAAGAGGTGGACAATTATGGCCACAAGGGCAAACTCAAGAGCTGCATATGTCCAAATATACTCCTTGATTGCTGAAAAGTTAAACACCAAACAAGCAAATTACAAGACAATCTCAAGTTACTTGTGTAGGAAGCAAGTAACAACTACCAAGAATAATTGAACTTTGAGTCTACCTAAGATAACAGCAAAAAGGGATGACAAAAGTCCAAGAGTAAACGCGAATGGCGCCGCAATTATGATTGCTTGACCTTTCATGTCATGAATCTACAAGATGAGAAGGCATGGGTGATCGAACTGAGGTGTATGGCGATTATTTGAATAACGTCTCATCTACGAATAGGTTAAGCTTTCTCTTGAAGCAAAAAATGACGTACCAGAAGCTGCTCAAGGAAGAAGAGATAGCAAATTGTACTAATCAAGATGAGTACCACCAAGTCCTGCCACACACTGCAAAAGACCAAGCAAAGAAAGGTAATTAGCGACAAACACTCGAACATATTTTAGAACGAGGGAACAATATTAACAAAGGATAGTTTCATGCAGAGAAAAATTGAAATGACACGCTCTAAGAAATATGAAAAAGGAAAAATAATGCAACAAAAACAGTTTCCGTGGAAAGTAACATAATCCGAAAATATCCACCTTATCGACTCTGAATGTTGACTACGTTGATTGTGCGCGAGCCTATTATCCCTTTGAGTGGAGGTTGGCACCCGGAGCAAAGTCACGGGTAGGTTCTGAACCTCATGCCGACACACCTCGCATTTCTTGTTTCCCTTCATGCTAAACCACTTCACTACACAAGCTTCATGCACAAGCCGGAGAGCACCTTTGCAACTGCATTCCATTTTGAGAGTGTTTTCTTCCTCACAAGGTTCGAGACAAATCCTGCACACTGCTTCCTCTTCGGGAATCTCTTCATCATCTCCCTCCACTGGAACTGGATTGATTTGATCTGATTTTTTTAATAGCAACGTTTTAGGAGATCCCAAGTTCCATATACATCACAATAAGATTATCTAAAATGCATAACAAGAAATTCAATCAATGAAAACAATCAAATAGTAATGTAACTAATAAAGAAAATAAAAACAACCAAAGGGTGCTGAGTTTAAAAGCCTTTATGACTTCACTGTAATCGTGCGCATAAAATATAAAAAAGGGCAACAGGTGATTACATACCAGCACTAGGATCTGTTACAGTCTGCTCATTACGAGTAGCAAAGGATACAGATCTTACTATGACAACATTTCGCCCAGGAACAGATAGGGACCTTGAAACCGTAGGCTTCATTGCTCCCTTCTGCACAAATTGATCTCAACCATTATACTTTTTTAACATTACTGAATTCTGAGTAACTGAAATAAAAGAAATGGCAAGCATACTCTTCTTAAATCACAAATATTTTTCTCAATCAATTTCATAGTGCCAAACGCAGCTGAAATACATAAAAATCTGCTTTTGAGGTTCATAAATGAGTAGTGTAAAACTGGTTTAGGCTGTTCCTGAAAACATACAATTGATTTAGGCCGTTGGTTAGATGTTCTTGCCGAAAGAGGTGTAGTAGCCGAAGGGGACAAATTTGTTTCTGGTCTAACAGGAAGTGACGTACATCGTTGCCAAGCAAACACTGATTTCAAATTTGCCATGATGGGACTTTCTGGAGGTTTCTGGTTGTCTGATTCGAGGAGAGAACTTCTCTCGCCGTCCGGTATGACACCTTTCTTCTTGAAGCTTAAACCCCGTAAGAAGCTGGCTCCTGATGAAGAACTACCTTTCACGGAACCTTGAGATGGTAGCAAACCCTTCCCACTTCGGCTACTTCCAAAACCTCCAGGTCTAGGGGGAATTTGAAGCGATATATCTGGTCGCCTCCCGCTTGGTCC
Organism: Artocarpus heterophyllus; assembly: GCA_025403435.1. NCBI lineage: Eukaryota > Viridiplantae > Streptophyta > Magnoliopsida > Rosales > Moraceae > Artocarpus > Artocarpus heterophyllus. Next base: position 4,064,194 of record CM046342.1, read on the forward strand.
GGCATCTGGAACCTCTTCCTTCAAGGGTTTCACATTCTGCAGATCAGCCTGAATCAAGCAAATAACTCAATACTGAACTTAATTATCTGTCAATAAGCTTTCAATTAAACCCACATGTCAAAAGGCAGAAAACCATGCAACTCATATCTAATCAACCGGAACCTCATCCTTCACAATCTTGTATCACAAAGTGAACAAAAATTAGGACCATTATTGTACCTGCTTAATCTAAAAGGAATTCCACTACTTTATGGAACTTGCTCATTTAAGTAAGTAAATGAGCCCGGAATTCTCAACATGATTCAGATTTCGTCCCAACATGGAACCATGTTTAATCAATCTCAGCAAAACACAAGGTGGGAGCTGAGAAAGAGGATTGCGATCTGATCAATTTAGGTCCAGTAATGTACTCTTATTTAGCAGAAAACACAGACTTAAACGGCTATAATTATGCACAAACCGAATAGCAGGACACGACTTAACCATCAGATCACGTCATCAAATAAAATGATAATGATAATATTATAACGTGATGAAATCTGACAGTTAAAAGATGTGTTTGCTGGTAGGGTTTTTAAGTTCCTTTAGGATTTATCAGTCCCTCTCCATTTCACACATGAAACGTCAATTAAGGAGACAACAATCTCAGTACTACATCAAATTAGTGAAAATTCACGTATTTATTAAGATGATTATCATCAGCTATGCGGTATCTCATTAAATGGAGAACATTTATTACAAGCAATAACCAAGATCTGCGATTTCTTCCCAAAAATTAAAAAAAAAAGAAAAGAAAATAATAGCAAAGAAAACTACATAAACAGCTAATCCAGATCCACTCTTAGTAGCTGCTCCAACCAAGTCTAAAAACTAGAAAAATTGAAAAGCTTTTTTAAACTTTTTGTTCACAGATTATTAGCAGAAAATAAACACCCGATTATCTGAAATCACATATAAATATATGTATGTATGTATGTATGCATCACGAAGAATAATCTAGTTCAAACCAATCAAAGCAACACCCAGATAAGAAATTTTTTTTTTTAAAGAAAAAAAAACTATCCACAAGATGAACCAAAACTGGATCCACCAGCTGATCCTAGAAATTATAAAAAGATAATCTTTTGAAAAGAAAAAACATGAACTTCATTTATCACATAAACCATCAGATAATCAAAACATTTAGATACAGTAAAAGACACAAAAAAAAAAAAAAAGAAATAAGCAACCTGGAAATTGGTTTCTGCAGCTCCATTAGTAACAGCTTCAGCTGCTTGCATTGTTGTATCAGCCCCCAAGAAGTTCAAAAGTCCGATAAACAGGTGAAAACTGGGTTTTTGAAGAAATACCCAGTTGCCCAAAAGAGAAATAAAAAACAAAAATAAAAAATCTTGAACCAAGATTGTGAAACGAGGGAATCAAGGAATTGGAGAAGACTGTTGTGGTTGTTTATTTAATCCTGAGGCTTTGCTTTTGTAGTTTTATACATTGATGAGTAATAAAATATGAGTGTCCTGTGGGTTAGTGAGAGAGAGAGAGAGAGAAGGAAGATGACGAAGATAAGTTTTTACCATTAGAATTCAGAATGCTGTGTCTGCTTGTATGTTTCACTTTCTACACCTGCAGTCTTGTTTCGCTGACTAACTACTCGCGCAGATTGGTTGACAAGTGTCATGGTCCAGCTATTTTTTACAGGTTTCTATTTTGTCTTTCATGGGGATTAAAGGGCGATCAAAGAAAGGATTTTTATTTCGAACACTCCTAAACATCCTGACAGGATGAGAGCCTCCTCTTCTCACATAGAGTTAGGACCTTATCTTCTCATTTCGTCTGGTTAAAAATTATTTTTTAGAAGAAATTACATGTTGTGTTGTATTTTTAAAATTTTTTTTATCTATGCTATATTTTTAAAAAGTCATGACATATTATATTATTTATATTTTTTATTAAGTTATACAATAAATAAACACTTATAGCATTTATAAAAGATAAATCTTAAAATATAATATTTATAAAAATTTTCTTTTGTCTTTATTTTTGCTTTTTTAGAGGATAATTATTTTACATTATTTGTTTCTAAGTTAAATTATGTGTCTTTATAGACTTAATCTATACACAGGCCTACTTTATATTTATGGCTGTTTGTAAACCTCGATTTGAACCAATTGGTCAAAATATTATAGCATATAAGATGTTTATATTGTAGTTCATTTTGGCTTTAAATTATAACATGTTAGAGTTTTATACTATTTAAATTCAAATCAATTCTCCATACACAAGCTTAATGTTAAGGCACATAATTTGAAAACCCACTAAAAAAAATTATGTTAGAAATAAAGCTAAATAAATAAACATGTTTGAAATAATTAGGAATATCCAATATGAAAAAATCCTCTATTATTAGAAAAATACATCCACAGTTCTTGTATTTGTATTTCAAATTATAATAGTATCGAAAGAGAGAAACAAAATGAACAACATATTTTAAATTTTAAAAATATCATTTACTTTTGAGGCTTGTCTTGAGAAATAAATCACATGAGTGCTCACGAATAATATTAAACTAGGTCTAAAAGACATTTCATGCTCTTTCCATTTGATTTTTGTTGGATGGTTGTATGAGATAAATGCAGATTAAATCACACAAAGATAACATGACTCCCTTTAGATTTGTCAAAAGACAATATCTTCTCCTGGCCTGTGGTTTAATGTCATGCTTGATTTTGCTTAATCTTGTGTTCAATTTTTCATCTTATTTATTTGGTTATTTTTTATTTGCAAAACTTTTTTTTTTTTCTTTTGCTTTGACGTGTAATTGATTGCTTAAAAACCTTGTCCTATGACACACTACCAAAGGCAAATAAATAAATATATAAGATAAACGACTCATATAAAATACCACACAAAGCACGTTAGAAAAATAAAGCTCAGTTTGCTTTAGTATAAGTTCTCACATATTATAATAAAAAGCAAAAGTTTATTACAGTGTAAAGCTCTCATATATTATAATTTTTAAATTTCAATTGATTTCTCAAACACACTCAAAAATTAAAGAACAAGCAACATCCATCTTTATAGAAACTGAAATCTTGATTAGTATTTTTCAAAGGGTAAAAAATAAAAGGGAATTAACTACCAAAAAAAATAAAAGGGTATTGACGCGAGCGAGTACATGTTATGTTACTCGAGAAGGTTGATCTTTGAAAATCCAACATGGTACTAACTTGGGTTGGTCCATGCCCTTTGAAGTCATTGTCTAAAATTCATTATTTCTTTTTGGAATTTGCTCCAACTCATTAACTACGTTATAATGTGACTCCTGTTCATGCTTTTATATTTCTGTTTTCACATTCGAGATGTTTAATTTCTGTTTCGATCATATATGGACAAAACTACCATAGCTGTGCTTTTTCCCTGGAAATATTGCAAATTTAACAGTAGTTAGTGAGAGTTGTTGTCGATAATCTTTTAAATTACATGGTTATTAACACCAATGGTCCTTAAATTTTAAAGTCTCTCTTATTTTGTTTCTTAAATTTTAAAAATATCACTTTATCTCTTGAACTTTAATAAATAACGGGGAAGTTGCTTATGGTAGATGCACGCACATGGGATAAATAGTGCTAGCATTACTCCTCTTACTGTAATAATAATAACTCTAAGAGTTTGCACCGTATAAAAACTTTACAATGATTGTGATCTAAACTCTAAAGTCTAGAGTTCAAATCACCTTCTCAAACACTATTTAAAAATACAATGCACACCAAATTATGCAATACTATTGCCAGTTTAAAAGGTTTTGTCGTCATCAAATTAAAGACGCAGCCAAGAAAGTCCATTAGCTTTGCATTTGTGTGTTTTAAGTTAATTTTTTTATTTTAATTACATCTAAGGTGTCTCTATTAAGGTGTTTAAGAAAATAGTTTAAACCATTAGTTTAAGTTTAAAAACTGTAACATATAAAAAATTTATACTATAATATGCAAAAATTTTATACTGTTTACAAGTCAAACCACTTCTTCCAAACATCTTCTATAATCACTAGCATGTGGTTGTTGGTGTTGCTTAACTAGCACGCTAGGCCCTACACACACAGGCAAAGGTTGGCGTGCTAGGGGACATTTACCGCAAGCATTAGATAGAGTTGGAAAACGACACTGTTACTAAAAGGACACCTATGGAAAACGACGTAATATAGAGACAAATTTAGATAAAATGCACATTGTCATTCGCATTCCAAGGGAAAGAAAAAAAAGAAGAAGAACAACAAAGAAAGAAATGTAGATAGATAGACTCGTAAGTTGCAGGGAAAAAAGAGCAACAATGCCCAAGAAATAAACAGGAATAAACCAGAACGATATAAAAAACAAAACAATATCAATATTTAAACGACAGAATGGAAAAACGACATTCATACGAGAGACGACAGTCAAAAGAGAAACAACAACCATCTAAGTACGGCAGTCGGCAGGAATATAAAAACGATAAAATAGAAAACGACATCCACTAAAATTCAATTGAAAGGGAAAAACACCATGAAATTGAGAAACGATTACCAACTAACAACGATATCATAAAAATAACGTTGACTGTAAGAACGACTTGAATTTGGAAAAGGGAAAAAAAAATAAAGAAAATGAAGCTTCCATAATGAACGACCGTAATTGAAACGGCAAGAACAGAGAAACGACTACAACCGAAAACAGCATTTGCCATAAAAAATAAAAACAACGTCATATGAGAAGGGACAAAATCAGAAAACGACAGCCACGCAACATGTGATAGTCATAAAAAAAAGATATCAAATAGAGAAAAGAGAACCAACTCCATAACGGTGGGACTGACAAAATCGTGTCGCGTGTATTGTTCGTGTAAGCACGATTACAGTACGACACGATTAGGTTGAACACGACACGATTAATAAACGTGCCAAAAATGCAAACACGAATACGATCTGTCTATAACACGGGTAACATGGCATAACACGATTAATACGATTACTAAATAGGTCGTGACAGGTTAATATAATAACAACACGTATATAACACATTTATGACCCAATTAACTAAAAATTAAAAAAAACAATAAAAAAAACATAAACACAATATCTAATTAATATTAACCAATAATTAAAAAAATTACTATATAATTTGCCATATAATAATATTTAATTATTAAATGTTTTAAACTTTATTTTTCCCCCAATCTTTTTGTTAGCCAAGATCAGAGAAAAATTATTTTAAAGCCATAACTGCTTCATCAGCATTGCATGAGAAGGAAAGAAAGTGATAGTGTTTATACAGAGAACTTGAGAGAAAGACCCTCGTTTCCTTTTAATGTGGAACTTTTGAAAGCTGATAGTTTCAAACGCATAAAACCATAATAAATGAATTAAAAGCCATCATTTGACATCAAACATTCATTCAGCATTGTGGTGGGCTAGCAGCAAGTGCAATGATGCGTACTACAAAATCATAAAATTTTTATTTTCAGTTTAAATGTGCTATAAACAGGCGGGTTATGCCGTGTCATATTGATATGTTTACTGCACATTTAATTAAACGTATTAAAGCGTGCTAAACGTGCAAACACAAATCTAATATGCTTATTTTCGTGTTTTTTTGTGCCAACTTATTTATGGTCCAATTAATATACGTACGGTTCAAACCTGTTTATCTCATGTCGTTTTCGTATCGTGTCATCATGCCGTATCCGAAATTGCCAACTCTACATAATGAACATCAAAATATTAAAAACGACAATATTATAATATAAAATTAAATAAAAATACTATATTTGACATGGTGGTTAAAACTATTAATCACAACTGTAAACATTATAGAATGTTAAAATTTTATATTATAACAAATTTTTCTTTTTTACAATAACATATAAAAATTTTACACTATTTTTAATTAAAAAACCGGTTAAAACCATCTTTATCAAACCATCTTAAAATTACACCGCGCAAAAACTTACGGCGCCCAAGGAAAAGCATCCGCGAAGGATAGAACAGTCGGCTAATATTAAAAACGACGTGAAAATTGAGAAACAACAACCACCCAGAACGACATAAAAATCCACGAAACAGCACAACCATATCAAACGACATTGAATTGGTCAAATTCTTTACTCGGGAGGGCATTGGATACCGCGATACCATAATAACGACATCAAGTTTGAAACGGCAAGGACCATAAACGACATTGTATTGGATAATGAGGAATGATAATTTTTTGTGGATATGAAAATTCTATAAACTAAAAGAAAAACTCATAAACAACAAGAATAAAAAAATGTCGACAGTGACATTAAACGACAATTACTCGATAAACGCCAATCTACGGCACAAAGAGAGAAGCATCAACAAACTCAACAAACGACATGTTGTAAACGACAAGTTTCAAAGCAAACGACAATACAAGGCTTAAAGAAGGTTGTTTACCATTCCATAACCTATATGTTAAGTTTATTAAAAACATATACCATATATAATATATGTGAAGTTTTTCCCTTACTTTCTCTCGGTCAATGTTAGCTCTTTTTTCACTTAGTCAACAAATAAATATTGTATAATTTGCCCTTTTTGTTCTCATGGAGACAATATTGAGATCAACTACTACAACAATTGGGTAATTAGAAGAATAGTTTCAACTTACCATTATATGATGTAAAAAGTTTTACCACAACATAATTACATTTTAGAATATAGTATTTAAGGGTCCGTTTGGTAAATGGATTCGAATCAGTGGTTAATTTAAATTAGTGTGATTTAAATTAGGATTTGAGTTAGTGATTTAAATTGTTATTCAAATTGATATTTGGATGTGTATTTAAGTTTTAATCTGAGTATAAAATAAAATTAAAATTTGTGTTTGAAGAAATAGTAAAGATAGTTTTTGATTTATTAATAAATCTAATAAAATCTTAATGTTAATGATCTTAAAAAATATGCAATATGAATCTTGATTTATTCCTCTATTCATTAGTAAAACAGAAAAAAAAATAATCATCTCAATTGGATATCAAATGAAGAAGTTATGATTTTTTCCTTATATATAGGAGAGAATTTTAGTTTTTACTGTAACAAAAAAATTCGAGTATCAAAAGTTTAAGGGGATGAGAACTCTGAAAACTTGGATTCTTGATACTCAAATAATTCAAATTTTAAAAGAAACAAATACGTATTTAAAAAATTATTGATATTAAAACCTAAGTTGAAATTTATTAGGTTTAAAAAATACATAAAACAAACGTGCTTAAAAGTTTTATACTGTTTAAACTCTAAACATCTTAATAAAGGGAATTATTATGAAAAAAGGACAATAAAACTAAGGACAGGTTAAGACCAATTCGTGAGCTTTTTCTCCTCTGCTGCTCTTAGCAGCTTTTGTATCGGTGGCTCCAGTGATAGATGCTTTGACACACTTACTTTCAACGTCAGGTAATATTTTGGGTATCAAATAATCGCTTCTAAAACACCCCCAAAATTTCTCAGTTCAGTCACAAAGAGAAAAGAAAGGGCTTTTCTTCTTTTTGGATTTCATTATGAATAAACAGAATTTCGTGTTGCAATGCAGCTACAATGAAGTTTTTAGATTGGTACTTGAAGATTTCAGTTGGGGCGGCTCTGGTTGGAGCTTCCATGGAAATGTTCATGATCAAGACCGGTTTTTGTGTGACACCCTTCCTTCTTTTTCCCCTTTTGTTATTTTTGATTCTAGGGTTTCTCATTTTCATTTCGTTCTAATCCGATTAGATTATTCTAAACCCTAAACCCTAGAACACTTAAAAAAAAAAGCAAAATCATGTTGGGCGATCGTAGAAAAATGTTTACTTTGGGTTCTAGTTGATCAAAAAAGGGAGGAAAATTCCTGAAGAGTAGATAAATATGTAACTTTGTATTGTTTGCTGGATAAATGAAAGAACTTGGATTAGTTAGTACATTCTTATGTTCTTCTTTTATGCATCTTTGGGCGTGAAATAAATAGTTAAATTTTGTCACCATGTCGAGTGCGTTCCCTCTTCAGATTTTAATTGTTGTCATCGATTTAGGGTTTTGCGGGACAATATATTGAATTCAGGGAGTAATTTGTTAAAATTAAAAGTTCAGGAAGCAACTAGTTAATTTAGGGAAAATTCAAGGTAATATTGATTAATTTCCCTTTGGTTACATTTGGGCAAAAAGCCCCATTTACATGCCTTTTCTGTTGTTTTCTGCTTTTAGTTATGTGCAACTTTAATTCTGATTTCTCTTCTTGTTTCAATATACGCAGATGAGAAGGTAACTGTTTTGGAGTCGGAGAAGCGGGCTTGGGAGAGTTCTCCGGAGGCTGAGGCAATCAAGGAAGCATTGAATCCTTGGAGAAATCGAGATACAGAGGCAGGGAAGAGTTCTTAAATTGGTTATTTCTCATCAATTCCTTTAAGTTTAATCGAAATGGAAATTACTCTTATGCGAATCGTTGCGTGAAAGTGACCGTGATTTCCCGTCTTCTTCGGTTCAGGTTTACAAACACTGCCTTGTTTAGGCTGCTATATGCTTTTTGCTACTGTTGTATTAGCCTATTAGGTAGTTATATTTACTATGCTTACAGAGATTATGCAATTCTTTCTATTGTTACACTCAAGAATAACATGAATAAATGGAATGAATTAAAGTTTTTAGGGTCTTCCGTCTTTATGAGGAATGTTACTTCTATAGTATGTGTCTTGATTTTGATTGTGGTGGCTAGAGGGGATGGTTCTTCTGCCTTTTAAAGAATTATATTTCAATATGTTGAAGTTTTTTTTTCTTCTGTCTGTACAATACTTGTTAGTTACTTAAATTGTTGATAGGTTTTTTTCTTTTCTTTTCTTTTTTTTTTAACTAAGAAAAACACATCTTCTTCATTAAGCCAGCAATCATTCAATTCCTTCTTCCTCTTCCCCTTCTGCCAGTCCCTGTGTAAAGATGTTGGAAAACTAAATTTGTTTCTCCAAAATTTTGTCAAGGAATTTGTTTCTTTTAAGTTATTGCAACTATTTTTGCTTAGTTTGAAGATAGCCATAAGCTGCTAAATGTTTTGGCTAGCCTATCAGTCTTTTACGGTGTTTTAGAGACTTGTTTCAAATTGACGGTTTGAACTCAAACAATATAAAGCTCTTACATGCTATACTGTTTTAAACCAAAATAGTTAAAACTATTGGTTCGAACCAAGGTTACCAAACAACTAATCGTGACTTCTTGTTTAAGGTGTTTGGCAAATTCAGTTTTAACTCATCAGTTTTAACTCAAACAGTATAAACTCTCACATATTACCATACTTTCAGTTTTAACTTTTAGTTTCAATTCACTTTCTAAACAACCTTGTTGTTGTTGGTATTTGTTTATTTTATTATTTTTTCCTAAGAAAGTCGGGAGTTATCTTACTTCGTTTTACCTGCCTAGTCTCATGTTACGCTCACACTTTGTCCACGCTCACACTTGTTGTTGATTAATCATACATTTACACTTTTCAGCTGATTAATCATGTGCCTGATTAATTAAAACTTTTGATTGCTATAATAAAAAGCTCTCGCTTACTACTGTGTCGAAAAAAAAAGTTAAAAATGTCAAACTTTTATATGCTATAATGTTTTAAACTTAAATTAGTTCAACAAACCTTACTCCCAAACACTCTATAAATATACATCGAAAATGAAAGCAGCCCCAAAAGCAAATAACATATAAACAATCTTAAAAGAAGAAAGCAACAATTGAAGTTAAAACCAACTTTTGGCAATCTGGTAGAAGCCCACATTGCAAGAATATCACCTAAACGGTAAGGAATAAGGACGTGGACAAAAATACGGATTGGTGAAGTAGAGAATAACGTACGTATAGCGACAATTACTTGTGAAGTGAAACGTCAAATTATTGTGAGTTTGTGACCATATACCAACACCCAACAATATTTCTTTTCAACTACAACAAAAAGAAGGCCAAATAAGAACTTTAGACATTTCCAAGAAACATGTGTACATAGAAGTTAATTATACGACAAGAACATCAATTCTAACAAAGCCGTTAAGAAACTTCTTGCAAGTATTAAATTTCTCTTCTTGTTTGAATTATTATAGACCTAAATATGGTTAATATGGAAAAGTGAATAATATAAGATAAATAGACAACAATTGTTTATGTTGTATAGGAATAAGAAGATATTTATAATTGGGCTATTCTCTTTAACGGTCTCCGATCTTTGTTTTATTTTGACCTTTGACATTGACTTACTTACAGCAACAATATCGGTTGCATGGTTTTAAGAAATATTCTAAACTAATATCTTCTCTTCTGGTAGCAAAAAAAATAATGAGCTTTTGATAAAAAACCATAAGTCTCGTCCTACAATTCGACAACATTTCTAGAAGCAAATGCTATAAGTATTGAAAATTTTAAACGAGGACACAATCACAATCGTGGTCGTGGCCGTGGTCAGGGACATAGTCAAGGTAGTTTTTAAAACCCTTCACAAAACCACACAATTCAAAAGAAGCATGATAAAGGGAAAAATGTTCACAAAAATTCTTCCTATAATCCTAAAGATTCCTACTATGATGCGGTACAAAAAGGCACTGGGCTTAAGTCTGCTAAATGCCAGAGCATCTTTGCAAACTTTATAAGGCACTCTAAAACCGAAAGAGAGAGAAATTAATTTTACCAAACATCTTGATACTACAGATGATTCAATTCATTTTGATGCTTCTGATTTTACTGATGATTTTGTTAAAGGAGATATTGGTGATAACTAGATATCACTACTATGTTTATTGTACTAAATAATGCTTTTATAAGACATGTTTGGTTTGACATATTGTGTGATGCATTATGCAAAATATTATGATTGAGACTTTATTCTCATCAAATTGTTTATTTTTGTGAAGCTTGATATGAATTATACTTGTGAATGAGTGAATTTCAAAGAAAATACTGGTGATATTTGCATACCATATAGTGGTACCACACACTATCCTTAGAAGTAAAAAGCATTTCTCATATCTAAAACCAACAAAGGCAATTATAAATACAATATTACATCCAGCAGATTTGATTGAAGGAACTAGAAAAGCCACCTTCATTGTAATGACTAGGAAAAATTTATTAATAAAACCTAATATTTAATTGGGTTTAATTAATGAATTTACCCTTAAAAATTGTGACAATGTATAAATAAGCAATATTAATCAAAAATTCCACTGTGAATGTGATGCAATGTTGGATATTGATAATACAAATTCTACGAGTTTAAATACTCAAGAATTTGTAAATAATATCCATAAAATGAATTTTATATCACAATTAATTGTAAAATTATGATACAAACGGATCGATAATTAGGGTATAAATAAGACATAGTGTCCACCAAAACCCTAATTCAATGTAAAAAGGAGGCCGAAGCAGTATAAGTATACTGTTAAGCAAAAACGCAGATATAAAAAATGTTACGTCTGGCCTCCAAAAGTAAACCAAAGGTAAGTAAAATATTTTATGCAGTATAAGGGAATGTTGTGCACTGATTTTACCATAGTAGTGTAAGAAAAATACTGTATGATGAGAAATTATACAGTGTAAATTTATGGGGGCCATCAAGTAGACACCCAATTGAATTTCATTGGGCCACCAAGCCACGAAAGGTGGCCCAATCCCATTAAGCCACATGAAGGATTACTTTGTAAGTCATCATAAAGGATAAGCATGCATTAAATGTTGAACTAAGCCAAAAAAAATTCCATTTTCTCTTCCTTTCCAAAACCGGCAACCATTGAAGCTCACTCTCAAGAGTTTTTCAACTTCTCATCTTTACAAAATTAACCCAAGTAAGTTCAACAAGCATAGCTCAATAAATTCCATCAAGTTTTAAGGTAAAAATCTAACTTTTTTTCAAGTTTTCAAAGGAATTTTCATGGGTTAAGGGAGAAATTGATTCAAGGTGTTTTTGGCATAAAACTAATGTCTAGGAAGGAGTTTCAAACGAGCCTTAGAAGGCTAGAATCACAATGTGTTATTTGGGTAAGTTTTGATTTCTTAAAGTTTTGAAATTATGTGATTTTTGTTTTGATTTTTATTCTTTCAAAAGTATGTGGGTTCTTGAGCAACATTTTGGTTAAATCCTATAGAAATATGATTTATGGTATGTTGATGTTGTGAAATTTAGGGTTGAATTGTTGAAAATGTTGGCTTTTGCAAAAGTATTATTTTTGTAATTTCACTACTAATTTTGCAAAAATGATGATTTGGCATGAAAATGATTTAGACAAGGACTGGAACTGTCTTTACAAGGGTAAATATATTGTTTAAAAATAGATTTTTACAAAAATGCCCCAAGGACTAAATTGAAAGAAAAAGTTCTTTCTCGGTATAATTAAAAAATGACCAAAAACACCCATGTATAGTGAGAATTTTGAAAAAGTTAAAACATAAAAGTTGTAGATCTCAACGAAATTGTTAGGCATTATGGACAGCTCGTCAAAAATTGCAACCGTTTGTGAGATTTTAATTTTACAAGAATTTGTTAAAATTGAAAAAAAAAATTAAAAGGGCAAAAACATCATTTTTCAAAATGATTTAGGGTATGGTACTTTGAGTAAAAATGTTCCTTATCAAAAATAGAAAATGTTGGTTTAAAAATATTAATTTTAGTCCTGCGGGTAAAACTGTCAAAATTTTTAGTTCAGGGACTAAACTATAAAGTTTTACTGAAATAGGGCATAGAAGTGGAATAAGGAGATCCGACCCACTAGGGTATTATTTTCAAATCAGTACACAACTATTTTTGTTAGAATAACAAAATCGAGCTCGGGAAGTTAATAGGCCCACTGGGGGCAAAACCGTAATTTTTTCCTAAGTAAACCGAATCGTTCTAAAACGTCCCCAAATGAAGAAAAAAGGGTAAGTAAAGATGTATGAAATGAGGAGTAAGTCTTTTCCAACATTTCCTCATCAATAATTTTCTCTCTACAAAACTTCAATTGTGTAACTATTTTGAACATAATAGAGTTATAATCATTGACTTTTTTAAAGTTATGGTATCTAGAGCATTCCATTAATCACGGTTTGTAGAAAGGATGATCAAATCTTACCTTAAGATTCTTTCATAATGCACTTGGATTTTTCACAATAATATATATTCATATTTTAAACCTTCATCAAGGTGTCTACAAAGAAAAATCATTGTTTTAGCCTTATTTTACGATGATGTGATATTGTCTTCTTTGATTGTCCTTGAGAGACTTATTGATTTAAGATGTATTTCTACATCAAGAATCTAAGGCATATAATTCTCGTGATATCCAATGCAATGAACTCAAGCTTTGTAAGGTTTGAGAAAGAGGCCAATGCAGTATAAGAATACTACTAAGTATAGGAAAAATACTGTGTGATGAAAAATTACACAATATAAATTTTTAACTCCATAAAGTGGACACTCATTGGTTTTCTATTGGGCCACATGTCTAGAAAAGTGGCCCAATCACCTCATGACACCTAGAGGATATACTCATGGATTACTGTGAGTCACCAAATGAGATAAGGATGCATTTATGGCAAAGTTATCACAAAATTTTCATTTCTTTCTTTCCTCCAAGTTTCGGCAACCATTGTTGAACCTCTTAAAAAAATTTCTCGAGCCCAAAACTTTGCAAAAACAACCATAAAACAAGTTTTTGAGCAAGCTCAAGGATTTTTCACAAGATTTAAGGTAAAATCCTAAACTTTTTAGCAAGTTTTCAAGGGATTTTTCATGGGTTAAGGGGGAAATTAATTCATGGTGTTTTTGCATGAAAATGAAGCCTAAGAAGAAGTTCAAGGAGCCTTGGAAGGTTAGTAATCAAAAGAGTATTATTTGGGTAAGTTTTGAGTTTCAAAGTTTTGAAATTTTGAAATTTTTGTTTTGATTTTTATTCTTTTAAACCCATGTGGGTTCTTGAGCATGTATATGATGAAATTTCATGTATAAGTGGTGTATGACATGTTTAAGTTGTGAAGTTTTGGTTTATGGTGCAAAATGTTAATTTTTGTAAAAAGTATTATTTTTGTAAATTTGATGTTAATCTTAGAAAAAATGATGTTTGAGCATGAGAATGATTTGAATAAGGCATGGAACGGTTTCTGCAGGGGTAGATTTGCAATTTTGAAATGGATTTTTACCAAAATAGCCTAAGGGCTAAATTGAAAGAAAATGTTCTTTCTCGGCAGATTTGAAAAACACCCAAAAACACCCTTATACAGTAAGATTTTGGAAAAAGTTAAAACACAAAAGTTGTAGATCTCAACGAAACTATTAGGCATCACAGACGGTTCGTCAAAAAACTCAACTTTTTGTTAGTTTTTTGATTTTTCAAGAATTTATCAAAAGTGAAAAAAATGTTAAAATGGTAAAAATGTTATTTTAAAAAATGATTTAAGGTATGGTACTTTGAGTAAAAATGTTCCTTATGAAAAATAGGACATTTTGATGTAAAGAGATAAATTTTAGCCCCAGGAGTAAAATTGTCAAAATTTTCAGTCAAGGGACTGAATTGTAAATTTTTACGAAAAAAGGGATATAGAGAGGTAATAAAGAGACCCGACCCATTAGGGTATTATTTTGAAATAAATACGTGATCGTTTTTAGTAGAAGAGCGGAACCAAGCTCGGGAAGTTGGTTGGCCCGTTAGGGGCAAAATCGTTATTTTTCTCCCGAGTAGACTGAATTTTCTTCACACGACCCCAAGAGGGAAAAAGAGTGATTAGAAAGAATTTCGCTCTTCGTAAAGGGTAATGGTATAAGATAAGATAAGAAGAAGAGAACTAGTAATTTCAGAGTTGTAAACGGTTATGCAACTCGACTAGTTAAGTAATGAACGTTTTATAACGAAACGTAATAAACGTGGCTAATAGTTTTGAAATTGACTAACAGGATCCTAGGAGTCTAGGAGAAAGGAGAATCGAAGTTGATTTGACGGTACACAAAAAAAAAACAAGTAATTACCCTTCCCACCTACAGTATAAAAATATAGGTATAAGATGTATGTATATGTACACATGAGTATATATATTACGGTGTAAACTGGTGTGCTTGTTATGAAATGAATACCTAAGAGGTACAATATGGACACCTGTGTATATGCGATTAAAATACCTAACTGTATAAGATGTTATATATTAGTATGTATAATATATTATGTACCTGTGTGTACAATGATGAATGATGAATACCTATGTGTATAGAATGTTACGTACCTGTGTGTACAATGATGAATACATGTGTGTATATAAAGTAAGTACTTGTGTGTACTATGCTATGCAATGAATTCATGTGTTATGGATAACATGTGAACATCATATCATGCATGGTATGTCAACTATAATAAATGAACTGGTAAATATGTTATCAGAAATTAAGAAAAATGTCGTACTGACTTCTAACTTAAGGGGAGTTTAAAGGATATAGTATGGTTACGGTGTTACAAAAACCTAAATGAAATTGCACAATGGTATTAACACTTGGGCCCTAGTAAAGATAAGAAATGATGAAGATAAGGAAAGTTTATAAGAAAGCATAATTGACTCATGCATTGCTTTGAATGCCCATGTGAGATTTATGGGACTTACTGGGCGTTAGCTCATTAAGTTTTTTATGCTGTAGGTATTCTAACGACAAGGTCAGAATAAATCGTAATGATGAGCTGGCGGATAGATGATGTGTGCAGACTGGATATAGTTTCCGCTGTATTGTATTTCAAGATATTTTGAAAGTAATATTTGATAAACTATATTGCAAAGGAAAGGTGGTTATGTAAATATAAGTATATGTTTGTATCTCAGAAGTTGTTAAACCAGGATATGTAAAGTATTAATTAAAAAGAAAAAAAAATTTCCTAAATTTTTGCCCTAAAGTAAGAAAAAGTTTTATCACAGTTCAAAAAGGCAGGTTGTGACAAAAACAAAGGAGATATACCAAAAAAAAATCTAAAAAGAAAAAAAATAAGGTTTGAGTGGGATTGTTATTTTCGAACTGTCAATACAGTTTAGACCCCTCAATTGATCGTACTTTTTTCTGTCTACAAAAATTGCATCATTTATGAAATGCTTGTTAATCAATTTCATATGTAAATGTAGAAATTGCACTAATATAATATGATGATTGACTATTAGATCCCCCAAAACCCAAGAGAATTTGATGAACAACAATAGGTTCATTTGAATCATTATATCATAATATTAAAACCTTTTAAGTTAATTGATCATATAAATCATTTTTACTAGAAAACTAGATGAGACACATAAATTATCAAAAAGAAATAACAACTTTAATTAAGGTAGTCAAAGGATGATCTTCAATAACTGCATCTTCAAGGTTAGTCTCTCTTTGGCCACTTTTCCTTAAGAAAATCAATCCTAGCTCATTCCAATTTAGTAGAAGAATAAAATAGAAGAAAACAAGATCACTTTCGGGGATAAGTTTACTTTCACAATAGTTCAAGTACATAATACCAAATGCAAATAATTCCTTTTATTAATTGTTAACTAAAATATCTTTCTTCGTTTTTCTCTCCCTTAAAGTGAAGTGTTAACTAATCTTTTTTCACTTTATCCTTGTTTAAATATTTTCCAAAAATCCATATTTGGTCTATCTTTTTTCATATATAGTAAGATTTTCGATAAGTTATTTAAAAATATAAAAGAGTACTATCTATGAAAAGAGTTCCCCAAAAGAACAAGGGGCCATATGATTAATGTCTTCTCTCGCGTCCAATGTCAGATATACTTACATGATGTGCTGGGATAGAAAATTATAATTATAGTAATTAACTTTTTTTTTTTTTGTAAGATCTTCCAGTATCTCTGAAGCCACATTTGGCCATGAGTAATCTAGAATCAATTCAGATCAGACCCAGATAAGGAAGCTCCTTTAATGTTTGTCTTTCCATTTACAAGGCTCGAATCTAAGATCTTGTTTAAGAAAAACAAGTTCCTTGTCATTCGATCCTACAAGTCGTTGGTAATTATAGTAATTAACTAATTAACGTCTTTTAGGTGTAGTCAAGTATTAATATATCGTGTTTTCTTTTGACTTGTGTTGGAACACCTTAAACTTAGACTCTAGGCACGGATTAATATGAAATAGTTGTGTATATATAGATATAAATGGTTTCAGACTTCAGCCCATTATAATGATGATATTGAGCTTGGCGGATACAACTTATTTACCAAACATGTCTTTCAAAAAGGATTTTATTCCGTACGATCAGATGCTTCAAAATATATTTTAAAGAAAACTGAATATCGAATTAACATATCAGGTTATATTTTAAAAGAATACTGAATATTGTAATTGATCAAAGACTAGTATTATTTATTATTCAAACATTGTATCTTTAGTTTTTAATCTCATCAAATATATATCTTTATATTATATTTAATACATAAATTTATATCTTTTTCCAATAAATATTTAATTTTGACCTCCCAAAATAACCTTAAATTGAAAAAAAGGAGAACTTTACAAACTTAAAAAAAAAAACCAACTTTATACTAAAGTTTTTGACTTAAAAATGTATAAAATACCCTCAAAAATAGGTGCTTGTTTTTTTTTTTGGTTTTTGTTTTCTCCTTATTTTTTAAAAGTTTTATTTTTTCTCTTTTATTTAAAGATAATTTGATTATTTTAAAAGTCAAAATTAACTATTCACTTGAGGTGAGATATAAATTTATGTAATAGATCTAATCTAAAGATATAGATTTAATAAGATAAAAAATAAAAAGTACTGTTTTTAAATTAACTTAAAAGGTTTTAGAGTAAAAAGATAAATAACCCTTTTATCAATTTTTGTCTAGGAAAGAAATAAAAGCTGATTTTAGACACAATTTCTAAGAAAACATGTTCCATATGCATGTTCAGCTATTAATTTGCAACCACATCCCAATAAGCCTAATATATATATATATATAACTTTTTTATAATAAATATTTATCGAGAACTTGCGTACATGCATATCGTGTAAGATATTACTAATACCAGATATATCATGAATTACAGTGATTAAAGATGATGACTTGTTGCAGATTGGCATTGAACCATCCAAGTAGTTAGCTAAATTATGTCTTTTCCTCGTCCTAAAATATATACTTTTTTAGACAAAAGGGAAATTTACTATCATCATTTTTTTTTGACTAGTTTGGTTCAATTCGGTTCAATTTAAACTACTATCACAGTTTAAATTAGTATTTGGTAAAGCATTTAATTCGAACGGAACTAACAGTTCAAATTGGGTTGAACTGCTCAACTAAGAGTTCAGACTTATTTAGATTTCAACATTTCAAACTAATATTAAACAATGATTTTACTCCCATATATTTGTATATATTAAACAGTAATTTTATTCTCATATATTTGTACATATAATTTAACACTATTATTTCATATTAGTTTTTAATTAAATAGCTCCTTTTTACACATTTTTATATTTTTTTCTTTAATTAAATAATTTTTTAATATTTCAAATTAGAGTTTTCAATACTCATCCAAACACAAATTCAAATTGAATATTCTGTTCAAATTAACACTTTAACTATACATCCAAACACTAGTTTAAATTATTATTGAAACTATACAATATGGATTTTTCTGTTCAAAATAGAAAAATTCGAACTCACACAATTCAAATCAGTAAACCAAACAGGGCATATATATACTCTAAGAAACTAAAATGGAGAGACTTGCACGTAAACTATGCCGTGAAAAATGAATGACCACCCACTAAAATACTTGTGTTATAAAAAGAGCTTGTGTTAACATAACATGTGTTCAATATTCAATGCCTGCTTGCATTTTAAGATCTTAGCTGCATTTGGTTACAATGGCTAAATGATAATGGTAATAGGAATAGGAATGGTATTGGAATAGAATGAAAAAAAAAAAGTTGATTCATTTGTTATAATACTAATATTTAATCATATTATTGATATAATAAAACATAATTATATTAATTATATAATAAATTATTATCATAATAAAATAATATTACAATTATTAATATAATTATGGCATTATTAATTACATTACAAATATATTATATTATATTTATGTAATTATAGTCTATAATACAATATAATAATGATAATATTGGAATTATAATATCATACTAATATTTACTTATATTATTGATATAATATATCATAATTATGTAATAATTTGTATTATTATGATTATGATAAAATAATATTAAAATTATTAATATAATTATGGTATTGTTAATTAAATATTACAACTATATTATATTATGTTATATTATATTATCATATTATGTTATATTAGTACAACATTTGATGAAAAAGTCATTCCATTTTGAATGACTATTCCTTTTCTAAAAACCAACCAAACATCAGAAATTCTTTTCCTTTCCAAGTTAAGGGTTTAGGTGGTACATATCTAACCCTACACCTACCGATTTATTTCAATGATATTATACAAGAAAAAGCCCAATCCTGAAGACTCTTTTTTCCTCAGTAGTCAACATTTTAAACGTAAGATTTAATTCAAGTTACTACATTAATCTTTCCTTTTATATATTTTCCATTGACTTGTTCAATTAGGAAAAAAAAAACTAATTAATACGAATGCACACATATATGAAAGTTAATTCATATGTGCCAATATATAGCTGCAGTTGGAGAAGCAAATATGATCATCGATATACATACATACATACCTATATATATATATATATATATATATATATATATATATACACTCCTTAGCATACGAAAAAATACTCTTTCTTTTTAAAAAAAAAAAATCACACTTAACGTTTCATTTCTCAAAAAGAAAAAAGAAAAACTAAACTCCAATTAATCAAAAGAGAATCTTATGTGTGGATCTTATAGTTATGTGACTCATTTTTTATTAATTAGTGTGTCATGCTGCTAAAAAAAATTGTCTGTCAATTGTAGTGGATCATTAATTTTGCATTATGAACTTTCGTACTTTAGTTAACTATTACATTGATATATATAGTCGATGAAAATATATCATTTTGTTACAAATAAGCATTACAAGCACAAGCATACGAAAAAGCACATTTACAATAAAAGGGCTCGAGAAGGACTTTTATCATAAAGTTGCCCTCAACTTGAGGAAATTGTACAAGATATCACATGGAGCAAGGTTGAGGCAAACCCGGCCATGGCAGCCCAGCTACTGAGGCTCCATTACCACGATTGTTTTGTCAGGGTATGTGTATGTTCTTTATATATATATATAGTTTGTTCACCCCAATAGCGCTTATAATAATTAATCAACTTCAATAATATTCCACCTCATGTACGTAAATATAGCTTTACATGCATAGTGCACACACACATAAACATTAATTAAAATTTTTTAACCCGTTCAATCCATATTGTTAAACTAATGTATGCTCACTATATGAAATTTTCATATATATATTTATACAGGGAAGGAGTCACATATGACAAGATGGGCGGCCGCCCCCTCTCTCTCCTAGTTGTTTCTTATTATTTTGTATATAAAATTTTATAAAAGTTGTATTCTGCCTGATCTAAAATTACATTTTATTTCTCCTGAAATCAATTTCTTCCCTTACGTTATTAGTTCAGTTATATCTTTGCTCCCTGTGACTAATTTTTTCTAGCTTGTCCCTGTATATATATATACACACATATTGTATATGTGTAAGCTTTATCATTTATTAATATTCATATTATATGAAACAATACGTTAGTAAGATATGTTCTTTTAAATGTGACATATTATTAATTATGTGTAGAGTATATGCATGGCAGGGATGTGATGCGTCAATATTGACAGATCCAGTAAACGATGACAATTCCACAGAGAAAAATGCACCTCCAAACCGATCAATACAAGGATATGAAATCATTGATGAAATAAAAGCCAAACTAGAAGAAGTTTGCCCTCAAACTGTCTCATGTGCAGTTATCACCGCCATAGCAGCACTAGATGCTGTTTCTTTCCGAGTATGCATGTTTAACCAATATAATTATATTCTATACGAATTATATTATATATGTATTGTACATTTTTACAGTTAATTATTACACTTGTACCTTGGTAATCATGATTAATGAGACAAATAAGATATTTGAAAGAGTAGTCCAAACCAATGGTTTGAACTGTAAGCAGTATAAACTCTTACATGCTACAGTAAAAAGCTATAGTGTAAAACCCTTATATACTACAATTCTCAAACTTAAACTGATAGTTTAAACTACTTTCAAACACCCTAAAATAATTACGAAAATTTAACATATCAAAATGAATTTCAATTTCATCGCAATAATTTAATCATTTATTGTATTTTTTTGGGCAATCGCCTGTATTTATGCATGGTCGTGCATGCATGTCCATTCATGTATGTCGACACTCGTGGAATATTATATTAATTCCATTTTCTTTTCTTTTCTTTTCTTTTCTTTTTTTATGTGTGTGTGTTTTGCTAATCATGGACATTATATTTTTGTTGTTCTATAGTTCAAGAGGCCTATTTGGTCTGTTTATACCGGGAGGAGAGACGGAAAAGTCTCTCTTGTCTTAGAGGCTTGAAGGGAGTTACCATCTGGCAGATCAAACTACACGACAATTCATGACCTATTTGCCAGATTTGGGCTCAACGAATATGACCTTGCTACTTTATCAGGTTAATACCCCTATAATTCATCATTATAATTTGATCCATGACCATACCTTAATTTGAGAGACAGTCTTCATGGTTTGGGCCTCGAAGAAGTACTGCATGCGCTCATGTCCATAGATTCGTAAGGGACTCTTAAAAGCAAAAGCCCAAACAAATAGAGCTTTTGTGGTATTGGGTTTCTGAGTCTAATCCTCATTGGTGTTTAAAAAGCTCGATTACGCATTTTTCATCAATATTATAATTTTTAAGAAAAATAGTTGCGTCACTCCTACATCATATTTCGTAGAAATTTTGTCCCTTCTCAAACCTTTTAATATAGTTTTGATTGTCAGTAGTAAAGGAAATATTTACATCTACTAAAAGCGTAAAATTCTCTATTTCATGCACGAATCTGTGGCTATAGCTTTTTATATATAAAAAAAATAAAACAAAACAAAAAGAGCTACTAAATTCCTTCCCAAACATAAATTTTGCCGAGGACAAAGCTTTAAACTATGTAGGGTTAATTACACGTATAGACAGTCATGTCAGTTGCGATTATATTTTTATTATAACTTATTTTAGTAATTTTGATACAAGTTACAGAAAATAATTAAACAACTCTCTTTTTTTTTTTCTTTTGTTATATTTTTGAAGGTGCACATGCAATTGGAGTGACAAAGTGCGCCTTGGTCACAAGGAGGCTCTCCAACTTCACAGGGAAAGGAGACACCGGTCCATCACTTGACGCCCAATACGCAGCCGAGCTGAAGGCGAAACCAGCAAAGCCTTCCAAACCCGTCGTCGACGGTATTGGAGTTGGACCACAACAGCTCTCTGACCTTCGACAGCGACTACTTCAAGCATCCCAACAAGAGCCAAGGCGTCTTGGTATCAGACGCATCGCTTTTATCCAATCCAAATGCGAAGAATCTCGTTAAAACCTTCGAGGACTTGGGGCTTTTCATGCGGTTCTTTGCGAATTCGATAGTGAAAATGGGTTCGATTGAAGTGCTAACGGGAGATGAAGGAGAGATCAGGAAGAATTGCAAGCAATAATTATATTATTGTTGCTAACTACTTTTTCAATGGGTTCCATATAATGTTACATACATATATATATATATATATATGTGGGGAAGATATATTTATAGTTCAACGTGTAATTGTCAATTTCTCTAAAATGTACCTTTTTATATTGGATAACACTTTAACTGTTCCTTGTGGTAATTGATGTCGTATTGTCACGATTCTATATTCTTTAAGGGTATTAACGGAGTGACATTTTGAGGAAATTAAGAAAGCGGGTTGACTTACAGTAGCCTTCCTTAATTAAGTCCAGATCAGGAGTTCCTGTTTCCTATCCTTCTATTATTTATTCGACAAACTTAACAATCTAAACATATAAATAAAACTTAAATACTAAATGTAATTATGTAATTTGTTTATGTGTCAAAATTTAATTAGGGAGACGGCTAATGGAAGAGGAAAATGGGAAGGCATATCTTGATTCTCCTTAATTGTTCTCTTAATTACTTTCCTGTCCTAGTAATCCTCCCTGAAACATTGAAAAGGATGAAATGCCTTTTCTGTTATTATTTTCTGGTTGTTCCGTTTTCGGCTAACCCTCGCTTTCTTTTTAATGTCGTTTTCCTCATTTTTGTCGTTTGTCACTGTTGAAGTTATCCTTTTTTTTTTTTTAATAACACTGCAGTTTTATGCTGTCGTCAAGTTGATATATAATGTCATTTTCCTTATTCTTTGTCGTTTGTTTTTTTTTTTTTTGAAGTGTCCTCGTTTTTATGACACTACAGTTTTACGCTATCGTCAGGCTCATATTTAATGTCTTTTTATGGCACTGTCGTTTCTGATTTTATTTATTTGTTTTATTAATTTTTTTTTTCGTCCTTTCATGTTTTCGTTGTTGAAGGTGTTGTCGTTTTTCTTGTT
Organism: Artocarpus heterophyllus; assembly: GCA_025403435.1. Lineage (NCBI taxonomy): Eukaryota > Viridiplantae > Streptophyta > Magnoliopsida > Rosales > Moraceae > Artocarpus > Artocarpus heterophyllus. The sequence goes on from CM046342.1 coordinate 4,087,801, forward strand.
ATTGTTGTTACGGGATTTAATGTTGTTTTTCTTATGTCGTTTTCTCCACTCTTTCCCCCTTTGAAGGTCGTGTCGTCTTCACAATTCTAACATTTTTCATTCTAATGTCGTTTCAAACCTTGTTCTGGTCCTAGTGAGACTCTGGATTAAATCGAACAACGTCGCATGATCTTCCATTGTTCATCTGATTCTATTTACTGCGAAGCAAACTCCCCCGTTACCGTTATTTTTTACCGTGATTGCCCACTAGCCAGTCTCACGTAATGTTGTCGTTTCCCTTATCTAATAAATATATATACACACATGATGGTGGAGCCAGAAAAATTGTCAAACAACGGAAATTGGGCAAATAAAGTGAGAATTCAGGAGAATGAGATATAATTTTAAGAGACCAAAAACAAGTTCTATAAGATTTTATATGCAAATTATAAAATAAAAATAAAAAAAATAAAAAAAGGTTTGAGGGCGGCCGCCCACTTTCGTTTTCCACATATACAAACATACTGTACACATTTACTTTTGCATTATCAGTTCCCAGTTAAAAGTTCAAACAAGTATTTTCTGTGAAAATAAAAGGTTGGTTGTCATAATTTTTACATATTGATTATTCAAGCCATCACTAACAAAAATTAACAGAGAAAGAGACCATCACTGGACCAGGACCACTGAGGAGAAAGTACCAATGTTTCCAAAACAATGTTGAAAAGAAACATCAACTTTGCGTATCAGAACGATGTCCCATACAGAAGAAAAAATAATGGAAAGTTCTCTTAAAGCAAGAAAAGTACATATAAGATACAGTAGGGATTTGACCAGACTATAATACAAGGGACAGAAATATTAGTTTTGGACCACATATGCATTTCAGATTATCATTTTTTTTGCCTATGCTGATTGCAAAAAGTGGCCCTTATTGAAAAAATTGACCATACCATTGAAAAAAAAAATCAATAATGGAATTCTAGATGATAAAGTTATAGCTTCCTGCTAAGTCAAAGCCTCGCAAAGATATGACAGTTTGAAACAGAACTCTGATGGCAGGATATTTTTTTCATACCCTACCAGAAAAAGGAATCAAGGGAGAGAGATGTGAGAAGTGAACCCATTTTCTGAAGAGATTAGGATCAGCTGATTTTCTCTTTTTTCCCCATAAGAGGGAAGAATTATTCCCATGTGTCACAACATACATAAGATTATGATTACATCAACCCAAGAGAGGTTACTTGGGGCCTTTTTTTTACCCCCCATGAATTTGAGGAAGAATGAGCCTGGGGAAAAGGATTTGAGGCACACATAAACACTGTTACATTTGTTTGAAGCACAATACAAAATGATACACAAAACAAGCTGCGGATGATGACCAACAGTTGCGCATTTGATTGGGAAATGCAATGAAAGATTCTCCAACCATTTTTCAAGATGATATCATTGGGGAAGAACTGGAGGGGCAATTGTGCGGGTATTGTATGATTTGCAGTGACTGCATTTCTGACCAATTATGTGGAAATAAACTTCCGTCGTGTCGTTGCAATCGTTGCACAGGATCCAAACCTGCAAGGTAGTTAAATCCTGCCTATTAGAGCATGTGCTATTATTTTCTAGAACAAGTGTTGTACAAGGAAATTTCAGCTTGATCGTGGTCCTTCCATCAAGAAATCAGGTGACCATATATAGACTAATGAATGCAAGAGCACTCTTTTGAAGAAGAAAAAAGGAGGAGAATTCTGCTGTTGGTAGGATACAGTTGATAACCATCAGATCTTTTGTTATCCTTTGTTTATCTAACGAGCTTTTGAGGTGATCTGACGGTTGAAAAACTGTTTCTCCAATTAAAAAAAAATGAAAAAGGATGAAAATTGTAACCTTTCTGGACTGATAATCTTCAGGCATAATGGTCTCTTCGATCTGACAATGCAACAAAAGAAATTAGGGTCAAATAAATTGTAGTAAAACATAACAACTAACATTTTTCATGGTTTTCTTTGCTAAGATAGTTAAACATAGGTTTTAAAGTGGTGTGAGCTCTAGTACAATAAGTACCTCTTCATCTATTCTCTCCCAGGTTTTGGACATGTCAATCACTGACTTGGAGCATATGGGACAACAATATCTGGGTGGATCAACAAATTTGTGTTTGAGAAAACCAGGCAATTATAAATAATGTGATCAAAATTCATTGTTACTTACTTGTCATGTTTTATCATCTCAGTGTAACATTCACAGTGCATTGTGTGTCCACACTTCATAACAGTAGTATCTTTCATCGAGTCGAAAAGGTACTGCAAGTAAACAATTTTGGTAGTTTTAGGACATCCCCTCAAGATATCTCCTTTATTAAAAAAAAGAAAAAAAGAAAAAAAAGAAGAGACCCAGATCCCCTATTTAATTTTGATGTCTCAAATGGTATCTAATAAACTACATTATTTAACTATCTTTTTCATGCTTTAATGTTTGAGTCCATTAAATAACGTATAATAATATGATTAGTTAGACCCATTTAGCACATGAAAAAGTGGATAGGTGATCTGGATCCGTTAAAAAAAAGTGAAGAAGGCAATTAGACAGAAAAGAAACCTCGTAACATATGGGGCAGTGATGCCTCATGGAGTTTTCCACGCACAAGTGATTGTCAAGTAGAGTAATTGAATAGCAAGACCCTGAAAACTTATAGCCAGTTCAAAAATGAGAAATTATATTAAGTGTTAATGGATTAACAGATTCCATACTTTTTAAGCTTATAGACAAGAGCATATGGAATGGGAAGAATTGAAACATGGAATAATGTGAGGAATTAAAAGCCCCTCTCCCTACTAATGGAGAGCAATAAAAACGAGAAGAAAAACAGACATGTATTCACAAGATTTACGGCGCTCAACCTTAATGTGAAAGCTACAACCACTTTCAGCCTCTACAGAATTCCACTATAACGAAGAAGAAGATTAAAAGAGAATTACAATCTTCACAAACTGTGTTTTTTTCTCTCACCTTTATACTTGAAACTCACCCACCACCCCCAAAAAATTCAAGTAAAATCAGGGCAGCTATGTGCTAACTTTGAGTCGGGTTAATAATTAGGCTCCTGATAGGATCGAGCAACTCACAAATACTGGTAAACAAAAAACGGGTAAGCACTATTAAAATTATTCAGGAAAGAGATTTGACTCAGTAGCAGTAGAAATTGGCGTTTCCTTTATTTCTAGAGAAAACAAAGTTTGATCCAGACCAGTACAGAACTTAGAGAGCTAAGTGTCACGTCCCACTAAGCCACGAAGAGGCCACTCACTTGTCTTGGGCGTTTTTGGGAGAAATCATAGCCCAAAGAAGATTCTAGAAGGGACCAGAGTGATCTACATTGTTCCACAGCATTCCAGGAGGTTCCACCACAGTCTAGAAGCATCCTGAAGAACCTAGGAGGTCCTGGAAGACTCAAGACTACTCTAGAACTCTCTAGAATACTCTATACTTGTAAATATCCTCCACACTTTGCTAGAACATTCTAGATAAGAAATAGTAGCCGTTGGATCAATGTAATCTTGACTGTCCATTAGTTGGGAGGATGCCTATAAATAGGACCATCCCATTCATTTGTAAACCATCCAAGAAAATCAAGAATCAAAGCCTTTCAAAGTTCTCCTTGTTCTCTCTTGTGTTCCCTTGTGTTCAAGGCAAGAGCGTGAGTGAGTTAGGCTGACTTAGCATCTAGACTGTGCTAAGGCCGCACGAGTAGCTTAGAGAAAGTAAGCTCGTGACAGTTAGTATCAGAGCGAGGCTCAGGCTGAGACAATGGCTAAGAACAGTGCTGCTTAAAGGGCCACAGGACCCAACCCTTCTGACGTGGAGGTGACGCAAGAGCGAGGCCGCGAAGAGATAGTCGACCCCAACGTCGTGACTAAGCGGGGTCGGTCTAAGGACGTGATCTCCAGTTTCGACTCACGCCTATCTCGGGCAGAGGAGGCCGTGAGTGGCATGGAAGCCCAAGTGGATGACCTAAGCCAACGGGTGGATGGCCTAGAAGCGGAGGATGCCGCTATCCACACTGCGATCCGAGGCATGTTGCTCCAACTAGAGGAGTCCTTGCGGGCTGAAATTGAGAAGGTTCGTGATGAGTTTACAGGAGAGCTCACTAAAATGCGTCAAGCCCACGAGATGGAGTTGAATAGCACACTTGCACGCATTGAGGATATGCGTGGGGACTTAGCCCTTTGCAAGCGGGCATTGGCGACAGGGTCCAGCAGTACCATCGTTGAGGCTAGGCGCATTGAGGTGCCAAAGCCTAAGAGTTTCGGGGGATCACGCAATGCACGAGAAGTGGACAACTTCTTGTGAGGCCTAGACCAATACTTTGGAGCCATGGGCATCACAGAAGAGGATGCCAAGATCCAGTCCGCGGCTCTTTATCTCAATGACACAGCCATGCTTTGGTGGAGGAGAAGACGAGGAGACATCGAGAAAGGTACGTGTACCATGACTACCTTTGATGACTTTAAAAGGGAGCTTAAAAGGCAGTTTTATCCCAAGAATGCTGAGGATGAGGCTAGAGCTCGTCTGCGAAGGCTTAAACAATCAGGGTCTATTCGTGATTATGTTAAGGACTTTACTAACTTAGTACTTGAGATCCCTGATTTATCCGACAAAGACGCACTCTTCAATTTTATGGATGGGCTCCAACAATGGGCCAAGACCGAGCTAAGGCGACGTGGGGTGCAAGACCTTGCCACTGCCATAGCTGTGGCCGAAAGCTTGATTGACTATACAAGCCAAAAGGAGTCCACCAACAAGCCGAAGGACAAGAAGAGTGGTCAAGCCAAAGGTGGGGGAGACAAGGGCCAACGCAAATATGAGCACTGTCAAGATAACACCTCAAGGGGCAAGGACAAGGGCAAGCAAAAGGACGGCAAGAGTTCAAGTAAGTCCAACAACAACAAATGCTTCCTTTGTGATGGTCCCCACTGGGCTAGGGATTGCCCACAGAAAAGAGCCTTAAATTCACTCCTTCCAAGTCATTAAGACGGGACAGAGGCCGATGGTGGCAACAATGGTGCACACATTGGATCCTTGCAGCTACTCAATGTGATCCAATCTGCTCCCAAAACCCAAGCCAAAGGGCTACTCTTTGTGGACGTGTCCATTGGAGGAAAACCAACGGTAGCCATGCTTGACACAGGTGCGACCCACAACTTTATCTCAATCGAAGAAGCCCAAAGGTTAGGACTTAAGGTGACTGGTGGAGGGGGCTCCATCAAGGCAGTTAATTCAGCTGCTCGACCCATTCACGGCATAGCCCGAGGAGTTAAGACCAGCGTGGGAGCTTGGTCCGGACATATGGACTTCTCCGTCGTTCCAATGGATGACTTTAGGGTTGTCCTGGGATTGGAATTCTTGGATCAAGTCAAGGCATTCCCAGTACCATTTGCCAACAACATGTGCATCATGGACGACGATAAGGCTTGTGTGGTACCAACAACAAGGACCAACAAGCAAGACATAAAGGTGCTCTTGGCAATGCAATTTAAGAAGGGGGGATGAGGAAAGCTATTTGGCTATTCTCAAGAAGTATGACGATGAAGAACAAGGGCCACTAGAAGTCGAGCCAGAGGAGGTAGCAGCTGTCCTCGAGGAGTTCAAGGACGTTGCACCAGCAGAGATACCCAAGAAGCTACCACCAAGGAGGGAGGTAGACCATCATATCGAGCTGGAACCAGGGACAAAGCCACCAGCCATGGGTGCATATCGCATGGCACCATCAGAATTGGCGGAACTAAGAAGGCAACTCAAGGAGTTACTTGATGCAGGGTTCATCAGGCCTTCCAAAGCCCCGTTCGGCGCACCAATCCTGTTCCAGAAGAAGAAGGATGGTTCCTTGCGCATGTGCATCGACTACAGGGCTCTCAACAAGATCACTATAAAGAACAAATACCCCATTCCTCTGATTGCTGACTTGTTTGATCAACTAGGTCATGCCCGTTACTTCTCAAAGTTAGACCTTCGCTCGGGGTATTACCAAGTTCGCATAGCCGAAGGAGACGAACCAAAGACCACATGTGTTACAAGGTACGGGTCCTACGAATTCTTGGTTATGCCATTTGGACTAACCAATGCACCTGCTACATTCTATACTTTGATGAATAAGTTGTTCCACCCGTATCTCGATCAATTCGTGGTCGTCTATTTGGACGACATAGTGGTGTATAGCAAGACCTTAGAAGAGCACGTGCAGCACTTAAGAGAGGTGTTTAAGGTGCTACGAGACAACGAACCATACATCAAGAGGGAGAAGTGTTCCTTTGCCAAGCTACAGGGAGTACTTTATCAAATGGAAGGGACTGCCTGACACCGAGGCTAGTTGGGAAACTGAGGAGGCACTTTGACAGTTCAAAGGCAGGATCCAACAATACCATGAGGACGCGACGAGGGCGTCGCAAGCATAGTTGGGGGAGAATGTCACATCCCACTAAGCCACGAAGAGGCCACTCACTTGTCTTGGGCGTTTTTGGGAGAAATCATAGCCCAAAGAAGATTCTAGGAGGGACCAGAGTGATTTACATTGTTCCACAGCATTCCAGGAGGTTCCACCACAGTCTAGAAGCATCCTGAAGAACCTAGGAGGTCCTGGAAGACTCAAGACTACTCTAGAACTCTCTAGAATACTCTATACTTGTAAATATCATCCACACTTTGCTAGAACATTCTAGATAGGAAATAGTAGCCGTTGGATCAATGTAATCTTGACCGTCCATTAGTTGGGAGGATGCCTATAAATAGGATCATCCCATTCATTTGTAAACCATCCAAGGAAATCAAGAATCAAAGCCTTTCAAAGTTCTCCTTGTTCTCTCTTGTGTTCCCTTGTGTTCAAGGCAAGAGCGTGAGTGAGTTAGGCTGACTTAGCATCAAGACTTTACTAAGGCCGCACGAGTAGCTTAGAGAAAGTAAGCTCGTGACATAAGGATAGGAAGGTTTTCGAGTGACCTTTTGCACTCTCCGGCCTAAGCCACTAATTTCTTGGTCACACTGACCATGCCCTAGTCCAACCCCCCCCTCCTCTTTTTTATTCACATTCTCTCACCGATTTTTTTCTTTTCTCACTGCTAACTAACTAACCATCCTTTACTCACTCTATTCCCCCGAGCCTTCCACAATTCTTGGAGATCATACCCCTAACGTGATCTCATCCTCTCTGGCAGCTAATGGACCAGCTCATCGACCGTTCCCTCATTGACAGCACACCTGAAACAATCCACCTCAGCAACCAACTTACTCTCTTTCATAGTCAGCCCCTGCATTCCAACCTCCATCCCTGAATTCTTCTTTTGCCTCCTCCTGGCATACGTACGAATAGGAGGTCTAGTAATCCCATCAGCTCCACATACTCAACAGAGCAAAGCACATAATTGCAGGGTGCCAAGCTAACAAGGGGCAGGATATAAACAAAAAGCGGGAAAGATGTTATAAATCGATACTCGACAAGACAAATCCAGCAGGTTGACACTCTTTCTCGTTCAAGTTCAGCAAAAATATATAATATATGAATACGGAGAAATAAAAAAGTGAAAACAAAAACTAAAATGAGAACCAAAAATTAATATTATAGCCATAATAAACTGCACGCGTACCACACTTTTTGCAATGGAAGAAATTCTCACGACCACCTACTCTGTTTCCACGATTGCCACAACAACACAGAAGTCACTAATTTGCAACAAAACTGGTCATAAATAACCAGGCGAAAGTTCCTGAAACATGGCTGACTAACCTGCAGATTCCACAATCATCACAATGAAATTGCCCCTTCTCACTCTGCATAGAATTTAAACACAACTTAGCATGGACAAAAAATTATATGTACATATACATGTATATATCACAGACTAAGTTTTAATCTCAATCTACAAAATCCCTAGCTCAAAGATCAAACAAGACAAAAGCAACAAACTTTAAGTAATTATTTGAACCAAGTCCAATCCATTGGGGAGCTAAAATTGGGTTTGTTGGATTACATCATCATCAAAGAATTTGCATATGTCACAGAAATATTCCCCCATGTTGACGCCACAGTTAGTACAAACTTTAGCAACCTGAAACCAAAACAAGGAAAAGCAAGTTAATTTCCTTTTTTTGGCCACCTTATGTGAAACAATTACAAAGGCAAAATGAATACATACCGGTTGTTCTGTGTCACAAATTGAACAAACAACCTGAAAAGGCATTATTAGAGTAAAAAGGGGACTCCAAAGTTATTCATTGAGACAAATTGACAAACAATACAAGTGGAAATGAAAGTGATGAAGAGAGAAGAGAATTGAAAAAAAAAAAAAAAAACCATACTTGCTTAACATCGAACCGATCGAGCACATGCCGGTCAAAGGCTTTCTTCAACATGCTCTAAATAGATCAAATACAGAGATATTAGCACAACCCCAGATCATCAAAATGAAAAAAAGTAAATATATAGATGTAGATATGTATATGGATATAAACACCGCGGCTTCGTTATGACAATGGCGACAAGGATAAATCTCGTTGCAACATGGAGCTCTAATCCTGCATCTCCTTCTATAATGTTGGCATCTAACAAAACAAAACACAAAAATCCCAGAAAAAAAATCATTTTTTTTTCGTTTTGCTATAACAAATCAGATCAACTTAAAGGGGAAAAAAAGGTTGGAGCTTTAGTTTTACCCGTAGCCCATCTTCCCAAAGTCAAGACGTTCATTAGCTAAGCCTTCCGTGACAGCTGGAAGGAGATCATTAGCTAAGCCTTCCATGAGAGTTGGAAATGAGAGAGAGATGTAGAGAGAGAAGGATTTGTAGAAGAGGAAGGCAAAGGAAATTCTTTCGTGATTTGGCAAGGATGGGGGAATGGGGTTATAGTTGTGTTTCTCTTGTCTCGATCCCCCAAAGAGAGAGAGAAGAGGAGAGAGAGAGACATCAAGCCTAAGATTGCCATTTTATATCAGGCACTGTTATATATCTTGATTGGGTTATGGCCCAACCCTTTTAATGGGATAGGTCTCATTTGGTGGGTTTTATTGTAAGACCCATTGGATGAGGTCCACCTCACTGAAAGGGTCGAACCACAACCTAATGAAAAAAAAAGTTATTTTTTTATATCGCCCTCATTCTTATAATAATTACTTTTTTAATGCATTATAATAATAGAGCATTGCCTCATCATACATAACACGCCCACTTGACCATGTTAGAGAGAAAACGAGAGGAGAAATGAAGGATAAGGTATGGCAGTGGGGGTTGGTGGCTTTGAGTGAAAGCGATAGACGCCGTGATAGTAGCGAATTGGATCTCAGAAGAACATTGCACAAGCCCACTATCACAAGCAATCAATCCTCTTTTTATATCTTCTTTTGTGGTTCATTGTTAGAACTCTCCAATTTTCCATGAATGGACAATGGACATGAATGAAATGGAAGAAACACCTGACAGTTCTTCTCTTTTGAGAAAAAAAGAATGGGAAAACCAAGGACAATTCCATTCGAAATTAGCGATGGTCATTCTTGTTTTTACTATATCCTAAAACCTCAAAATTGAAAAAGATATATATATTTTTCGGTCTTTAAGTTCATAAAAAAATAATTTGATCCAATTTTAACAGTTTTAAAACACACATTTCCATAGAAGAAATTGCCTAGAGGTTAGAAATGAGACAAATATAAATAAGGGTTTCATTTCATATTAATTTAGTAGGCCTTAAAGCTAGTATTATTTAAAACACTTTTTAACATAACATCATATTATAATTATTTCACAACAATACATGTATAAATTTAATAAAATATAATCAAAATTTAACGAATGACAATTGTTACGTAAATATATTTCTTTTTTGTAAAAAAAAAATCTTATCACTTCTTTTTAACTATGAATAGATCAATTTTTTCTGCTTTTTAAATCGACGAATCAATAAGAATTACCAAATTAACTAGTCCCTAGTATTGGTTACAAGAAACACAAGTTTATGAGTGTTTGGAAGGTGAGAAACCAAGGAATTATGGGCTTGGTGATGGTTGCTCATTGTTAGTGAATTAGGTGTCTCCTAATTCCAAGAACTGCAAGAACGAATAATTGCAGAAAAGAAGAATAGAGAGACTCCAAATTTTTATACAAGTTCGTTCAAATTTGAGACTAGTCTTGTTTCTGCCCGCTGCAGATTCCACTATGATGAAGGAGATTACAGATTACAAGAGAAGTTTCTCACACACTCTCAATTTGTGTTTACTAAAACTCTCTTATATTTAGCACCCTATGGGAATTTTTTCTCTCAACAATGGAGCTCTCACACAAGTCACACACACAACCCTAGCCACCTTATGTCTATTTATACACCAAATAAGAGAAAAAAATAGCAACTAATAAGAAACCCTAACAATTTCCCATTTTTGGGGCGTTTGAATTTGACTCTAACTCAAAATTTTGCTAGAAACTAGACTTCGGATGCCACAGCCCTCATTTTAGGCGCCGTGACGCTGGTTGCTCCTCGGGCGGGCGCCGCGACCCTCTTTTTGGGCGCTACGATGCCGAGCCACTGTCTTCCTGCCCTCTCTTTTTTTTTCTTCTCATTGCTTTGCTAGGATTGATTCGGCTCCATTATTCAACAATCTCCCACTTGGAGACTAATCAATCACCATGTCTCAAACTGCAACGGTGACAACTTCTCATGCCTTATGGAGAAGTCCAACTGAAGTTGCGCACAACTTCAGTTTCTCAATCGGAACCGTCTTAGTGAACATATTGCTGGATTCTTTTACCACCAGCCATGCCTTATACCGTTTGCTGCCATCACTTTCATCTTTAATTTGGTATACCCACTTGTTGTGCAAGGCCTTTTTGCCCTATGGTAACTCTGCCAGTTGCCATGTTTGATTGGACATTAGGGAATCCATCTCATCCCTCATGGCTAACTTCCACTTGACCAAATCTCCAACCTCCACGGCTTCATCATAGCTCTCTGGCTCACCTTTGTCGGTCAACAAAATGTAATACAGAGAAGGGAAGTATCTCTGCGACGGCCTGATAGTCCTGCTAGACCTCCTGATTAGTGTGGCAGGAGTACTCTGGTTTCCTTCTAGATCTATGTTTTTTTGGTCTTCTACCTCTGGATTTTACACCCTCACTTTAGGAAGATCCTTCAATAAAATCACCTCAGACTTCTTGTCTTCAGAACTTGAACCCCTTGAGTCAGTGCTATCTCTGTCCTTATATAAAACACCTTCATTGAAGATCACGTACTTGCTCTTGATAATTTTCCTATTTTGGTCATCCCAAAAATGATAACCAAACTCAAGTCCACCATAGCTAACCAGAAAACACTTATTTGACTTGGCATCAAGTTTACTTCTAGCAACAGGATCAATATGAATATAGAAAACACAACCAAATACTCTCAAGTAAGAGAGATCAACCTTTTTACGGCTCCATACTTCTTTCGGTAACTTGAACTTCAACAGTGTGGATGGACTTCTGTTGATCAGATGAGCTGCTGTATTAATTCCGTCAGCCCAAAACGACTTTGGCAGCCCCGCATGCAACCTCATGCTTCTAGCACGTTTGTTTAAAGTCCTGTTCATCATTTCAGTTACCCTGTTCTGTTGTGGTTTCCCTGGAATGGTTTTATTCATCTTTATTCCATTTTCATCACAGTACCGCTTAAAGTATTGATCTAAGTACTCTCTCCCATTGTCAGACTGCAAGCACTTTACCTTCAAATCTGTCTCGTTCTCCACCATGGCTTCCATCTCTTGAACGCATCAAAGACATCAGATTTGTTTTTCAAAAAGTAAACCTATACCTTTCTGCTTGAGTCATCAATGAATGTCACATAATAGTTAGCGCCACCAAGGGAAGTCACCGATGCAGGCCCCCACACATCAGTGTGAACTAGCTCCAATTTCCTAGACTTGGGCTCTCTACCTATTGTTGAGAAGCAAACTCTCTTCTGTTTACCAAAGATGCAGGTTTCACACAAACTGTAATCAACAATTTTTAATCCTGACAGTTTTCCTTTACAGTGAAGCACCTTCATTCTCTTCTCACTCATGTGATCGAACCTATAGTGCCATAGCTCAGTATTAGCAGCAGAATCAACAACTGTTATGGTATCTCTACAACTAGAGTTCATGTAGAGAGTTTCAGCCTTATGTCCTCGAGCAACAACCATATCTCATTTAGTGACTTTTCAACCTCCACAATTGAAGGTCACTTTATATCCTTCGTCATCTAGTTGCCCCATCGAAATCAAGTTGCGCATTAGTTTGGGAACATGTCTCACCTTATGAATCTTCCACACAGATCCATTAGGCATTTTCAAGCCGACATCTCTAATGCCAACAATATCTAAAGGTTCTCCGTCAGCAAGATAAACCTTACCATGATTTCTAGCAACATAATTCTCCAAGACATGACGTGTGTAGTGGTGTGGAATGATGCTCTTGAATCTATCATCCACAAATCAAAAGAATTGTTAACAGACAAGATTAAGGCATCCTATGCCTCTTCTATGGTGGCGTTAGCGGCGCCATTGTTATTGTCTTCATTCTTCCTTGAAGCCCTGCAGTTCTTTTTCAAGTAGCCGATTCTCTCACAATTACAACACTCCAGAATCCTATCATTCTTCGACTTGCTTCTCCCATTCCTCGACTTACCTCTCTTGTCATTATCCCTGTTGGAATGCCTCTCAAGTTTCCTACCCCTATTATCAACATTAAGGGCTGAGTTCGACGTTGAGGCTTCACCTGAATCCTTCCTGTGAACTTCTTCGACCAGAATTGAGTTTCTGACATAAACAAACTTCAATTTTGCATTCTCAATCGAATTTGTAATGGCCACCCTCATGGGTTCCCAACTATTCAGTAACGAGGCCAAGAGGATTAGGACATTGATCTCATTATCAAATTTAATCTCTATCGAGACCAATTGGTTCAGGACGGTGTTGAAACTATTTAGATGCTCTACCACCGAGGCACCTTCAGGCATTCTTAAATTAAATAGCTTTTTCATGAGATGTACCTTGTTATTGGCTGAGGGCTTCTCATACATCCCTGACAGAGCTTTCATCATCCCTGCTGTAGTATTCTCCTTCGCAACGTTGTGGGCCATGTTCTTTGACAGGGTTAAACGGATCACACCCAGCACCTGTCTGTCAAGGAGAGTCCACTCCTCATCCTTCATGCCTTTGGGCTTATTATCCAAGGGCAAGTGCAGTTTTCTGCTGTAAAGGTAGTCTTCTACTTACATCCTCCAATAGGAAAAATCCGAACCATCAAATTTGGTGATACCGGCTGCCAAACCTTCTTCTCCTATCATCGTTCTTGATCAAAACCTCCGCGCTAAAACCAGTTGTTGATGAATTAGGCGTCTCCTAATTCCAAGGACTGCAAGAATGAATAATTACAGAAAAGAAATTAAAGAAAATAAGAAAAGAGAGACACCAAATTTTTATACAAGTTCATCCATATTCGAGACTATGTCTTGTTTCTGCCTGCTGCAGATTCTACTATGATGAAGCAGATTACAGATTACAAGAGAAGTTTCTCACACACTCTCAAATTGTGTTTACCAAAACTTTTTTATATCTAGCACCCTGTGGGATTTTTTTCTCTCAATAATGGAGCTCTTGTCACACACAACCCTGGCCATCTTATGTCTATTTATACACCAAAGAAGAGAAAAAAATAGCAACTAATAAGAAACCCTAGCAATTTTTCGTTTTTGGGGTGCTTGAATTTGACTATAACTCAAAATTTCCCTAGAAACCAAACTCCGGGCGCCGCGGCCCTCATTTTGGGAGCAGCGGCGTTGGTTGCTCCTCGGGCGGGCACCGCGACCCTCCTTTTGGGAGCAGCGGCGTTGGTTGCTCCTCGGGCGGGCACCACGGCCCTCCTTTTGGGCGCCGCGGCACTGTGGCCCTCCTTTTGGGCGCCGGCGCGCCACGGCGCCGAGCCACTGCCTTCCTGCCCTCTCTTTTGTTTCTTCTCCTTGCTTTGCTAGGATTGATTCGGCTCCATTATTCAACACTCATAACGGGAGTTTAATGGGTGAACTACTCTAACAGAAATCAGCTAAATTCTCACCATCTTCTACACCTTAAACTTGGGTACGTAACAATAATTACACTATATTCTATCACAAAAATAATAATTGTATAGAATGTTTGAGAAGTGTGGTTAAAACTGAAACTTTTAAATTGAAAAGTATAGTATATAAGAGTTTTACACTGTATGAATCAAAAGTTTTAGTTTTAACTGATTTTGCTAAAACCTTATAATATATTTTCTTTTAGTTCTTCCTTTACCTTCAAACCCACCTTGTGTTTTGCTTTGTTAGGCTTTTCAAAAAGGGAATCGATGAAATTGACATATAAATTCTCTGTTCTGAAAAAATAAAAATAAAAACCAGTAACTAGAATGCCAAGTTGATACAAAAGATGACATCATTGGATGAGAAGTATACGAGGCACAGTCCCCTGTATATGCGTATAATATAATATTCTATGTTATAAAACTCTTCAACTAGCTAGCTTCTAGCGGTTTGTGCATTGAATTTCATTAGCTTTATTATATATTAACTTTACAAAAATTTATACACAGAGCAGAAAAAAACCCTCTTCAGATTGAGATGAATATAATTTTAACATAACTGTTGTATCTATAGGTTCTTGCTTGTCTTATCCAAAGATGTTAGCTTTTTACTCGTCTATTTGTTCTTGTAATTCCTTTTTACTAATTTTACAATTTTTGGTCGGTCAGACGTTGTTGCCCACCTCACCATATATATGTGTGTGTACATATAATTGAAATGCTAAGGGCTATATCAAATTTCGAACCAAATCTGTGACAATTAACTATCTATGAGAACATAATTAGTAAATGATTAATGTCTAAATTCATTATGCATATTTGATATCCTAAATGATGTCTAACTAATCATATCATGATACGTCATTCAAAAAGTTTAAAATAGTGTTTAATTAACTTTTATATGTTTTTCATTAAATGACGTGAATGGAATACACAAAACTAAACAGACGATTTGATAAGTGTATTGTTATCTCATTTAAGGTATTGATAAATTTGATGAGCGAAAGTAAAAAAATTATATTAGATATTACCAAGAGCTTCTGACGTACCATTAAGGATCATATTCTTTACAATTTCTGCGTTGATTTATCGTAAATGTAATATTCATATCACTTATGTAATATCTTATATGTTTCATACACAAGAATATTTGAGCTTTCACACACACACACACATATATATATATAATATTTTGGGCTTTAAATTCCTCATTGTGCTTTAATTGTAAGAGCCAAGGTGTACAATAAAATCAAGAACGGTCATAAAGTCTGCATGTGACCTTTCTTTAACGTGTTCAATGTTCATGCATGTCTATATTTATATTAATTAATAGGTCACTGAATCTAAGACAGATCTCACTTTAAATGCCATTATTAATTGCAGATAATGTTCATAAAACAAGCCCTTAAATAGCCTATATATACTATTGACTAAAAATACACAAACCTCAAACAAACAAACAAAGACTCCTTTTATTAGGTAATACAGAACAACTAATCAACAATATCCATTAAAAAACAGACGTCTTCAACTTAATTACAACAACAATAAAAGAAATTAAGAGAAGAAATTAAGTTCCATAACTATTAAAAAAAGAACTTTCTTCATCAATATTGTCAAAATGGGTTGCAACGAATCGAAGCACAACGCGGTGGCCACCGCGAACACCGTCCTCCGGCGGAAGCAATCCGACAAGAGCACCAAGGACATAGAGACCGTTAAAGAAAATCCGACGGCTGAGATCACAAGCACGGTTGATCATGATCGTGATCATCACCACGCAAAGGACGTGGTCGGCCATGAAAACGGCGTCGCTTCGACTGTAATAGCGGAGAAAAATCTCGACCATAAAAAGGAGTCAGAAAAAGAAGATCAACAATTGGTTGATCAAGGAGATAATCATGATCATTGCGTTCAGAGGCTGATAGGCCGAGAGTCACCGAATCATTTCTTCTCTTCGAGAAAGGACGAGGAAATAGGGAGTAGAATTGATGGGATTATTTCCGAAGGACGGTCTGGGAAATCTGAATACAATACTCCTCGCCTAAAGGACGACGATGATGATCATCATGATCAAGATGTGAAAGCTGATGATCGGAATAATGTCGTTAAAGTTGATGATGATAATCATGATCATATGGAGGCAGATCATGTACAGAATATTGATCAGAAGAAGGAATTGGCTGATGATGAAAATCAAGATCAATCAAGGGCAGCAGAAGAAAACGGTTAGTGATCATGATTATATATTAATCTCGAGCTATATATATATATATATATAATTTTTTTCGGGACATGCATTACGTGACATTGTAAACAGGAAAAATAAATAAATAAATAAATAAATGTGGTCCTACGCTTATATATAACCTTCGGAAATATGAATGTTTTCTGTGGGTTTTATAGTATTACTAGTGGCTTTATTAATACAAAAGCTATGTATTTTATACGACAGACAATGAAAAGTTTAACATGCTTTAAGGGATCATAGCTCAAACAACAAAATAGTGATTCAAACTAATTTTATTATAATATTTTTTCTAATAATATTTAAATTTCAAACTAACTTGGGTTGAAATTTGAATTACCTGTTAGATTTTTGCTAAGTGTAATTACAATATGAAGTTGAGATGTTACACAACATTATCAAACAGCATGCCGAATCAGGCCCATTATGATGACAATTTTGTAAACTTTTAAATGTTTTTTTTTTTTTTGTATATTTATTGTTATGGAATTTTTTTGATAGACTATTGTTATGGAATTTAATATGAACTTAACATACTGGTTGGAAGCACGTGCGTATTCTGTTTATTAAATTTTCTTTTTAATGCGATGTCAAATGATAACCAAAGAAGTCTCTTGCAAAATAATATTATAATATATAATAATAATGCAAATAAAAAAGACAGAGGAAGACAAAGGCGAGGAACCTAAAAAAAAAAACTCATTGACACCCATCAAAGAGCGTGCTAATTATGGTTTTATTTGCAAACTTAGTTGGAACTAATAAGTTCTAACTGTTACAATATAAAGCACTTACATATCACGGTGTAAAGCAAAACTTTGTTACAACGTAAACCTCTTATATGTTATAAAGTTTTGGTTCCACCTATGTTATCAAACATGTGTTATAACTGTACATTATAAATAAAACGTTCTTTGTAATGTAATATTAATATTAACCTAATAAAATATAAAATATGATAGATAGTAGATAGATAAAAAAAAAAAGTAAATAAAAAAAGTATTTGATGGAAAAATGAGGGAAAATTTACAAAGAAAGAAAAAGAACAGTGAATAAATAAAAACACATATGAATAGGAAAGTGACTGTGTATGTGAAAGTAACACTTGGCATGCGTTCTCACTTTTATATAGGTAATAATAATATATGATAAATAATAGATTAAACTCATGATATCCTACTGGATTAGTGATGCCGAGTATGGGAAATCGAACAAAGATCCTACATCAGAGTCTTATATTTTTAGCACTCTGTTTAGCTGTTAGGAGATGAAGTAACAATAATTTTATATTTTAGCATATGTTATGAACTTTTGTCTGATGCAAATTAAATGAATAATTTATAATCTCTCTAATTATTTTTTATTTAAAAATATATTTACATATATATATATATATCGATACAATCATTTTATTTGGTTTACACACAATACTACTCGCATAAAAGTTGGTATCAATTTGTATGTATAAATGCAAGTGCAGATAAATCGAGAAATTTAGAGGAAAATGCAGTGCTAAACGAAGAACCGCCGGTAAGTACCACGGCAGAATCAGAGATTTCCAGTACTGTTGAAAAAGAGAAGAGCACAGCTTCAACTACTGAGGAGGTATGATTTTAAAAGCTCACAAACTTTCCTTAAAACTTTGAATAATTTTGTAAATTGTATAGGTTTTTATTCATGCAGGAACAACACGTGGTTGATTCACCAACGGAGGAGTCGAAGACAATGTGAAGAACACTACATAGAACGAGGAATGACAATTAAAGGGCTTTTGTATTTGTAATGTAGTATTTTGATGTTGTTGTATGTTTATCACAGGATTGAGGTAAATGTAACTAATACAATGTGTTATGTTGAAAATGCTTGTTAAATCAAAATGACGTATCTTATAAATAAATAATCATACCAATATATTATTCATTGTATAAAGTTTTTTTCAATCTATGACTGGCAGATGTATTTGTTCTTAGTTCTTACAAATTCAAGAGCAATAGTAGCATCCAACATTCATTAGTCCAAACCTTCCATCTTGTTCAAATTCTATAGATTAATCCATAGAAGTTATGACCTTGAGCTTTCTTATGCATTCGTGGCTGAGTTTAACATGAATTGAAGCTTGGATTGATATTCCAACATGCATATATTAGAATTAGAAAGGGGCTCCTTAATCATGTACTTCATCAAAAACATTTCAACGACAAATTGTATCTTACTTGTAACATTTAATAAGTTCTCACAATCATAACAATTATTTACAGTTTCTGTGTGGGAACAAAGAACCAAATCTATCATCCAAGTCAGGTTGCAAAGACATACATATATGCAAATAATTATATACACAGAATCCTTCCAGCCCTATTCCATTACAACAACACTCATAAGCCACATGACAGAACATGCCACGCCATTAATTCCACGACTGATGGACCTCTGACCAATCTCGGTTCGCAAGACCAACCAGCGGTTAAACATTAATGGCGGAAGCCCCCAGCATCCGACCGCATATTCAATTTGATAATAGGAGTTGCAGGATCTCTAAAGAGGACAAAATTTCCATCAACATCTGTTTTGCCATATTGTAGCAGAGGACGTTCCATCACAATTCTGCAGGATCGCCACTCCCTGCACATTAATTCCACGCCGAAATATATCAAATGGTCTGCTATGCTGTTTCCGGTCACCGACCTGCACAATTCCAAGAATTTGGAATACCTTTTCAGACGACATTGTTCTTATAAACTTCTAGCTCTAATCTTATATTTCCTCTAGCAGTTCCAAATTTCTAAACATATTCAGTAAGTGAAGGAAAATCACAGAACTAAAGCATTCACTACAGGGAAGAGGGAATAGATGAAAACATGTCACATCAGGGATTGCACATTTTCTCAAAGAAAATTACAGAAATAAAATATTTAACACTTACCTGCTACAGGTTGGGTCTTCCCCCGTTTTATCACAGACTTTCTCAACATCATAAACAAGACTTTGCAATCCAAGGCTGTAAAGCCACACCTAAAAGAAAATAAAAGGCAAAATAAATACATCAGCAAAAAAAAGGCCCTAGAAAAGAAGAATTGTCCGCATTGTGACGGCAGTAATCATTTCCAGTAATGGTTACAAAAAAGTGTGCTGCCTCTATTTGTTAAAAGATAGCTAAAAGCTAAAAACTCCACAAACAAGTGCTAATAAACCAACTAGCCAACATGCCCTACTAAATACATGAATAATTCACTTCTTCAGATAAACCATTACCTCAGTTGGAAAATGGTGATACGTTTTTTGAGGGAAAAAGTAATAATATGGAGGCAAATGAGGCACAATATCATGTCCATGTGTGACTCGTATTGTGTTTGGTAAAAGTTTGCCG
The DNA here is from genome assembly GCA_025403435.1 of Artocarpus heterophyllus. NCBI lineage: Eukaryota > Viridiplantae > Streptophyta > Magnoliopsida > Rosales > Moraceae > Artocarpus > Artocarpus heterophyllus. The sequence continues at coordinate 4,107,506 of CM046342.1, forward strand.
TAATATGTTGCAAAAGCTGCATTACCAATGCGAGGCTGTCCGAATGTTATAACCTGCACATTCTGGGCTTTGTGATTGACCTGATAACAAACAAACATTCTTTCATCAACATTGCTCGTTTAAATAAAATGCACATCCAGAATGTAATAACCATAAAAAGTAACAGTGAGACAAGAGAAATATTGCAAAAATAACTAACTCAAAGACAACGGAAATAGTGCAAAAACCAAGTTTTGTCTAGAAAATACTACATTCTGTTGTGAGTGCTAAGAAGAAAGAACTAAACAAATCATACAGGCCATATGACAGGCATAATAAAGCTTTGGTAGTTGTTAAAACGATGATTTATCATAGTACTAAGACAAGTTATCATACTACTAAATCAAGTCCACAAAAGGCAGCCATTGCCCCTCCCATTGAATGTCCTGTCACAATGATGTCAATATCTCCATAATACTCCCTGGCTCTTTTAACAGCATTTAGGATTCCCGAGTGCATCGTTGTGTTGTGGTAAGCATAATAAAATCCATGGTGCACCTAACAATGAGAACACAAATCAATTCATTTTATGTCCAGGAAAAACTAAATAAAAAATGAGAAACTCTTCTACAACGGTCACCATTGCGTCATCCATGCCAGGGTAGTTTATATCAAGCTGTTTCCAATACAAGTCTTCAATCCAATTCTGTATGCTGTAACGTGCAGTCATTCCACAAATCCAAAACAAATTAAGAAGAGCTATCTGAGAGACCGAAACAGACAGGCATTGTTAACTGATTTTGATCTTATATATTTTTAACCTAAATCTTGACGGGAAAAGAAACTGGCCAGATGTTCACTAGAGTAGAGACGAAAAATCAATAAAAGTTGAGCCACCATAATATTTAAAAAAAAAAGAAAAAAAAAACAAATAGAAGTCCACCAACACAAGATACCAAATTTCTAACCTACCATCCCTAATATTCTATCTAACCCACATTTTCTGGGGAAGAAAAAAAGACACCTCCATTAAGCAGCTGACTAGTGCAATTGATCAGTAAGCCTCCCTTCAAGCTATAAACTAGCCTAGAACCCTAGCTTTTCAGCTTGAACAACTACAACATTGTACCTGTGCTCTTGAGTTCCTCTAAACGAAATTATAATGGCATTTAGATCTTGAGCCACTCCAACGAATGCCTAAAGAAGATGGTCATAAATACATCGGAACAGAAAGCATAATACTGTAAGTACGTGTATAATCAGAAAACTGAAAGTAAATAGCACTAAAACGGTTCATTCATTAATAATGCACCTGTAAGCAGTTTTGGACGTCGACAACCAGCTCAATCATTTGAAATCCCTGTTGCCAAATAACACATGTCAAGACACCCTCTTCTAGCTGAGGACTACAATATGTAATCCAAGGGTTAATCTTTCGAATCCTTGACATTAAATAATGATACAATCGAAGTACCTCAGTTACCCCTCCACATTTTGAGCAAGTCCAAGTAAAAAGTCCTGTCAGATCAGATATGTACACCTGCACGAGCAAAATCATTTTCTCAGCGTTAATGACCATTCTAAACTATACTAAATAGGGTGTTTGAAAACCTTGGTTTAAACTCATGAGTTCAAACCAAAATGAGTAGCATTTGAGAGCTTTACATTGTAGCATACTTTTACTTCACATGGTAGCATGTGAGAGCTTTTTACACTGTTTGAGTCTCAAACCAAGTTTGCCACACCCTATAAAATGCTTGACATCTAAATATTGACCAGAACAAGTTTTTGGGTTAAGCTAACAATACAAACCAACATTATTCATCGATTTATATCAACGTGTTGCAATAAATACCAATAGAGTTGAACTTGACTATTCTAAACTAACATGAAGGAAATGAACTGAAGCAATTGTGTTAGCTATTAAAGTAGAAACACGCAAAAAAAGGTCCCCAAGTTGCTGCCTTTAACCATGTCAAACGTATAATAACTACGTTAAAAAGTGAATGATTGGAGGATACAATTGGACATTAACTATGCAAGCCAAATTCTCCTCAATGGGTCCATAAAAAAAAAGAAAAAAGAAAAAACCCTACCGCAGCAGCATAATGCACTATTATAGTGGTAAGTGTATGATTGTAGATGGGATTGGGAGTACACTTTTTATGCTTGGATTTGAACTTCAGTTCTGTGATGAAAAAGCAAAATTATCAGTTACAAACTTATACGCATAAAAAAAAATAAAAAATCTTTTTGGCCTAGAACAAAACAAAACGAATCAAAATCACCAATCAAAATCTAAAGAGCTTCACATACATGTAACTAAAGAAAAAAAAAAAAAAAAAACAAAATTTAGGCAGAAATTTTACCTCTTCCGTCGGAACAAAGAAACAGACACATAATAATGGCCAATATTAGCCATCTATTTCTTTCCATTCTCTGTACCAAACCTCCAATCCCAAAAAATATATATATTATTTATCATTATCGCGCAAAAAAAAAGGAAAAAAAAACTGTTAACGGAGATTTATACAGAAAAATCAGAATTATAAAACAATGGTGAGAAAAAAAATGGATCAAAAATTCGTCGGAATTGATGATAATACCAGAATGACTCAAATTGATCGGAAAATTCGAAATAGAATGGAAAACCTTTTCTTATTCTTCTTCGCTGAAAACCCTCGTTTTGATCGCAAACAGTTTGAAGACTCTATCTTGACCAGAGTGCTGCTTTGATGGATAATAAAAGAAGATGACAAAATAACTAATAGTACGGTCAATAAAGGAAAACTCTGTTTAACAAATTAAAATAAGTGATTTTATTTTTTTGATTGACGATACTGCTATTTACTTATACTCTGTTTAACAAATCTTGATGCCATTTTACTTATACTTAGCTGTTAGCGCTTGATTTAAGGGTGTTTGATATGTTAATTATAATTATTTGTTAAAATTATAATTTTAATATACATTAATTTTAATTAAAAAATTATTTGAAATCAATTTTTTCAAACAAAATATTTGTTGTCGTTGCGGGTGTTTATGGAACTGTGTTACTTTTTTTTTAATTTTAAAAAGGACTCACTTTGGCTTGGGTGGGGTCCGCTCTTGGAACTGCCTTTCATTTGACAACGCTATTTCTTTTCCTATTGTCTGTATTTTTACAATTTTTTTTCCGGTCCTAAAATTATTATTAAAAAGAAATGGCAAATAGCAAATATGAAGACAATAAGAGTCTGTTTGGTTCGAGTATTTGAATAGAAATATTTGAATGAAGATTTAAATTTTTGTGAGATAAAATACTGTAGCAAAATGATTCGAACCACGAAACAAACGAGCCCTAAGTCACAAGTTCACTTATTTTGGTTAAGATATTCTCGAGTTCCTTCCTTTAGCTCACCTGTTCCAAACTTTCAATACTAACAATTAGTTGCAGTGTAAAATAATCAACAGTTGTAATATTTTAAATAAAAATAAAAATAATTTATATTATTAATTTGAACTACTTATTTTGATTTTTTTAAGAAAATAAATAACTTAATTTTTTTTAGGAATAATAGAACTTAATTATACGATATAAATTATTTTATTAACATAATTTTTTTACCTCAAAATCCTTTCAAAAAAATTTATAGAGCGTTTGCAATAGTAGTTTAAACCAATGATTTGAATTACGAATAGTGTAAAACTTTCATATGCTATAATAAAAAGTTAAAATGTAAATATCTCACGTGTAACAATTCTTAACCCCAAACTGATAGTTTAAACTACTCTTTCAAACACCTATTCGTGCTAAAATAATGATGTTAGAGAGTGTTTGGAAACATAATTGGAACCAAACACTGTAGTATGTGGAAGCTTTATACTATAGTAAAATTTTGCTTTATACTGTAGTATAATGAAAGCTTTACACTATAGCTAAGTTACCAAATAAAGCCCTAATTTTTAGATGGAATTAGGAAAATAAACCACACTTATAATTGAATAAAAATTAATAACCCAAGTTTAAAACAAAGTTAATAAGTAGGCCAAAAAAATATAAACGTACATTTACTAATTGGTTAAATTATAAAAATAAACCCAATTTAATTATTAACAATTAGTATTTATTTTCTTTTTTTCTTCCTTTCTCTCTCTTTCCTTTTCCCTGTTTATCTATCTTTTCTTCTTTCTCCATTCACTCCCGATGAAAGATTGCCGTCACTGTAGGAGCTACGCCAAGAAGTAGTAGGAGTTGCGCCACCGAAGTAGCGAGGCCAAATCGTAGAAGCTGTGTTGCAGGATTAGCAAGGCCAAAGCTACGAGCTGTGCTGCCGCAGTCGTGAGGCCCAATCATAGGTGATGCTCCACCAGAGTCGCAAAGTCAAAGCCTTAAGTGTTAGACATGTATGCCCTAAGGAATAAAAATGTAATATGTTTTTTGAGACATTTTTATCAATAAAGAATTTATTCATTTATATATACCAAATCTTATCCTCTTTACATTCATATTTGTTGAATGTATGATAAGCAAACAGTAGTGTAAGACTGTCAGTCTAAAACTTAAGAATTGGGCATATGATGGACTGATTATGCGGAAGACATGATTCTTAAAGTGACGGTCTAAAACATATCATCCACAATCGAGGGAATAAAGTTGGGCGCTTTATTCATGTAAAGATTGTTATGTTGTCTATATCCCTTTTAGGAGATAATTTGTCTTGACCATCGGAGTTGGACTCCGTGAATAGAAACATTGACTCGTTGTCATAAGTGATGATGTGTTGGATCGGGACATAAAGTGAATTGATTTGGATTAATAATTCTGTTTTGGCAGATCGATTCAATCATTTGTATTGTATCTTAATCCTGAGATGAATAGTGGGCCCGTTGTCTCGACATGTGTATTTTGATGTACCAAATGGTGACACCCACATCTCAATAGTGGTATGCATGCCGGTACGTTGGAGGCATGACTCTTGATAGCGTAGACTTGTTATTCATAAATATGGAATCCATAGCTCATCTTTATGAGTAATGATATCCTCTTATATGCGTTGTCCTGTAATTGAAAAACTGGAGCGCTCAACCATTTGGATACACAGGTGTAACCGAATGGTATACTATCTTTGGATGGTAAGTTTTCTAATGGTGAGACAATAGAATGTAAGATAAAAATAATCGGGAAGGTAAGACAGAACTTGTCCTTAAGCCGATTATGGATTATCATATAGGGATACGATACACTATGATATGTCATGGAGACTTAGCTATACGAGCTTCGTAATTCTATAAAGTTCGAGAGTGTAGCTCCAAGCTTTTAGTGGAGTAACATTGGAGTTAATAATTATGAAATGTATATCTAGGATATTGGGTTTCATAATTATCATGAGCTTGAACTTTATAGGTCAATTTTGGTCCCCTTTGCTAGCTCACAAAATCCTGTAACGACACGGCGTGCTTTTCCAATAATTGGTGACTTATGTCGGATTTATCAGATTGGTTTAAGATTTGAAAGAATTAAATAATTCATGTCTATTTATTGGTTGAATTAATTTTGTAAGAAATTAGTTCAAGATAAACTTGTTGAATTATTGCGATCAGATAATTATTGTCTGTTTATCTGTTGTTTTAATTTTAGACAAATTAGATCAAGATAAACTTGTAGAATTATTGTGAATTGATTTATTTTCTTAGAGATTATCTTGATAAAGTTTGTTTTGATCAAATAACTTATCTATTGGGTTATTTGAATCAAAACTGAGACTTTATCCTTTAAAATCTCGGGTGAAATATAAAAGATTCGCGGAGATTTTTCTCGAGAGTTCGGCTTGCCGATGGGGCCTGTTCGGCCTGCCGATTAACGAGAGATAAGATTACGTGTTTTCACGCGGATCTTATCAGATATTGATCTGAACTTGATTCTGTTTCGAGTTTTTGAGACCTAATCTGATAAGGACTGACCCCTGGACCAATGGCTATATAAAAGGAGTGAGTCTCATGATTTACTAAGATCAACAGAGATGAATTAAGAGATTAAGAGCGATACTCTTCTAGTAAGCACCTGAAATCTCCCTGAGAGCTTTTGTTCACAAATCACAAACACTAGCTTTGGGGTCTCTCTATTGGTTGGAAGGAGAATCACCGGTAGAAGAGCTGTACGTGTGAGCCCACACTCACTCCGGTTGTGGATAGAGAATAACAAAGAAGACCAGTTGGTTGAAACTCTTCTGAAACGTTACTTCTCTACACAGGTTGCGGAGGTTCTTCGGCACACAGAGGTTAGTAAGAGCTATCTAATTTATACATCTAACATATCAAACTTGTGTTTTGGAAAATACTCTGATCAAATTTTTAAAAATTTCGCTGCGCACCGCGTTTCCAACAGCAAGTGCTATGCCATTGGTGTAGCGAGGCCCAAGCGTAGGAGTTACTCCGCTAGAGTTGCGAGGCCAAAGTCACAGGAGCTGCGCTGCTAGAGTCCGAAGTCCGAAGTCGCAAGAGCTGCGCCGTTAAAGTCCCAAGGCCAAAGTCACAAGCACCGGGAGAATGCTGCCAGAGTCGCTCTAGGAGGGAGAAGCCATCATCGCCGGAGGGAGGTGTTGGCCTAAGTCACGTGGGGACACCACCATTGTCGGAGTTGCTATTAGGGTTGGAGAGAAAATAGGAGGAGAGAGAAAGTAGATATATAGTTTTTTGGAGGAGATGAAGAAGATAGGGGTAAAATTGATAATTTTAGTGTTTAAAGAGAGAAAAAATTACAAAAATACTATATACTTTAATATTTTTAAATTCATGCTTTTTACTTACATTAAAATTAAAAGGTGTGCTAATTGATACAATTTCCCTAATTTTTACATAAATTTACACATTATATTTAGAATTAGGCCTTCTATTAGTGAGGCCATAGTCTGGGTCGAAGGAACAGCCCAGTGGGCTTTCTCTTTTGGAAAGCTTGGGGTGTATTTAGTTTGAGCACTTTCTTTACTCGAATCACGGTTTGAATTATTTTACTACAGTATTTTTTCTCATAAAAATTTAAATTTTTATTCAAATACTCTATTCAAATACTCGAACCAAACGGACCCTTAGACCTTCCAACATTTTGGGCCGCTATTTGGCCCACTTTTTCACCCAATGGGCGGGAAGTCACATTTCCCTATCATTGGCGGGAAAGGGGTATTGTTTCACGGACAACCGCCTCCAGCCCGCAGATCTTGCTCCCTCCGATCAAACGGCTATAAATATCCCAAATCCCAACCCGCGTCCAAAATCCTTTTATTTTGGACTTCCTTCCTTCTTTCTTATTCAAAAGTCGGTCTGTCTCTCTCTTGTTTTTCTCTTCTCTCGACGAAACTCTCGATCAGAAACCCAGCCATGGCGAAGCCATCGAAGCATCCGGTCTCGTCCGACGAGGCGCTTTCGATTTCGTCGGAGGAGGAGCCGATTAACGACCAGATTGACGAGGAAGAGGACGAGGAGGAGCTCGAGGCCGTCGCGCGCTCTGCTGGCTCCGACGACGACGACGACAACTCTCGGGCCTCCTCCGACGACGCGGCCGCCGACGAAAATGGCGATACCGAGGAGGAAGAGGTAAAGTTGCGGTTTTTCGCGTTTCGTAGGGTTCTGTGTGCTTCGTTGTCTTTTTTTTGTCCTATCTAGGGCGTCGTAAGCTCTAGTCGTCAGGGTTTGAGAGTTCTTTACTTGACTGGCTTGGTCTTGAAGAAAATGAGCAAGTAGAGGTTTAGGGATGAATTTTTGGTTCAAATTCAGGTTTTTGTTGATCGAAATTGAATTGATTGTCTTGAATGAGAAAAGTAGTTTTTGTTCAACTCTAGTGGAGATTTTCTCTCGTTGGCTCGAGTAATGAGAAGAAGAGAGGGATTTCGTATTCGGTTTTGTTCATTATGATGCATTTTCCTTGTAACAAAAAAGAGGACAGGGAAATGTTAATTGACAGGTGCATATAGAATGCAGATGTGATATTGAGTGGAATATTTAATATTCTAAATCGGTCGGCGCGACTAATTTATGCTTGGCCTATGAGTCTGTTTAAGCACACGCTCAATGTTGTTTCAGTCATATACAATTTTTGGGAAATTCAATGAACCAAGTCTAGCAGTCAATTTGTTATTCTTGTTAGCTAATGCCTGGCATGTTTTTCATACTTCTGTATGATCTTTTTCTTTTGACACGTGATAGTTTATGAAAGTAAGATGCTAATTCGAGCATGTAACCTATGTATCATAAGCACCTGTAAATGTTCTCTCAGATATTGAGTTGTATTATCTATGTGCAGGACGGAGATGTTGTGCCCAATGCTGAAATTAGCAACCGTGAAAAGGCCAGACTGAGAGAAATGCAGCGATTAAAGAAACAGAAACTTCAGGAAATATTGGATGCCCAAAATGCTGCCATTGACGCTGACATGGTCTGTTTAGTTTGCAGAGAGTCATATCTATGTGTTGGCCATAAGTAATGGCAGCTAAATTTACTGGTTTGTTTATATTGCAGAATAATAGAGGGAAGGGACGCTTGAAGTATCTCTTACAGCAAACAGAGTTATTTGCTCATTTTGCTAAAGGTGACCAATCTTCATCCCAAAAGAAGGCAAAAGGAAGGTATATTTAATTTTTTTGTCTCTTATATGTTTTTTCCCCTCACCATTTCAAAAGGGGAGTTACGGTTCCCTTTAGTTTCAAACATTGCTTTCTAACTCGCTTTCAAACGTATACAAAACTAAGGGGTCGTCATGCATCAAAATTAACTGAAGAAGAAGAAGATGAAGAGTGCCTCAAAGAAGAAGAAGATGGTTTATCTGGCACAGGAACCACGAGGCTTGTGGCACAACCTTCTTGTAATCTTTCTATTCCCATATTTCTTGCTTCATCCTTCATGTTTAACCGCTGCACATCTGTATGCCTCTTAATCTTTGTTATTTTTCTTGCCTTATATCGAAATTTATGCGTTTAGTATAAAATATGTATAAGTGTAATGCAAATATCTTATTGTATGATGTAAGTAAGAGCGGGTTATTTTTTTGTTCCTTGGCATTAAGATTCAAACATTTTTAAGTTCATCTTAAGCTCTGTAAAAATTGGTCCGCTCTGCTGTTGCTGCTGTTTTCAAGTTTTATGTCTTGCCAATACTATATTCAGATGATTTAGCATCACAAGTCTTGTGTAATGGACAGACTTTGTCAGTCTATCCAAGGTACTTTAAAATTCCAGCATGGATGGTAAAAGCTACTGCATGTTGAAGCAATTAGTTAGGAATTTCTTGTGATTCACTGTGGTACAAAAGCTGCCTAACTTGACATTTTGCTCTAGAATTGATGCATATGCTTTTCCTTAAGTATCTATGGTTCTCTCATTCATGGTGATGAAATTTCAGTTCAGGACCTTGGGTCTGCCTTACCTTTGGAGGAGCTGATTTTTCCTTGTGAATTTTGCAGGTATACAAGGAAAGATGAGAGATTACCAACTTGCTGGATTAAATTGGCTCATACGACTCTATGAGAATGGTATAAATGGAATCCTTGCTGATGAAATGGTAAGCTTTGTAGCGTGTTGCATTGGCACTTTAATTTGCACCATGCTTTTTTTCTCTTTATTGTAGAGTTATCTATACTCAAGTTTGTTTTTATTTTTAATTTATTGTTGTATTATGAATAACCAACAACTGTTTTTTTTTTCTTTTCATCCCTTTATATTAGTTATACAATTGAGTCATTTTGTATTTGTTGCTTTCAGGGTCTTGGTAAAACACTGCAAACAATTTCTTTGCTGGGTTACCTTCATGAGTTTCGGGGAATTACTGGCCCTCATATGGTAGTTGCTCCTAAATCTACTCTTGGAAATTGGATGAATGAAATTCGTCGTTTTTGCCCTGTTCTGCGAGCTGTGAAATTTCTTGGCAATCCTGATGAAAGGGTAAGTCATTTTGGGCTTTAATTTGATATTGAGTTCTTTTGATTTTATAATACTGTGCTGAAGTTCCATTACTTTTCCCATTTCTGCAGAAACATATACGAGAGAATTTACTGGTTGCTGGAAAATTTGATGTATGTGTTACAAGCTTTGAAATGGCCATCAAAGAGAAGACTACCTTGCGCCGGTTCAGTTGGCGCTATATAATTATTGATGAAGCCCACCGAATCAAGAATGAGAATTCTCTCCTTTCCAAGACAATGAGGATTTACAATACAAATTATCGCCTTCTAATTACGGGAACACCACTTCAGGTATGGTTTTTGATTATTTTGGGTTTAGCTAAACTTCAACTTCTTGAATGATTATTGGTGGCTGGCCCTTTTGCTTGCAGAACAATCTTCATGAACTCTGGTCACTGCTGAACTTTCTACTTCCTGAGATATTTAGTTCATCTGAAACATTTGATGAGTGGTTCCAAATTTCTGGCGAAAATGATCAGCAAGAGGTCGTTCAACAGCTTCACAAGGTGAATTCCACGATGCATTTTAAATTCAATTTCCAGCAACTTTGGTCCTGCCTTCAGGGCTTAAAGAAAAGTATAGTTGTGTTCTCCTTGATCTGATACTATGACATCTGTCTTTTTATTTTTTTAGGTCCTCCGACCCTTTCTTCTACGAAGACTGAAGTCAGATGTTGAGAAAGGTTTACCTCCAAAAAAGGAAACTATACTTAAAGTAGGAATGTCACAGATGCAAAAACATTACTATAGAGCTTTGCTGCAGAAGGACCTTGAAGTTGTTAATGCTGGTGGAGAACGCAAGCGACTTCTGAATATAGCAATGCAGCTGCGTAAATGCTGTAATCATCCATATCTTTTCCAAGGGGCTGAACCTGGCCCTCCTTACACGACTGGAGAGCATCTAATTGAAAATGCTGGTGGGTTAAGATTCTGTCATTTTGTTGGTGGGTGTCAACAATGATCATTGTACTTATCCTAATTCTTGGATCTAGGTAAAATGGTTCTTTTGGATAAGTTGCTTCCAAAGCTAAAAGAGCGCGATTCAAGGGTCCTAATATTTTCGCAGGTAGGTTATATGAAATTCTTGCTTGCTGTGATTGCTTGAAAAGGCTATGATTATCTGAATTTTTTATTTGTCACATATAACCAGACATTATATCTAATTTGATTGTATTTCTGTGATTGGATCTGGTTTTGAAATCATATCAGATGACAAGGCTGCTAGACATTCTTGAAGATTATTTAATGTTTCGTGGGTACCTGTATTGTCGTATTGATGGGAATACTGGCGGGGAGGACCGTGATGCATCCATTGAGGCCTTTAATAAGCCAGGAAGTGAAAAATTCGTTTTCTTATTATCAACCAGAGCTGGAGGCCTTGGTATCAATCTTGCCACCGCAGACGTGGTCATTCTTTATGATAGTGATTGGTGCGAGACCTTTATCTTTTACTTCTGTTCTTGTTTGACTTGATATTCATTGCTTGCTAAGTTTTCTAATGGTTGGGTTTTCATTGCAGGAACCCACAAGTAGATCTGCAAGCTCAGGATCGTGCTCACAGGATTGGTCAAAAGAAAGAAGTGCAGGTGTTTCGATTCTGCACAGAGGTATGAGTGTGCTTTATCTTGTTCATTTTAAGTCAAAATATATTGCTGTACTGTGCATTAATGCCTTTGTGTGTGTGTGGGGCAACAGTACACTATTGAGGAAAAAGTTATTGAGAGGGCTTATAAGAAGCTTGCACTTGATGCTTTGGTCATTCAACAGGGAAGACTAGCAGAGCAGAAAAGTTAGTGTTGAGAATTTTCCTGTTATATTATAAGCAATATTCTCAAGAACTGCGATTAATGATACGTTTTTTCCCTGCTCTTTCTTTACATTAATGCAGCTGTTAACAAAGACGAGCTACTTCAAATGGTGAGGTTTGGTGCTGAAATGGTTTTCAGTTCCAAAGATAGCACAATTACAGATGAGGACATAGACAGGATTATTGCCAAAGGAGAAGAGGCAACAGCCGAGCTCGACGCAAAAATGAAGAAATTTACAGAAGATGCTATTAAATTTAAAATGGATGATAGTACGTCACTCACTACTTAAAGCTCTTATCCTGTTTTACATAATCCCTTTACATTTAGATTTTTTGGCAATTGACGTATTGTTACAATGCTTATTCTATGTTATTAATGCTGTGCTTTGCAGCTGCTGAATTATATGATTTTGATGATGAGAAGGTAAGGGTTTTTTCTTTCTGTTGTGTACTTTACCAATATAGGATTTTATGTTCGTTTGTGGCTTCATAGAGCCTCTCACCACTTACATAGTTAATTTATTTCTAATGTGTCCTCGGTATGGCCTTTTATCACATGAAGGATGAGAACAAGTTTGACTTCAAGAAAATTGTTAGTGAAAACTGGATTGAGCCACCAAAAAGAGAGCGGAAACGCAAGTATGACCTTTTCTCTTGTCTGCAACTTGTGTAATTTGATATTCTTGATGTATCTTTTTGAAAATATCGATTTTTGGTTTCTTCTTACAAGTTACTCCGAATCTGAGTATTTTAAGCAAACAATGCGCCAAGGTGCTCCAACAAAACCAAAAGAGCCCAGAATTCCTCGCATGCCACAACTGTAAGTACCTATAAAAAAAAATTTATTTTCAAATCATTATGTTTTCACCTTTGTACATACTAATAAATCTCTTCGGGCCTTTTCTTTTCTATATCTAGACACGATTTTCAGTTTTTTAACACACAAAGATTGAGTGAACTGTATGAAAAAGAAGTACGCTACCTCATGGTGAGTGTCAATGATCTTCTGTTGCCTTCCCGTTTTTGATATTATCTTTTTTTAGTGCATGGATCTCGGCACTGCTAAATATATTTATTAATTATTTCCTTGACAATTTGCAGCAAACACATCAAAAGAATCAGACAAAAGATACAATAGATGTCGATGAGCCTGAAGGTATTTTGTCATTTTCTTTTCACAATGGTACATTATCTTGTCGTATACCTAAACTGCTTACTTAATGTTGAATCTTCATTTGCTTCCATCTTTTAACTTGTAATTATACCTTTGGCTTTTTACCCCCAAAAAAAAATAATAATAATAGAGGTGGGAGATCCATTGACTGCTGAAGAGCTGGAGGAGAAAGAACGACTTTTAGAGGAGGTAAGTGGACAATGTTTTGTTGTGGTGAGGTTACCATCTAGGCTTTGTCCTTAAAACTTGATTATTTTGTGTGTAGGGATTTTCTTCATGGAGTAGGAGAGATTTCAATACGTTCATCAGGGCTTGTGAGAAGTATGGACGAAATGACATAAAAAGTATTGCTTCTGAAATGGAAGGGAAAACAGAGGAGGAAGTTGAAAGATATGCAAAAGTTTTTAAAGAAAGATACAAGGAGTTAAATGGTAAGTGGTATCCAATCACCCATCATTGTATATTGTGGGTTTCTGTAAAGTCGAGGATTTTTGTTGAGCTTGTTTATTATCAGTTGAACTAGGACTATATCTTTTGACCTGAGGTTGTACTATATGGGGGTTAGGATCGATTTCTGGTTTAATAGGAAGGTTGGTTTTAGTTGGGTCTGATATTTTGTCGCTATTATGGTTTACTTCATTATTGAAAACATAAAATAAGTTGAACAAGGAAGTTGTAGAGAAAGGCCCACAGCTATAGATTTCAGGCATCATGTATTTATTTGAATATTATTGTCTTCCTTTTCCAAGCTTGTGGAGAGTGGTTGAACTTGCAAGTTCTTTTCTATGATTTGGATTTATAATTTGATTCAATTACTTCCTCCAGATTATGATCGGATTATAAAGAACATTGAAAGAGGTGAAGCTAGGATTTCTCGGAAAGATGAGATTATGAAAGCTATTGGGAAGAAATTGGATCGCTACAAGAATCCATGGCTGGAATTGAAGATCCAATATGGCCAGAACAAAGGAAAGCTGTACAACGAAGAATGTGACCGTTTTATGGTGCGAGCTGAAAATCAATTCTCAAGTTTCTGCTCTTGTACTGTAACTTTTCTCTCAATGTGCAATGTTTCTTATAATTTCGTGCTGAAATCTAGATATGCATGGTTCACAAACTTGGGTACGGGAATTGGGACGAGCTAAAGGCAGCGTTCCGCACATCGCCCTTGTTTCGTTTTGATTGGTTTGTCAAGTCTCGCACAACTCAGGAACTTGCAAGGAGATGTGACACATTAATCCGGTTGGTGGAGAAAGAGAACCAAGAATACGATGAGAGGGAGAGGCAAGCACGCAAAGAGAAAAAGCTTGCTAAGGTTCACTTTCGTCCCTACTTGACCATTGATTTACACTTTCTTTTTTTCTGTCACATGATCAATCATATGTACTATTTTGTGGAATCTAATTATTTTGGATGTTATGTGTCAGAGCTCGACTCCGTCGAAGCGCCCCCTGGCTAGGCAGCCTACTGAGATCCCCAGCTCGCTAAAGAAAAGGAAGCAATTAACCATGGATGATTACGTTAGCTCGGTATGCTTCTGCTCTCATTAAATGAAAGATATGTCGTACTCTTGAAACTAGTATTACTGAGCAGAATGACCGATGCAAAATTGTTTTTTTTTTTTTTTTTAAATGGCAGGGAAAGAGAAGGAAATGATACTACAATTAGTTCTGATTATTTTGGGGTGTTGAAAACCTCACTTACTCCTACATTTAGTAGACGTGTGCATGCTAAGGAGAGTTTTGTCTAGTGTGCGTTCCAGTTATGGCCCTGGGTTTTTTTTTTTTGAGATGTAATCAGGGGTTCACGACTTAATGAACCATAATCTCATTTAGTACTAGTGGAGCGGATAAGTATATTGTGACTCTCGGGAAGCTGTATAGATGAATTTACTTTACTATTCAGAGACTCCTGGAACGAAAGGATTAGCTACTTAATATCCATGTTCTTTGCCAAAGCTCTAACAGATTTGGATAATTAAGCAAGAACTTGCGTATTATCCATATCTTAATGTTATTGTTTGTGTGAAAAAAATCAGAACCCTGAAGCGAAAACAATCTTGTAGCATGTGATCGCAGTGTTATGTTAATAGTGTCAGTTTTATATTATATATAAGCTAATGTCCCTTTATATAGAAATTGTAATAAATAACAGTAGGTTTTGAAAATATTTATAATAAGTAGTAGATAAATAATTTATTTATGGTGTTTTTACATAGTAAATAAATTATTCATATTGTAAATTTTGTTATTTGTTAATACTATAAATATTTTCTTGTTATTAAAGTTTCAAAAAAACTGCTAGTTTCATCATTCTCTTTATTTTATAAGCTTGATACAAATGAAAGCCCTTTTTGTTCCGAATCCCTGGACCATTAAGGCAGCTTCCAAAGAGATCGTTAATTGATGACCCTTACACCTCAA
This sequence comes from Artocarpus heterophyllus, assembly GCA_025403435.1. Lineage (NCBI taxonomy): Eukaryota > Viridiplantae > Streptophyta > Magnoliopsida > Rosales > Moraceae > Artocarpus > Artocarpus heterophyllus. The sequence continues at coordinate 4,122,819 of CM046342.1, forward strand.
AGATTTCTTTAAGGAATTAAGTTCAACTAACAAAAATTAGGTATTTTAGCACGTTTACTCCTGATCTTTTTAGACTTTGGCTGGCAACTTGCTACCTAAATTTCTAATTTTGAGATTTATTCTTTAATTTGTTAAGGGATGTTTATCTTTTCATACTATATGTTTTAGTTTTTTTCTAAATACGTTTTTCTATCTCATTGAATATGTCCCTTAAAACTAATTAATATACAAATTTATATGTTATGTTTGTTAATATTGATTAACTTTTAAAATGACAAAATTACCTTTAAGTAAGAAAAAAAGTACCCAAAAAAAAAAACACAACCTATTTTTGAGAATATTCTAGACATTTTCGAGGCTAAAGACTTGAAGCAATTTATTTTTTTTTAAGTTTCTTACTTTTTCTATTTGAGGGTAGATTGGAATAAATGTATAAATCTGTGTATTAAATCTAACATGAAGTTATATATTTGATAAGATCAAAACGAAATGTATCGGCTAAACTTAAAACACAAGCCATAAAACTGTAAATAATCCATTTGTTAAACTATTACAATATAACCAATATGATCTATATTGGTCATGGAAAAGCACCTCCAACCAAAAATTTCAAAAATTACTCTCAATTCTTCAACTAAGTCCTTTAATATGACCAAAATTTAGATCAAAATTTGTAATATGTCATGCTGTGCAACAATTTTAGCAAGTTGGAAGGGTCAATTATTAAATTTAACGCTGGGAGCAAGTTGTTAAAATCTAAAAAGTTCAAAGGTAAATTCTAATAACACTAGTTAATTGAGTCCCACGTCATAAAGAAATCATGATAGGCAATTGATTATTCTGTCCTATGAAAAGAAAAAAACAAAACAAAACAAAATATAAAGTGTAATTATTTAGAAGTTCTATTTAAAATTTTGCACGAGGCACTTAATCCTCTATTTGATGTTCGTCTAGACAAAATATAGATGAAATAGATTAAGGTCAATATTGTTGCGTAGCCCGATGTCTTTGCTTTAACATGGAGGGTAGATGAAGGGTGGAATTGTTTAAGTGCTTTACTGCAATCTTCGACCTCTCAGTTATAGCACTTGGGCAAAAATTTATTGTGATGTAATGCTAGATGCAATACAAATTTCACTTTGCATGGAGGGTTGGCTGCTTCAACACCATATGAATCTATCTCGGCTAGTATTAAATCCGGTGTTGGGTAGTTGATGTTCAGAAGTGAGCGAATGTTGGATATTTTGGATATTTTGCTTGCTAATTAGTATTCTCCGTACAGGTTGATAGCAACACCTTTAGTCCCATGGTTACTAAGGTTGAATTGTATTCGTTTGATGTTGATACCAAAGTGGTACTACCATATTGTCACTATCAAAGATTAGGTCCCTCTCACATGGCAATAAAACCACCCACAATGTCATCCACTGTTAGATTCGCTATATGACCAAATTTGTTATAACTCATCTGCCCAAAAAGGAACATGGCAAGGGCATTGCATGAACAACTAGGTTTTTTTCTTTCTTTTTTGGTAAGATAAAATTTTTGACTCAAAAATCTATACACTAATTGTATGAGAAAACAAGACAGAATCCAAACCAAACCCAAAAAAGTTATCTCCCATGTAGAGAGTAGAGACTATTATAAGCGCGCAAAAATTACATATCATCCTGGAATCCCATGAACTTCGAAAAAAGCTTTAAATACATAGATGATGAACATGTTGCATACAGCCAATCTGATATGGGACTACCGGTAAATGCCCCCAAATAACAAAGCTACACCCTTTTCCCCAAAATCCCTCCTCTAACCGTGTCTCCTTTTACCATAGTACTGAAGCATTCAGTTGCATACTCAATTACAAGAATGAAATAGGATAAGCAACATCAGTCAATGTTGGAGAATACAAATCACTTATTCCCTACATCAAAAGGGAAACCACCGACGTGGTAAAGGATGAGACTTTATATGCAGATTCTCTTTCTCTTTCACGACATCGACCCTCCAAACTCATGTCACTTTTGCCCAATAAGAGGGTGATAGTAAATGACTTGGCAAGTTGGACATTTTGGTACATTTTACTCACTTGTACCATCGAAGCTACCCATCGCGTTTGCCCGCTTTTTCTCCCTCCAGTTCTCCCCCCATACTTTCGCTTCGGCCACTGCACGCTCTCTATCTAGATCGCGGTTCCTTGGAGTATCCCTTGCTCTTCCAGCACTTGCAGGACTCTCTCTCTGAGAATCCAGTCTATCTAAATCATCCAAACCCCATTTTCTTCCAGATCCACCACCAGTTTCAATCCTGCCCAATTCTCCACCGGTACTCAATTCCCTAACAAAGTCTCTCTTTCTGAAATCAGGCGAGTTTCTATGGGTGGAAGGGGAGCCATTACGCTTGCTACGTCCATGCTCGTCTGGACTATCCAGTCCTTCGGCCATGCTTCTACGGTCATCCCTACTCCTGGGAGTAGATGGACCGACTCTGTTACTATAAGCAGGTGTTGCTTTAGGGTCGTAGGTTTGGGAGGCTAAATATGTGAGAGCAGTCACCACATCTCCAATTAGAGGCCTCATAGCAGCTTGTTCTTGCAAACACATGGCCGCAACTGCAAGAGCTTGGTAAAGCCCTCGCATTGGGTAACGGCCTTGAAGTAGCGGGTCAGCCATTTTGGGAAACTTCCTGCGATCCTTGAAAAGTGGTCGTGCCTGAAAACCCGTAATCATGCAAATTTGAGATATGGAAAATTTTCTTTATGACAATTTGAAACAACTTAAACAAAAAACAAAGGATGAAACAACATAAAATTGACAAGGATAACTTACCCATGCGACGAGGTTATGCTCTCCGGGAGCTCGAGTATTATCAATTGCCTTGCGACCTGTAATAAGTTCGAGAAAAACAACTCCAAAACTATATACATCAGACTTTAGAGTGAGTTGGCCAGTCATGGCATACTCGGGAGCGCAATAACCATATGTCCCCATCACACGCGTGGAGACATGAGTCTTATCACCAACGGGACCTAGTTTTGCAAGCCCAAAGTCAGATAATTTAGGGTGATAGCCCTCGTCAAGGAGGATATTGGATGATTTCAAGTCTCTGTATATAACAGGAGGATTTGCTTTGTCGTGCAAATATTCTAATCCCTTGGCTGCTCCTGCTGCAATCTTCATTCTGGTACTCCAGTCCAAAGGCTCCTTGTCTGGTGGAAGATCTGAAATTTTGCAAGAGTAATTAGGGTTATTTGCAGGAAGTATATACGTTCAAGTCATACCGAAGACAGATTTGTCAAGTACAGAACTTGATGGCAAATAAGGTGCTGAAAGAAACACGGATTATTATTCTACAGCTAAAAATGGTATCATTTCCAAAACATAACCATCAATATCCACATGAAATCGTTTGTTTTCCATGTTGATGTAACAGAATAAAAATAATTTACAAGTCAGTTCGTGTTCTTGAGTTGGTGAATTCCTTGATGCATGAAGAAGTGGCTTTCCTTTCTCCTGCTTGTAAAATGTTTGGAAAAATTTACACCCCATTCCCCAAGAAAAACCTCAATAAATTAATTGTACAAAAAGTTTGAATATTGAAGTTTCACAATCAACTACATAAAAAATAAAAACAATGAGAACGCACAACAAAAGGGTAGTTTTGCAACCACTTCTTCCAGAAAAGTCATGTATAGAATACGAACCCATCATTCAACGAGACACAAATATTTGACATCAATAGACTGTATGTTGTCACAGACAATAATGCTTCGATAAAGATACAGATAAGTGTACTAATAGGCCTATAAGCTTTTCTTAATTCTAGTAATAGAAGTTTGGTTCCTTTTCAAATTGCTTTGCTGATCTAAATATTATCTAACCGAGTTTGCACCCTACAACACTAATTAAATATAGCAGCGATTGTGGTTAGTACTATAGGTAGACAAAACTTGTATTGTACCTAAACCTGCTTATAGAACCTCAGAAACTAATTAACCAAATAGCCATCACAACCAACAACTGAAAAATCAAAGACTGAAACCAAAAATTTGGCTTCTGAAATATGCTTTGCTCAACTTTCTATTTTCTAGAACCAGCTCTATTATTCCAGATAAAACCAGCAATCTGTTTTCATCTGCCTCATTTTTACTGTTTCTTGCCAACCCTTCCAGCATGATTCGTGAACCCCGTCTAAAAAAACTGTCTTTCTTAAGCATTTTGGTAGGCAAACAGATGGTCTAAATCCTTGCTTTTGGGCATAGGTCGAGTTTGCTCCAAAAATCTAATCTAGCAAAGCGATTAAGAGAGTGTATCTTTCATCAAGCAGCTCATTTAGTTCTTATCCAACTTCTACTAGCAATCAAGCAACAACAAGCATGACAACAAAAATCTCTATCGTGGAACAGATAGAGAGTGATACCATGTAAATGATCCTCCAAGGACCCCAGAGGCATAAACTCATAAACAAGAAGGCGTTGGTCTCCATCGGCACAGTATCCAATAAGGTTCACAAGGTTTGGGTGGTGTAAAAGGCTAAGCATAAGAACCTCCACCAAAAATTCCCGATTTCCTTGCAGGCCGTTCCGGTCAAGTTGTTTCACAGCAACCACCTGGACACAAGTAAGTATGTTCAACAGAAAACTACCAGATTTTAGATGAGGTAATTCCTGAAAATGGTTCAGAAATACAATATACACAATAAAATGGAACAAGAGACGTGAAATTCTTAACGGCACAGATCATGCAACAGAATCTAAGCTAAATAACAGACTACTGACCGTGCTACATTTATGGCGTGCATGGTGCTATTTACTTCAATTAACCATCATTACCTGGCCTGTGCTCTCCAAGCGACCTTTGTACACACGCCCAAATCCCCCTTCACCCAATAAACATTCCGGTCTGAAATTCTCTGTGGCAGCAGCTAGCTCCCGGAATGTAAATGTTTGTGCAGCAATATGCGCTGTTGGACCATCTTTCGGAATTGTTGATTCCTTCTTAGGATCAGAACCACTTTGCGATTTTGATTTGTCTGCAAAATTAACAAGTTAGATTCATTGCACACATGTATTAAAAAAAATCCTTTATCAAAGAAACTAGGTAAAGAGCCAAAACAAAAGGCTGCAACTACTTAACAAGTTTTTTTCCATTGGGGGTACTCTAACAAGTCAGAACTAGAACATGAAATCACCTAATCAAAATAACACGTAAAGCTAAAACTGTTTCTTAAAGAACTTCTCCCTATAGATATGCCAATGACCGGGTCAAATTTGTCAACATCAAAATCTTGCAGTTTCATCTGATACTGCCTTCTATATTATCAAAAGAAACATAAACACAAATCTGCATAACAAATTTTCCACTTCTTCTATGTTGTGTCCATTCCATAAAAGCTATCACCAACTTCACCCATTAAGACTTATCTAAATCCATCACATTTGATAATAAGCACATTTCATCAACAGAAGTCAAAATGGAAAAAAATGAATACCCAATTACAGATCTCCAAGAATGCTTCAAAATCCAGCTCCAATCAAAATTCAAAATTCAAAATTCAAGCGCTACAAATAAAAAGCAATTAACCACTAATTCAGCAGGACCAACTGAACCACCCCAAGTCGAACACAACCCTAAATTCCATCAGATCAAACCGCCAAAAACAAATAAATAAATAAAATCCCAACCAAAGCCCCATCACATAAATAATTACCACAATTCAACAAAAACTAAAGAATACCCAGTAACCCAACTAGCCAAAAACAGAAAACCCACAAACAATTCCGTTGAATTACAGTCTACAGATAGAAAAGAATATATGATTTTTTTTTTTTCAAACCTGAGCTAACTCTAGTGACATGGTTAGACTGAGCAGCTGAGCCTTCTTTAACCGAATCCTTCTTGTTCACTTCCTTCACAACACTCCCATCATTATTATTAGATGATCCAAAGCAAGGGAAACACCCACCCATAATCAAAATCCAAACAAATCAAAACCAACCCCGCAAAACAAAAAACCAAAAAAGAAAGTTTTTTGTTTTTTTTGTTTTTCAAAACAATCACTATATTTCTTCTTCTCCTTCTTCTCTTATCATCACCATCATCATCATCATCATCATAATCTCCTAATCGAAGAAAATTCGACCCTTATTTCTTCTTTGCCTTACTTTCTCTCTCTTCCACTCCGCGGGATCTTTAATGTCCATTAACTAAGGGAAAGATCGAGACCAAACATGTCCGGGAAGCAGATCAACAAATCGAAGAAAACTGATGTGGTTCAAAGAGAAGGTAAAAGGAAAAAAGAGAAGAAAAAAAAGGCAAAATAAATTAAAATAAAATAGAATAAAAAGATAAATAATAAATGAACGACGAAAAGAGAATAATGGGGTTATGTTTAATAATAATGAAATTAATGGGTTGTTTTAGTGGCTTGTTATTAATCCAATTTTCTCTAATTAATCCAGAATTAAAAGAGCTTAATTTTAATACGTAACCTCTCTCTCTCTTCCGGCTCTCTTTAGAAAGTAAGGAGCAACAATAATGCCAAATGCCCATTGAGTCTGTCTTTTTTTTTTAACATTTTTTTGTGGTTTGATATTTTGACTTTTTTACCCCTAAATTTTCACAAATTTACAGCTTTAAGTTATTTAATATAGTAATAGAAAACTATTAATTATAACTATTTTTACTATACGTGGGCTTACTTTTTATTATAGTGCCTATGAGTAACGAGTTAGCAGTATAAATCACTGTATGCAAAAACACCCTTTAATCATATCATCACGGTCGGGGAAAGTGGGTCCCACTTTTAAGGGATGTGCTTCCCACACACCTGTGATCAAAATTCGTAACACGTGTTTTTTTGTGCTTTTTTTAAAATAAAAATAAAATAAATAACATGTAAAAAGGAACCAGGAAATTTAAGTTTTGCTTCTGTGCTGTAAAGTCCATTTTTGACAGCCGTTAGATTGAAAGAAACAACTGGGTGGGTTGGTGGGCTAAAAGCGAAAAAAAAAAAAGAAAAGAAGAGAGAGAAAGGGAGAAATTGACGTCACGGTGCTTGATCCAACCTTGTTGGAAACTCAGAAAACCAGTACAACACATAGAAATATAATAGTAATAGATTATTAGGATATTTTTAACTAATTATTTTATGTTGTCACTTGTCACTTAAACTTTTTTTCTTGTCAGATAATAAAATATTGAAATTGTAATTCCAAGGCTGTCTTGCATAGAGACAGCCTAGGGGCCAACCTTTGTTATGCCAATTCTTTTTCTTTCCCATTTGTTTTCTTTTTTCATTGGCAAATCAATGTGAACAAACACAAAAAAAAAAAAAAAAAACTCTAAATATATATAATTTATTAGGGAAAATTTTCGGATTTTTTGACATGTATAATATTTTCCAAAAATATTATGTCGGAGTCAAACCAAATCAGAACACGCAAAAAAAAGAAAAAAAAATCTAAGAATAACAATGTTGACTATCGTCAAAAAAACATAAAGAAACAAATAAAGAAAGAAAAACATGCTAAAATAAACTCAATGCAAATACCTACATCATGTGATATAACGCATACCTACGATATAGGGCGTATCTTGGTGTTTCTAACCATCCATTCATTTTTGTTCAATTATCCCTTAAGGGAATATATGTATGAGAATGCGTACAAACAATAGTGAAAACTCAATAAAGTTGATCTTTTGAGCCCTTTTCAAAGTTAGGATGACTAATAATCTAATATTAGGGCAAACGCTTTTTTATGTTTATGTTTATTTCCGCTCAACTTTTTAATTTAACTCTTATACATAGAAAATGAGATTTATTGTAAAACAAACGCTGTTTCTTTCTCTCGTAACAAGGTGTTTGTAACCAATTGGTTTAAATCAAGAACAATATAAAATTTTCACATGATACAATGTAAAACAAAATACATATACAGTGTAAAATTCTCACATACAAACCAAAAGTTTTTTTATCTAAACCAAAACATTAAACACTCTATAAGTATTGTTTTTGCACCCATGCATAATTACTTAAATGAAAAATATTACTTATGAACTAAGCTTTTGACCAACTTGCGATTGACGTATAATTTGAACTTATAATATAAAGCTCTTACATGTTATAATATGTGGTTCAAACTTTAGACAGAATGTTTAAAAAAATAGTTCAAGCTAATGGTTTGAACTGTAAACGGTGTAAAGCTTTTATATGTTACAGTAAAAAAGTTATATGTAAAACTCTCATATGTTACAGTTTTTAAACCAAAATTGATAGTTTAAACTACTTTTTTAAACAAACTTAAAGTTAGAAGTTTTTTTTCCAAGCACTCTAAACTAAAAGGTCTCAAAATTAACACATAAAGTTTTGATTTTTTTTAAGAAAATTGAAAAAAAAAACAAAGAAACATAGTGATAATCATTCACTTTAATATAGTATTGCTTTTTCCTTTATTTTTCACATCATAAACTCTCCATCAATAGTCATTATCATGTATTAATTCATTACCTTGTTTGAAACCGAAGACCAACTCTATTCACATACAATACTTTTTCCTTTTTTCCCTAAAAAAAATACTTTTTTTTTTTAAATTGATGAAAAAGGGCAACATGTTGTTGTTGGGCATCATTTGAACAAAGTTGAAGCCCATGATCACGTTAAAAACTAGCTTTTCTATTAATAGAACGCTGAATGAATAATTTAATACCCCTTTTTAATTATTTGAAAAAATAGAAAATTTATTTTGAATCATATGCCGCTTGTTAACATCCATGTCCTTTCATAGGCCGACTAGCTAGCTATACAGTCCTTTTTTTTTTTTTTTTTGCTTTTTCATCAAATCAGACTTGAATTTCAAGTACAGTTTCATGATAAAAGCGTGGCCATGATAATTTGTTTGTGCGGTGACATCTTAGGGTCTTCGTGAAAGTAAATAGAACAATATTCTTTTATTTTTTTATTTTTTTTTTGGAGGTGGGGGGAGGTGAAAATTTTTAACGAAGCAAATAAGATAACCAACACAACAAAATAACAATATATATGTGTTTTGTGTCAATGAGGTATGGTGTACTACAAAACATACTATGCGCATAATTAAAATATAATTTTTGGTATAAACTCTCTTTGGTAATATCAATTTATGCTAGTTGCAATGATTCATTAAATGTTTGCGAAGTGAGTAAAATTGATGGAGTTTTTGAAGTCTATTAGAACTAGAGTTTTAAGTTTAAAAATTATAGCATAAATGAGCTTTATATTATAGTAATTTTTTAGACTATAAACAGTATAAAACTCTTACATGATACAGTAAAAATCTATATTATAATAACTCTCGTATGCTATAGTTTTCAAACTTAAACTGACGATTTAAAACTCTTCCAAACATCCTATTAATAAGGCTGCATTCATCATCTAAAAAAAGCTTACTTAGCACCAAATTTTTCAATTCATTTATTAACATTATTTATGTGAAACCATATCCAAAAAAATTCTCTTCCCTATCTCTTGTTATTTAAAACAAATTTTCTACGTTTTATGTATAAGTTGTATAAGGTTTAAAAAAATAGTTCACATCCTCTATAGGATATTCTGCCACATTTTCAGATGGAAGTCAGCAGGAGTCGGAATATATATATATTCAATAGGGATACTAAAAAAAGTAAAAGATAAATTTTAATTAAATTTGGACAAGTTATATGTTTCCACTATTAAATGGACAGATGATTATAATTATAAATAAAATTTTTATGCAAAAATTTAAAGATAAAAACAAATTTGTTGTTTGGCAATAGTTTCCACCATACGGTTTTCACCACAAACTCAGTTATAAATAGTGTAAAGCTCTTACATGCTATAGTAACAATAAAAAAAATTACTACAGTGTAAAGCTCTCACATATTTCAATAAAAATGGTTCCTACCACTGATTCTTACTTTCCTTCAAAATTTTAAACAGTCCAATTTTCATATATATATATATATATATGTATGTAAATGTATGTCTTTTTTTTTTTTTTTTGGTTAATGTGCATTTAATATGTGCGAACTTGTGGAAAAATCATTACAAGCCAAGAGAAAATGAAAAGAAAAAAAAAATAGAGGGGCATGTTCGATGAACAATCCATAGAAGAGCGGGGCTTAAGTCTGACAGTCAAACAAAGAGAATCTTGGTTTACGATTTTTGGTCGCTTTGTTTGTTGGATTTCATGCAGTTTTAACGTATGTAGTGGTGGTTAAGTTTATTCAATTTGTTTTCTCAAAAGAAAAAAAAAAAAGTTTTATTTTATGTGAGCAATTTTACGCTGCTGCACTCTCCACTGCTTTAACCTTACATCTCCCCAAAAGTCCATATATTCCGGCTCATCCTATTCCTAGGCCCAATAGCGCATGGTGTAAATTAGGCCGAATACGTCTCATAGTCGGCTTGTTTAAGAAACACATTAGAAAAGCAAAGTTTAGTTAGTTATAGTATAAAATTTTCATATGTTATAGTAAGAAATAAAAATTTACTATAATATAATGCTTTTGTATATTATATAATTTTTAAGTTTCCAATATTAAGTTTCAACCGATTTCTCAAATACATCCGAAGTGTATAAAATAAAGTTATATTGTGGTGTTTGAGAACACAGTTGCAACTACAAGACATAGTTTCAACCTACTCTTAGTTTAGATTTTGTAAAAAAAATTTAGACAAAAAAAGTTGGAATTAGATTTTGTAGTTTAAATTTGAACTGTGAATAATGTAAAATTCTCACATAGTGGTTGGGTTTGAACTTATAAGTTCAATAAGGCATCTAGTTCTTAGTTGGACCAATTGGTTCTATCTAGCAAATAGTATAAAACTTTCAACATCTATAGTAAAAAGCAAAAAGTTGTTACGGAATAAAGTTTTTTATTTTTAACCAATTGGTTCTAACCAATTCATTTACCAAACACTCTAGTAGTTTCAACCATATGCCACTTTTGAAGCTTATTTATTTATTTGTTACAACTTTGAGGTGAAAATTACGATTAACCATTTCAACAAAAAAAATAGTATGTTTGAAATTTACTTTCGTTTTTAAAAAAAAAAAAGCTATTTGAAAGAGTTTTAAAGTACATTTATTGCCCGTTTCATTCTTGAACTAGTGCTTTAAATAGTATTATTTCCATTATTTATATGTTAAAAAAGGTTGCTTCGAATTTCATTTACACCACTGAGAATTTGAAAGTGAACTAAGAAGGTAATTTTTTTTGGTCCTTTTATTTTTCTCAAAATTTTTTTTCTCAAATTCTTTCACAAAAAGTAATTATCGAACTTCAACCTTCAAAAGTGGATTTCTCTAACTCATCTGATTATGCATAATTTTTTTTTCTTTTAAAACAATTTCATCATATTTAACCCAAAAAAAAATCAAACAGGTTGCATATTTTAACGGAAGAACGGGGCTGTATCATATAATTATCGCTTAATATATAAACGGGAATTTCGTTGTCAAAGTCGACGGTCCATTGACCACCGTCTTATCCTGTTTTTTCCACAACACGTGGCGACATGTTATGGATAACGGTCTTTGATCAACAATTTTGGTCAGCTTTTTAAGTTTTATTTTTAGTCAGTTCTTTATTATTTTTTTTAAGAACTTTCAAAACAATCACGCCGTCCCTTGGACTTGATTAGCGAAGGATTAGCATCAGTTTTAACTTTTAAATATATAAATAAATAAAAATTTTATTTGTATGGGTTAATTGTATAATTATATTTTTTAATTTTTTAATTTTTTAATTTATTTATCTGTTTTTAGAAACTACAAAGTATTTTTTAAATTTGAGAAACTTATTTCAATTTTATTATTTGCATACTTTTTTGACTTAAAAAACATGGAGGTAATAGAAAAATACTATGACTAATCCAAATTTGCTTATAAAATATATGTGTTTTTTAGAAAAAAATTTTAAAAAATATATTTTAAAATTTAAAAGTCACAAAACTTAAGATCTTTTTTGAAATTTGATGTTTGCTTTAGGATTTTTTTTATGTTTTTGACACATAAAATATTTATTATTACCATTTAAGGGTAGTCATGTTGTTTTGCATAATTTTTCATTCATGGGAATGAAATTAAAATTAGTTTTTAAAATTTTAAGAATACCTTTGTAGTTTCTAAGAAAAATAGATAAATTGAGTAATACTTAAAACTAGGAGATAAAATTATATAATTAACCTTATTTTTATTTCACATTTCTAACCAGAATTGAGAATAATAATTATTTTGAAAAAGGTGAATAGATATTGGCTTGGCATCTAATGAATAATTTAGCGGAAACTGAAAAAATATAACAATTGAGACAAAAAAAAAAAAAAATTGTGTGCGTCTCGGAAAGGAAACAATTGAAATGCAGTTAAAAAAAGTTTTAAAAAAGCGTAATACCACAAGAAAAACATACTAATTACTATTAGAATGCACCATTTTAATTTTATGCTATATAATAATTAAGTGTTTGAGTACACGGTTAGAATCACAATATTTTTTGAACATACTACTAGAATCATAACATTATGTTTCAAATATGACTTTTGTATTAAATTTTATGAGAAAAAATATTATAATAAAAGTGATTTTAACCATAATTTTGTGGTTCTTATTATGTTCCCAAACACTTTTAATATTTTTCCTAAAATGCTCTTTAATTTTGTGGCTGCAAATTGCAATATTTATTTCTTTGTTCCGTAAACGATGAGTGTTCGCCCTTGGTCTACACAGATTAGGGGCCCAGATTAGGGGCCCAGCTAACGCATGAAACACTCCGCCTAGGGAGTACAGTTGCATAGGGCACCTGATCCAACGCATTCATGCTGTCCAACACAAAATCGAGAGACAGAACTCTATAGGTTGGCGGGAAAGGGGGAAGATGAATGGTGAGGGCAAATGATTCGGGTAATTTCTGACTTGTTAGCTACAAAGTAGAAAGTTTTTAGGTCCCATCCAGTCTACAAAAATAGAACTAGAACAGTAACTCGTGACTTTACTTTAGCTAGACAGTTCCCATAAGATTTCATTCTTCAAAAAAAAAAAACCATTTTTTGAAAATTTGTACATTAAATATTTGTTTGGGCAAAACAAGCCGTTTTAGTTAGCATTTTGCTTTAGTAATTGTAAAAGCCTGTGTTTTTTTTTATATATTTTTTTAAAATGCTTTATACCTACATACATGCATATATATATATATGACTAATCCCATAACTATACCTCCTAGTTTTTATTATTTCTCAATTTGTCTCTGTATTTTTAAAAACTATAAAAGTATCTTTTGAATTGAAAAACTTGTTTCAATTTTATCTTTTGTAGACTTTGTTGACTTAAAAAAATAGAGATTAGATAAAAATACATTTGACTAAACCTAATTTGTTTATAAAGTACATGTTCTTCTTGAGAAAAATTTAAAAGATATATTTTAAAATTTAAAAATTCATAAAACTTAATATGTTTTTTTAAACTTGATACTTTGTATTAGGATTTTTTTAATGTTTTTAGTATATAAAATATTTATCTTAACGATTTAAGGGTAGTGTTGTTTTGCCTAATTTTTTCTATTTATGGGAATGAAATTAAAATAAGTTTTTAAAATTTCAAAAATACCTTTGTAGTTTCTAAAAATCAAAGGATAAATTAAAAATAATTAAAATTAAAATGTAAAATTATATAATTAACCCACATTCATATAATGAAGAACTGGCTGAGCATAGAATCAATTTTCAGGCTCCAATGCAAAATTCCAAACATTGTGAATATATTGCATATTTTCTAAATGGAATTTTTTAATTGTACATTAAGTTTTCTTTTTAGGGCAAATTATACCATAAGTGGTATTAGGAGAGAGAGAGAGAGGGAGAATTTTTATAACGTGAATATGATGCTCATTAACAGCTTTATAGTATGGCATTCTTGATTTTGAAATAAGATATCATACTTTGGGCACCTCTTTGGATATCTTTATATATTTCAAACTATTGAAAAGAATGCGTATAAAGCAAACTATCGTTATTGGTAGTTAGAGACAAAGTTATTTTTTCCTTGTTTAATTATAATATTATCTTGATCACATTTCACGAGGGTTATCTTAATGATGAAAAGAGTTACCTAAAATAAATTATTATCCTGTTAACATTAATATTCGTGGTCCTAAATCGTAAACTACTTCTGGCTAGAAAAGAAATAGCAAACTAATTAAAGACATCAGGAGCCCGTTTAAAATGGATTATTTTAAGCTATTTTTGGTTTATTATATTTAAAAGCTGTTTATGAGCCCATTTGGGTGACTAATAGAAAAATGCTTATGGCTTTTATAAGTACTTATTAAATAAGTCAAACTAAAGGTGTTTATGAAAAAAACACTTATGAAAAGCTTTTTTGTTTATACTTTTGACTTTATATTTAAAAATAACAAATTAAAAATTCTATCTATATCCTTGAATTACACTAGTTTTTATACTAATAATAGATTTTGACTTAATTAATCAAACAGATTCAAAAGTTCTTCTGAAATCAAAAAGCACTTTTTTATGTAGAAGCCAAACACTAATAAAAAAGCCTAACTTATGCTTCTCTTTTTCTACTACTTAAAAGCAAAAATACAAACTATCCTAAACGAGCTCTAACAAGATAAACACAACTAAATAAATTGTAAATAGTGTTCCTACAAACATTAACATTTAATGTCTAATTAATATTGTAAATCTAGCATAAAAAAATGACACGGCTTTGTACAGTGTTTTTATACTCAAATATTAAAATTTAGTATTGGCACATCAATATAGCATTACCTAAGAGGTATCTTAGATGATTGTTTTGAGAGAACCATCGTCCTTTGTGCTTTGTGCAATCAAAATTAGTTTGTAGTTGTGAGTATATATTGTCTTAAAAAGATTAATAAAAAATGACAAAATTAATGCATCGAAAAACACACACAAACACACACACATATGTCTTTTAGTACTTATTCAGATAAATTTAACATGCACTTTTAGTTTATTTGTTCCCCAAAATAAAATAAAAAAACATGAAATACTTTAGTTTAGAGGTTTTGTTGGTGATTAAAATTCAAGAAGGATGATTGGTGATAGCTATCTCATTGAATGACCAAAAAGACTTGCCGCATAATAAAAAAATCATATCGAGCTATCGTGTTATGAGACAAAACACGTTATATTAACCTCACCAAGACTTATAAATATTGAGCCGATAGTAAAAATGATCTCAAACTCTTCTCATAAGACTTCTAACTTTAAAAGTAGAATCTTCAAGTGGTTGTCATGAAATTCGAACAACTGCAAAACTACTTTAATTGGCTCTAGAGTTGATATGAAACACATAAGATATAAACAATGTATAATCAATGGAGAAGTTAAAAGAATAATGCCAAGAAGATCATCACTTAATTGGTTGGTGACAAATGGAAGGGAGGGATGGAAACAAAAAGAGAAAAAGGTGACGTGATAGAAAATCGAGAGAATTGACAGGCTTTTATATATGGAATTAGTTGCCTTTAATTTCATATATTCTAATAAAAAGGAGAGCTTTGAATCATACCAAATGAGGATACATTAGTGCAAATTTTTATATAGCAATTGGAATACGACATTATATTATTAATGATGAATATTGAGTGATATATCGAATGTGTGTGTGTGTGTGCCTTTTTTTTTTTTTTTAGAGAAAAAAGGTTTTTGAAGCTGTCCGGATGAACCCCACAAGCAAAATTCCAAAGGCCACATATGTGCGTGATGGAACAACACTAAAGAGAATATATTTGTATTTATAGCTCCATAATAATTTGATCCACTTCTTTGTAGCCGATCAAGAATATATCCAATTTTTATTGACGTGACCTTTGTAAATATAGAGACCCCACTTGGGGGATTTGATGCATGCCACGTAGTCGTTGCGGAATTTTCAGCGTTTATTCGAAACCATATATATGATGGCTACGTACATATATATATATGTATATATATAGGTATATGTATACATATATACATATATATATAAATATGTGTGTGCCTTTAATCTTCACAAGTCTCATATACAAAGTGCCGAGTTTTTAACTCGATGATCAATAGATCATGTCACAACTTTTTTTGTTAAAACGACAATATTTTATCAAATATGCGGTAAGACAATTGTCACATCATTTGTGAACAAAATTTGATATATAAAACTCGTGCTTAATTACTACTAAATTAATATTATAGGCGCGATTAACATGTTTTATGTCTATATTTATGTGTATACTCTCGTTAGCACTCTTTTTTTTTTTTAAGGAATTCAATATTAGTACTAGTAGAGACTTGGTATTTATATCAAGAAAATAGAGCAAGGGATCAGGCATATATATTTATTGCTCAATGTGAATCATGATCCATTAGTGGCAAAATTTGAAAAACGAGTCACCTAAAAAATTTAATTGGAGAAATAATCTTTTTTTTTTGCACCAAAAATCAAGCCTCTTGAGCAGGAAAAATACTTCAATTTTTTTTTATCTTGTTGAAGTTTCTTTTCTTGTTCCAATTTTTTTTTTATCTTGCTGAGGTTTTTTCTTTTATTTTATTTTGGATGATATGACATTGAGGTCATTTATCCAATTTTAAAATTTCTTGGTTTACTTATCAACAAAAACTTCTTCTTAAGGTCATTTATCAAAATCTCCTTCCATTAGCAGTACATGCAAAAAGTATATGTATATATGTTCTAGAAAGTGTTTTATAATAAGTTATAATATCACATCAAAAACTAATTTACTTTATATAGACTCAAATTTTTCCGTACAATGTACTTCCGAAACCGTTTATTCAACATACTCCAAACAAAAGAGAAAATGAAAAAAAGACAATCCAACGGATGACCATATTTATTATGAGTATATAATTAGTAGTTAACCTTATTGGATGAGCCGAACATGATCATAGTATAACTATATATTAATATCTAAAGTTTTTAAAGCCAGAGAGCTCCGGCATCCTTGAGCAGTTTCTTGAGCGAGCCATTGAGCTGAAGGGTCATGATTGTGTTGGCCGAGCCAACGAATTTGCCCCCGATGAAGACCGCAGGGACCGCGGGGTTGCACCCAAGGCGCATGAGGGCATACTCCATCTCCTTCCCTCTCGAGTCCTCGTCGAGCTCGTACACCGCCGGGCTCACCCCTTGCTCGTAGAAGAGTCTCTTGATTGCATGGGACATGCAACACGAGCTCTTGCTGAAGATCACCACCGCCTTCTGCGACGCCAACTTCGCCACGCGATCCATGTCTTGTAGATGGTTTTCGACTGAAACCGATTGATTACTCCTTAATTTGGACGTTGAAAGTATAAGAATTTGTGAAAATTTGGCTAATTTTAGTAGTGTCAAATGTGAATATATAGCTATATTATGCTAAAGAAATGAATGTTATATAAGCTAGAAAATAAGGTGAAACATGTGTGAGGCTTTTGTGATTGTTATATGTGAGTTTGGGAGTTAATTTTTGGAAGCTTTGGTTTGTGATGGGAATTGGACATGTGATGTGCTTTCTATATATAGATGGCTAGGCTTAGAGAAAGGGAAAGAGACAATATGGGGTTGGATAAACATATACAATTTGCATTGTTTAATCCAAGAAGATCAAGAAGAGTGGACGTGGAATAGAATGTTGAAGGTTCCTCTAGATATTTAAATCTATTCCCGAAAATACCCTTGTCCTTATAATATACTAGCTTTTTTATTGATAAAATTAACTAACTTTAGATTTGCATAGTTGTGGTGCTGAGAATCTAAGAGACTATAAAAGATAAGGCTCAAAAACATCGCCGAAAGTGGGAATATATATCATGTATTACAAAGGTGCGGAAAGAGAGAGAATTAAATAAAATAAAAAGTTGTGACGTACGGTACACTAAGTTCTTGTGGACGAAAATGCCCCTGATGGATACAAAGTGACTAGGGAATGTCAACTTTGTATAGAATATGATAGCGTACGTGGGATGAGAAGGTGACAGATTTAGACGGGCACAAATAGTTGCATCACACTGGCTGTTGTTGTAATTGGTTCTTCTGCCTCTAGATAGCTATGACCTTGCGGGATCACACCATATAGCTAGTTCTTGGTTCTTTTTGTAAAAAGCAAATGGGGTAACTCATTTTTGCATGATGTCCTCATATTCAAGTCCAAAGACAGGACAGAGAAGAAAAGAAACTGGGCTTGAATAGTGAAAACATATATGTGCTATACAGTAATGTAAATTGTACGATGACAATAGTGTTGGGCTACTTGCACAGATTATAGGGTTGGTAATTGGCTGCCAAGGAGTTAGCGATTGGCATAATTCATTCACTTTATGGGGGGTAAAATGGTGCAGCATACTTGACGGGTCAACTTGAAAAATGTAACTTTCTGTTACTACTTTTCAATTTTTTTACTCATGTAAAAAATTTGAAAAGTTCACTTTTAGGGAATACGAGGACAGAATTGACCCCGAGTCTTTTTCTGATGAACTTGGATTCATCATTCATGGAGTCAAATTCGTCACTTATAAAAGCAACCCAAATATAATGCATTAATAATAAACTCTAGTTATTGATCTAAACAAAGCCCCAGTGCATCAATGATATATATTAAACTTAATCATTTATAAACTTCAATAACATATTAAATAAAAAACAAAATCAAAGACAATTTATCAATGCTAAACCACAATATATCAGTGATATACCATAGCATAAAAAACACAAATAATTAAAATTAACAGCACAAATAAACCCCCTCTGCCTCCTTTCTCCTTTATCGCCGTCAACTCTCTTGAGCGACCTCGCTTCATAGATGGCAACAGTCGTCTCTCCATCGACGGCAATAAGCATCTCTCTAACTTGTCCATCGCGATATGAGGCAAAATAATCCTTCCACGTGCTCTCTTCAATGAGAAAGGTAGCGAGCTTGTCGTTGTTAGATTGGCGATTGAAGATTGGCTTGGCAAGCTCGATCAATAAAACCTTGGTCTCTCTCCCCTGGACGGTCAGATCTTTCCTGGACGGGGGCCACAACGACTAGATTTTGCAGGTGGTGGAGATTCATGAAGATTTCTTGTCTTCATCATTCGTCGACTCTTCAATGCATGAGATCTCATCATCGTTAGTGCTAATGACTCGTGACATTGCCCCTCACAATGTGCAATGACGAGATCTATCATTAATCTTGCCACGAGTGGAGATCTAATTCTCCTCCATTTTTTTCAAGTTGAGAGTTATTAGAGACTTTATCTTAGGAGTAATTTCTACTTAGTAAAAATTAAAGGACTTAAAAAAATGGTAAAAAGTATTAGTAATACTAAGGGAGTGATATACTACCCAATTAATTCTATACTTCAACTTAGGGTGGGTCCCATCCATCGGGTGCCCCTACAAATTTATGAAAGACTCTTCAAAATAAGGACCTAAAAGCATAGAGCTTAAATTGGATTCTCGAGTCTAAACTTGAATGGCATTTAAGAAATTTAATTGCATCTTTCCTATTGGTTGCAACTTTTGGGAGGATTAATTGCAAAAAAAAAAAACATAAGATTCAACTTGATCACTTACTACTAATAGTGATAAGACAACAATTCATTACTTTTACATATATATGTATGTATGTATGTATGTATGTATGTATGTATGTATGTTTGTATGTATGCGTGTGCACACACATGTATCTCAACCCATTGACATCCCTCTCTGTTAGGGTTCTCACTTGTCCCCACTTAGCAAAAGGTATCGACATTCTATTACAAGGCAGCCAGCCGGCCTTCTCGTAGTGATGTTATTCATTGCCAAGACTTAATCTGCCAACCGCCTTCCTTGCTAACGTGCTCTGCTAATTGCCACATCTCGTGGTATGGTCTGTATTGTAATATCATCTCCAATGTAAATGTTATATTTACTATTAAAAAATATAAAAATAACATATATTTGGTGTGTTATTTTATTTTTTACTCCAATATATGATATTATTTAAAATGTCGTATTTATATTTTTGTTATAATTATTAAATTTGAAACCTGTAAAAGTAAACTTTTAATATTAAAATAATTAAAAAATAAAATTTTTGTTATTATTAAAGTAAAAAAATCAATCTATCAATTAATAGAAATCAAATGCAAAGCATAACAAATTTGGCATTACAAATGAAATTGCATTAAAGAGTTTTTTTTTTTTTTTTTTTTTGCAATCCAATGTCAAATTTGCCATCAATTTGGCATTACATTGGAGATCCCTCTACTCGCCACATCTCTACTTGACCGTCCACTTGCTGCGTCCTCTTGTTGTCTTATCATCATCATCATTATTATTATTATTATTATTATTATTTTCCTTTTTTAGGAAAATACACACACTTTTTGTGTTTTCTTAAATATTACTTTTGCTTTTCTTATTATGCAAAAATCCAAAACACCCATGTGTTTATAATCGTATTAAAAATACTCCTTAAATTAAGGATCAGGTAGTTTTGCTATACAAAAAAGATATAACATTTATTTATAGATTTTTTTTTGCTAGTTTTGCCCCGTTATAAACTTTAAAAAGTGAAAGACAATTTTCAGAATTTAAAGTTCAAGGCTAAGTTGTGATAGGCCAGAAAGTTTAGGGGATATAAAAGTATTAAAAAAAACCCTTAACATATATAATCAAGGGTGGAGCTACCCACGGACTAGGGTGCACGGTTGTCCCCTGAACTTTTTTTTTTCTTTCAACATTGCTTCTAAAATTTTACAGAAATCATATTCCATCCCCCACCAAAATTATACTCCGCTCCTTTAAATATATATTCTACTCTTCTGAAGTTATACTCCGTCCTCTGACTAATTTTTCTGGCTTTATCCTTGTGTATAACAACAGGTCTTACTTGAATCAGATAGTTGATTTATAGGATATTTGGTAAGTGTTGTTAGAATCATTTTTATGGTTCGAAATACTGTAACATGTGAGAACTTTATATCTTTGCATTATTTGGTAATCATTTTTATAATTCTAATCATGGTCGCCAAACACCTTATTAATTTCGATGATGCATGTCACGTGATCATCTTATAAAAAGCCTTATGTACCGATAGGACCAAGAGAAAGTCAAAAAACGGATTACTTATAGCGATAAAAATTATATAATAATAATAATCACCTGCAACATATAAAATTTGACTCTCATAGATTATCACAAATCAAATGTTCAATTTTGATGAATAATAATATGTATTGATTAATATATATTGGTCCGGTATAGTTTTCATATTCAATTAGAGAAACCGTACTAATTATTGACGACGTGGAGTTTTGTTAATTTGAATCTTCATGCAAATATTTTTCCACTGTAGAGAGACATTAAATCCAACTCTTAGACTCTTAGTAATATTTATGTGAGAGAGAGAAAGAGATGACGTTCAAGTTAATTTCCCAATGAATTTATGTCCGTATCTTGGTAGAGTACGGATATGGCGGGATATAAACATTAATGTTTTAATGATTTCCCTCTCATGCTAAGGTACGTATATGGACAATATTATTCGCTATCTCATGCAAAGATAGATTCACCATTAATATGCCAAAAATCTCATCTAAGATAAAGTTATAGATATCTATATATATATATATATATATATATATTCTTAGCGGAAAATTCATGACCATCAATATAATTATTCGTTCAGTTAGTGCATAGTGAAAAAGAAACTTCGTCAAACGCATTTCACGAGTAAAATGCGCATACATAAAAAGTACATACAAGACACAAGACACTAATTTAGGGCTTTGGAGGGACCGTCTCTCAATTACTTATATAAAGTAAAAAAATAACATAATAGTTATTGAACATAAAAAAATTGACGTTGAAATTGCGTAACATAAAGAGTGTATGTTTTATTAATGTTTTATTAATGTTTTATGGGTTTCAAATTTAAATTCTCACGTGAGCTTGCGTTTAGGACAAAAGATTGGAGACACATTTTAAACCATGATTTGATAATTTGAATTTAAAATTCTTCAAAATCTAGAAATACCTCATTTTTTAAAAAAATTTTGACTTCAATTTTCAAACCATATTTTTTAAAACTTCCTATAATTTCAAGCTAGAAAAATTCAAACCACTATGTTTCGAACCCATAAACCACACAAACCTATAAAATTTTTTATTACTAAGCATGTATTTGGATAATTGCTTCAAACCAATTGATTTGAACTCAAACAATGTAATACTTTTGATTGATACAGTGTTTTGAACCAATTAATTCAATCCAAGATTCTCAAATACCCTATAAATTTATTGTCGTTACGTCAATTCAAGACCAATAGATGTTAAAGACATGTGATATAATATTTAAATTATTAAGTAGATTGGTGTTACGTCAATCAAACATTAATATTATTTATAATGACTGTCATATTACTTTTTTTTTTTAAGGATCTCTTATTGTGGACTGTAAAAAGCTCATATATATATTTATATATTTATGTGTATGGGTGTGTATTTATATATATATATATGATCTCTTAGAAAATGCCAGCAGAATCAAAGATCATGAACAATCTCAAAAATATGTACGATATTATTAGGAGAATATATGAGTTGTGTGTGTACTTACGCGAAAAGAACGCGCATGCATTGACCAAATTACTGTTAAGCATGTCCAAATAAAAGGATAAATGGATAACATATATTGATATCGATTTTGTTCGATTATATTCAGAATGAAATATGTACAATCTATTCATCAACACAAGCAAAACAAGCAGCATTTTGAGGCCTTTTTCCTGTGTGCGAGTGTCAACTTATTGTATTGAGATTTTAGTCTTTGGATAGAGAGATCACAAGTATTCTGCCTATCTGTCCCGCAAGTATCCACAAAAAGTAAAAATAAAGGCAAAGAGTATAATATACATGGCTCCTCATTGCCTTTTACTATATATGAATCCCTTTTCTCTTTGATATTGATCATCACTTTGTTACTTTCATTTCACTTTTTTTTTTTTACATTTTTTTCCTTGAGAGTGGAGAAGAAATTTTTAGAGTATAGTGATTCAAATTCTGTTTGGTATGGTTCGAAAAATTTACGGTGTGACATTTGTGATAAAATTATAATTATAAGAATTTTTTGAGACCTGTGGTGGTAGCGGAGGGATCAGGCTGATAAGCGACTTATTGTGTTAGGGTTATGCTAATATATATGTATTATTTTTTACTCCTCTTTTGTACTAATTTTTAAGATAGTAAATTTATTTCTATTTCTGTTTCTGCTCGTAGTTTTTTTCCTTTTAAGATTTTTCACGTATATTTGTGTTTTTTTTAATAAATTTGCTTTTTTCTTATGCCCATAGTTTTTTTTTGTTAAAGTTTTTTTTACGTATGTTTGTGTGCTTTTTGTTGTTCGTTTCCTATTTTTGTTTATTTTCTAACAAGAAGGAATAATAATAAGATCCGGAGAGTCCAATTTGCGCAGGTCTGTACCTCACCAAACCAAAGGTCTATATATATATATATATATGTATATATGTATATACAAGTATGTGTATATTAATTAGACTAAAATTGTGATGCCAGGATCCGTCATCGCATTTTTCTTCTTTATCTGATAATAAATCTGTCTTTCACCGTTAAAGTTGACATTCTTTTCCCACCCCTCCACTATACGTGCACCCCTCTTTCTCTCTCTTTCTAAAAGATGGAGACCAACCTTATCCTTATCTCTCTCTCTCTCTCTCTCTCTCTCTCAGCTGATGTATATATTCTTTCTCTATACAAGTCCCATCGATTCATGTGCCTTTGTATATATGTGGAGGTTATGTCATTCATGTAAAATGACCAAAAATAACATTTGAAGTTTCTAAAGCACAATTACATCTAGTTTTGTATGATTTCAGACATAAACATAAGTCATAACCATATGGTATATATTCAATTACATATTATCTATTGCCGTTTAGTGATTGGTCGGTATATCAAGTGATCATAGAAAAATGCTTTTGTCACGTGATAAATTATGTGAGAAGATAGAATTGTGGGACCCACGGCTGATAAGGTTCGCTATTTGGAGCCCACCATCCTCCCTTGCAGATGGAATGGAGGCAGATCGTATTGGATTTGACTTTTAAGTCCTCTAGTTTTTGTTTCATTTTATATCTATTTAATAATAAATATTATGTTTATATTAGTTAAAATATTTTAATTGACATGACATGATATTATCGAAGAGATGGAAGTAAATATAAAAAATAAAATACGTGAGCTGAATCTCAAGGTAGTGGTTGTGTGAATTAGAGAGGAGTTGAAATTCAAATATATTTTATTTTGATTAAAAAAAATTAAGCCCAGTTTTCACATCAAAGTGGTAAAGATGGATAACCAGACAACCTAGTTTACACCATAATATTGTTCCAAACTCACGTACAAAAGTATACAAGGTCTTGCGTGTTACTCAACATTACAATTGGCTATAGCTGAAAGAATAAAATGGCACTAAGATCATGACTTATTGACTTAATTAAGTACACTAACACATGACATAGTCATGACCAACACATATAGGCATGCCCAAGGGTACGACGCCGTTGCATGTATCACATTATTCAAATATGATGTACATACATATATACATATACACATCCATATATAATAGCACATATGATATATATATATATATATATATGGCGGAGTGCAAAAGTGAAAATCCACAATATGCATGATTCGATGCCTATATATAAGTACGAGGGAGCCATGTTACGTACGGTCGATAAAAGCAACCCTATTTTATAAAACTGACCCTTGGAGTCCAATTGAGCCGGTTATGGGCAATATTGTTACCTTAAAAAAAAATGGTCATTGACCCTTTTCTCTGTCTTGGGTATATATCGTGGCCATACCTGATCAGAACCTGAAAATCACATATAGGAAAGGGAAAAAAAGTATATATTCATATCTCTACAATATATACGTATGCGACTTTATTTCGACGTTACAATCAAGATGCACGACCAAGATTCGAATAATGGGTAATATTGAAAAGTCCAAAACAAAGAACAAAAGAAAGTGAAGTGGCTTTTGATTTTGATGGGATTTTCCAGAACGATTCAAGATATCTCGAGCTTTCGAGAATATATCATTTGTGGAACCAAAAAATAAAAAACTATATATACAAATTGTACATTTTCTTGTCGTACATGTATATAAATATACTTATATATATTTATATATATAAGGGGCTAGAAGATTTGATTACCATCATATATATAGACATTAATATAAATCATAATCTTTGACTTGTACAATTGAAGACTTGTATGAAATTTTATATTTTAATTTTGACGTACTAGGTTATGGAAAAAGAAAATGAGATTATCATATTACTACTAATTGTATTGGTTATATTATATTTCAAACGAAAATTATATAAAAAGGGAAAGTACTCTATGCCAAGAAGATAATGTTGGGGACCTCATGGCATCTTTCTTCTCTTGCTTGGTACCGCCACATTTTTTTTTTTTATCATACGGGACTTGGTCGTGAAAGTGAGATATATATTTATGCATGGGACTTAGCTCATATATACAAGCATTTATTAGGGGATATAGTAACAAAAAAGAACCAATAAACTATTTCTTTTGTAGAAAAAGAAAAAGTACTTCTGCTTAACGTGGTCTATACATGTTATAAAAATTATTTTTCTGGAACAAGTAATAAAATTTATTTTTTTTAATTTTTATTTTTTTGTGGCTATGCAATATTGGAAAGTGAATATATACTACACACAAATCTGCATCAAATGAGTTTTTCTTGATAAGTTTGTGCCTCGCGTTGTCTATTTATATCTTACTTGAGCAAAATTGGACTGTAGTTTCTCTTTTACGTGACTTTCTGTTTCCCTTTCGTGAATTGGGAATGCGAATCTCAATTTGCAAAAAAGGAGGTCCCAATTGGATAAATCCAACTGGGTTCTCCAACTCAGCAGATTCTGCAGGATAGATTACACGATAGTAACATTCTCAATATAAAATTTTGGGTTAATAAAAACTACCCTTTATAGTCCAATTCAATAAGCCTATAGTTTTGTACAATAGGAAAAAGCCCAAAAGTTGAGCTAATTGCATTGGAAAAGATTGAAGAATAAAGTGTGTGTATATATAGTACACACATACATAAATACTATAAATGCACATTTGGATATATATATATATATATACTGGTTTTTTTCTCAGCAAAAAGGAATCTGATAGTTCACATCCTGCCTTTTTCTCTTTCGGCATTATTGGTAATCCTAAGAGCACAGAAAGAGCAGTCACGCTATATCGTTGGTTAATGATAGTAATAATGTGAAGCCGTACCAAGGACACGTCTCTATTAACTTCCGTATGCAAAGAATCGTGGTTGTGTTGTACCCCAACTTTAAATTTTCCTTTTAGAAGTTGTGCACAAGGATAGATCGTTATCAAATAATGATATCAAAGTGTGATTTGGAAGCATTTACACGTACAAAAATATCTAGTTGGAACATTCTCATCTTTATTTTCACTATCAAACTTTTTGTTCATTTTTCTCCTCTTGGGCAAATCCCAATCCCACCCACTACCTAATAGTACTTGTACTTTAACCCTTCCCTCCCACCACCCCACCCCTTACAAAACACTATATAAGCACTTCCATGGTGGCCTAGTTTTCCCCACACCAAAAACCTCAACCAACAAACATTTCTCTCTACACTACTACTTCTACGTTCCTAGCAAATAAACAAACTCACAAACACATTACCATTTATTCTCTCTCTCTTCCATTTCAAGAATACCATTTTCATTGGTTCATCTCTAAAAGTTTCGTCGCTAAAGACCCAGTACCACACTAGTGCTACCTCTTCTAGTTCAAAACCCAAACGTTGTCAAAGACATTTTTGCTTTTGAAGATATGGACAGAGTGACAAAGATGGTGTCTGAGAAGCCTGTGGTGATCTTCAGCAGGAGCTCTTGCTGCATGTGTCACACCATCAAAACCCTATTCTGTGACTTTGGGGTGAACCCTGCAGTGTATGAGCTGGATGAGATCCCTAGAGGCAAGGAGATCGAGCAGGCCCTCTCGATGCTCGGCTGCAGCCCGACCGTGCCGGCCGTGTTCATAGGCGGCGAGCTGGTTGGGGGAGCCAATGAGGTCATGAGCCTTCATCTCAAGAGGTCCTTGATCCCAATGCTTAAACGCGTTGGAGCTTTATGGGTTTGAGATATTACTAACTTATGACTATGAGTCCAATAAGAAAATGCCACTCCTTTTTTTTTTAGTACTTTTGTAAGGTTAGAGTAAGAGATATATCGGATAAAATAGCCTATAGAGCTTGTTAAAGTTTTTAATAAGTAGGCTTAATATTGTAATTATTTACTTGGGACATGTATGCTACTATGTGGCTACTAGCTTTTTTGTTACTCAATTATGTACTTTTTTTTGGTCTTTTTGGTGTAATAAATATAAGTTACTATATAACTACTAGCGTTTTTCTAACTTAATTATCTACTTTTTTGGTCTTGTTGGTATAATAAACCTAAGTTGCATTTTCCACTAATTAATTTTTTTTTCTATACTTACATTTACAGTCTCATGAGTTTGTGATCTCCAACAAATTTATGTAATATTTAGTATCTTCCAGAACTTAATTAATCCACATTAATGAATCATAATGTGGCGTGGGAGTAATGCTAATAGGCCAAAAAACAAAATGACGGATATAATTAAACGCATGTATTTCCAAAAAAAAAAAAAAAGAATATAATTGAATGCATGTATTACCAAAATAAAAAGAAAAAAGAATATGATTGAGTGCATGCATGCACCATTTCGGATTGCATGTTCACGGGGCTTTGTTGCTATTGGGCCGTTATGTCGCCACCAAAGTGGGCTGGGCTACTTCATTTTGGGCTTAAATCTATCTTTGTGAGTCTCCCGGACCTAAACAACAAAAATCTCTGTGAAAAGGGCATGTCATATTTTCCAAAATGAAAGATCATTGCTCCCAAAAATAGAGCCAAAACAGCTTGTTATTGATTCTCAATTTATGAAAAAGGAATTGATCCTACTTATGGAGAAACTTTTCTTTAGGTTTAGGTATCAAAGTTCAAACTAACTAGAATTTACAATTCTTTGTGTAAAAATGGGGCTTTTTTTAATTATTGTTACATTATTAATTTTTGCTAAACAACACTAGATAAAGTCGTTACTTTAATTATTTAGAGAGTGTTTAGAAGCCAACTTGTAACATGAAGTTGAAAGTAAAATATTGTAGCATGTAAGAGGTTTACTTTGTAACATACTTTTGCTTTGTATTATGATAATTAGGACTTGGTTGCTTTGTATTAAACACACACTCTTAGGAGTTAAAAAAACAACATTAAAATAAAGTGGTTACTTTAATTACTTTTTGAATTTAGAATAAACAACATTAATAAAGTGTTTAAAAAGTGAGTTAGAACTGAAAGCTAAAGTACCGTAGCATGTAAAAGTTTTAGTTTTACACTATTTATGTTACAATTGATGAGTTGAAACTAAATTTGCCAAACGCCATCTAAAAGACACCACCTAAAAAAAAGTGGTTACATAAAAATTGGCACGGTATTAGAATAAAGTGTTTACTTTAAAGGACACTAGAATAAAATACTTTAAACGACGTTGATTAAAGTGTTTACTTCTATTGTACATAAGAATCTAGATAATTTCATTTCTTATTAGAATTAATTTTAGATAGTTTTTATTTCTTATTAGAATTAATTAATGAGGTGGATAAATAAAGACCGTTGATTAAAATATTATATGAACCATATCCATCCTCGTTTAGCTCAACATGCACACGTCTCTATGATTATAGTCGCCATCATTAACTACTCATTTGCAAACACATAGAAGTGTATTTTACACTTTCCATTATTATTACTCTATACATATGCTCCCAATTACCAAATTTTAATCAACCCAAGAAATAATTAAAAAGGAGCCAGGCAAGTAGGTCCCACTCTCCCTCCATAACCGGGTGCACCCAGGTTCAGCCACACAGGAATCTCTCTCCTCATTCATGAATGACACGTGGTGGTTACTAGAGGAATAGTAAGGGGACAGGTTCTGATCCTCTGCATCAGCTTTCCAACCCAATTCCCAAGGACTCACTCTTGACATGTGGACCCCACTGTTGCCTCACGAAATAAATGCTCTCTCCCCTCGACCAACTAAGCTCTAAAAAAAAAAATTTAAAAATTTTAAAAATAATTGTCTCTCTCTCTCTAAAGTCTCTATTATTTTTTTGTCAGGACGTTCTGATACGGCGACTTCAATCAATCTCCATGTGGGAGAGTGGGTGGCATCTTACCCTGCGCCCTACCGGCGCAATGTAGACTCAACCAGCAAATCTTCGCAAAATCCGAAGCCGAATTCACGTCACGGAACAACCAGACAAAAACAAGGTTTGCTAACTTGCGCACCTCGATCGTCCTTTGTCTCTCTCCCTCTCTCTACTTGCTCACTACTCGTGTTCACCAGCTCAGTTCTGCTCAGACAAGAAAACCAAGAGAGAGAAACAAAGATGATTTTCTCGACCAGTCTCTCTCATTTTCCTTGACTTTCTGAGCAACCAAACAAGGACCGAAAGGTGATTGCTTCTACTCACTGAGCCAGTCCTCCGTTCTTTTCCTTTCCTTTTGTGGTTTTAGCTTTGGTTTTTGCCTGTTATCATGTGGTTCTGGATTTCCGTTCTCCATTTTCTTTTCTTTTTCTTTCCAGGGCTTTTTCTGACCATAATGCAGCTTTCTTTTTCGATAATTTGTAGGTTCTCTGTTTCTGTTCTTGCGAAGCTCTTGGTTTTTATGGTTGTTTGTGTTTGAAAGAGAGAGCTTTTTTCTCTCACTTTCGCGGAAAATGTTCGGCTTTTCTCGTCGACGCATGAAGCTTGGACGGTAAAATCTTTTTCCTTTTCTTTTTGTTGAATTTTCAGTGCTTTTTTTTTTGAATTCGAAATTTGTGTGAGTCTTCGGATAGTACTGAATAACTGATAAGAACATTAGGGGTTGCATTTAGGATTTGAAAAATGAAGTTCTTGATTAAAAGAATCAAATTTTGGTCACCATCTGTTTCCATTAAGAGTTACAGTAATAAATTTGTTAGATTCAGATTGAAAGTCCAACTCAATGAATCTGCTCATGGAACTCCCGTTAGACATCCTAAACGAACAGGAAACTCCAATGTAAGTAGTTGTGTTTGTTTTTTGTTTTTGTTTTTGTTTTCGTTTTCGTTTTCGTATTTTGTTTTTTGTTTTTTTGTTTTTTCAATTCAATGCGGTCATTGTGCTAAGCTTATTTTAGCTCTGCAGAGTGAATGTGATGGCCCAGTTAGTAGTAAATCCAATAACGTTGATGTTAAATATTCGTCTGCTGCCCCGGAGAATGGTAGTTCTACAATGGGGAGCTCCGAAAATTGGATGATGTTGTCCATTTCTGGGGACAAGCCCACACCGCGCTTCAATGTAGGATATTGTCGGTGTTGTTTTCTTTCCTTTTTTCTTTGATTGTTTTGTTTGTCATTCGGGGTATTTGAGTTTGCTGAAACTCCGTGTATTGCTTTTTGGCGGAACTCCTAGCATGCAGCAGCTGTGATTGGGAACAAGATGATAGTGGTGGGTGGTGAATCTGGAAATGGGTTACTTGACGATGTGCAGGTAGGATAATGTTTTGTTGCTCTTGAATTGTGTTAAAGGTGGTATGAGTAGGGATTCTGCTTCAAGACAAAGTAGCCGCAATTAGTGTTCATCTAAAGTATTTAAGAAATCCCTTCATGTTCGCTGAAGTCACAAACTGTTTATTTGAACAATAATAGTTTTTAATTTCCTTTTCAGGTGCTTAATTTTGACAGGTTTACCTGGACCACAGCTTCTTCGAAGCTTTATTTGTCTCCAAGCAGCCTGCCATTAAAGATTCCTGCATGCAAGGGCCATTGTCTGGTATAACTGCATACTTTATTATTACCTTGTATGATTATAATCCCGTGTTTTTCTAGTGTATGCTTGGATGTAGTTCAAATTCATCTGTCTCTTTATGTTGTTTCTTCTGAACCAAGCATAGCTGTTAATCCATTTTATGTGCAGCAGACTTTTGATTGCTGTGTGATTACCTCATCAATTAATTAGTATTAAAAATTTGTGAACTGAAAACTCCTTTTTATCCAGGTTTCATGGGGGACAAAGGCACTTCTTGTGGGGGGGAAAACTGAACCATGGGGTGACAAAGTCTTAGGTTAAATATTCTTGTCTTGTAAGTTCAAATAATAACGGTTTGCTGTTAGACGTGATTGAAGTATTCATTACTTTTTGTTTCCTCAGTGTGGGCATTTGACACAGAGACAGAGTGCTGGTCTCTTATGGAAGCAAAAGGAGACATACCTGTAAGTACTCTGGCTTCAAAATGATGCACTTACATCTTTACTCAACCTTCACATTAGGCGTCTGGGGTAGATTAAGATGAAAGATAGAATTAAAGACAGAAGAATAGATAGAGAAGAAAAGCCTAGAGAGAAAAATAGAGAGACCCTAATTACAATGCTACTATGCTTGTAACCAAACCAAATAACAAAATAGGAAACTAGACTGAAACGCAATAAGGACACTTGATAAACGTGAAACTCATCCTATTCTCATAATAACATTTAAAAAAATTAAATATTAAAACTAGTTGATATACCATCTCCATCAGCCTCTAATTTATTTTGAAGGTTAAATGTCAACAACTATAAAATCATAAACTTCCTCATAGTTTACTACCAAGTTTGAGTAAGCTCTTTCATCTGGTCCTCTAAAATCTCCATCAACTTTTATTATTAGTGCTTCAAAAATAGTTGCTATTTATTTGCACATCCTATACATGTTATATATTTAAAATTTTTCTTGGACATAATATAATGGAGCTTCATAACATAACAGAGATATGTATTCCTAATCCTAATTATGGATTTTAATAACTCAGGTTGCCCGCAGCGGTCATACTGTAGTTAGGGCGAGCTCTGTCTTGATCCTATTTGGGGGTGAAGATGCTAAGAGGAGGAAACTAAATGATCTGCATATGTTTGATCTTAAATCCTCGACTTGGCTTCCTCTTCATTGCACGTAAGTGGACTCTGGTGTACTTTAAAATTTTCTTATGGGATGATTCTGATTTGTCTCTTTCATTGTGGCATAACTCATCATCTTGTAGCTCCTTAACTTCTTTCTACTTTTTATTGTCTATTTACTTGCAGGGGAACTGGACCTTCTCCTCGTTCCAATCATGCTGCAGCTCTTTATGATGATAAAACTTTATATATTTTTGGAGGGGCATCAAAGTCAAAAACCTTAAGTGATTTGTATTCGCTTGACTTTGAAACCGTATGTAAATATTTTCTCGAACCTCATTACATTTATATGGCCAACCTTTGTATCTCTTTATAAATGCAGTTATATCCTTGGCTATAATACTTCATAAATATATATTTTCCTCAGATGATATGGTCAAGAATTAAGACACGAGGTTTTCATCCATCACCTAGAGCTGGTTGCTGTGGAATTCTGTGTGGAACAAAATGGTATATTGTAGGGGGTGGAAGCAGAAAAAAACGTATGCCTCATGACCTAAAATATTAGCATGCTTGAACTTCTTGAGTTGTTAGTTGTTACGCTGTTCAGCTTTAAATATTAGCATGTGCATTATGATTATGAAGCCATTTTGTGATTCCAGGACGTGGTGAGACTCTTGTCTTTGACATTTTAAAAGTTGAGTGGTCAGTGGCTGTTTCATCACTCCAATCCTCTATCACCACCAATAAGGTATGTGTTGTTGAATTAGTTATAAAAAGTTCTGATATGTTGACTTTTTTTCCCCTTTTACACGTCATATTTTTGTATCATTTCTTTTTCATTGTAAACTATTATTTCAATCGACTGAACGGTAGTAGTAGCATCTAGCATTTCTTTTGGCAGGTGTAACATGATGCTTCTGCCTTTATATTATCTCAGGGTTTCAGCCTAGTGCTTGTGCAGCACAAGGACAAAGATTTTCTTGTTGCTTTTGGGGGGTCCAAAAAGGAGCCATCAGAACAGGTTAATAAAGAAATCATACATATTTTAGTTTCACGTGTATTATATGTAAATGTTTTTGAATGTGTATTTAATTGCAAACCTCCCTGTGACCCTAACTGCTTGAACCAACCTGCTTTATTAAGAAGAGGATCCGTCACTCAATTACTTAGGTTGGAAGGATTCCTGTTTCATTGTACGATGAACATTCCTGCCAGGCTGCATTTGGCCATGGACATAGACTAAAAGCTTAAGCACTTGAACACTTCTTATGTTTTTGTGCTTTTTTTTGTCCCTTCACTCTTTTGGTTTGTTGTTGATCTCTACTTGGTGAACGGCCTTTGTTAGTTATGTTGCTAGAACTCTCTTTTCACTATATTTGCTATTCACTTCTTCAATAGGTTGAAGCATTGGCAATGGAAAAGAATGAATCATCCATTAAGCGCCGATCTATTCCCAGCAAAAGCCCAGGAAGTTTGCATATAGAAAAGTACTCATCATCCACAGCTTTGGCTAGTCAACTAAGTAATAGCGCTTCCCAGCGTACAGTTGATTCAGCTACCAAACAAAATTTAGCATCTGCAATCGAACAGCATGGTTTGGGAAGATTATCATTGTCGGAATCCTCACTCTATGACCTGAATTCTGCTACTGGCAAGATCTCGCTTCGCAAGCAATTTCATAACGAGGAAGAATACAACACGGCTCTTAAGATGGCAAAAACAGACGATGAAAGCTCAGTTTCCCAGGTAAAATCATGTGTTATGTCAATTGATTGACAATCTCTTCCTATTTTCTGCTATCATATCGCATCTCTTCGATTGTGGAAATGATAATTTGAGTACCATTTTTGAAAATTCCTCGCTAGTTTCATAGGAGAGCTTGTTTCTGAAGTGCAATGATATTTCTCGATTTACACAATATGATTAGTCTTGGACTTGAGGTTTCCATCAAAGCACACATTTTTGAATGCCAAATTTCAGCTGTCGTTGTCCTTGGGCACATTTATTTATGACAACAATTGATTTGTGCTGCTTTTTTAGTTTTCAATTTTTATTTCTTGTGACATCAGTAATTATTTTAATTTCAGGCAGCAGAACGTAAAATAAGTCAATCTGATACAGGAGCCTGTACTAGTACAATTGGAGGTAAACTTCATGCAGAAGATATGCATGCTGTATGTGAACCTGAAAATGAAAACCTCCACAACCAAGGAAGTGCAAACCTTTCTGTTGATAGCAGTGATTCAGTATTCGCGGAAAATGATACTAAATTGGGATCAGTATCAGCTCCTTCATACATATCCCAATTTTACGAAACAAAAATTACACAACTGATAAGAAAGAATGCGATTTTAGAAGGGCAGTTGGCTGCTGCATTGGCAAGCCGAGAAGCCGCGGAAAAAAATTTATCATCTGCTCTGAAGAGCAAACAGGAGATGGAGAAAAAGTTGGCAGACATGATGAAAGGGATGGAATTGCTGAAGGAGAAGCTCGCTGGAGTCGAACTTGCACAAGAAGAGGCTAACAACCTCTCAAATATAGTCCACTCTGACAACGTAAGGCTCGAGCATGACATGGCTTTCCTCAAGGCAGTGTTGGATGATACTCAGAAGGTACTCTACGTCATCAACTAGCTAACATATTATCGTACATTTCACTTTACATTCCTATGAAAAAATAAAACCTGGAGATTACATTCAGGAATTGCACTCAACTAGGGGGGTCCTTGCGGGGGAACGAGCTAGGGCGTTCCAACTACAGGTACAAGCTTGGAAAAGGATGTTACTTATCATAAATTGTAACTAAAATCTTTAACCCTTCTGCCTATATTTTTTAAATGGCATCATTGCCTTGTTTCACCGTGCAGGTTGAAGTATTTCACCTGAAACAAAGATTGCAATCGATGGAGAACCGAGCACCCACCCCACGAAAACCGTTCCATGTCTAATGTAGGATGGAGCAAGGAGACTAGATTTGAATGCCTGATGAAATACGGATCAGAGTTGACAGGAAAACCCCTCTTTTGAATCTTGGCATCATCAGAGGCGGCCACTTCAATGCTAGGCGAACTCAGATCAGAACCAAGAACCCTATTATTTTGGCACTGTACATAATGAATCCGCTCTTGATTCAACATTTTGTAAGTTTGCTCCTGTTTTGGCTGAATGTAGTAGCACCATGGCTTGTACTTATTGTTTGCCGATCCATTGCATCCGGCTTTTGTACGTCGAAAATCTGATTTGTGGGGTGCTCATTGCCATCAATTTGTGCGCGCACATAAGCCCATTTAAAGCCATTCGCTTTGGATCGTCGCACATCTAACATGTAGAAGTAGAGTGTAACACGACATTTATATTATGTAATTTAATATTTTATTTTCAAAGTTATTGTTATATATAATGAATGTCACGCTATCCCTTCCATTTCCACGTTATATATATATAAAAAAAAACTTTGGGACCAGTCTTTTATGAAGGACCGAAGACCATATATGGCCAACAATTCACAAGATTGTAAACTTGAGTTACATTAGAAATTTACTTTATTCGGAAATAGCTCATTAATATCGCCTTTGCAGCAAGGAAAAGAAGAAGAAGCAGAAGAAGACGACAACTCTAGTTAGAATCCACCACAAAATAGAATGGGGCAAGGACAACAATATAAAATAATAGCTGTTCAAACGCATGCCATTTTATTACCACGTAAAAAGCAATCAACATTCTCGAAGAATAACAATGAAAAAAAAAAAAAAAGAGAAAAAGACAACGCATTTTGTACAAGCTGTGACATGAAACTAACTTGACTACAAAACAAAAAAGACGAGAATTGCAAACGACAAGGTTACCCATTATGGGATGCATGAAGATGAATGACTGAGAGGAGCCACAGGTCAATGAACTTCTTTCCCATTACATCTCTGTCTACTGCTTCAGGCAATTTCACTCCATATTCATGCAAGACATTTGTTCCAATCTCCTTGACACACTGGATAGACAACCAACGACAAACTTTGCTTTTCCAATCCTCTCCAAAACAAAATCCAAAAATAGCAGCTCAAAAGCCCAGCCTGCTGTATCCCAATTCTCATACAGTGCTCAGCTTGATCTGCCAAGTGTCATTTTCTCATTTCGGCAAACTTTGAAAATATGTGTAATTAGATAGTGTAGAGTCCTCATAAAAGGTCAGTCTCTTCTTGGTCCCCATCGGCATCCTCAACCTCGTTTTCTTCGTCTTCTTCAGGTGCATCCGGATCAACCCCCTACAAAAACAACAAACTAGTAAAAATCACAATCCAGCTCAACTGGCTTGTGATAATTGTTATAGAACACCAAAGTTGAAGTAAAACCTTCATCTGTTTCTCTAAGCGCTCTAATCCCTTTTTTGCAGCGTCATTCTGTGGGTTGATCCTGCAATGTGAGTTAAAAAAGAAAAAATGTGAGCATCTATGACAAGAATTCTATTAGATAACATACAACCAACAGTCGGATGGTGCCTTGACACATCCTCTAGTAATAAAAAGCTTCCCCGTGACAGCGTGACTTAATATAACATGTGAAGTGAAATAATAACCCTTTAAAGAAACAGAAATCTAAGCCCATATTAAATGCCTTTGTTTCTAGAAAACCTTCATATAGTTGCACATGAATTTGCAATGGCCCTAGCCCCTACTTCTTAGGATTTCCCATCATGGGATCAAATTTTTTTTTAAGGGATTGTAGGCTTTTGAGTCCTAAGAGAATAGGTTTTTTGTTTCATAAGCTCAAATCACAATTTAAACCTTTATGATACAGTGTTCCTTAAAAAATTTTGAATTTCTATTCAAACCTATAAACCAAAAGGGGGCAAAAGAAAGCAATTCAGATATACTTGTATACAAGGATTAACGTACCTCAAAGCAGCTTGATAATGAGACAATGCATCCTGCAACATATTTGTTGCAGCAAATACTTGGGCCAGTTTGACATGAAGGGAGTCATCGGCCCAGTCCTTGAGATATCGCTCAAGCAGAGTTACAGCATCTCCATTTCGGCCTTCAAGAACATGAAGATCAGCCAGAGCTAGTGCAGCTCCAAGATAACCAGGTTCCAGCCTAAGGGCTGATTCATAGAACTTTTTGGCCTGTTACAAGTTTAGCATCAATGTAAAAAATATCTCAAATCAAGACAAAGGTTAAACTCTACTTACGAACCGATGCAGTACTAATGTTTCGCTAGTTTTACCTTCTCCCTGCCATCCGAGTTACTAGCATGCACATCACCTACTAGTTTCAGAGCCTTTGCAGATTGAGGCATGGCCTTCAGTGCCTCTCTAGCAGCATAAAGAGCCTCTTTAATTTTGGAGATAGCCAAATAAGAATGAACCAAACCTAACACAAATGAGCAACCTATCATTTGAAAGGCTTACTAAAACTTCATTACTCTTTATTTATAAAAGTATCCATAAAGGTTTAAAAATCAAACATAAGGCATGAAAGATGAGGGCCTTCCGCTGACGAATCATATACCTTGATAAGAACGAATATCAGGTCTCAACTCTTGAGCTGCCCTGAAAGCGGCCACAGCAGCTTCTGGTCGCTTCATAGTTAACAACAGGTTGCCCTGAGAAGATTAAGTGTTGTGAGCATTAGTTTTGATATTAAAAAGTCATGACCCATATGACTGCTTTCAGTTTCATTAGAAGAAATAAGAATCTACAGAGGTACCTTCATTATATGACCCGGTATGTGCCTCTCATCTATTCGTATGCTCTGATTGCAAATAAAGATGATATCAGACGTGTAACAGAAAAAAGGAAGTTAATTCAGCTAACTAAAGTAACGAACCCTTTCAGCATAGGATAAAGCTCCTCTCTCATCTTTCCTTTCCCACAGCACAGAAGACAATGCTACAAAAACTTCCGGCCTCGTAGGATCAGTAACCAACAAATCGTGCACCAATTTGTTTAGCTTTGAGAAATCAGACTTTATCTTTAGAAGCAGTGCATACTCATCCATGTAAGTTACCAGATATGGATCAATCGAGCGAGCCTGAAAAGATATAATAAGATATGAATGATAACATTTGGCTAAGAAAGTGAAAAAAGACCGGGAAAGTGCATTGCCACCACAAAAGCATCATGTTACCTTTTCGAAACTCATTATGGCCTCGTCGTTCTTTCCAAAGATTGCTTCAACCTTCAATTTTGTTGTTCATAGAAAAAGATAAGTCAAGATGCTTTCATTCCGCTCTTGAAAGAATGAGCAAAATACAATATTCAATATCTAATGACTGTAAGTAATAGGAGTAAAAGGCATCTATTTGTCCAATATAGTGCAACTCTGTTTCTTTACGGTGACACTGAATCTATTATTCATTTCTCAGTATCTTTAAAATAACAAATTTATACAGAAAAACCCATTCCCTACCTTCATAAGCAAGTAAAAATATCAAAATTTGCTTAGAGTTTCAATTATACTGCTCATATTCCACTTTTATGATAAAGTAAAATAAGAAGCTAAACAAGGAAAACCATCTAATGAATGAAATAAGCTTCAAAAAGAACACTACATAATAAATTCGAACCTTCGCGGTCTCAAGTAATAAGTGTAAGTTATTTGGAAAACGTTGTAAAAGATCTGTAAACAGTTCCAGGCCACCTGCAAAACACACAGGAAAAACAAAAGGCTGCACTTAGAAGCAAAAGATTTAAAAAAGAAAAAAGAAAAAAAAGGTCATAAATACACTCATTTTCCATGCAAGAATAGGTAACCAACCCTCGGAATGAAGAAATATTTAATTTACCTTTGTAATCATTCGAAGCAATGCAACATTGAGCTTCAACATACCGCTGCGCAGAACGTTGGAGTATGAAAAAGTGAGAACATTATTGTGATCAATAACCTTTCCGACTACAAAAAGCCCAAGTGGAAATATCTCACAAGGAGAAATGTGTTGGATATGTGGACAGAAGGTTTACGGCCCTGCTATTGAAGCAACTCACAACATGTTTCTACGGCTTCTTAACAACGTGAGTCCCCATTGATAATTAACTTTAAAGGTTAAACAAAAACAGGGTTAAAAAAAAAAAATCAGCAACCTTGTCCGCTACTTACTTGAAGCCAACGACTTGAGTCAAAACAATCGAATGGAGCCCTCCCACTTCTGTTTGGAGTCTAGATTAAAGGGTGCAAAGACAATGAATATTTTTAATAATGGAAGAGAATATAGTTTAGCACGTCCAATGAATAGATTATTAAAATTGCTCTGTGCTTCATAAACAAACCTGAGGAAACAATGAAATGATGTCTTTGACAGAAACTCCTAACTCTGATAATGCCATAATCGCCTCAATTACATAAGGGCACTGCCTGTCATGAAGGCATAAAAGTGAAGAACATCATTGTTAAATAAAAATCCTAGAATAAATTATTCTAGAGCTGAAAATTAAAAGAAAAATAATGTATATCGAACTCCAACTAAAGTAATGGAAACTAAAACAAACCTTAGGCATTCTTTATAACATGTAATAGCAGAACGATTATTTCTGGAATATCTATAAAGCTTTCCCATTAAAAGATTCATCTGCAAGTTTCTGCCTTTGTTAATTTGCTCCATCTGCAAAAAAGTAAGGTCCAAAAAAAATATAAGCTCTTTTATAGGAGAAAAGGAAAGAAAACAACTACCAAGCAAAAAGCATAAAATAACATAGGAATTTCAAGATCTCAAAATATCACGTGCAACAAAAGGATTGAAATTGCATTTATGCAATCCGACAAAAGTTGTACCAAGTTTCTTTTTCATTAAATAATCCATCTAACAAGAGTGCACGAGTCTACATACCTCGGCAAGGGCTTGCCTGTTCTCACTTAATGAACAATGACAAGACGCAATTTTGAATTTCACCTGTAAGATACAGATCATATCAAAACAAGAAAATCTATGCATAAGTAATCTTAATCTTAGCATTCCCATAAACAAATTAATATCCTATCATGATGAAATAAGCTCAAACTAATGAAAATGCAAAGGGAAAATTAAAAAGTTTACCTCATTCTCATTAATTGCTGAAATGTTAAAAGAATTCGGAGAAGAGGACCTGTTCGACGACAATGCACTTCTAGTAGTAGTTGAAGTTTGTTTTACAATCTTGTAATATTGCAATGCCTGCTTGTACATATGCTGCCAACAAACCAAACAAATAAACTAAATAAAACATATATCACCATAAATCTTGAGTGCGTGAAGCGTAATTATTGCCCCAATTATACTTATGATTGTGGCTCCACTTTTGATGTATGAGAGGCCAGAGAAAAAACATAGAGAGCCAGATAGGCATGAGGTGTATGATTTCTCTTATAATCTTCTTATCTTCATGCTAATTATATGCATAGCTGTCACGTTAAGAGGAACCACTATTCATGTTGTGTGTGCTTTGTTTGCTAGCTTCTCGTCCGTTTAATTGCTCTCTGAAGCAAAGGACTAGACCGACTAATCCTTAACGAAGCTTCAGGATCAATTTCATACCCAATAACAAAATTAAATATATGTCTCAACTAATTAGAGATTCCTCTCAAAATTCACAACATAAATGAAGTAATAAGTCATGTTGAAGACTAACGGAGTAATCTAAACTCACACAAAACTTCACATCCGGCAGACTAAAGACTTGAAAACTTTTCGACAATATATGATAATACAATACCATAGACCTAGTTTACACATTTCATTTATTTGTTTTTAAATATTTAAGTAAAATTGCAAGCTTTAATCTTCTACCTTAATAGTTCCAATTAAACAATAACATGGGTATTATTCCACTTCAAAACAAGATCGATACTAATTAGCAACAACTATAATTATTATAAAAGAATAAAAATTAAACGCTTTTTAAGCTTTTTTTCCCCTTACAATGGCACGGCGATATTCCCTCTCGCGAAACAATGAATCACCAAGTAGCACCTGAAGATTGAAGATACCCACAAGCAATTATCAATATATATATATATACACACATATATATATTAAAAACTTGAAATTTAAGCAAAAAATGGACAAGTGAAGTTGAAAAGAGTTTTACCAAGCTTTCAGCTTTGAGGTGCGGATTGGTCTCGGCATTCGCAGCAGGTGACGATACAAGAAAACAACTCTATTCCCAAAAAAAAAAAAAATCAGCTTTATTCAAGCGAAAATCAAGAAGAAAACCAAAAAAAAAGAAAAAGGATTTACGAGCATTTGAGCTGAGTTGTGGAGGCCGAGATCAATAAGAGTAGAGATTTGATCCTTGGGAACGTCCATTGTTGCGAGAGAAGAAGAGCTCAGTGACTACTGAGAAGAGTTAAAAATAAATAAAAAATAAAAAATTGGTTTTTGATTTGTTTTGTTTTTGTATTGTCGATGGAAAGAATTTAAACCGATTTGGGTTTTTGTTTATTTGAAATTTGAGAGACAACAAAACCAAAGCGAAATATGGAAAAATCCCCCAAACAAAACGACTCCCTCTCTCTCTCCCCAACTTTCTCTCTCTTAAAACCCCACTGTACAGCACCAGTCCACCACCTGCTTCTGCTCATTTTCAAAAAACGGCTGTGTTTTGGTTGGCCACACTCAAATTGGGAAAAACGACGCCGTTGAATGTTGGTCTCTACTCTCTAGTGGAATCATTTTTGAATGTTCCACTTAATTAATGCAGTTTCATTTTCACTTTCACAGGAAAAAATTTGCATTTACACAAAAAGGTTCTTTTTCTTTTGAGAGTCACCGAATTGCATTTTTATGTTTCAACTTAAACCTATTTTTATCTCATCATATGTAGCTTGTTTGGCATTAATTAATTTTAATTAACTTTTTAGTTAAAAACAGTGTAAAATTATCACATGTTATCATAAAAAACAAAAAAAAATTACTACAATATAAAGCTCTTACATGCTATAGTGTTTACAATTCTAACTAATGATTTTAACCACCATATCAAATACTCTAATAGTTTATTTAATGTCATTTAAAAAAATTTCATGTATAATTGTCCACTTTTTTAGGATAAATAATCGTCCACTTAAGTGTAGCTTAATTTTTTTCTGTTTTTAATGGAGTGTAGCTTAAGTTTTGAAAAATCTGTTTTTACTTTTTTAAATTATTTAAATTATCAATTTTTTATTAATAGGAAAAAAATTATCATGTCACAAATTAAAAGTCCAATTTATAGGATAAATATAAAATATATAACAAAAATCCATTAAAATAATATGTAAGAAAAAGTCTCCCTAACACTACTTTGATTATTCATCGAATTATAAAGAATAATAAAGAAAAAAATAACTAAACGATCCTTAAAAAACACTAGAACATTAGAACATAATTTTTTTCCCATAACATAAATAAACGTTTTTACTTAATTAAATCATTAATTTTAATCAACGATAAAATCTGATATTTCTTCAACCATGAACCACCGTCCAAAGCAAGATTGGGCTCCATATGCTAGCCGGAAAGATCAGGCTTAAGCCCATAGGGTTGTCTAATGGGCCGTAGCCCAAATGATAACGGCCTTCAGCCCACAAATAAATAACTCTCGTCACCAACACCACCAAGTCAAAACATGGAATGCTCATCGTCTTCCCCAAAGTCACCGACGAGAAAAACGAA
Organism: Artocarpus heterophyllus; assembly: GCA_025403435.1. Lineage (NCBI taxonomy): Eukaryota > Viridiplantae > Streptophyta > Magnoliopsida > Rosales > Moraceae > Artocarpus > Artocarpus heterophyllus. The sequence continues at coordinate 4,165,528 of CM046342.1, forward strand.
GTTCCTCTGGCGAGTAATTTCGCCGGCAATCCGAGGGCAATCTTGTCCAATTTGCCTGGAAGACCTCCATGAACGGACCTCTGCGGTTCTCACGTCCTGCAACCACGCCTACTGCGAGCCTTGCATTCGCAAGTGGAGCCTCTTCAGACGAAAATGCCCTCTCTGCAACTCCGATTTCGATTCTTGGTTCTCCCGCATCAGCTTGTCTTCTGGAATCTTTCACCGATATCGCTTACCGCCTCTGAAACCAACAAGTTCTAGAAACTTCCGCTTCGAAGACGAAGAAGATCGTCCTCGAAGGTCCGAGCTTTTTCTTTTTCGATCTTTAGCTTCTGGTCCTTTGGCTTCGTCGGAATTACAATCTTGAACTTTTTTTGGTAATTTTTTAGGCTAGCGATAAATTCTGCTTGGCGGCGAACGACGCCGGTGCCATGGCGGCGGTCGTTTGGACGGCTGGGATCTGTCAGCGCTGACGTCATTGCTCAGAGAAAACTTCAATGGCGTGCGAGGTTTGTCTCTGAATTCAAGTTTTCTTCACATGCTTAATCTGAAAAAGGTGGTCGCTAATTTCGCAATTGGATTTTCTTTTTGTTGTTTTTGTTTCAGCATATACGAGCGACGCTTGAAAGCTGTTCCTTTGGCATCAATGGACCGTCTCGAACAGGTATTACTCCCTTTCAAAGAAAATGTGACAACAACCACAAAACTCAGAGGACAAAGAAATGTTTTCATTTTTCTCTGGAAACCATTACCAATGTGAAGCAGTTTTTTATGTTGTGTTTATAGACAAATAATCATGTATAACATTTACGCAGATTCACATTTTGTATGTGCACAAGTGACATTGCTTGTTGAAATTGTTTCATTGTTAATGCACATATGTACAAATTCTTTTAGCACAAAAAGTCATATTGCTGCATGTTAATACATACATACATATCCATATATTCACTTTATAGGTTTTATGTTCGAAATCTTGTCTTTGAAACATTAGAATATATCGGGAAATAGTGGTGCGAGAGAAAGGATATTGAGGAGAATAGAACCATGGGTTCGAAGGGAGCTACAAGCTGTGCTTGGGGACCCGGATCCATCTGTGATTGTTCATGTGGCGACTTCACTTTACATTGCAACCCTTGAAAAGAAGGTTCAATTCTCTTCTGGACAGCCTGATCTGGGAGATGAGTTCCTTGCGGAATTACGTGCTTTTCTTCTCAACAAAACTGACCTGTTTTGGCATGAATTGAGGTAAAATTGAATTGAGTGCGTATGAAATTTGCTGGCCTTGAAATTGAAAGCTTGATGCTTTAAGAGTATCCGGCTTGCGTTTGTTTGATTGACACCTTCGAATTTACAGTTTCTTGAAGCCGTCTTGTGCTCTCATTTATTGAATGATTTGCAAGAAGTTTGATTGCCTAGATGTGTAACATCTGTAGTTTATCTTAGGTTCACCAGGTCATAGGGAGAGGGAGAGAGGGGTGAAAATGAAATAAAATATTTATAGAAACTGACAAGCATTTTGACCGTATTGGTTCAAAGAGCAAGGAGGCCTTAGTTTTTGGGCACGTGTAGGTGTTGGTGACCCAATCCAACCTCCTGCTAGGTCTATCTTTGAATTTTGGCTATAACAAGTCTCAATGTCTCATGTCATAGGTGAAACTGAGCCTTGATTTTGCAGTTCATTACTGTTCAGATGTTTCGTCATTCTTATTTACTTCAATTTATTCTTTACTGAAGCACAATGGCAAACTAATTTTCTGTTCATTTATTTAGTTTTCTTTAGATGTTTTGCAGAGAGTTCTTTTACCATGGAAACATATGATGCAACGGTTGAATACACACAGTAGTTTGGAAACCTGCGGAGGGCTCGTTATTGATTGAATTCAAGCTTTACGGATACCTTATCAAGGGATACATAAATTTACCCGGAAATCAGAAGTCTCTACTTTTTATCTTACAGAATCTTAACCTATTGGAATCATGATCCAATTGGAGCATTTTTTTTATGGCTCTACTTCTACCACTACAAATACATCGAGATCATCTGTCGGAGTGGAGAGTACTTTGCAGTGTAATCTGCTTGTGATATAAAAATCAACTTGCTGGTTTAGGGATTAAAAGAGGATCTCGGCAGTCAAACATTCCAAGATTTGGAAGAGCTTATGGGAACCCATGGAAATGGGAAAGGCCTTATGGAGTAGAGCAACGGATGGTCTCGTAACAAGATCGTAGCTAAACACTATTCCAAGGGAAAAATGCACTTTGGCATGGTGAGGGAAGATCAAACCTATTCACTCATGATCTGGCCTGGTTAACCTGATCTGAAAGGCGCCATCCAAGCAATAATGAGAATACCTAGCAAGATCCAACCAACGATCGAGTTCATAGCCTGTTCAAGGTGAATGTAACAGGGAAAGATGATGGTTTTAAAAAGAAACCTTAATGGAATGTAGTAGGTTGAGTAATGGTTTGAAAAGAAAATAATGATTAGATTGATTGCCTTTCAATTGCGTCCACTCATTAAAAAATGCAATCGAAAATTTTGATTTTTTAAAGGGAAATTTGATATTTATTTTCATTAAAAGAAGAAAAACAATACTCAATAGAGTCAGAAATTTGACTTTTTTTATCTCATTATTACATCATTTTGTAAGAAAAAATAGGTGGAAAAAAGAAACAAGGGAACATGCCCTTGACTCGATTGTAGATTTCCAAGAATGTGCGAGAGAAGATGGGAAGCCAGTTTTGAAGAATTTACTACTTTCATTTACCACTAAACTGCTGCTTAATCGACAAATTTACTTGATTGCTACACTGGAAACTAGCATTGTTCAACTGAAAATCCTAATATTATTTTGCACATCACATCAACATGCACAATAATACAACCCAAAAACACAGAAAATCAATTTCTGTTTTTGAACCACACTCCTAAGGTTAAGAAAACCAGTCATGTTAGCAAAAGAGTTGAGCATCATCATCATTCTTCTTCAGGCTCTTCCTCCTCTTGTAGAAGATTTTCTCTGTTGTCATGTGCCCAGAAACCCCGTACATCTATGAGCATGCTGGCTACTGTACCACCTTGTTTGCAAGCTAATAAATCGGCCAATGTAATTTTCAGCGGATCGGCGGGCTTTACCATATCCCATATTTCATCCCTTACATCCTCAATGCACAGTTCATAGTTACCACCTTCAATCCATTTTTGATGCACGTCTCTGTTTAACAAGAAAATAGATTCTCTTTTAGTGCAAAGACGTGAATATTAGTAAAAGGAAGATGATACACATGATGGAAAAACAGTGTCCAATTTGAGATAAAACGGTAATTTTAGTGTTACAAATACCACAGAATTTTGACAGAGATGCATTTATGTATTCGTGCTAAAATTTTTCATGATGTATATTTTTGCCCACCAAAAATGTAATTAACAAGTTCTAGTTCTAGGTACAAAAATGGGATTCATGTCTCTAGCATTCTGAGACTTGTAGAACTTGCTCAAGTTCTACAAGTAGGAAAGAGGCAGAGGTTCTCTGTAGGAAGGTCGTATCAGGTGACATCTCAACTATTGGATGTTCCCCTTCTCTGCTTCCATATTTGGGCTTAAATCCATTGGGTCTCCAAAAATGGTTATTAGAATAGCCTCTTGAACAACTACTTGAGCAATGCAGCAAACAACAAAGACAAACTAGAGAACCTCAGATACTGCCCTGTCTAACAGTTTCATGCAATATACCTGAAAAGAGTGTGAATCTCTGTGGTTGAAAGGTAACCTCTTCCTTGAAGATCAAGACACCGAAACAAATACGTTAAACCTTCCGGTGTATCTTTATTTTCTAATGCAAGGACAAAGTCCAGAAAGCCATCAAAGTCCATCTCCCTTGCGTTGCCCCCACCACCTCTGCCGCGTCCAACATGTTCATCAAAAACTATTGGAAGCACAATGAAAGGAAAGAATAAATAAGACATACAAGAAACTAAGAATACATTCAAACATATAAGTAGCAGCAGTTCCTAGAAATACATTATATAGAATACAGAAGTTTCATAAGTTTGAAACATGGAATCAGCAGAGATTCAAGCAGCAGTTCCATTAGGCACACAGCCTAAGACAGACCCAAACATGGTGTCAGCCTGTCCAGCGTCTCGAGTAATTTAAGCATACCTCTCTCGATGAAAATGTCAGTCAGTGTACCATCTGCATATTCTCGAAGCGCCTGCTTGCTCAATGTTCCGTAGCCTCCATTCATATCTTTAGCAAGAGCAAGAAACATGTCTGCAAAACGAAGTTTGGAGTTAATCACACAAATCCACTGATAGCCAAATTAAGCTTTTTGAATAGAACGCAAAATATCTAACTTAAATAAAACGCAAAATATCTAACTTAAAGGACAGCATAAACATATCAAGCATATGATAAGATAAGATCAATTAGAAAAACAGGCTATGACGAGGGAAATGGAACCAGGAGACATGCGATAAAACTAACGATGTTAATTGTACCCACCACAGATGCGCTGTGCAGATGTCAATGAGAACCAGTTTTCTGCTTGTTCGGAATCAGTGACTTCTTCTTCACTTTCCTGTTATTAGGAGCATCAAAACAACATTACAGCCAAAATTACAGTTTGAACAAAAAAAAAGTACGGTTCAATGCGAATCAGCACAAAACTTCCAAGCACTCAAAAATAAAAATAAAAAATGCAACATGAAAGAGTACATTTTCTTTTTTTGCTTGCACAAAAGATTACTATGCTAGAACAATTACCTGGTGCAGTTCCATCAGTTCCTGTAGGCAGTTACTTAACAAAACTTTCTTTATACAAGCTTTTCCTGTAAGCAGGGCTAACTGTCAAGTGCTGTAACAAGCAGATGTAAAACAAAAGCTGAACATAACTAAATTCCAATGGCCGGCTTTGAAAAATAAATCTTGCTACTTCTTTTCTTACCATGAATGTTTAAATCCAAAATGTAATATAAATACTAAATTATGAAGAACTAGAAGTGTTAAAAAGAGACAGATTCTATTAACGGAAAGATAAACAAAACAAATATAAGGATAAAGCGGAGCTTAATGCTTTTAGGGGAAAAAACAAATAAATTGCAGCTAACAATTAAAATATTCAAACATAACCAACAGATCAAAGAATATGGAATTTACTTATTCATATAGCACTATAAAAAATACTAACTATTTCTCATAAGGGTAGTCTTGGTTCAAATTTTACCGGTCAAGGGGAGACTTTTAGAATGTTTCCAGAACACCAAGCATACTACAGAGATTTGTATAATAAGAGGGACAAACGTGGTACATTGACTAAACACATATGACCTTTAAGATATTTTCCCTTCTTCTAATGAAAGAACAACCAACCTCGTCTCTGAGGGTCGCAAAAGAAGAAGAACTTCCGTGCAGCTATACGGCAATACATTCCATAGAAGGCTGAAGGCATATCACGTAGTTGTGCCAGATTAGGTATAAGACCCTGTATGTACTGCTGCATTTCCTGAAAATGGATGGAATAATTATTGACTATGTACATATGAGGTGAGAACTTACAAGCTGGAATGAAAGGCATTAAAAAAAAAGTCAATACATGTGGTTGAAGGAAGCCATCAGAATCCTCGTCTATCTCACTCATATCAATTCTGGCCTGTGTAAGGGAGACCTGAACAGAAAAGAAAAGTCTAGTTAGCTTCAATCCTAAGTAAAACAACCAACAAAATAGCAGATTGTGATCTTTAGCAAAAGACCAACAGCTAGTGCCATGGAACTTTAACAAAAGAAAAACTGAAGTAAGTCAATTATTGAAGAGCCTACCGTTCGCATCACATAAAGGTAAAATGGCAGAATGGCAATTCTTCCTTGTTCATCTTTCTCAAACTTCATAAAATTTGAAGGGCTGAAAAAACGCCGGCATTTGGGGCCTATTTGCTCAGTACATACAGATTGAATATGGCAAAAGTCTTCATAATTCATCTGCAACATGAATTGAAAAGAACTTATTAACATTACTACAGAAATGGCTATTTTAAGATGGTTCAATATAATCAATTTTTATTTATATCACAAAATAAAAATTTATGATGTGAAAATATCTATGGTAAATAAATTTTAAGATACAAAGTACACGCCACCAAGCATCATTTTCCAGCAGACAAGGTCATCAAGCAAAACATCAAGAAATTAGCAATACATGTTAGAATTGGGTACCATCTTTGAAACTCAGATGTACATACCTTTTTTTCTTTTTGGTGTGTGTCAGAGTATCAACACATACCCACTTGAAGTTAAAACATCTTTTGTTGGTTGAACTCAAATAATCACATTGGGTATTGTAGAGTAATAGATCAAGACGATAAAGTACAAACTATATGTTACTTGCCTTTTCTGCCCCAGTTGCGTCATCTGTCACACAATTTTCCCTCAAGCAAACCCACATTACCTCCAGATCATCCCCATTCAGCAAAAGATCTGATTGCTTCTGCATAAACAATGAAAGAATATCGTATGACAAGCATCAGCTTAAACACTTATAAAAACAACGACAACACACACAACAACAAGCACATTAAGCAAGAAACAAACCTAAACAATACCTTTAAAAACCGACATTTTGCCAGCCGCTGGACTTTGCTAGTGATAGACCCTTCTTCAGGTTTCTGAAACAAAAGAAAACACAAATTTTGAATTTTCAAAAGAATAAAAACAAATTTTTAGCTTATAACCACACCATATAATAATAGCTTAGGAATTCGATTTGAGTCAACAACTGTAATACATGCCTTCTTATAGAAACTTGGAATCGTGCTCGCTTCAGCACTTTTTTGTTGCTTCTCTTTAAAAATATCAAGCAAGATTCTCTTTGTTTCAAGCTCTACAAAGATGGGAAAGCACAAAAATATTCGGTTACATTGTGCATTAAAAACATATGAGATTAAATCTGCAACTCATACCCAACTTACGTTTCTAAGCAAATAATTCAAAGCAAGTCGGTTTTGCAGCTAGAAACCAAAATTTTCTAGTCTCTAACGTTCAAACAAACTGGCTACCCTCAAAGATAAAAGCGCATGCGCACTTAAGAATCTACCAAAAACCAGATGATCAAGCCTAACTCCACATGAAATTCCGAGAAGATTCTCAAGTATGCAGCGAACAAACAGGACGAACGCTCAAAATTCACCATGCAATGTCTTTCTTTGTTGAGGAAATCGAAGCAAGACATTGCAATCCAAGAACCTAACATGTATAGTCAACGCATTATTTGTCCTCAAAACAGCATTTTGTTATCATTTCCTCAGTTTCTACAAGTTTAATACTCCAAATTTAGGTAATCTTTCAGCTCCATTTTCTCAGCAGCCAAACAGACAACGAACCTAAAACGCTGATTAAGAAACTTTGACATACGATTAACAAATCAAAATGAACTCAATTTAAACACTGTCACTACAATCACACGAACGCGCATTTTAGTCAGCACGCATTGTCCTAAAAACAGTTTATGTTATCATTTCCTCAGTTTCCGTCGCATTTTCTCAGCATCCAAACAGACATCCGAAATTAAAAACACCGATTAACCAACTTCACCAATCTATCGACCAGAGTTGATCAAATTCAAATTTTACGCACAAAATTAGACAAATTCTCGAAGCGTACCCATGAGTGCCTCGGATCCGAGTCCGACGCCTGATCCGATGAATCTGCGAAGGTTTCGGACCCACGGCATGGAAGACGCCGGAGGGATCTTCCTCTGCGCCGCCGCAGCCGCCGCCTCGTGGCCTTCGCCATCGCTCGAACCACTGTACATATCCGAGTCACCGAGTCACCCAACTCAATCGACTCGGACTAACTCGGAACCCTAAATTATCTTCACGAAATGCGAAACCCTAGGAAACCAGAGCGTTCAGATCAAACTCTTCTCGAAGCCTCTCTGGTCTGATTAGGTCTGGTGAGCTTCCGAGTAGTCCGTTATGGATTTTGCTTAAATTGAAAGATCTCCCATGAAATTTTCCAATTTGCGAATACCTCCATTATGGTTTCAGTAATTATGATTTTCCCCCTTTCAAAAAGAAAATAGATTTTCGCCCATCTGTTTTTTCCTTTTTTGGTGATGCACTAAATTATTTGAATAATTAGACATTTTTCCCCTTTGATTTTTTTATTTTTATTTTTGAGGATTAAAAAATTATAGATAAACAAATTTCATAAGAACTTTAAATATATTAGATAAAATATGAATATCAAAGGAAGGTCCAATAAAACTCGAACGTGATCGAAATTTCATAGTGATCCAAACAATATTAATACTATAACATGTTTACTTATAAAGTTTGTACCCCATGAGATGGTAAAATACATACTTTATATAATACAACATTAATAAAATGAAAATAATATAAATAAAAACCATTGAATGTCATTTCTTTTTTACAAATGTTTTGATGTATTTTGATGTTTATTTGATGTTTACCAAAATTCTACGAAAAATACATTACATTCTCGTCAAAAATCGATATATTTGTTGATATTTTTCAGATATCTATTGAAAACTTTCCAAGATCTTGTTAAAAAAATTACATAAAAAATTTAAAAATTGTGAAATTTGGAAGGAAATTTAAGAATATCGAAGATAATTTTTATCAACATTTGTTGTGAATGGTTTAAGCAAGAAGCAATTAGCATGAGATCAAACAATGTCTCAAATAGTCGTTATTAAAGTGAATAGTATTTGACATTGTTCCTTCTTGAATTTGTCGCACAATTTTTAATTTGTAAAGTTGCCCTGAACTTATAAATTTGTAACAAATCATCTCATTCATAGCAATTTTAAGTTTTTGACTAAAATTTGTATGTGATTTTTACATAAGTTGTTAATTAAGAATATATATATATGTGTTAACCCAAATTTATATTAAAAGCAAAGTTAATTCAAAGTTTTATATTTTTATGAAAACTTAATTAAAGATATCAACTATAATAAATTTAGATCTAAACATATAAAACTAATCATTTATGTCAATAATCAATTATTCATGTGCAAATTATATATCAATTTCAGCCAACAAACTAAAATCGCTATCAACGAGGGGTGTTATGCCATAGATCTATAAGTTTAATGAGCAACTTGTCAAAATTAAAAGTTTAGGGGGTAAATTATAAACATACAATTAGTTCATAGATAACAGTTTCAAATACCCTAAAGTGCTAGGGATGACAAGACATACCACTTGCACCTAAGAAGGTTCATTAGGCCCATTTGTGTTTGTCCCCCTAGAGTGGGACTAACTCTTGTGATGCTTTTCTATGACATTTGTTTCGCAGGTTTGAACAAAAAATATTGTAGTAATTTAATTTTTATAAAAAAAATAATCTAAAAAACCAGTTTGAACAAAAACAAAATTTTTTCAAACTAGTAAAACAAATACCTTTTTATTTCCATCGTGAATGTTAGTTTTAACTTTGAAATCATGATGAAATATAATGCCACTTAATTTTAGTGATTATATCCTCTTATTTTAAAGAGACTAGTTATTATTAAGTTCTTGACAATCTAGTCTTTTGAGGTGTAATGATTCTTCTTTTTTTTTCACGCTAAAGTTTGAAGAAATTTAGGCTAACAATTAATATCCTCTATTATTTATAACTTTCCATTTATTTTAAGAGATTTCATTGTAGAAGAAATGTAGTGTTTGGACCATCTTTTTTTATATTTAAATCTGGACCACACTATTTGATTGGAATTTATCAACCATTTATTATCACATCTCCCTCGAGAAAACATCCCATTAGGTACACCTATCATTTATATCGTTACACACACACACACACACACACATATATATATATATATATATATATATTGTTTCTAATCAGATATAGAACCGTTTGATAGTGTTTTCAAAATAGGTGAAGATGTATTATTTTGAAAAATGTGAATTTATTTTGAATTGTACTGAGAGTGCTTTTGAAAATTTTTGCCTCAAAAAAAAGGTGCAAAAATATTTCTAAAAATTCTCAAAACAATACCAAATGGGGCTAATATTATGAAACTTTTGGGGAAAAAACTTTGAGCGCCCACGTAGATTTTTAAACAGGTTTATAGATTACTGAGTATGTATTTTTTAACAAGTTTTAGTGTTCAATTTCATAAAAATGTTATTATGTCGAAATTAATAACAATGGCTAGGCTTTTGTTTAACATAGTTGAGTATCATAAAAACATTGGTTAGAATAAACAAATAGAAAATTTATTCTTACTTACTGTAACGCCCGCCGTTTTCTTATACAAAACTTATGTTTATTTAACATTAAAATATGATATTTTAACTGTTATTATTATTTATGTTAAGTAAATTATTTTCTTATTTAG